>JAIFZK010000010.1:9385000-10097500 GCA_027481765.1 Tenualosa thibaudeaui | reverse complement strand
AGCCTTAATTTATAGCATAGCATACAGTGTATTCCAACTGTTGTGTCTGGACAAACCTTTTACATTGTAGTTGTCTTTTTTTTGTTTTTCTGACCATTAGTTTTGGCTGGCATGAGTCTCAGTATTTAAATAGCATGTGTGCATCTCCAGCATGACAAAGTGCCTCTGCTGGGATTATTTCCCTGAAGAACCCAAAACTGAGGTTAGGCAACACTTTCCTTTGTAGTGAATGTTTTCTACAGACATACTGTGCTATACATATGGAAGGCCCTGCCTCTTGGCTGGGCTTCACTGCTGGTTGCGCTAGCCACTGCATAGGGAGAAACATTATCCCACAACATAAACTCAATCATTGGTTGGAAAGTTTTTGTGATGGGGCTGATATGTGCATAGGCATGGCAGGGTGCTGATAGCTTGGTTAAGTGAGAAACGGAGATGGATTCCTCCGTGGATTTGGGGCCAAAGCGAGAGATGAGAAAAGAGGGAAGCACCCAGAGGACATGCCTCTCTAGCGGGGAGCAGAGCCAGGAGTACAGTCAAGGCTTTTGGCTCACATCAGGCCAGTTCCTGTGCAGCTCTGGAACCCTTTTCATCTCTGAGTAATTACAGATGAGACAAACAAAATGAAATATTGTCTCAGTTGACCTGCTTTAGATCCAGACCTAGATTGAATTCATTAGTCATATCTTTTAATATCTCAGCAAACAATCATTTACAATGCATGGGTAATCTTGATAATTTGTGCACCTACCATTTGACCATTTGGTAAGAGAGAGTAATAAAAGCAGAGGAAAAGACAGACAGACAGACAGACAAACAGATAGAAAGAGAGAGAGAGAGAAGAGAAAGAGAGAGACATCCAAATTGGAATGTTATTTGAAGGACCCTCCTATCTGCTCCCCAAGACATTCACATGCTCCAGGACCCTTCCCTTGAGTCCCTGCTCACCTCTGTAGGAATGAGGAAGTTGACAGATCACTGTGGTTTCCTGATGCAAATTGGTTTAATTGGGTAGAATCTACAGTCACCCAGGACCAGCTTAGGCCTGCTGGCTCTGAAGGGCTTTATTATAGCTAAACACGCTAGAAGGCTACACTTGAGAGGGTCACCCAGAATCTGACTTACCCCCCCACACTCCCACATCAAGGCCAGGCAGATTGTGGGACCGCTGGATCTGATGGATTTGTCCATGAATTAAGGGTGACACAGAGATCCAGATCATTTCCATCCTGGCATTAGCTCGCCATTGGTTTTGCTTCACTCTCCCTCTGTCTCACAACAACAGAGCGCTGGCATAAAGATGGAAGAGTCGCCTGAACAAACAACAGAATGAGGTTATGAGCCAGCAACACAAAAGATCATGAGGACATCTGATAAAAAAAGACTTCACTGGTTTGCTCTCCTTGCATTTCAGCCGGAGAGAGGTGATGACTAGAGGCTTCTAATGGATGGCATTTCATGCTGGACTACATTTCACGCCAAGTCACGCCAAGTTGCCATGGATTTTGGTCCCAGTGACATTTCCCTAGTGTTGGTGTATTTGTATTTGTATGCTATGGGACGGGAGGACATATCCTCCCCAGCTGAATCAAGTGCAAGTTAACACTGAAGTTAAGGTCTTTGCCATGCCTAATTGTGCTTCCTTTGGCTGATTTGAGATGTATCAAGATGATTGATGGTACAGTTTTCATCATTCAACTCAGGAACATCACATTTCCAGTATTTTTACTGTATTTCATTTCACTTCATTTCACTGTAACTGTAAATCAATTCCTTAATGACGAAATGCAGTCATTTACAACAAAATAGGCAAAATGGTATTCAATTGTCAAACATTCTCACTGACCTAAAAAAAGCTCAATTATATTGACAGAAATGACCTTACGGGCAATTGTAATATAGAAGTGGAAGTCATTAGTAGTTGAACATGGAAGATGGATTGACCAACTTAAAAACACTTGTATAATTACACTAAATTTCCTTTGCTCCAACTTAGAGATATGAATAATAGTGGTGTTCTAAGATGTCAGCATAAAAAGGCTGTGTGATGGAAACAGTGGAGCAGAGAGAGAGGCTGATTGATTGAAGTGAAGCACAGTGAGCCTAAAGAGTAGCCTACTGTGAGAGGGAGATAGGAACCACCTTGGGGACTACTGATTTACTTGTAACATGCTAATTGCAAGGGTTTCCCAAATGACTTCTTAGAACACACACATGACAGATGCTTTTCTCAAGCAAATTGGTCGTTTTGTGCTTGCATCTCACAAGAAATTACCAAATATATTGTAATATCTAAATATACCTCAAGTTTTTAAAAGTGCCTGTGAAATCCTACTCTTTGTTCAAGCTTGTCCAAGAACCAGTTTAACCCACACAATACCCTGTTCTAAGAAGCAAAATTAGAATAATGAGTATGTTTATCCAGTATCTCTGTGTATTTGTGCATTTTCATTAGATAATAGTATTGAGAGCAGGAGAAAGAGTCAAGAGTCCAACTCCTTTCAAAATGTATCATAGACACAATGTTCAAATTGTTGTACTTGTAGGTTCTTCTAATGTATCATTTACAACAGGTTATGCACAGTTTCATTTATTACTTGATATGGAATATTAAGGATTCAGTATCCAACATTTCCACATGAGCATCAGATAAGATGCTCTAGCATGACAATACTGCATGTTTAGAACAGTTATGGAAGCGATAAAGAAAATATGGGGGACGTCTGGAAGTGACATGGTCCCAGAAGACTATCAATTTATGAAGGGCAGTCCTGCTGGCAGTAGATACAGACCATTCCATAAATACATCCTTATCTTAATAGGATTAAACATTCATTTTCTATTATTCCCTCAAAGTCATCCCATCCCCATGAATTTTAATTTGACCTGTCAACTCTAAAATCCAAGTGAGTGCAATACATTTTATGTATGGCTTAATGGTATGGAAAGGTATTTTAATATTAAACGCCATCTGAATTTGACTTGACTCATTCTTGTTCTCACTGTGTACATAATTTGAATTCCTAGCCATCCTCGTTCTTACTCAATGAAAAGGAGGTGCTTAATATGCTTAAATATTTGCCTGGATTCATATTATAACAGAACTCTCCCAATACATTCCAAGTGAAAGCATCTTTTTTACTTCCTATTTGCAACTGCACATTTTGTCACCTTATAATCACATCCCAATAAGCAGGACTGCTGAAGAGGTCTGTGTGAACCAGTAATCATTACCAACATCATTGCATATTATGTACATTTACATGTGTTTGAGTCAAACTGTTTGCATTTTTGTACTAATTACTGTACAGATCACATAAAACCTCAAGTAAAGACATAATTCACCTGTGGTTTAATGCTATTTGTGTTTTGCAGATCTATGGATGTCGTGATGACAGTCTCAAATTGTGCACTTCTATGAGTCCACTGCAATGTAGTGCACAGTGTACACTGAACACTCACTGCCATAGTGTGCATTTTCGTCGTTAAGTGTTAAGCACTTATTTATAACACTTAGCAGAGGCCGTTTAAATTGCCAACTCAAACAAATATTCAGAATGATTACTGTAGTCGGTGAGTGACATAGCGAGTGAGTAGCCTGGTGTATGAAACATGAGTAAAATAATTTTGTTACCATTGTTGCTTGGATTTGAACATGATTACTGCAACTCCAACCATCATCTCAGAGTTGGCAGCCATTAATCAAATTATTACCAATCACCAAACACCAATCAACAGCACCACCCCTTCCGCTATGTAGCCAAGATGGAGGTTGCTTAGTGTGAGTAGTGTCCATCGTTTCACACTGAACTTTGAGGCCGTTCGTCCGTCGTCCGGGATTTGAGACACAGGCACAGTCTATGTGTTTTTACTGGTCGGGTGTTGGATGCTGTGAAGACCCAATCTATGTTTCTTACTGGTTGGGTGTTGTTCTGATATGGAACACCACTGAATCTCTCTCATTTTATTTATTTTTATTTTTTATTTTCTTTAATGATCATCTTAAATTCAAGTCCAGCACCCTAAGCCTAACCCTAACTATAACCATTCATAACAAGTTTATGTTGTTTAAAAAAAGTTTAAACAGATAGTATGATCATGTGCACCATCCAGAACTACACAAATAAATGTCTGGTGCTTTTTCAACTCAATTAAAAAAAAAAAACAAATGTGTAAAATGTTAGGGTACTAATCATTCATCATAGCATTAGAAGCTCTTTTTTCCAAAATCATTTACAGCATCTCTGATTCTTGAGCAACTGCATATTTTTTTATTTTTGAGAAAAAAGTATATTTTTCTCAAATCCATATCTTATTGCAATGACAGTATATTCAGTTTAAATATCTTGAGAGATGCCTTGGCAGTAAACTTTGACTGAGGTGGACAAGAGAGGTCTGTGAGAGTAACCCTATGATGTTGTACCTTCTCCCAAGTTCAACTAATGCCCAGTCCAGTAAATCTGTCAGCTGATAGTTTTCCAAGACACTGCTGATGGAGTACCAGAGAAAAGAAGGTGGTGACTCGGCAGGTCAGAGGTCATAGCCCCTGGGACTGAGCCCAGGAGACTGTGCACAGATGACGTGATGGATAGAGACTCGCTGCCGTAAACAGACAGCAGACATGGCTGTGGGATTCTGGGAGGTGCCCTGTGTTCTTCTGGAAAGTGACCCATCTCTCTCTTTCCACTTTTTACAGTCCGACCCACAAAGTCTTTACACACAGCCTGGAGCAAAGAAAGCCCTGGAATGATGTGCTATATGTCCCTGGTTGTAAAACAGAGACCTGATATAATGAACAACTCCCCAAACAGCACTAAACCTGGAACAGCACTAAGCCTGGAACAGCCATGGAATTCAAAGCTGTGGGATGCAAGAAGGCTTCTCTTGCGGATCAGCGAGGAATTGCAATGCATCAATATTACAAAAAAAGAAATTTGTGTTCTTTACTCTGAAATTTGATGGCAGAGGAAATATATGACATTTTGTAGACTGCATTTGTTCTGTTATTCTGTGTGTTCAACCTTGTATTTTCTTAGCAATTAAGCATACAATGATGTGTAATTTACAGTACACAGACTGTTTACTCTTGCTAATGAACTGGAAATCCATGCGGAAGTTTACTAGGAGTATCTGGTTCAGCTATTGTTTTCTGTTGCCTGTGTATAATTGGGGTTATATGTCATTTATATTTTTTCACACATTAAGGTGGTTAGCATATAAGCACACACCATGTAATCAGACGCACCCGATACTGAAATGTGATCCTACTGGGTGTGAAAGCTGACCGACAAAATTAATCAGGCAGAATTATATTGTGTGGAGTTAATGTGTACTTGAGAATGGAGAGGAGTGAACCAAGGCAGCTGAGCAAAGCACATCACAGACACCCGCGTCTGGCACTTCTGGTTTGCAAGGTAAGTGAAAATAGCTTTTCTTTTCATCTGAGGTTTCATTCAAGGTTAGCCAAGCGAGGGGAGCTTAGAGAGGCCCATGTTGGTTTTCACCTGGCATTATATCTTCTCCAAGAGATGGGGGTAATGTTTTTTTTTTTCTCTCTGTGGAATAAAAATGATGGTGAGCAGCTTTTGCACACTTTTGGTTTGGATAAAAATATAATTTCAGTAGCAGTTTATATGTGACCATTTTAATATAATTAAATTCTGAATTCTCTCCCATACCTTTGACATACTATAATTTACTTAAACCTGTTTCTAAAATGACCTCTATTCCCTGAGAAACTCCTTCAGTTCATTAACACCAAGGCACTATAAATTCTAGCCTGCTGAGCAGTCTGGTGACAAAGGCACATTATACCAACATTTTGGAAGTAATGAAATACTCATTTTGAAAGTCATTCAAATATACACAATAAGAATAGCCACTAGTTTCTTTATCACCAGCTCTGCTAGTCCCATTTCAAGACATCTTGGAATATATGTATAGTTAGCAAATTCAAAATGTACCCTGAAAGGATGGACATATTTTATATACTTATATAGATTAGATTACTAACCTCCTTCCCTTTACAAACTTTCACAAAGACACAACAGATTATCCCTGCTGCTGTTTCATGTGTAGAGCAGTGTTTTGTCAGGGTAAACCTGAATGTTGGTGCCTAATCTCCCCCTCGGCACATTTAAAGGAAGAGAGCTGCACCAGAAGGCCCACTGAATATTAATTTGCTGTTGGCCAGATGGTTCTCAATAGGGAGCGAAGTTAGACTGGTGTCTGTCAGACCTTCAGGACCTATAAATACATGTAAAACAAACAAGCTAATTGCATGTGTAAAGCTAACACAGAAGCAGGAGAGTGTCCTGGAACACAAGAGGCATACACCTGACTGATTTTTTTGTTTTTTTGAAACTGCTAGTCTGTTTTTTCCTAGGAATGAACTGACTTGGATATCTGGGTTTTGCATATGGATATCACCATTGAATGAATAAATCTACCTCACCATGAGGCAGAGACTAAGACGTACTGGTAATAAAAATAACATAATTACATATAATTAAATATAGTAAATGATCTCCCTTAACAATGGGATTCTTATTTCTGATTGACTGATGAGTATGGAATTAACTTTGTATAACTGGCTACCTTTGAAGTAGATCTGATAAATTTTACTCACTATTCTATGAATGCGCTTATGAATGATAACCATAACGACCGCAGTAAAGTACTTCATGCTGTACTTTCCCTTCTTAATGTAATGTGCTATAATAGGTTATTTTCTGTAGTTCATGCACACGATTCCTAAATATAAAGAAATTATGGATGAAATGATATCCTAAATACAAATAGGGGATAAGTGGGATAATGGCTTTCGAAGTGACCAGGCAAGTCCTTCGCCTCCACCTTGCCATTATTTCCATCAAACTAGTGACCTCATCGGCCATTGTCCCTTACTTAATTGTAATTAGGTGATGTCATTATAAAATAAAGAAATATGCTCCAACAATGTAATTGTGTTGTATTTGCTGCTTGCAGAACTAGATGTAATTACTGTAGGTATATGTCACTTTTTTATTTTTCTTTTACTGAAAGGACCTATATGGCAGCAGTTACATTTATGGTGTACCTTTTTTCTGTTGTGATGTTTCACAAAATGCTCAAAAACTCATATTTAAAATGATTACACTTGATCTTTCAATAGAGTTGTGTAGGACATTAAAAACATAAATAGCTATTCAGAGAATGCCAGCCTAGTAATCGCAAGATCAAATCTGGCATTTTATTTCCACTGAGGCCCAAGTGCTCCACATATCCCCCCATCATGTGTATTTCTGCTTTTATTTACATCTCGGCTCACACACTGAGAATCCCTGTGTTGAAGACTGTTGCTATACAGCCCAATATTAGAACCAAATCTCCTGACAAGATCCGAAAAGACCAATGTAGGTCCTGTCATGCCACAGCTTGCTGTCCTTTCCAGCAGACCTCCATCTCTGTCACAATGCTTTCAGCTTCACTTCTCTCCCCAATAATCACATAATAGTAAACCATCTGACAGGAGAGGTTTTTGTTGAAATCAGAAAGCATATGTGCCCCCTAAGACACAAACCTATTTTCTCCTGTGCCACCTGGGATATAACACCCTCAGCCTATTAACACCTCAGTAGGATCCCCTCGCTGTTTGTATGTGTTTGTGTGTGTGTGTGTGTGTGTGTGCACGTGCGTGCGTACATGTCTGGGCACCATTGTGCATGAACTGTAGTATTCGCTCTGGTCTCTGATGTAAATATAACACGTTCATAAGAAATTAGCAGCAGTGTTTTTTTTTTTTCCTAGCCCATCCGAATAGGCTCTGCTGACCATATTTGGCCTTATTTAGTTTAGGCTGGCTTAGCATTATCATTTATTTCCTCTGCAGCTCCTGAGACTCTGGCTCCTCTGCTGGGGAGGCCAATAGTGGTGCCAAACAAATGTGGTGCTATGTGAAGCAGCAGTATTGGTGGTATCAGTGTCCTGAGCGAGCTGTCTCTAGTTTACTTTCACCTTGAGTGAGCAGACAGTGCGAGAGCCCAGATGGCCTCAGACAGGCTGTGAAGGAGACAAGAGAGGAGACAGAGGGGAGAGGGAGGTGGGAGGGAGGAGAAGGGCTGGCAGGAATTACACATCCACTTCTCTCATTCTTCTCTGCTTCACAGCTCATCACTCACTCCAGATCACTGCTTATGCTAGGTTGAAGGTGCAGGGTTTTTTTTCTTAAAATGGAAATGCTTCTGAACTGATTTAAATATGAAGGAAAGACTGTGAGGCCCACATTTGTACTCGTGCAAATAATGTCTTTGGGCAAAGACTTGGTGGGGAGTGTGCTATATACTGTAGACTACCCATCTATCAATGGACTGTGGCTGTTAAACTGAGTGCAAAGAAATTAGGTTTTGAAAAAATGTGGTTAATTTGTAGCCTAGGTAAACCCAGACACACTGCTAGCAATGTAAAAATGACTTCTGCAGGTTTATATTGGACCCATTGCAGCTCATTTCCAAATCACCATGAACCCAGGATGTGTATTTTCTTTCAAATAAAGTAAACAATGAATTTGGTTAATCTGTTAATTTTGTGAGAAAAAAAATTTAATTACAAGACATTTGGTGTATTCAGACTTCCAAGATGGGAACTTACAAGATCATCATTTTCAAAGAGTTATGTTGACAGACATAATAGACACAGTTTCAAAAGGTTTATAAGTGAGTTATTTACGGTTTCGTCTTTCAGTGAGGTGCTGATGGCATTGTGCAATTGTGTTCATCTAAGAGACCATAGGGGGAGCCAAGAGAACCTTCCTTCGCCCCATAATGAGTCATTATGCAATGAAAGTGACTACGAAGTTTGTAATTAACCCCCAATCATTGCATAGTGTATCTAAGGACATCCAATATCACAGAAACTAGTGATAAGATAACATAAAGTGTAACTTCACCCCCTTCACCCTTCACGTTTTTTAAATAGGGTGAAACATGCTTAGGAACTCAAGGGGAGGGCTGGCTGAGAGGGGGCCGGTAAGTGGGAGGCAGCAGCTCACCTCACTTCAGGTGTGTGACAATTTAGGCTACTCAGGCTACTACATAGTGATTTATTTCAGCCGGGGATTCAACGTTAGAATTTTTTTGATAAGGCCCATTGGTGATTTTGAAAACCCACGCCTAATTCAACGTAATCGCTAAATGCTAAAAGTGCTGGTTAAAGAAAGTAAATAAACAGGGCTCAGGGGTTTCTTCCAATCTCTAGAACATTTTGAAAATTCCTACATCTAAATTGTTTCCATGTCAGGAGAGATTTTGTAGTGTACAGTTTGAATATCAGAAAACACTATGCAACTTTGTGTAATTAGCACGATCATACTTTATATCATCAGTGAAAAAAAAAATCTCTTGAACTAGCTTGCCTTTATCCAGGTAGCAAAATATGTTATCTCAATGATGAATTTTGGTGGAAGTGGTTGATATACAGCTATGGTTGAAAACTGATTAAAAGTTATATATATATATTTATATTTATATAGTGGCAAACATTACTGTGTGTTCACACCAAGAGTGACCAAAGGTGTAAAATAGCCAGAAGTAGCTAATTCACTTTGCATGGACAAGAGCAACTAAGGCCCCGTCCACATGACAACGGTCCTGTTTTTTTTTTGCGGGTTGAAACAAAAAAAATCGCTATGATGTGTTTTGGCCGTAAATGAAATGTCAGTGGCCACGTCATGAGCAATTAGAGCGACAAAAGTGAACACAGATATTTAGAAGCTATTTTTTATGAGCGACAAAATAGGTTAGTGTGCATGTGCAGCCTATTATATTATATATATTTCTGAAATAATTGTAAGCCTATTATTATATAGCCATATTGTTAGTGAATGCATTCTCTCTGTGTTCGATGAAAGACTGGTGTCGTCTTAAATTGACTTTTGATGGGCAATTGTTTGCGAAGCATGATGCACTGCAGTAGCCTGTCATGTCCAGGTTGTATGCTTTGTCTGTCTGCCTATATCTGTATGGCCTACTGTCCAACTATATTTTCAAAATCACACCAGATCTAACCAAGACTATTTCCCAGAGTGTGTCAGAAGGCTTTTGTGATCACAAACTTTTGTTCTTGCCGAGAACTGGTGCTTTTGCATTTACCAGGAACGGTGGCATTTAGCCGTAAATATCACGAACCCTTTATAAAGCTGACTTTTGATTGTTGTGATCTGTGTTGATAGACCCATAAGTAGACTATTTGTTTAACTAAGACATAGGCTATGATACCATATGAGAAAAATTCTGGACCTGGGCTAGAAGTGCCAGGAATATGCTGCTGCCAACGGGTAGGTTTACCCAGAGCCGAGAGTCTGCCCACCTCAAATTAGAGCAGTCATTAGAGGCGGAAAGGTATGAAGTAGTAGTTTACTTCTGGGGCACGCTGTCATCATTTTCGTCATTAAATGTAGTGGAACAGTTAAAATTGTAGAGGGTGTGGGGAGCTATGTTTCACATATTTTTCACAAAATGCTGTTTTTGTCTGGAAACATATTTTTTGTCAATATTAACCGTCAATGTGATTAACGCTTTAATGTGATAATCCTGAGTGAATCAACCCATAGGGTTGTTTTTGTTTTTGGGGAACACCAAAATAATTGTATTTTTCCCAGTAAGAAAATAATACGGTTGTTGATTTGATTGGTTGAAATGAACCAGTGTGAAATTCTGGGTTAAACCTCTAGATTTAAACCTGTAGACAGAACAGAAATGTCTTGACAATCGTCTAGCTGAAAGTGATGGACACTAAATATTGTTTCAGAAAATGTATTTTCTTTCTGTTCCATTTGTCCACAGGCTAGAAGCAAACAAACAGCGTAAACAAACATGTTGATTAACTGCCTTAACAAGGAAATACTGTTGTGGGAAAAGCCCCCGGGAGTCGTCCATGAAAATAGCTGTGTTGAATCAGAGCCACACATGGAGACACTTCTGTGTGACCAAAACATCCCATTAAAACAGGTCTAAAGCCCCACCCATTAAGGGCAACATGTGCTCTCACAGTGATTAGGATGATGCAGGACCATGTACTTTTGTTGTTCTCTGGAAATAGATGAGCTGATTTTCACAGTGGCTGTGGTGTCTGCCATTCGGTATGGGCTCCAGTCCTTAAGGACTGTAGGTAGTCTGGAGCAGGTCCAAGGGGGGTGTGGGTCAACTTCAGGGGTCACGGCATGAGATTACCACCTGCCTAAATTTATTACCCTTCTATGGTCCCCCTTTAACATGTAATTGCCCCTATACTTGAACCAGACTTTATGTGTTTTGGGTAGCCCAGTTGCTAGAAGTGAAAACATGGTGGTTATACCAGAATATCTTCTGAATGAGGTGGAAAACACTGGCTTCAGTTATACATTACTGATTCACTACCTGCTGTGGGAAATATACAGTTAGTTATATTATCATATACTGTAATTTCTTAAATTCATGATTTTAGTGAAGAATGTGCCTTTTATCATCTATACAGGTGCAAAAAAATGGCTTCCTTTGTTGCTCTCAGAAATGTTGGTGTTAAAAATCATGGGCTGTCTCGAGACAAAGCCCCTCAGCTCCACTGGGCAGAAAGATAGATCTCAATGTCAGTGATGAATCTCTGTATCTGTAACTATTGTGTCCTTGTACTCCAAGGTTCCCCATATGGAGGTCAAAAGGATCAGAGAAAGAGGCAAGCACCTTAATCACTCTTATTTCTTGGCCTAAAAAGGTTGGTGGGATTTTCTATCTGGAATTCTATTTGAACTGACAGACTGCAGCACCTTATAGCTTTCACAGGCTGGAAAATAATGTATTATTTAGTTTACAAGCACTGAAAATCTATAATGCAAATTCTATCAGTTTTAAAGAGAGTGAGAATGAAAATTGAATAAAACTGAGAATTTGAAAATTAACCTCAGACACACACACGTAAACACACACACACACAAATTATAAGCTTAGTCTAAATGGGTAAAGAATAGATGTGTGTGTGTGATGTTTGCCTTTTGAAGAAGATCCACTATCTTGAAGCTGAAAAGTAAAAATATAATTTAACTCTCAGTGAAAGATACTTGATTTGTGTAGTTAGGCTAAGGTATCAGAGTTCAGATAGTGATGTATATTTTCCCAAGTTTCACCCTGCCCACATAAGGCTTGGAACCAGGTTTTTGCCGAACCCTGATTGATTTGCCTGTATGACATTTTTCAGTCACACTGAGCTCTCTGGTTCGCTCATTTGTCCAATAACACTTTAACGATAGACCAGCAAGGACATCCTACTCAAAACACATCAAGAATCACACTCCAAACTCATCTTCAGTGGTGGAATTTAAACAAACAGAGACGTGAAGTAAGACATGTCTGGTGACGGAAGCTCACTGAGAGGACCCAGAGTTGAACAGTGTGTGAGCCCTCTGCCTCGCCTCTGAGACTGAGACATTATGTGTTGATAGAAATCAGGAAACCTCAGCTTCAATCTTCTTTCCTTGTACGGTGTATGGTATATTGAGTGTAATTCAATTACCTTTATTCTGTTTCATTGTGGAATGAATAATAACAGTTTCAACAGGCAAATGGAATCTGGCAAGTAAACACAGCATTTAATACATTTGAAAGCTTCTGTAGCTTTGAAGGATGATAGATTGTCTGAATTAAATAAAAGGATTTCTACTTTTTTTATTCCACTCCCAGAACCCCAAGACTTTTCTGCTACTCACAAAGAGGAAATTGCCGCCAAGTTCTCTCCCACATACTCCAGGCACTGGATGCTATGCTCACAGACTAATTGCTCAGATTGTTTTGAACGCCACTCTAATGGCCTGCAGGACAGCATCTGTGACTTTTGTCACAATTTGTGACGAAGAACAGGCTATATTTCAATGCACTCCCCACCACTTACACTCATGATAGAATGAAGCCTGGCTGCATTTTGTGCCAAAGAATACATCAATCATATTCACAGGAGTAAATGCTTTTACATTTTTCAGTCTGAACACTGTGTGTGTGTGGGAAATTGCAACAGTATACTGTGTAATGTGTTTTACTGTGATGAATTCACAGCTGTTAGACTTATTTACTCTTTTTCAAAGGTGGAAATAGAAAATGTCCTTTTTGTCACCTCCATAACGCCAAATAAAATGTCAGGTATTTGTATGATGTGAATGAATATACACTTTGATGCTTTTCTGTATTCAGTGGTTACATTTAAAAATTGCACTAAACATTTGCACAAATGCTATTCTTGCTCATGTTTTGTCATTTCCATAATGTGTAATTGCCCAGGTAGAAGTATATGTGAGGGTTTGTCCTCTCAGCTCCAGGCCTGTGCACTACTTTCCTTACATAACCATAAAAATGTCTTCTGTTCTCTGTCTGTCACACAAGAGAAATAAGAGGAAGCCAATCGAGCAGACGTAACTAATGAAGTCAAACTGTCAAATCTCTCTCTTGTTTGCCACACAAATAACAACAGAGTCATCTCTGCAGCCCTGCTGGAAAGCCACAGAGGTACCAGGCATAAACCTGACAAGCAAACTAATTATCTCCAAAATTACTGCATCCTAATGTACACGCTCATAACAGGGCTATGCTCATTAGACACTGGGGGAGGCCATTAAATCCGCTCAGAACACAGACAGCTGTACAGGATGGTAATAATGGCTGGCATGGAACTGGCCTGTTCTTTCAGTGTCTGTCACTCCCTCTCCCTACATGTTTCTCTCCTTCCCTCTCTATCCCTCCATTTCTTTTTTGTCTGTCTTCCATTTAGTTCTCTAGGAACACTAGAGTACAGATAGAGTAGTAAACTTATCTTTGTGATGTATACCTCTTACAGTACTTCATCCACAGTGATGGGGTCTTTAAAGACTGCTGAGTAGGCTCATTATGACATGCAATTGACAAGAGACATTTTACAAGAGTTTTACAAGAGAACAGGCTGCATTCTTGTTCAAATCCTGCTCCCCTTGGTCCTTGTAAGTGTTAGGTCAGAATGGAAAATAAATTTTGGTTGGAGATTTACAGAGGAACTTCATCTGTATATCTGTACAGGAGCAGAAGGATCAATCACTCAATCTGTCTATCTATCTATCTATCTATCTATCTATCTATCTATCTATCTATCTATCTATCTATCTATCTATCTATCTATCTATCTATCTATCTATCCATTGGCAATTATTGGCTGTGTAAACACACACACATATACACACACACACACACACACAATATTATAAAAGATTTGTAGATTGAGTGCTAAATGTTTTATACACCTTGTCCTCTCTCTCTCTCTTTCCCTCACTTGCTGAACATATTGAACACACTAGCCATGCCAGGGCAAATTTCAAATTATATATTTTAAACATAAATTATATATATTTAACATAAATTCGCCCGAACATATGCTTTTGGTATACAGATCATACACATCATGTCTATTGGTTTCAGACGTGAGCTGTAAGACCTACCCAAAGAGACTGCCAGTGTGGATTGTCTCCAGTGTAGACAGTGGTATAAAGCTGAGATGAAGAGATGGGGATGTAGTCAAATGTGGAGATGTTTTTTTTTTTTTAAATGTCAGGTTAAGTGACAACTAATGGAACAACTGGTAATGTTAGGACAAACACTGTTGATTCAGGCTGTCGGTGCCTAGTATAGAATTTCTCTATCTTTCTATGTGTCATTTATAATCTCCTTTAGATTTCATGCATCTCTACCATCCTTTTAACTGAAAAGTCATTGTCAGTGTTTAAGTCAATCTTTGAAATCCAATCTCACTCTGAAGCTCTAGAAGACAATACATTAGTGTCTGTTTCAGCATCAACAGCCCATCTGAACTCTTGACCCCTGTTTGATTATAATTTTAACCATTTTTGTAATGCAGAAATGCATTACTGTGTGGCCATTGTAATAGAGATGGGGAAAGATGAGGGGGTAGGGAGGCAAAAATCTGAGAGGATAAAAGAGAAATGATTCAATTTTTATGTTTCAGTAGACTTGGCCATTTATTTACCTTTCACAGTCTGGGGTCTGTAGTGGTGGTGCTGGAGCTCAGGAGGAGCGAGTGAGAGCTCCTTTGATGCTATAATGAATAGATGTGGTGTGAGCCCAAGGCCATTTCGGTGCAAATAAGGTCTGCATATCGTTCTTCTCCCTCCCAAAGACCATTAATCCCATCTCAAAACTATCGGCCATGAAAACCTGTGCCGTCAGAGTGTGAAAGGAGAGGAGGGAGGGAAGCGAATCACAATGTAGAGCTAATTACCACCATTCAAATAAGCAGGCAATTCTCCAAAATGAACATGCAATTATGTGCAAAATAGTCTAATGTCTTCGTCTTTGACGTGGGGTTATTTTAACTACACAGATACATCTGTTTCAGTGCATATTTATTTAGGCATCCTGTAGGTATGTATGCATCTATTCTTTCTACTGCATCCAGCTATTTAACCAATTACTTATTTTTGTAATTTATGAGGCAAGATGACTGGTAATTGCTTTGTACATTTTTCAGAAAACATTACTGGTCACTTATGACAGGTTTGTAATAGAACACACAGATTTAAACAATCCCAAGGAATGTTTTGGGGTCACTGAGAGTATTCTGGCATGAAACACAAAGCTATGCCCCTACAATGCCCTCTACTGGTGGGATAGCTTAATGAACTTTCAACATTCTCATTTGCTGAAGTCACGCTGTAAACAGACAGCATCTGACCTTTGATACGCACAAATTAGATATGTTTCATAACACAGGTTATGTGTGCCTTTGCCTGGCTGCAGTTCATTAAAGGCAGTCACAGCTGTTCTGGGTGTGCCATCCAAATAAAACTACTGATGTAGGAATCTATTAATGCATTGTTTTGAACTGGAATGAACTAAATTCATTCAGAATTTCCATATGAATAAGAAAGATAATACCTGACAATTTTCAGTCACAGATAGCTGCCATGAGTGTGTATTTTTAAAGTGCTACCTAAGATGTTTTAAGCCTGTGTGGATCCTGTGAATGCAAAGTCTAGATGTGGTCACATGTGATTTCTGTTCCAGTCTGACACTCAGTTGCATGGGTCAGGACTTTGCCAGCCGCATGGCACCGAGGCCTCAGCCCTCTGCATGGCTCACACTGGCCACTGCACCGCCTCTGCTCAGCAGCCCCCTTGTCTGCCCCCCCCCCCCCATTACACACACACACACACACACATACACACACCCGGCAGAGGGGTGACCTCCCCACCCCTGAGGCAGTCATGTGTGGCCGTTAGTGACATCAGCCCAAGCATCTGCACATTCCCAGGCCTCTGGAGGCCCCAGCCCAGAGCCCTGTATTGGCAAACTGATGGCTGTGCATATGTGATAGCGCGTGGGGATGACCTCTTGGGGGCTCTGTCCTTAGGCAATGCGTACTGTTGAGATAGCATGACAAAAGCCTCTCTCCACGCCACCACTCCTGTCAAAACTCTGGAATGCTCTTTCCACAGGGCCTCAACAACAGCACTCAAAGCCTCATCTGATTTCACAGTATGCATTACTGAAGGAATGGGAAACCTGAAAAATAATGAAACTTCTCACCAAATAGCCTGGCAGTGTGTGTGTGTGTGTGCAAAGAAATGTTGGCATAATTAGTGACTATTGTTGTTGCCATTGGAGGGGTAACTCTTTCGGGCTGCTCCAACTAATGAGGGTGCATGCTTTCTTCTTTGCTTTTCCAATCATAACCTCAATAACTGATCGCGTTCTATATATTTCAATCTGCAGATCTGGGTCTGGCTCCATTTTCATTCCCCCCTCCCCCAGCACACAAAGAAAAAGACCAGGGCTGCGGTTGGACTTTCCGTTCAATCATCTTTTCTGATCCAGTTTTCCTTGACCTCAATGGAAAATCCTCATGAGGTCAAGGAAAGATATGAACAGGAATACTTAATGACGTAGGCAGGGCCGTAGCCAGGATTTTTCAAATACAGAGGTCAACAATGGCAGAAAATGCTCACCCACTGGAAAAACTTCTAATATGCCAAATTCGGTGTGTAAATTGTACAATGAGAGTATTTGTGGGGTATGAAACCTGTCACCTAACCTGTGGGGTTTAAAATCAATAACCCCCCTGACTATGTGTGGGAGTGTATGTCAGGGCTACTGGCTACCCCATCCCCAAAATGGCTATTTTCACTCAATTGCAGATCATAATTTTGAGCCTGAAATCCACTTGGCTATTGGCAGTTTCTATTTGTGTGTTTTGATGTGTGTGCATGTGTGTGTTGGCAAGAGGCCACTTCTTGACCATCACTCACTTGTAAATGTTCTCCCTGTAATCCCCTTCTATTCTCCTGACTATTCTCAACTGACTTTTTATCTTCTGTTTAAATTTTTTTTTAATGGCCAAAGAGGTTAACTGATCCCTTGTAGTTGTTATTTGACAAAAAATGTATATTCAATCCATCATCATATTACTTAACAAATCATCTTAGGCCTTATATCAATCATTGTAGCTTAGGTTGGCATTCTCTTCAATGAATTGCAATAGATTTAAATATTCTGTAGCCCACCTGCAGTTATGGGGCCTGCAATAAAATCATAATGTCCAACATGCTGCATTTTTGTGTGGGCTAAATGCAGTATAGTGCAATACAGTTTTATTCATGATCACAGTATTGCATTTCCTTCATTGTGAGCTGCAAATTATTCCTCCAAAATGCAGACATCCTAAGCTGCAAACATTTTAAAAAGCTGCAAAAATTAAATAACACAGAAGAACTGTTAAACTGTTATACCACCCCAATAGGCCACACTGTGCAGCGACCATGCAGGGAGAAATACCTATTAATTTTTAACAGACTGTTTGAGCTTCAAGAAACTTTCATTATGACTAATGAATAGCCTAGTGATATGCAGAGAGAGAGGTGGACTGTAGAGAGAGAAAATACCAAACATCCCAATCAAAATTGCTCTCCTTGTCATTCTCTCTCGCGCTGCGTCTGTGGCTTTCCCACAAAAAACAAATAAATAAATAAAAAATCGGGAGGGTCTGTGATTTGCGGAGACAGCATCTGCAGTTGGAGTTAAGACGTGTTTAGGCTATCGTTGTAGAGTTCACCAACTCATTCCAGCAGAAGACACATTGTATCTTTGCCTCACCACGACAAATGCCAGTAGTTCATTTGTTTGTGACTTTGAGTTTGAGTGTATTGAAGTGAATGCCAGCGATGATACATCGCGTTCAAAGCGCTGTTTTTATAAGTAGCACACTCCGCGAACATAGATGCTCTTGTTTTGAGAAATAGCCAGTTGCCCACGCCACAATTTTTGTCTAACATTCTCGTTTTGAGAAGTTAGAAATATCTGAAAGACGGTCGATTTGATAGAGGGATTATAAATCTCATCAACCCGAGAAAAAATACCCAGGAAATGACCTCGGTGTCCTCAATGATAGCTATACGGCCATGGGCGTAGGAAGAGACAACGCAACTTTAACTCACATAAACATACAAAGGTGGTATGTCTCAATGCGATGAAATGGGAGGCGTCACTTTTCTCCTTTCCTTTCATAAAGAATGCTCCAGCGTACCCTGGACAAAAGCGAGGATTTAAAAGGAGCAGTGAAGCACATTTAGACAATACAAACAGGCTGTTCAATTTGGTGTTGATATTTCTTTTTCTATATACTTATTGCAGTGAGATTATATTGTATATTATATTGTGTTTTATTTTTATTATTTTGTGTATGTAGTGTTTGAGATTAAGGAATTAAGATTTAGTGCTCTCCCTCAGAGAGACCTTCAGTGGACTTTATTTAATTTATTATTTTATATGAATCTAAATAAAATATGTGATTTTTCAATTTCCATAAGATATTCTTTCACCTCTCTCTCTCTCTCTCTCTCTCTCTCTCTCTCTCTCTCTCTCAGAGCACTGTGGGCCTGTTTTTGGAGGTGTGACAGGACACAGCACAGACTATGATCTATGAATGAGGATTTATCCATGAGACTTTTTCACAAACTGTAAAGAATGTTGCTTTACCATAAGCCTGTGCTGAGCAGAAAAGGCTGGTGGTGAGAAATGAAATGAAGTAGCCTGAGCAGGGATACTGAGACCCTGCACTGGGCTTGTCCACAAGCTCTGTAAACAGTCCTGTAAGTCTATAAGGGAACCTATAACATGTGGGAATGGTTTACTGCCTCTTTAAATGTCTTCAAGCAAAGGCCTGTTTTGGTGTCTCTCCTCAGTCGGTGGAGGCAAAGATGCCGGTCTGTGGCCAAGGGTACCTGTCTGTGCCATAAAGCCTCAGGGACAGATGTGTCTGAATGACCCTGGGCTGACCTCGTCTCCCACACTCTGCTCTGAAGGTGTTACCTGTGAGAGAGGGTAGCAGGTGGCCCAGGGGGAGCCGAAAATGAGCTGTGTCTCTGGGAACCACAGGGGCTAACGCAGGGGTAGGGCCAACTATTCATTTCACATCATCCAGGAGACCGGCTGACCCCGAACCAGATCAGGCCCAGATTGGGGCCACGGGCAGTTGCTATCTGGTGCCACCAGGCTCTCTGCTGCCACTAATCAAACACTATGGGGATCTTTGCTTTGGAGGTCATTTTCAGTCTCCTTTATGTCTCCAGCTGATAAATGATGATGATGATGGTCCCTCTTATCTGTCTACTGCAGTGGAAAGATTGCTGAGACTAACAGGGCCATATGAGGAGAGGTTTGCTGTATTAGAGAGCTCTATTTAAATAGGGAACATTGAATAATGACATCCAGTAAGGTTTTCTAGAGGTGTATAAAGCACAAAGAAGGTACACTACGGTCACTTGACATCTGCTCATTCCATGCAGTCATATGGACACACCAGTATGTGCTCTGACACACATTTAAATCTACACCTCTTGGCTTCCAACTCTGTGTAGAGTGCCTTAAGCTCACTCTCCCAAAGACTCCATGCATGTGATATATGGATTGGAAACGATAATCCCACATTATGTATGAGCAACTGAAAGCTCAACTCTGGAACAATACTTATAATTTATTGTGTTTTTTTTGTGCAGTCCCGAGCACACCTCTCATACTTGTCACGAGTGGGAGACTGTGTTTGTGTGAAAGAGGGTTTGATTTAGGGACCTGTCAGATGTTTTTGTGCTCTGAGTAAGTGCACTGTGAAGCTAGTCTGTGGCGGGGCTTGAACTGCTAACATCGACCTGCTACACCCGCTCCCTCTGCTCTCCATGTGACAGCAGTGAAGTATCCCTCCACCTCTATGCTGCCCCCTGTTCTATGACACATTGGGTTTAGAAGGACACCAAAGACAACCCTTTTTTAGTTTGTTATTTGACTTGCATGCTGATATTTCAAGTAGTAAGTGTGTTTATTTTATAGACTTTGATGAGTCATGCTGGCCTTTTGACAAAAAATGCACTTTGTAGTCTCTTCTACTAATCAAGCCAAACATGAAAGCAATGTTGATAGACCTTTCAGCTTTGATGGGTGGCTGTGATGGTAGCTGTGATCTTGCCAAGCAATTTGCTGCTCTGTCTATAATCATTCCCATCCAAATCTTAACATTGATTTCATATGGTCATTGAGCCAAGTGCACTGCTGTCCCAGCCGTTGTCATACATTGCAATAAAACAATGTCTGCGAGGAAAAAAATTCCAGTGGCCAGCCTGTGAGAGAGTGGCTGAAGCCAGAGAGGAGCTCAGAGTAGCAGAGTAATAGAAAGATCAGCTGAGGCTGCTGCAGGCAGATTAGCTGCCATGACTGCGGCTTTGTGTGGCACAGAGGAAGAGTTGCTGGGAGTTGGTTTTCACTGACTCAGTGAGGCGGCCGTGACTGAGAGACTCCCAGATGAGTCCAGCACACAGATCTCTCCAGAGCATTGTTGAGCACTCTGATCATCCTGCACCTGCTCGGAAAACTTGACTTTTATGAAACACGTAGCCCAGACCCCTTTTGAATTTAATTGAAATGCGGTGACATCTGGATGCAATTTAAGCAGGGGGAGACATGCTATTCAATACATCCGACCATGCTTAATTTATGACATACAAAAACAGCTCAGACATTGCATTCAATATCCATGGGTCCCGTTTGTGGCTCATCCATCAAAAGTGAATTTGGAAACGTCAAGATGGGCTGGTGCCTAAAACATGACACTCTCTGCATGCTTCCTGTCAAGCACACTCTTTTATTGTCTCTTTTCTCTTTTTTTGCCTTGTTGGAACTCTGTGAATGCAGCTGATGTCTCTGGTTCGCGTTTGTGGTGAGACTTGATAAACACCAGTGACTAGTCTCACATGGACAGGATGTCACCTGAGGACCAGTGCTGAGGCTCACTGACCCCAGTGTGATGCCCACTTCCAGATGTCATTTCATTCCACAACATAATCATTCAGAAAGAACTCTTGGAAGCCCACTAAACTATACAATTATATTAGAAAATATATTAATTATGCAGAGGGTAGTGATGGCATTTAAAAGAGTAGAGTTCATATTTTTAGTGCTAATGTGTCTCTTATAATCCCAGCTGAGGCAGGGACACTGTGTGGGTACTATTTAGACATGAAGATGATGTATGATGCCTGGGTCATTTTCATGCAAGGGACAAAGATAAACTGCTGGGCTTTTGTGGTGGATGACCCTCAGTGCATTCTCAGCTGTTGGATGTAGGTCTACAGTGGAGGGGTCATATTTGCAGATGTCATATGTTAGCACTCTGTCTTTAATGTGATATCTTGATTAAATAGCAGACTTCCCTCTTGTACAATGGTGAACTCACTCCTGATTTTTAGTGTCATTTCATCTCACTTTATGAGTCAAGGTTTATTACCCCTAACTTATATTCAACTATATAACTGTCTGTGAAAAAACACAGGTTCCATTAGAAATGAGAAAAAGTGCCATTGCAAACAATTTATGTTATATATGTTATAACCCAAATACAGTAAAACATTTTGGATGACTTTTGTAAAATTGCAATTTTAGGGGAATATCAGCAGCAGCCGTATTGCTCATTCAGAAATGAGATCTCTTTAATACAAAGGGGGAATTGCTCAAATCACTTCTTGAGAATAAGCCATCTTGCTAATAGAGAGAGAAATCAACGACAACAAACATAATTCATAAATAAACATTATACAAGGTGTTAAAGTAACATTTTAGGGGCAGTAGATTTTTGAGTGTTAGTGTGTGTGTGTTCAGAGTCAGCTTTCTTTCACTTCCCCTTGCTGACTAGGGAGAGAAGAAGCTAGCGCTGAGTTTTCAATGAGTGTGTTTCTTACTCCGACTTCTTACCGCCGATCAGAGCTCCAAAGGCACCGTGCTTCATGCAGTGCTCCTTCTTTTCACCCCACTGTCGCAGACAACTTGACACCCAGCATGATCCCAATCACGGCAGACATAAAAGCACTCTGGTCAGTTGACGGCATCAGAGCAGACAGGGAAATGAACCGATCTTTATTCAGGGCTGGAGATTAAGCAATTGCATTTCCTAATGCCTCCCTCTCTCTCTTCTTCTCTCTCTTCCCCAGCACAGCCAGCCAGTCTGCTCATGACAGTAGCACTGAGTTGAAGTACTGTTGCTAATGCATTTATCCTCAAAGACTGGACAATGGGAAATGGCAAAGCAAAACAGTACTATATTACACACTAGTACTGAGATCCATTTAGGAAGGAAGATACACTGCTCATATGGTATACTGCTCATATAGTATACTGCTTACATCTTCCTTACTGTTCATACTTATCTTAAAAATTCAACAAAACTTAAAAATACTGCCTGTGCTGATGAAACATAAAATACTTTTTGGAGTTGATTACTTACCTACCGACCTAAATGTATATATAAAAAAATGTCTTAATGTCATGGAAATTGCAGTTGTGTCATAAACTTTCTATTCTCAAGGTAGGTGCAGGGTAAAGACTTTGAAAATGCTTTTGAAAGAATGTTGAAAGAATAACTCAATTTAACTAGAAAAAACACACTTAAATAAATAAATAAAAATTAAATATCCATATCAGTGCCTTTTTGGAGTGTGGGTGGGGGGCTGGGGGATAAAAATGCTCCAAAAACAAAGAATTCAAACCTCATTCTAACTTCCCTTTACTAAAGATCAAACTGTCCATGGTGCATAATATCAAAAATATAAAAAGTTTATTGCACATAATAAAAAAAATCCAAAATATTGCCATGACCTTGATAATGCAAAAACATCATTATCCAGATGAGACAGTAAGTTATGTGTGTCTGTATGTGTGTGTGTATCAGTGAAAGAAAGCGAGAAAGAGAAGGAGAGAGAGGTCCATGGACTGTAGGACAGAGGGATTGGGGTAACGCTAGTTCCAGGATATGGTGAAATCCAGATCAGACGTCTGAGAGTCAGGCAGTCTATGAGGGCGGAGACAAAGCTTTTTAATGACTCCGTGGTAAGACCGGGCAGCTTTTACGGGCCTTTATTCATGTGTAAAAGTATGTTTTCCTGCCGCAGTAAGTAAACAAGCTGATGTTTCACACTATTAAAAGTGTTCCAGGACTAGTCATGAGAGTGTGCTCAAATGAATGGCAGGCTAAGGGCCAGTGAGGCCTGTGGATGAGACAGGTGATGGAAATGGAAAATCATCAGGACAGATGTCACAGTTCCAACACCATTTCCCAAAAAATCAAATAAAAAATCTGATTTTTGATAAAAGAGGGGAAAAAGGGAAGAAAAATCACAAACTTTTCCATAAAACTTTCATGAGCATATTAAGAGGATATAACTTCAGAATGGATATTGAAAATCATTTTCCCAGTGCTGTGGAATTCTTAGTTTTATTTGGCCATTTTCACCCTATTCACTATTAGCAAGTAGCTTGACAGCAGTAGGCTAACACTCTGAAGGGAAAGGATTCTTTTAATTACTGCCAAGGTCAGGGGATAAGGGCCATTTTATAAAGTGGAAAAAATGTATGGAATATTCAGTAGTTTTCTCTAATTGTGTTTACACTCAGATGAGAAAAATAGAAGGAGGAAGTAACACATCAAAGACAGCATGTGGAAATAACGGCTCTCAAAGTCAGCTTTCTGCTGACAAGAGCTCAACAGCAAATTCCCATTCGCACTGTGCAAGAGGAAAGCCACTGAAGAGAAAATCAATCAAACGATTGTCCGTTACACTAGAAGGTAAAATACAACATTACGGGGTAGCAATTTTGCACATGCTGTCTACAGTGAGTTTCCAGGATAATAACATTACGAGACAGCAGAACTGCAAGATAGCAGCACAGCACTTGAGCCCTCCCCTGCAACTGTCTTCAAATTAGCATTACGTGACTGAAGCTCATATCAGGGAGAATAATTTATGATTGCCATAAATAAGTTATTGTGTTGAGTTAGAATGACTGGAGTTTGATATACAACAGTCTGAAATATTTGGACACAGGACTTGCACTGGATCGATGTTTGCTTGGGAGCTGTTGGCAAACAGATGTCAGTGGAGGTTGTTGGCGTAGTGAATGTCAGTCAGATTTGCTTGGCCCTCCTGAAGGTGAAGGCCGGCAGCTCTGGGGAGTGTTGGACACACACAAGTCTGAGTGCTGTCTATCTGTCACTGCTGCACATGGCATCCACACAGAAGGGACACACTGTTCCAGTCACTAGTTTCAACACATAGAAATGCTTTTCAAACAGCACAAGCTCACATCTCTTTTCCTCTGTTGAAGGGCCATAGAAGTTGTGATACTTAAACATCATAGACACTATGATAGAAGTTGTGGAGCCTCTTATATCTCCTGTTATGGAATTTATACTGCCTGATCTGAATCAACACATAATAATACATGTGTATACACAATGGAATCATGACAAAAAATCATCTCAAGTATTAAATTATTATATCAGAATTTCCATTGTACTTGTCACTCAGACATGACAACTACTTTCAATGAAGAAATAAATCGAAAGATGTCATGGTGTCAACAAAACAGGTGGCAGAATATTAAAGTGTCACACTGATATTTATGAGAGCTCCTCCAATACGAAATTCAAGATGTCCAACTATGGCAGCTGTGACATCAAAATGTCACAGCACTGGTCCTCTTCGAGCTCCATCATGGGCTCCGTGGGTGTCAGTTTCAGGCTCTAAAGCCAGCCTCCATCATTGTCCTTAACGTGGGACGAGAGAAGCACATTTGTTTGCATACAGCTGTGTTTTGACAAGGAGATGAATGTGGCACTACAGCAGATTGTGACCTGCTCTTGGAGGAGGCAGGGTTGCAGTGGTAAAGGCCATATTCAGCCGCGATACGGCTGGGCTCAACACATAAGGTAACAACATAAATACACACACACACATCACAAAACTCCTGCGTGCACAGACATACAAATAAAAGACCAAGTGCTTCATTATTCAGAGCTGAACGGCATAAAACAGAAGATTATTAGCTGACTAAAACAGTCAGGATACAGTTACTTTGAAGCTGACATATTCCTCATATGTCAGAGAGATGGAGAGCTATCTGAGAAATGTTGATAAAGTACTGGAGACTGCCAGTTCTGTTGTAAGCTCTTGCAGACCTCTTCTTTTCTGCCTCTGATGTAGCACAAGCCCCAGGAGCCACACACCTCTCCTCTCTCCTCTCCTCTCCTCTCTGCTCCTCTCCTCCGTCTCGTCTGCCTTGTGGCTCATTGCTATTCTTCTTGCTTTCCCATGGCAAAGGAAGTTGTCAAATTGTTGTGTCATTTCAACATTCCCTCTGTCTCCTGACTTTGGCACAGTGGCAGTGATCTGATGGCTCAGAGTTTGCAGGGATGGGAGCTGAACCCTCTGTAGCTGCTCTCTCCCCTCAGAACCTATCACCCTTGTGCTATGTTTCCTGAAGATGGAGTGTCTAGAGCTCTTGCTCCTCATTCCAGCTTGTCTCTTTATTGCTTTTCCAAACCCTCCCTTTACCGTTCACTGAAAACTGTCTTGTGCCATGATAGCTATTTTGTCATCTGCCTGAATCTCTTTCTAGGGTTCTCTCCCAGACTGAAGAGCAATTTAAATGCAGCTCGCATTAGATTTCTTTGAAATGTCGTTAAGTCAAGCAAAGCTTGAAGGAGGCATTGTAAATAAAAAATACTGCCTAGATGAATGACTGAAATCCATTTCCAGAGACATTTTTTGTTTTTCCATTTTGGCTTGATTGTGGAGTGGTCTACAGAGACTTAAACTTATTTGAGTTTTCAGATAACAATTCTCTTAGCTTTAGGAAAAGCCATACATAGACTAAAATGATTCTTCAGCATTATTTTAGCAATTTTATTTTTAATTGTATAAAATGGTGATCAAATCTAGATCTGGATATGTAATATTATATATTGGATTACCGTTCATTCATCCTATATAAGACCCTAACATACACAAACAACACCAAACAATCTCATTATTTTATAAATGTGTAAATATCCAAGATCAATGGCTTTTCATGAGTGGGAAAGCTCTCACCCTGGTGACATGTCCACTGTGAGTCACTGCTCAAGCCGTCTCCTTTACGGATATCCTGTCCTCATGTGTCCATGCTCTTTTCTCCCGAGCCTCCTTCCACTAATGACCACTCAAATCTCAGGAATATTAGGGAACTGCAGCGCTTCCAAATTGTCATGGTTCAGATAGAGTGTCACCAGTGCTAGTAAATCAACCTGGCCAGCTGAGCCATATACACACACACACACACACACATATGCACTCACACACACACAGAGTCTGCACTCTCTCACGGCATGTCCATTTCCCTGCGGCTGCCGAAATAAAAGGGAAGAGTGGGAATGTGCTCCAGGTAGTGTGGAGTAATGGGTGTGCCTCCCTCTGATGGAGCACATGAGGGCTGAGGGGTTGAGGCCAGCACATTACAATAGGCCTCATTCTCCTTCTGACTGAGTGGGCCACTTTATTAATCCTCTGATGGAAGACTTTCAAATGAGAACACTGGACAAGTTTAAGAGACCTTCATCATTAGAGCTCACATCTGCTCTTATTGATACTGTCAGCCAGTGTGTCTGGGAATGTCCCAAATTATATTGTATTTACTCTATTACTAATAATGATATGATTTTAAACATAATATTCTACTTCATTGCTTCATTTTTAGCATAATATTCTACTTCATTGCTTGTTTTTCCTTACGCAGTAAATAGGCTGTGAATTGTTTGCTGATATATTTCCATATTGCTTTGCTGAAAATAAAAGGTTTCCACCATGTCCTTACTTCAAGGGCATGCTCCTCAAACAGCATGCCAGCGCTGCACTGAACTTGGAGACTGACAGTGCCCCTACATAATAAGATGCATTTATAAGATTTCACTTTTATTGTGTTGGCAGAATTTGTGCTGAGTGTATTGAGCTTACCCTTAGCATTTTCTAACAAAGTCAAGCAGACTTATTGAATTGAAGAAGTATTAAAAGGCCATAGTGCTGTGTAATCCTTTTGCCATGATTCAATTAGTGAAACTGCATCACTGACTACACATATGTATCAGTTCACTTCATCTCTTCTCATTAGTTATATTAACACCATAAATGGCAATAGAGTACTGCTAAATGAAATAGAAACAAATGTCTAAACTAAATTAACTTTCATGTCATTTGATCACAAGAAAGTTGAAGCAGTGGCGTACTGTAAAGTCAGAGTTGGTGAATATAACGTTTACAGCACTGGACATTTCTAGCATTTTGGATGCCTGATAAAATCTGTCTGAACATGAGCGAGCATAATATTAAAAATATGGTTAATTATTTTGTGTGTTTCATGTAGCTTAATCTTTACAGTTGAATACAAATCCTAAAATTTTATGAAATAATTTACATCATAAAATATGTGGCATTTAATTAACATTATAGATATGACAAAAGATCATCTTTGCATGGAATTGCCCTGTTCTTTACATGTCTAACTAAAGAATGATATGTATCTATAAAGCAGATGTATATCTCTACTACAACTAGAATCTGTAAGGGAACTGATCTTATCTAACAAGGCAGATTTACTGAAGAAGAAAGTTCCTTTTGTTTTCAAAACTGAAACCCAAACGAGTTTTTACGGGCTGAAGAGAAAGAGAGAGTGATCGCTGCCACTGGAAATGGCCACTTGCTTTTCACCAGCACCATCTGGTGACCATTAGCAAGTACAGTGTTGACCATAACACTGGAACGTTATCGATTCAGGAATACTGATCACATACAAATAAGGCTAGAAAAGAAAGCCAGTAGTCTGTCATATTCAACCATAACTTCTTTTCCTGATCAGGCTAATTTCAGTCATTATGAAATCCCTGATCATCCACATAAATCATGATATAAACTCTAAAAGACCATTCCCACAGTGAATAAGAATAATATCAGAGGGTTAAATGTATGTCCTGTGCAAAACGCTAAATGACATATACAACCCCCCCCCCACCCCCCACCCCCACCCCCATGATGGGAAACCAATCACTTTGTTGGAAAAGACTGTTCCATTACAGTTAGTCGCATGTGTGTGTGTGTGCGTGCATGTGTATGTGTGTGTGTGTGTGGCATGCAGTTGATCCAGTATCCTGTAGTAGGGCAGTGGTAAGGCCAAAGATCCTCAGACATCTACTTATCTACTCAGTAGGTAAAGGTCAGGTTTGGATCTGTACATACATGTTTACATTAATTTTTTTTTTTATTAGAATGGGTCTGTAGTATGTCACCAAAATAATACATAATTCTACATTTCTTTTAAAACAATTTTCACATTTTTAGCGATATGCTTTAACATGTAAATCTCTATAAATGAAGTTACTGGCCAAGTTTGCTGGTCAGAATAAAATGCCTGGCAAATCTGACACGTCCATGTCAATAACAGACCTAGTTGACAGTTAGCAGCATTGAAATGTGGCTGAATTAGTCCCTTTAAATGTGAATCCTTGCAGCTTGCCTGTATTGTCGACTTATATGATGACAGTAATAAGACCAGAAAGAAAATACCACAACGTTCTTCAAGACACAAAGTGGATTCATGCTTTGTACAACTTATTGGTGCTTCTTGTCAGAGACACTAGGTGGCACACTTGCTTTGCCTACAGTTTTAAACTTGAGTAGGCTTACTGTAACATCTTGTTTGGCATCCTTTTGTGCACTTGGGTCAAAGGTTTTATAACAGCAGCTTACATTAAAATGAGACAAACATTACATCTCATACAATAACACAAAATCAGAATATATATCTCTGGTATATTTTCATGCATGGACCTAGTCTTAAAAAGTCTTGGTCAGTCCAAGTGGCCCCATAGTGTTTATCACTCAGAAACTCTCTGTTCAAGTCAATTTTTAGGGTGTGCCCATGAAGTTTGAGCTACGGCTTTGTTTACTCTTTGTGGTATTGTCCACTCAGTTCAGTAAACTCTGTAATATTATCCACATGCCCATGGTTCTCTTCTCAACAAGTTGGAACAGCACACCTAAACTCCCTTGTGTCACCTGACAATTAATACCAAAGCAACTGACTCACTATGTCCTCAATCTCCAGTCCATCATGTCAAGAACTAGTTTATTCATTAACTTCACAAGTTCTACACAAGTACTGACTTGGGCTGGGCTTTGCATAAACATTCTGAATCCATTAAATGGTTTCATTTAAAATGTATCCACTGAAAATAAATATATTTGATCAATTTTAAATACATTTTATCTATTGAACTGTGCAGCTTTAATTTTCACACAAGTGTGAAGTGCAATTGTGCTAAATGGATCTTGCCGATCCTAATTCAAAAGAGCTACAAATTAATTCATAGTTTCTCTTACATATTAATGTAATGTTTGACTGGTATGGTATGGCAGTGTCGCCTCTGTAATTAATAGAGAATTAATTTATGATGATATTAATAGTGTAAATTGTATATTTTGATAAATAAAATATATGTTTATTTATTCTGAATTGTGGGGCTAGATTAAACTTTAACAATTGTCTGTGATTGCAGGCTTATTTATGAAATGTGCTGAACACAACAACAATAGGGAGCACAAAAAGCTTTGAAATGCAGTGATGTCTTAAAGTGCATTGCGCCTAATGGTTTTGTCAGATGTTTCCATGCTGTCAGCAGCATCTCCAAGGACAGCAACAGCACAAAAGTCTCCTCAAAGGATTCTTCTTCTTATATCTGGCAGCCATTTTAAACTTCTCATTTGTGACCTGCACATAATCTTGTGTCCTTTCCACATTGGTCTGGATTCGCTCAATGTATTCCCCCTGTTCCTCCACGAGCATGAAGATGTCCAGAAAGAGGTCCCTCAGGTCCTTCATGTTGCTCTCCAAGTTGAGCAGCTCCTTGTGCCGCTGCTCGATCTCAGACAGCTGCTGGCGGGTGATCCTGGAGTCCAGCAGGATGTTCTCATTGAACACCTCCCACTTCCCCTGCTCCACCATCTCATCCACCTCCGCTTCTGTCACTGCCCGACCAGACACCTCCAGCTGTCTGCGAATGAACTGCTTGCACTTGTCCTGTTTGCTGAGCAGGGAGTCATTGTACTGGCGCATCACTCTTTGAAAGTGATGGAAGAGTGCGGCGTGCTGGGCTTTTTGGATGCGCACGATGGCTGTGTTGGGGCCCAGCTCGGCCTCCAGACTCTTGGCCTGCTTGGATAGTGCATCCAGCTTCTTGTGGAGGCTCTCGGCCTGCAGCTTGATGTCACGCGTCATACTGCTCTCTTTCTTCATGACGCTGAAGCGTCTCATGGTGGCCACCAGGTTTCGCTGCTGCTGACTGAACTTCTTCACTTCAGCCTCCAACTCATCAAGGCTGCCACGAATGCGTTGAGCCTCAGATAGGAAGTTCTCCAGAACTGGTTCCTCCTCAAATATCACAGCCTGAGGCAGTGGAGATGGCTGGTCTTCATCATAGTCCTCACCAAAAGGATTGCTGTCACCCACATCCCCACTGGATTTCACCTTCTGTCGCAGTTCTTCTATACGGTCCTTCATGATTCCAGGCTCTAAAGTTTAGATGTACTTTTGAAACTTACTGTAATTTTAAGTCTTGGAAGCGTATTCAGTTATTCAGTGTGCCCTAAAGTGCAGAAATAAAGTGCAAAACATTAACCACAAAACATGAAACACTGTAATTGACATGTACAACATGTACATTAAGATATTTCCTTGAGGCTTTGTGATTGCCCCCCCCCCCACAATGGCACTGTCAAATGGACCCTTACTGTTATCCCCATGACCCATCTCACTCCTTTGAGTTGACACTATGTCTGGCCACTGCTACATTGTCCAGCCATAATTCCTGATAACCACCTATAGACTCACTACCATATAATGTAAAGTGGGATAACACTCCATTATGAACTATTATGAACCTTAGCTAAAACCATAGGCAACTTGTAGTCTGTCATGGTTACCACTGATTGTAATTTTTCTGCATGACCCCTGGCAGTTGGGTTAGCCCCTTGAGTCGTGGATCTGCCCAAGGTTTCTTCCTAGATTAACTGAACATAAGGGAGTTTTTCCTTGCCCCTGTTGCTCTTGGGTGCTCCTTCTGTGAAGCGCCACGAGACAATACTATTGTAAAAGGCGCTGTATAAATAAAATTTAATTGAATTGAAAAAATTGAATATTAAAGCAGGGAAAAGATGTTTTGAAATATTTCAAGAAAATGAGTGAGCATCTATCTAGCACCGAGTGCACAATTCCCATCTGAGACCAACTTCTTGCATTTAATGTATAATAAGCAACGGTCAGTATTCCTTGTCTGCTTCTATGTAAATGTTCCACTTAAACAAAGAATCTCTTTGCAGTCTCTCTCTCTAGTCCTTATAGAATCTATTTACAGCAGATTCATCACACTATGCACACTATATTTTTTACAGTTTGTTTTGACACACACAGGCAAAATCGAAACTTGAGATAACAAAGTATTCAGAGGTTTTGCCAGGCTGATTTGCCTGTGGAATTAATAGATAAATGTTCATGGTATTATTCATCCCCGGTTCAGTCTGTGGACTGTGGTTTGGGAAGCAGAACGAGTCCATGAAAGAGCAAGACTAAGGGTGGGGTGGACTAAATGTTTCTGGAAGGAATGAAACTGGGAGCTCAGAATCACTGACTATCCAATTACTAGTTGGATTTCCAGCAGGAAAGAGGAAAAATGCCTTTGTGTGTGTGTGTGTGTGTGTCCCACCCAATCTCCTCAGAGCAAAAGCTTATGAATATAAGAGTGGCCTTTGTTCTGTGTGTGGAGTTTTTTGCTGTCCTAGGGTGTAATGCCTCCAGGAGCAAACCAACACTAGAATGGTAAAACCCATGGTTTTTAGTTAAAAAAAAGTCGCCTAACAGAGGTATGCCCTACTTGCTACACTTTGGTAGAGGCCACATTAATTACAGAACACAGCATAAGTCCAATTGTGTTCCAGACAGTCTTGTTGACAGCACCCATATTTACACGGGTTATTCATATAGACACTCTCAACTGCCTCTCCTAGACTGAGATGGTGTCACACAATTTCCAACAAAAGAAATGTTTTAAATGACTTTACAATAGGCATAACTAAACAAATCACTATTTTCATTTTGTTTAACTTTTATACCTCATTTAGCTCACGCTCAACAGATTTTTCTGAATGATATAAACTAGTGTTAACTTGCGGCAAATGAGTGCAGTATAAGTCAAGTAACTGTTTTAGTGTCGAGATGAAATTGAATTCTCCTGTTCCCTAAAAGGGTTAAAACAGCATCCTGTTATAGTGTTTGTCCACACCCAGATCTTATCTACATGATAGAGGCCTTGTTATTTAATGGCAAATATCTGTAACCAGATAAAGGATAGTCAACATCGCCTTGCCCAGTGCACAAATGAGACTCAACTAACAACTCTGTAGAAAACTTAGTTTCCATTAACATTTTTTACACTAACACAGCTTGAGAGCTTGTTACCTCTATTTTGCAATCGTTCTTGAAATTGTGAACGTTAGTCCAATATAGGCTGACCACCAGTGCTGCCTGTTGTTCAACTCAGCCATGAAGTTGGCACCTGTAAGCACATCTGAGAGAATTAAGTCCTCAAGTCAAAGATTCCTCAGACCCATTCTTAGTTCCAGACGGGCTTGGAAAGGACTTGCGATGACAAATATGTGTGTTCAGGGAGAAATATCCCCCCTAGTGAACTGTTGCCAGTTATCCCTGGGAAAGGAACAACAAAGACTCCTGGGAAATCTGGTCTGTCCAGTTCCAGGCCACGCCTCCATATGTCAGTGGGAGAAAGTTTTATTTAGGCAGTGAGGGTGATACACGTTAGCTGTAGAGGTGAGGGTGAACTGTGAATAAACAATAAGCACATAAAGAGCACTGCACACACACATACACACACCCACACTCATGCGCACACATGCACTGCACACACACATACACACACACACTCATGCACACACACACACACACACATGCACACATGCAGACACACCGCCTTTGGCCACGCTGGGACGTAATAGAATCATGAAGTAGCTCTGATTAGAATTCCTCAAGCCCTCAGTAACACCAACTTACTTGAGTACTGACTTAGTCTGACTAACAATCTTCACTCCTGGCTGGGACTGGAGATGAAGATGGCATGATCTGTCCTCATGTTCTATTTCAACCCCCACATGAAAAACCACAACAAGAACATTAAGAAGGTGTTTTAATATGGGCAGCAGCATCAAATACAGCCAGAGTGAAGTTAGTTGTGACAACTGCAACCCTACGTTAGTTATCTCAGCATTACATTCGGTACATTGTTCAGAATGTGACTGAATCTTTTTCTTTACCAATACAGGAACTAATAGAAATAAAATGACTGTGTTCCTAAAAGTCAAACAGTCAATATCTGATTTCACCCATGGATACAGTCTTGTTCTTCGTCCCTGGAGGCTTATCACAGGAATGTTCATTCTAGGGGCTTTAATGCTGGGGTAGCAGCTCAGTTTTTGCCTCTGCTAGTCTGATGGTGAAAATGTTTTGATGTCTTTACATGATTGTATTCCAAGTCACTTCTACTTGTACACACTAAAGAAGTGAGTAGGCAGGTGTGATGTCCTGGTGAAATCTTGCTACGCCATCCTTGGCTTCTGGTGAACATCTGATGCATCTATCTAAAAAAGCTTAGGGTGGTGAGAGAGAGAAAGAGAGAGAGTCTGGAGCAATTGAGAGCTGTGTACTTCGGTAACCACCAGATAAAATGAGAGGAGATTGTACAAAGATTCTACAGATGAACATAAATCTGCTCAGATCTGAGGCAGAGTGATCTGAGGTACACAAAGTACATGAAGTCATACAGTGAAATGTAGATGATGGCAACCCAGATGCCCTGCTCAGCCTGTCAGTGTTCCTCTCTAATTCCTCTGAGTCCCTGGATCGAGTGGAGAGGAGCCGCTGGAGGAGCTGGAGACTACTCTAACCACAATGAAGCCCTGGCCAAAACAACCAATAGGACATGAGAGAAATTTACCAACTCATAAGTCTGATTCAAAGGTCAGAGCCTATGCTAACCTCCCCCAAATAAATCCTTACTTAAGCAAACAGCTCCGGGATGTGTGGAGGTTTGGCATTAAATCAGCCTGTCGCAGCAGAGCAAGACCAGCTCGATGGGAAATGGATGTTGAAATATACTTTGTGGGAAAAAATGCCCAGACGTTTGTAGAGTGAGAGTTAAGATGCTGTTCACTTTATTCTCAGCATAGCATAACTGTGTCATGTAGGAGTGTAAGTCCCTCATCTGTGTTAGTCTGGGACAATAAACTCATTGTAGTCCATGTCTCTCTTCTGAGTGTGCAAAATGTTGCAATAATTGAGACTCTTTGGAAATGCACTTATTCTGTGTGTAGTTTGCCATTTCAAACTAATGTGTATTAAGCAGGTCAGCGGAAATTTGCCTTGTGATCATTATAAGGATATCAATCCTGACTGCTCCCACTGGCCATTAGTTAACTTTTTACTGGAACACTCTGCTCCAAGGCTGACTAAGCCTCACCAGATGCATCCTGTTCATCAGTGCTGCAGCTCCAATGCCACCTGTAGTCATATCCCCATCAAGCCCACCTCTCTCTCCATCTCACTCACTGCCTGGCACTCTCCACTGTCCAAAGACAAAGGCACAAAGGCAAACAGCACAGAAAAGATACAGAGAAAACAAAATTCTGCAAAGAATTTGACTATAAACAATAATGGCAACACTATTCTCAAGGCAAGTTTCATTTATATAGCACCATTCCAATACAGATAACATGGAAGATAAAGTGCCTCGCAGTGAGAAGATGGGACTGGGAGACATGGGGAAGCAAACAATAACAAGTGACAATAGAAATGAAAAGAAAAGAAAAGAAAAGAAAACATATTTAAAAGAATAAGAAAAAGAATACAAATGTATATGGAAATGTAAAAGAACTAAATCAAGCGAGGAGAGGGTGTTACCACATAAAAGAAATGCAGTGCAGATCAAGCAGCGCTGTAAAACTGAGCTTCAAGCCTCGTGCAATAGATATGTGTTGGGTCTTTCCCACTTAAGAGTAGGAGAGTAGCCTATAACACTGCCCCTCTATGTGTAGTCATTACATGACATTCTATGGATACACACTATGCAATTGGTCATGAAGAAACACTCTTGGGCTTCAGGTGAAGAGTTAATGGAAGGCATGTGTATGTAGGATTTTTTTTTAAAAAGTACTGAATAAACTCCAGTTAAAACTCTCCAGGCCCAACAAAGTCCAATAACAAAAACCCTTCTCTGAAAACATGGTATGACTTCAGAGCAAAGATTTTCCCTATAAGACTGCACTGAATGTTACAGATTGGCAGCAGCCTCTCCCCCTGTCACTCCCCCACTGTTGGATCAATAGGCTGTCCTCAGACTGTGTCAGTGAGGGCTGAGGCGTACACACACACACGCACACACACACGCGCACACACACACACACACACACACACACACACACACACACACACACACACACGCTTTGTGGTTGCTGATCCATGTACAGCTCGCCCTCTACTGTCACTTTTGGGAAATGATTAATGGTGGAGTGGCAGTGTGGAGATACTGGCCATTGAGGCTGTTCTGAGCCCCACCAGCCTCCTGTGCCTGGGCTGGGCTGGGCTGGGCTGGGCTGGGCTGGGCTGGATAAAAGCCCATTTCCTCCTACTGCTGACCCATTACCTCCACACACACGCACAACCCCTCTGGGCCTCCCTCCCTCCACACACCCCCTTCCATCCACCCGCAGAACTTTACACCTGCACAAGCCACCAAGCTTGCTATAAAGTTGTGCTCTCCAGCTCTGAAGCCCCCTGGGTGTGTGTGTGTGAGAGAGAGAGAGAGAGAGAGGAGTGGAGAGTAGAGACAGGCTGTGAGAGCCTGTTTGTGTGTGGCTCCCAGCGTCCCACACAAACAGTAGAGACACAGCAGCCCTTAAGAGCAGGACTCTGATGCGCCTTTAGAGGCCCTCCAGAAGGTAATTTGTCATGAGGATTTATGCTTGTAGGGCTTATTTGTGCAGCGGCTTAAACAGTCTTATGGCACACTGTGTAACTACAAAAACCACTGAGACTCTTGCCAAAATGAGGGGAAAAATCATTTTCTTTTTTTTCAGTGATGAGGGTGTTGATGAGACCATTGTGCAACAAAATTACATGAAAATCCATATGCAAATATCACAGGCTAAAGCTGTGGTGGCGGGTACCCCAGGCCCAAAGAGCCTTGTCCACTTGAGTCTAAAGCAAGCTCATTTACTGAGTAAACATGCTGTCACCAAATCACAGCCTGTGTGCCAGCGATAATATTTTTAATCTAGCTTTGGTTGTGTTGCTTTGGGTGCATGAGGATTTGAAAGTGAATGAATTTGCAAACAACGCTAGCACTGGAGCCTGAATGATATTATGTGCTAGCTGAAGGATACACCAGTTTTTATTGTGATCCTCTAATCTTCTCTAGCATCTTTGCGGTCATGTCAGAGTAAAAGGGCTTTCCCTGGTCTCTACATCCAGTCATTAGGACATTATCTTCAATGATTCCTACTTTATCCGCATGCTATCAAATACTGATGGGAAACAAACCAAACAGCAAACAAAACTGGGATGTATTAAAATAAAAGTGATTGCTTACATTTGCATAGGCATATTTCCCAATATAGTAAATCAGATCAGATCAAGTTAGAAATCAGAACAGTCCTCAGATAAACATGCATGTAAACAAGCTGCACTGACAATTAAAAGAGTGAAGTTTGGTGAGCTTGTGAGTGATGCTGCTGCCAGGTGTAGGTAATTGTCATTGAGGGTAAAGTGCCATTGCATTTCAGGGATCTATCACATTGGAATGAATTGGACTGTCACAAAGGGAAGTGGCTGCCTAGCCTCTGGAGTCCCTCAAGCCTTCAGGCTCTAAACGATACCGTCAGGTGCTTTAATCGAGATGGAAGACTGCTTCGGCAGATCGAAGTGCTTGCATATGACAAGGTACAAACAAATAGCCTTCTCTGCCCTTCTTTGTGCCGGACGGTGTAGGATCTCACTGTCTTCTTTTAGCATTGATGTGGGACACCTGGGAAAAAACAAAGGCACACTCGAGGAGAAAACTGAATTTCAAAGCTTGCACAAGTCATATTAGTCAACTGACAAAAAACTGTATACATTTGTTAAACCATCAATCAAGCATTTGCAATCAACACATTTTGTACTTCAGATTTAGTTTTTGAGTTTTACTTATTTTTACATGCACATTCCCACAAATAAATGAAGAGCACAGCCATAAGCTCTGTGTGTACAATGTGTATAATATGTTGAGAGGTACTTAAGGTAGGGAACAGCTAGCTGTTAGCTGTTTTCAGTGAGTAATCAGAGGGTGGCGCTCCAGTGCTAGGCTTCAAGTCTGCAGCCCTGTCTCACAGCATGGGCAAATCACTCTATTTCACACTCTTTTACAGTGTCTGCACTACTGCCATGTTACACTTTCATCATCCCTATAAGTTCGTCTGTGTTGTCCTTTTGCACAGGCTCAGAAGCGCTGGTATGCTTTGTAGAAACACTGAGCGACCTTTCCCGTCCATTCGCTAGCACTGTAAATAATTTACTGAGCTGTGTGTGTGTGTGTGTTCATCCTGGGATTATGAAGACTTTATGGGATGGTGAAACAGGACAGCCTAACTGTTTAGACAGAGTCCTGTCCAAACAGCACTCGAAAAGAAGCCTGAGGGTTGGAGTGGTGGTGACGGTAGTGGTAGAGTGAGAGGGAAAGGGGATTCTGATCTACATTTTCTGGGCCTTACATAAGAGGATGTGTATGCATAAAAATATATAATACCAGTCAGAGCATATTACTTGTCATCATTCTGTGAATATGGGAATAAACGAAACAAACAAGCAAAAAAAATGACATGAGCATACAGTGACAAGGGATGTGCATACACTCCATGAATAGAAGCACTTGATTTACTTATAGCCACCTAATAACGTAAATGCTGTTCTCATCAGTAAATACAAGGCAATGCTCCCTTTTAGCATACAGGTTGAAGTGGCCATAAGCCCTGTGGATTAGAGGGACGTTATGTTGGAATGTTTTAAGTGCCTGTATGTTTGCCCCCTTATATGCAGATGAGCTGTAGCTACCTGTGTGGAGGGTCTGCAGTGGAGCAGAAGATATATATGGCTCAGTCAGTCAGACAGGGAAGCTAATGCCCCCTCCCAGCGGCCCCCCACCACTGTCCCACTCCTCACAGATTAATCATGGATGCACAGACCTGCCAGCTTAAACACAGTAATGAAAGAAACTGCCGCCACCAAGCTGAGAGGGCTATGATTTAATTCACGCTGGAGAAAGGGCCTTGTTCTTTTCTCTGTTCCACCTCTGTCTCTCTGGCGGCGTGGCCCATGTTTAGAGTTTGCAGTGAAACTGGTCTGATATGGCATTTAAACATTTCCAAATGAACAAGTGGCAAACCAACAAAAAGCATCTGCTTTAATACACAAATGATAAAAGGGAAAATTCCCTGAATGATTTTCTGTCTGGACCCAGCAATCATAGCACATGAGTGGCACTGCATGCAAATAGCATTCTGTAGGCTAATGAAATAAGACCACCTTACAGCTGAATTTACAGTGTTTGTTATTGACAACTACAGCGCAAGTTCAAGAGGCGAAACCCAGGGTCATCACAAATACTCTGGAATCATACACAACCAATGCTGCTGTGCACATGCACTAGAAACAGGATCCCTTGCTCTTTGAGCGGGGGAAAGGGAGGGTTTGCCGTTCATTTCCCCTATATCCTTTAAACGCTGACTTCTTCTCCTGCTGTTCCAGTGACTGAAGCAGGCTTTTCTAGGCTCAGCCAAATCATTGTCAAGGACGGGGTTGAGCTCAAGAGTAAGTGCACCCAGGCAACTCTCATGAATACAGACCAGGCTGCTTCTGTCAGAAACTCAAAACCACTTTTTGCAACACAGCTACAGTGTTCTCTGATATTGTGATTGCCATGCCATTTAATCACAATTCATTCATTCCCCCACTAACTAGGCCCCCATTGTAGATTAATTCATATTTGTTAATATACAGAACTGACAAAAGTGTGATATGTTTGAAACAATACTGACTTTGTTTCACATTTTAAAGTAAACAACCAATAATATACAAAATGCATCAAACTAAAATGATCTCAAACAATATAATTTTCCCCAGTAAAATGACAGTATCTACAGTATATGTACTGTATGTTCTGTGCAACACTAATTATAGAAGTGAGTGTTGCACAGTATTTCATGAGTAGAACTAGTATTTTTTATTCTTTAGATAAAAGCAAACATTAATATGTCTGAGAAAAAGAAATCTTTAAAAAATCTTAAATGCAAGACACCTAATTGACCTTAAAGGGAAGTCATTAAATTTAGATTTGGTCAGTCATACACATACACATTCAGTCTACATTGTGCAAGACCCCAGAAAATATCTGCCAAGTTGATTATCAATAAGAAAGAAACAACTTGTATGAATATACTGTACATGGCCTTTAAGCACACCACTGTCAACATAATGAACTTCCATCCAGTAACACAGGAACAGTACAGGAATAGTCCTATTATCCTCATTGTTTGGTAAAATTAAAAAATGGACCCATGTCGCAGCCAATTTTCCAAGATATACAGGTGTTACTAATGACAGCCAATAAGATTCAGATTCAGTGTTGCTGAATCAGATCCTTATAGGATGTCATTAAGGTGTCATTAGTAACACCTTTGTTTACCTTGCAACTTCCTGGAAAATTGGCTGCATTGGTCCATGGCTTCAATGGATCTCATCACATTGGTAGTTCATGCCAAGTCATGCCACCTGTCCATTCACTCTTCAACTCATCCACTTTCTGACCTGCCTCTGGTCATGCTCATGGTTTCCTGGGTCTCTGTTCACAGTGGTGGTTGCCATACACCACACTGCATAAGCAGACACAGGCAATGTTCAGAGGAGCTTTTCTCTGTTTAAAGAGCCAGCACAGTGCGTGTGGCCATTACTCATGGGTTTGAAGCATCCTATTTGGCCTCGTTTCTAGTGTCTCTTTGAAAAGTTTGTCTTGGATGACGCCCTTCACTTCGCTGTCTCAAGGTCTTTGCCTTTCATGTTGCACATAAATTGCTGAATATAAAGGCCTTGTTTCCAGTCTGTTTCACGCGGCAGTTGGTGCCAGGCCGTTCATATTTGTTCGCAGCTCGGGAGGCACTTATGTGGAAAACTGTGCTTCGCTCCACACCTGCACCACCTAAAACATACATCACCCAAGGCGCACACAAGGTCATGCAGTTACATTATCATTTTGTGGAGGATAATGCTTGGCTAGGAGACCACAAATTAAAAATGCTCCCCTCACAAAGACAATATATATCTTTCCTGACAATTTGCCCTCTAATGGTCCACTGTGCCCATGCTGTATATCCAGACACCAAGGAAAATGGAGCACACTTATCATTGGAAGAGGATAGGCTAATATTGTTTAGGGATTTCAATAACCTTAGACTTCATTAAACCATGGCTTTCTGTTTCATATTAAATCAAAATAAGTTAGCATTTCAAACAGTAAGAATATTTGCATACATTGCTGTAAGTCTTATGGACTGTCTGTGGTAAATGACTTCACATGCTTTGCAGGTATGACATGACCTCTAAGTCTGATAGACTAGACTAAAGCTTCCTCTCTTGGCCAGAGCACTTACAAAGGGTTTTGATGAACAGTTTCTGCCTCAGTGAGTTCAACCTGACAGTAAGAAAACACCACTTTTAGTTGACTGCTATGGTAAAAACCATTTGAAATGCAGGTCAGACTAAATAAATCTGCCCATTTGAATCCACACAATGACAATTTAGCTCTCCTGTCTTACACAAGGTCCGCACCACACTAAGGAGTGGCTGCGGGGAAGAACATGTACACAATGTCATCACATTAAGTGGGGCATCCTTCTTTCTGAGGGTGTTTGTGCTATCTCTGCCATGCAAACTCACTTTGATTGTAACACTCTGTACCAGTTATCTCAATAAAGCCAGAGACTGGCCTACTACATCATGATATTGTTTCTGAATGATTGTGAGGAACACACAACAAAAGCCGCATTCATTTCCTGGGTAAGCGTTGGAGGGGGTGGACGCTGTCTCCCCCCCACCCAGGCTCCTCAAACGAGCAGCACTACTGGGAATGGCCTGCATTAGCATTAGCCTCCTTGCTCCCTGCTGCTCCCTGAGTCGATGAAAGCCATCTTTGATCTGCTGTACATCTCTGCTGACTTGGCACTTAATTATGCCCCCCCAAACTCCTCCCCTCTTACTTCCACACCACTGTGTGTCCGTCAAGCCAAACTTTTTCATCGGGTCACTTTGTTTCAGAGGCATCTAAGTGCTTGAAGCATCCTATTGGTGAACTTTTCAGAAACGGCAGCCCCTCCAACTCTGAGTTTCATCTATATCTGGCAGCAATTGCTTCAGTCTTTCCCTTTCCATTGGAGATGGCCTTCTTACCGCTCTAGGGTGAGGTTACATTCGTTTCTCTAAGTTGGTAGAAAAGACTTTCCTCTCAGTGATGGCCTTGTGTGAAATGCTGTTCTTTTTCACTGTTGGAAAATCCCAGTAAAGCCAGATGCCCAAGCACTGGGCTTTCTCAGCTGGCGTGTGTGTAGGACATCTTTGAATGGGCAACTCAGCTCCCTCGTGTGCCCAAGCCAAAAGAGATGAGAGTCCATGCTGCCAGTGCCACACAACAGATGGCACAGTAGCTAAAAATAAAGCCCTGTTGTTTGCAAGGTGCAGCCCAACCTGCTTTGTTCCTTGTGAATTCTAAATGATGTCTTTATGAGCATCCATGCAACATAGCCAAGAAACACAGAGCTGTCTTTGGCTTGTGAGCGATCACTCTATATTAAAGGCAGTCTAGAACCTTAACCTGCAGTCATCAAGATGAAAACCTCTGAAAGCTTCCAAAGGTGTCTCTGCCCAGCGATGAAAAGGTGCACTCTAGCTTTGTGGTCAAGCTGTTTTCTTCCATCTGTCTCTGTGGACAGGTGTGCTTTTTTATCTGTGACAACAGGCTTTGATAACCCCCGCTTTCCAGGCCAGGGGAGTCAGGGTGGGAGGAGAAGAGGGTGCTGACACTTTGATGAATAACAGCCTCTATCTCATTTTTTAAAACTTGACTAGAGTTATCTCAGACAGGGAGCTCACCCCTGTTTAGCAAACGTGTGAATTATAAATATAGACACTGTACTCTTTCTAAATTGAAGTGTTTTCTAAAAGATTATTGAACTATCACAGTTTTGATACGGAGCTCTTCTATCTCAATCAAATAGTTGTATCACATTAAGCGTTTGTGTTGTTAATAGTCTGGATGATCTCTACCCACTGAGCTATTTTTAAGAGATAAAAATACAGTTACAGTTTTGTTAGTTGTGACTAGTGCCAAACAATTTAAGTTTGTTATAGTAACACATGTGCCTGTTTAAGTGAGATTATTAAATTCTTGCCCAAAACATCAGAGGATGCATCTTTCAGAATCTAGAACTCTTGTATTAGACTCCTGCGTCACAATGTGCAGTGCTTGATTACACTCTGTCATCCTATTGAGCATAATTGCCATTATTTCAACTGTACTTCAAAGTTGGTACTCTCTTAGAAACTTTGCACTTATGTCAGCATTACAAGTCTAAACACTTTCTGGTCTATACTATGTTGCTAAGCCCTTGTTACAATACCTCATTATACAGTAGAGACATGCTCACCTGAAAATGGAGGGAAGGTGGAGAGCCTTGAATAAAGAGTTTGCCACTGGTAATTTCAAATGGAGTTTAAGTACTGCAGTTTTCCATGCCAAGATAACTGATCTGTCTTTTACTATTAAGCACTCTGACAAACAAGCCTGACATCTTTTCCCTTTACCCTCACACATTGGGAGACATTTCTCTGCTTTTACAATTAGTGTCTTTCAAAGATGCCTTTTACAAGAAATCTTTGCAAGGTCAGATAATGATTAAGTCCAAGCATATTGCTGTAAACATATTGTTTATGGCTTGTCATAGAAAACTTGATATTTCCAGAGGCACTTTAATGCACAGGCTTGCCTGAGCTTCAACCAATCAGGGGCCTCGCATATTTAGAAATAATAATTAATAAAAAAACAACCGCAATCGTACATTATTGGAGGTGTGAAATCATTGACAACATCGGAGCTCTGAACCACATCGCACAACAATGACATCTGGTGGTGATGGTGGAGCAAAGAAAGGCCCCCTTCTGTCCCAAATAAAATGTAGTAACAACATTTATCGTCACCTAGTCCTAGGGGCGATCACATTTCTACAACAAGCACCTCGAGAGCTTGCAATGTCCTTGTGCAAGACCAAAGACGAGTCCTTGTGCAAGGCCAAAGACTTTTTTATCAACAAGCACAATAAGATAGGCTACCAGGAGTTTGTGATAAACACTCTCACAGCTTGAGGTAGCAGAGGATGGAACCCGACCCAACAGGATCACCACTGTCTGTTCATGCCTTGTTGCATAATCATACTCTGTATTTTCATGTACATTTACATAAATTTTTTTACATAAATTTTTGTGTGAAAAATCTGCTAGTTCTACGTTTTCACATCTAACTGGCTAGATTTGGTAGCTAGCGATGGTCTAGCAGTTGCAGTTATGATAACTAGCTGACATCAGTGAGAACAGTGAGAACTTATGAACAAGGGCAGAGAGAAATGTCTCAAACTAGGAGAAAGCACTTTTGATTGTAAAGGTGAAAAGTATTTTCTTAATTGGCTGCACTGTTTTTAAATTGAAGTTGTACCTGTAAAAAAGTTGAAGTTTGAGAGGTGTCTGGCTCTTTTGGTTTAGGAATGGAGTTGGCTCTCAAAAACACTCTGATACCCAGGGGCCTCGGAATGGTGTTAAAGCATCTATTTTTTAACTACGTTTTTTTTCAGTCATGCAAACACACACACCAAAACCCAAGGGGAAATAAAAACAGTATTTCACTAAACCTGTTCACAAAGCATACACGTACTGAGGTCGATAATTGATTACTCTTTAAGCAATGTATCATTAGTTGCTGTGATGTGCGATCTGTGACAGGTCAATAATTACTACATTCCTGCCCAAATGTCTCCCAATCAAAGAGGTCTGCAGCAAAAGTGCATAATCAAAATGTAATCAGAACTCTGAGGGATCTTTAAACTACAGAGCTCCCCCTACAGTTGGCTTTTTTGTAAATTACACCAGCATCCTGAATTCTTGATCCCTTACCACTCAGCTAGAATCTTGGCTCCTAGAGACTGTTTCCTGCTCAAAGATCAATCAATTCCAGATACTCTTAATGTCAATTCTTTATAGCCTATGTATAAAGCACACCTGTCCACACAATCATCTTCTTTCATTCCCAGTGTTAGGCAGTAGCTTATAAAGCTACTAGTTTACCTACATTTCTGAGTAACGTGACTGTAGCTCAGCTATTTTCTGAATCTGAGCTTCATTACTTTAGGTGTTTTTTGGCCTTGTAGTACGGGAGCTTCATTTTCATTTTCAGAGCATCAGCTCACAGCAGCAAATCTTCTAGGCCATGCATGGAAGATGAGATCTTTGCAATAATGTGATGCAATTGTTGCATGAGAGGTGCCATAATTAAAAAATAAGAAGAAGAAAAAACATACACACAATGTATACAAAAATCAATAGTGTGTCTATCACTCATGTGTGCTCAATTACATAGTAAAATAATATTAGAATGCATTTTATACTAGAAAAAATATAAACTATAAACTACTTCTGTAACTCTTTTCTGTAACTTAGTTTGCTACATTTTATCTTCAGGTAACTTTAGTAACTTTAGTGAAGCTTCATCTGATCTGGAGTAACTAGCTTAGTTAACTACATTTCCTGAGTAGCTTGCCCAACACTGTTCATTCCATCTTCTTCCGTTCAACCACAGGATTGGACAAGGCTGTGGACCAGTGCAAAGCTGGAATGGACTCCAAGACCACCAACAACAAGCTTGGTCAGAAGGTGACAATTGTTGGTACAATTATTCGGAAATGGAGGAAATACAAAATGGCTATCAGTCACTCTTGAGCTCCATGCAAGATGTTGCCTCATGAGATGTAAATGACAAAGAGAACATTAGCGATTGATTGAAGGCAGCCCAAGGGCATAAACAGTGACTAATTTGTATGATACGTCCATTTAAATGGACAAAGAATATCAACCAAACCTTTCCATGGGGTGAAAATACTTATTTCACTCAATTACATGTAAATCAATTCAACTCTTTTTCTGGGTTTGGTTGATATTCTGTCCCTTTCCATTAAAATGAAACTACAATAACATTGGAAACTGTTTATTTCTTTGTAAGTGGACAGAGGATTAAATACTTATTTGCACCACAGTGTATGCAAAATACATTTTTATTTCCTTTCATATTTTTTCCATATCTTTGATATAAGGACATATCTTAAAGTAATAGTAATGTGATGTTAGAGTAAGCCATTACTATATTCCTACATGTTCCTAAACATGTTCCTACATGTTCACACATTGAGTAGCAATGTTGATGAATACTTCAATACTTTAACACCATCTTTGTTTCTGTTAATTTACAAAGAACATGAAATGCCTGTCTGAAATGTTGAAGGATTTGGGATAATCAGCTTTGCCCTTTATCTGAACCCGTTTTATCTTCAGAAAGTAACCACCCAAATGTTCAGATTTGGTACATTTCAAAAGGAGTCTGCAGAGCTGCTTTGCATAATCCAGTGTGCAGTGATCTGATTGGCCTTAGGAAAAATCCCAGACCGTGGCAAGATAGAGAAGAGATGGAGAAGAGAACGAAAGAAATGATGGTGCATTGCTGCATTCCCAACGTCTGTGGGAATAGTCCCAGACTAAAAAGTGAGCTAACAAAAGATGAGTAAATTCCCTCCAACACATTAAAGTACAGCGGACAATTCATTTTTTAGGGGGGGACTGCAGTTCATTTTGTATGACTGGCACACAAATTCACTCCCAGTCATCTGATTTCTACAGTGAGTTTGTTGAGAGCCTGACATGACATGAGGATTTTACATGAGGATGTAAAAAATATAGTGCACTCCTTTCTTTTGTGAAATGGATGTCTTATGACCTCTAACTCACCTCTGTCTTGTCATGTCTTCTTGGTCTCCCAGGCTACTTCTTGTTGGTGGGCCCACAGAGCTCTTTTCCTGAAACATCCTCCAGACTTGCTCCTCTCGGCTCAGTCTCCAGACTCACAGAGTGGTGCTCCACAGGCGTCAACACAAGTGTTCTGTCCCACTGCTAACAGCATTCAGCAAAACAAAATAAATATCAAAGAGGCTCATTGCACCACTGTGATATTACTTTTGCTTTCCCTTCTGATCTACTGGGGTTGGATACGTGTCGCAGTAAAAATGATGCATAGTAATGAGACAGCCAATTGTGTGTCACTTTATGAAGTGAATGCATTTACTGGACATGGTCCTGGATTCCTACTCAGTGTGTATAACTTTATGCATTTCAGAACCAAGTCGTGTTAACACTGAATACATTGTCATGCACTTCTTCCTCAATGATGAACCACCTCAGACATACCTGAAGCCCTCTCTGCTCTGTCACGTCCATGCATTTGTCAGGCCGATTGATAAATGTCTGGCATCAAAAACAAATCTGAACATGTAGATCATAACCTTTTCTCTGAGCAGGAAATGAGTTTCCCAAAATACTCTTGACCAGTGGAGCAGTCATTAATTAACTGCCAGAGCTGTCATCTGCCGAGCGACTCCTGCTCATCCTCACCGCATTGGCCCACAGGTGCAGAATAAGCCCCGAGACCTCATTCTACCCCCACCCCGCTCCCTCTCTCTTCCTCCATTCCAGCCTGTCTCTGGGCAGAGCACTGTGCTGGGCCACCAGCAGACACTCCCAAACAAGGCTCCATTTTGTGTGTGGGTCTTGAGGGGCCCCTCACTAGATTACCTGTGGCAGTGCATTTCCACCTGGTAATGAGCACTAAGCATGACCCCTGAAGGTGAGTGCCCAGGACTCTGATGTGATTAGCGGGTCACAGCATAAACAGCAGCTGTTGTGTTGACAGTGCAGGCAGGGGTTTGGAAGATGAGCTGTGAGCAAAGTGAATGGTGAAAAATAGCTTAGGCCGGGGAAGGACTTGATCTCAATGCTTTCTGACCATTGGAAAACCTCAACTAAGTGTATAATGTGCTTAAACATAATCAGCCCTATCCTGTCCAATTCTAATGTTCAAACAGTTTCTACCTAACAATAATATGTGCATCGTGAAATTTATAGTACAACTGTAAAAATAAACTTTACAACTGTAAAAATAAACTTCAATGACACTTAAAATATTTATGATATATTCAGACCATAGTGTATTTGTCATGGACATACCACTCTTCTTCAGAGGATATACACACTGGAAATTCTATAAAGCAAAGCAAGATGGTCTCAAGCTGTTATTAATCATAGTTAGACAGGGAATTATGGAGAAATATTGGTAAATTAAATTATTTAGTCATTTGCCGATTTATCAACTGATGTATTACAGTGTGAAAATAAGCTTTTAATGTTTTGCATTATTTAGTAAATAGTGCGCTCTGATATTAATTTGCACATATTGAGTTGCTGAGATACATTGTTAGCTGGACCTAGAAAACTGCAGTTGCTGTGTGTATTGCCTATGTAGACTAGAGTATCATATTATGATGAATTAGGGATAAAAAGCATTGGAATATTTATGAGTGGGCTACACTATCTTTGTTTTTTCCTGTGGTGGGACCTGCAGCCCAGAACCAATAAAAAGTAGCCCTATCCCCAAGGACTATTACTGGGTACCCGAGGGATGCTGTATCCACAATTTAACAGTTCAAAGCCTACTGCACACTATTATCTCCCAAACTCATCACTTAGGACCCCTGTATTGATTTCTGGCTGATCATCCAGACAGCCCACAGGGGCTCCAGTGTTCTGCTCACAACCCCCTGGGCTGACCTGCTCAAAGACCTGCCTAGCGCTTTGGTCCACTCATTGGAAGATCTGTGCTTGAGCCCCCTCAGATCACGGGTGCTTTAGGTGTGATGGGGGGTGGGGAGTGAGTATGTGGGCCTGCCCCCTGCACACAGCTCTTCTCAGCACTCAACCATTAGTTCCCCCTGAGTGGTGCTGGCTCCTGGCAAATGGGCTCATTAACAACAGCTCCAGTCACCGTGTGGGCAATTTAACTCTCCCTCCGATTAGCTCTGCACAAGGCCTTAATCTTCCCAACAAATGATGGACACTGCCTGGGAAATTGAAACCCTCCATGCCAAAATAGGCCATGTTATTATAACATAAAGAATGGTTATTAAACTGTCTGGGGGACACTGGACTTCATCGTAATAAGACTGGAAGACGACTACAGTTTTGCACACTGTCCAAAGCACCTAAAGTGATTTTTACTGCTGCTCTGCCCTTCCATTTGAAGTGGGAAAAAAGAAAGCAAAAAGTAGGAGTAATCCATTTCTTCTGTGCTCCTATGGGACAGGTCCATTTAGACTGGGACGGGGATTGGTTGGAGAGTGAGTGCCCGGGAGGACTAGGATCTTGCTGCGGGCACATATGTATTGATTTCCTTTTTGGGAGGGAAAATGAAATGATGAAATTTCACGGATGATTATCCATCTACTACATCAGTGAAGCGTCCTTACCTATAAATATCAGTACCGTTCATTGGAAATGGACATCTCATGGCATCCAGAGTGTTTTATCAACACGCATTATGAATATGACTGGGTATGATTGGTTTTACCTGCGCCTCTGTGTCAATGCCCATGGTTCTACTTTGAATTTGAGCAGAGTTAGTTAGTTTGGATTCCACATAGATTTGAAAAAATCAGAATTCATAGTCCAAATGCATGATAGGGAATGTTTGAGAACACCTTTGTAACAGGCTATTATGAGAAGTGGCATTTTCAAGTGAATTAGGAAGGATTGGTATGAAATATGCACCAGTCTCAACATCTTTTTCAAACAGAGCACACAAAGACTTAGCATTCATGTCATATCCAAACACAGCTTTTTCTCAGATTTGTGTTTGTGTTGTGCTCACAACTACTGAATTATAGTTCACTACCAGTGTTGAGTCATGCCCTCTTTAAAGGCAGCTAGAATTGACTGGTCCATAGAGGGCAGATAAACAAGCTACGCTAGAAGATTACATCCGTTAGACCCCATCAAAGCGAAGGTCATTTGCACTGACGCTTTGTGATGTTTCACAAGGTGAAACCACATTGAGCTCAATTAAGAGAACAAACAAGTGTGTATGTTCAGGTCTGTCAGTAGGGACAGGGGCGTTTGATCGATGTTCCTCTCTCTGTTGGCCTAACTATTAACAAAGCAACTCTGTTCCTAATAAGTGAAAGCTGACCTTTCAGTGTAGCATTTTATAATCCCACTTTAGGCAAAGCAATGTGCACTAACTGTGTAGGCAAGGAGAAAAGGTGAACTTTATTTTAGAATTTGTAAATGTAATAGAGATTGATTACTGTCTTCCACAAAGTGTTGTCATCTGTGACACCTTGAAAGACACATTGCTAAAGTGGTTGTAGTCTTTCAGGTTTGATTTATAGCTGCCCCAATGCACCCTTCATACCAATGTACACCCTTCATGTCAACATTCCCAAAATTATTTATACTTACACAATTGAGTGAGACACATCCACTTTGTCTCAAGGAATTCTCTGTTACTGACATGGGGACCGATGCCACTGGTGCCTTCACTGCAGGCTGTGATGTCTAAATCATGCAATATGCTTGGGCTGGGTGACACTAATAAGTTGCCCTTGGTCAGAGAGCCTCCTCCTGCTGTCTCTGGTGAAGAGGCGAAGAGCCCTGAGTCTCACCACTGAAGGGCAGACTAACTCTTCTTTGTGTTGACGCTGGGACCTCATATGCATAAACAGTCCTTGGGGAGAAGCACAGCAGCACAAATGGGGGAGCGATAACAGATGAGTTCTTCCACAAACATTGGAGCTATGCCTCGCCTCACTAATAAATCAGCACATTAGTAATCAGATTTACCACATATCATGACAGGACTACAAAAAATTTGAAGTTTTATAAAAAGTTTTATCGAAGAGGTCATTCACAACTTTGATCAATGTAGTTTCTGTTACACAAGGTACCTTACAATCAAGTGCTCCTGACCTTTTCCTGGTGAAGAAAAAATTTCTGGTGACATCAATCTTTGGGGCTAATGAAATGCCGGAGAGGTTTGATTCTTTATGGTTATGGTCCTCTATGCAACACTTTAAACAAAAAACAACTGCATAAGAGTACTAACGCATATCTGCTGTAATACATTGAACATTGTTATACAAAGAACAGTGTGGGTGCAAAATTAGAATAAAACAACAAATCTTACCGTATACACAATAGTCATTTCAGAGAAACACTTTTGTCCCTATCACTGCATTAACATGGCTCTGCTATGTCTCTTATTGAGAACCTCACAACAGTAGTAGTTGGTTTCATATCCCAGAGAAAAGAGGACACTACACACAGTAAATGTCAATGATGTAAACAGGTCACTACCTACACTGTGGGTTTTGTAGGCTGAACTTTTCCATCCTGGAGTACCTTGTAGTTGATGCTTATGGTTCCATACAATGACACCCACAGCACTACAATGCTGGATCAATAGCTTCATATCATGAAAATATTGATCTGCAGTACAAAGAAATATTGAGGGGTAAATCATTGTTCTAAGATTGCTAGTGAAGACTGGTGTTGACATTTTTTGATACATTCTTTGTAACTTGTGAGGACAGACCTTCGATTAGGCAACTCTACCACTCTACACCTTTAAAATGAAAAGAGCTTAGATGAACAAGATGAAGTTACATTTCTCATAGTTTATAATAAAGCTGTAGAACCAACAAATAAATTTGAACACCCTAATATTACCTCATGCAAAATCATTTTGGTGTTGAACAGAGCAACTGTGAAGGGTGTATGTCTTGTAAGTTGCACCTTTTGAAAATTACCATATTTGCTTATGTTCATAAGTGTGCCAGCATGCCAGTTCCTGTTTGAAAGGCTAACCATATTGTCAGTATATCAGCTGCAAATGAATAATAATAATGAGAAAAATACATTGCAAAGTATCATCCAGGCAATAGACAGATGAACTTTGACCAAAAATTGGACTGTATGTATAGGGAAGTGTTCTACTAGCAAATGTCCAGCAGCAGTAGTAGTAGTAAGCAGAAAACAGTGGCCCAATTCTTTGCTCTTTTTCAGGCTCATGCAGTCTTATTGATGATTTTCAGGCTCATGCAGTCTTATTGATGATTTCTAAGGATAGGAGCCCAGTCCATGAATAACAGCCCTTATATAGGCTCAATTTGGGAAACTGACTATACCCACCAATAGTAAACATCTGTCCCTTAAGCACAAAGTTCCAATACGAAACCCACAAAAGATGTGGGTTGGCCCGTGAGCCGTGGATCTGCCCTAGGTTTCTTCCTAGAATAACTACCACAAGGGAGTTTTTCCTTGCCCTGCTGTTGGGTGATCCTTGTTAATGTCTGTAAAGCGCCTAAAACAGGCCTAAACCTTGCTGTATAAATATAACTGAATTTAACTGAAATAAATTAAATTGAAAAGATTTGGTTAAGTTGAACTGAAAGTTTATTGCTAACAGCTTCTTATCATTATGCATAGAAATCAGCTTTTTTTTCTTACTGTACACCTTGGGAAACATTGTGGTACTAGCATACATTGACGTATCATCAAATAAGCTGCCAGAATAGTCAACACAGCCAGAAAGGACAGCTAGTGACTATGCACATTATTTATTTGCATTCTGCATGAATTCTCTCAGTTGGCCTAACACCAGTAATGCAATCTGACAATGTCTCTGGAAGATGCTGGATACAAAATTACTAACCATGTCTGGGTCCATAGGCTACATGGATCCTGATCCCAAATGGACTAATGGCCATTTATTTGCTTTTGCTTTAGCTGTATCTTTCTTTTTCTCATTTATTGAGCTAATCTTCTAAGCTATGCAATTTCACTCTGTCTTCTTTATGTTGGTATTTCAATGTGACAGACTCTTTGATCCTTGCATGAGTAGGGAAGAATGATGTACAATGAATATTTAAGTGAGCACAGGAGAAAATTACCTGTGAAATTGTAAATGCATTTCACTACTCTTACAGGGCTGCTGTTGCTGTCTAAACACTGATCTTGCACTATATACAGGTGAAATATATACAGGCCTGGAGTTTTACAGGAGTGGGTAATAGAAAAGGAGGAAAGGATCAAATGTTTGGAGGCATGTAAAGCAGAAGGAATCAGAGAGGATGGCCTGGCAGCTCTTTGGACGATTGTAAAGCTGGCATAAGGCATTTTGGCAGCATGGTTAAAATACAGGGAACTATAGATGTCATGACACACTAACAGTTGTCTGAATGAGGCATTAGAACTTTTTGTTGTGGTTGTGTGGTCATTGACTTGTACAATAAAGAGATCTGCACGTCTGATCAGCCAAGAGAGCATAAAGTTGTGAGGGACACCTTCTCCTAAGCCTCCCATCAGGCCCAACAGATTCCACTCGCACCTGACAATTAGCACCTCATCCCGCTAAGACGAGGGGCAATGAGGTGGTACCAGTCCCACCAGGCTGCAATCCTCATATCTACTGTTCTAGAAAGCAGCAGGATGTCTGGATCAAGATTTACCATAGCAACCACATCAAATGTTACCAAGTGCAAGTGATATTTTAAAGAGAGGTTCTGCTAGATTATTAAAGAACATGGTCCAGTATAAATACAATACTGTCAAGCCACCTTACAGTAGTGCTAAAAGTCTTTGATATTAGCAAATTAAGTAAAGTTGAACCAGACACACAGGCAATCTGAAATGAATGTTCAGAAAGGAATGTTCACCATAGAATAGGCATATGATTATTGTTCCACAAATCTTAGTGGAGATTTGGCAAGGCAGCAAATTGTTGTGTTCCTCAAATGAATACGATCAATCTAGTTCCTATTCACAGTTTGTCTGTAAACAAATTGCAAAATACAGCAAAAATACAGCAAAGTACTGTTTTACATATAAATGGAATGTTACTATCACTGTGCACTCTAAGAGTTAATTTGACCATGAAGCAAAAAAGGTTATTAAAGGGGAGATAGAGGGGAATTGTTAACTTGGTTTTGTTAAAATTAGCAAAGTTTGCTGCATCGCTATACTGTGAATTCCAGAATTTTAAAAGGCAGATTATTCAAAAGCCCCATTTTATTCTTGATAAATCATGGATATAGCTGTTGAATATGGGCGTTTTGATGACACACTGCAATTTACATAAACCATAGCTCCATTAACCAATGTCACTGCCCTCAGATACAGAATCAGAATCAGATACATAAAAACAGATAAAAACAGAAAAAGGAAAAATAGACAAAGCATTTCCAATTTAAATTCAAGTTGTCAACAACTTGGTGTTGACAACTAGGTGTTGACAACAGACTGATGGTTTGTTGTACTTGGAGTTTTGAAAAAAGTGATTACAGACTAGAGAAAGCCATGTTAGCAGTTGGAAAGAACTGTAGGCCTATGCATCTGCAACAGTTCCTGAAGAATTTCTATGGGATATTCATAATCTAACGTAAAATGACTGACTCATTGATTGATGACTGACTCCATGATTTTTGCACACATCACTGTAAACACTCACACATGGTATAGTAAACGGAAAGTTCATTGTAAAGTAAACGAAAGCAGTATTTTGAAGTCAATGTGGTCCATGAAGTCCATGAAATGAATGTAGTTTCAGAAAAGCCAAGGCTTGTTAGTATTTTGACAGTTAGTGTACTATAACTGACTACATTATCACGGTGTAAAGAAAATATTAAAGTGTTAGCAAAATGTGCTTTTGAAAAAGAAACTAACTGGCAAACCATGTGATGTAGGTGTTTTCAGAAAAAAATATTTTAAGTATAGGTTAATGCTTGTTAGCGAAAAACTGCAATTGTGAATCTGTCTGATGAAATAAAAAATTACAGATTTAGTTAGATGAATCATTTTATTTATATATGATAATATGTTTATGATAATTATCGTATTGGTGCAATAATTTTGACCTCTGTATGATGTATGATCAATGTATGATCTGGCAGCTAACACTAACTGAATGGGACTCAGAAGCTCACTTTCAGTGTCATTTTCCTATGCCACATTCAAAACACCTGATGAGATTTGCACAACATTAACCACAATTGCTGCTTCACAATTTTTGCAAAACTCTACACACAATGTTAAAAATGTCAACAACTAGTGTCCAGCATACACTATTTCCTACAATAAAATACCAGCTTTTACAAATGTGTTTTGTATTGATCACAGTAGTGCGTAACTGACAGCAATAGTGTCTGATCATTTGATGACTGTTAGTGAGATGAAAACAAAATAGCATTTTTATAAATATGTGTATAGCTTTGACTGAAGTGTGTCATTTTGCAAACAATTTCAGAGTTATGCAAATTGGTTATGGTGTTTCCATAATTGTGTAAAATATTTGGAAGACAGGAGTCATGTTTTCAAAATTGTATGTATAACCCCCATCTCTTTTGTAGACCAAAGGCCTATACTGAAATACTGTACATGTAATAACATATAATAACACAAATTAACATATTTCCTGTGCATATGTATAATACTAAGCTACATATATTACAAAGTTATAGGCTACTGAAAACTTACATGCCAGGCACACAGAGTAAGACAGATTAACAGAGTAACAATAAGGGTCCATTTGACAGTGCCATTGTGAGGGGGGGGGGGCAATCACAAAGCCTCAAGGAAGGGGAGTCGGACTAGCATGGGCGTCCAGTAAGGGCCTCTACAATGGAGAGTCAGTCCTGGCATCGGCCTCCCATAGTGTTGGTTGCAGTCCACTCAGGAGAGGAGGGTGAGCGGAGTCCGCCGGAATGAGGATGACACTCAGCAGAGATAATTGTGGACAGAGGAAGAAAATTAATTAGGCCAGGCTCAGACATCAGAGAGCAAATGTGTAATTTGGGCATACATATATGTATATAATTATATATATATATATATATATATATATAAATATTGAGAGAGAGCTGAAAGAGAGAGAGAGGGTAAGAGAGAGAAAGAGAGTTGTATGGCATGACACATGAAGGTTTTGTGGCAGCACTAGGCTATAGCAGCATAACTAAGGTATGATGCATGGTAACCCAGCACCACTGCAGGGATGGTCAGTGGCCACCATGCCTCGCAACTGGGGGCAACAGCAGACGCAGTCCTACCCAAAAGAAGTGATGATTTGCCATGCACCATCCCTAACTATGGGAAACAGTAAAGAGGAAGGTTTTAAGTCTAGACTTAAAGGTATTGAGAGTGTCCTCTTGTCGGATGTGGGGGGTGGGGGGGGGGGGGGATTATTCCACAGGAGGGGTGCACGGTAACAAAAGGCTCTTCCTCCCATCGTAGATTTGGATATTCCTGGGATTACAAGGAGACCAACATTTGGGGATCTTAGGGTTCTAAGGCTTCATAGAGAGGTAAAGCTGGGTATCATCAGCATAGGAGTGGAAAGTAATGCCATTTCCTTATAATTTTGAAAATACTATTTTGAAAAGAGTGTGAACAGTTTTGCAAAAATAGCGAAAAGTTTAAAAAGTTGTGCCTAAGCAATCAGAAAAAAACTGTATAAGGCCAACTTACTAATCAGGGATCCCTGGGATCTCTTGGTAGAAGTTCAAGTCACCCACTAGCATGTTACCCAAGTTGAACGTCTAAAAGTATCTTGTATCTACTGTACCTAAGTACAAGAAGTAATCTATAATTAAATGGGTTTAAGTAATGAAAGTAAAAGTACAAGTAGGCTAAAAAATGTCTGTTTGTAGCTCACAACAAACTTCAGAATATGTAAAAGCCCGGCACGGCCAGGGATCTTGGACAAAATGGGTTTTTGAAAAACCAACAGAAAACAAACAAAAAACAATTCGCAATCAAGGGATAAGCCTAGGCTTAGTAGAAGGCTAAAATACTATCAAGACTACATTTGTGGCTCATGTTCATGTCAGTATCAAACAGATTTCCCTCCATTTCCATCAAAGACATAACTTTAATTGTTAATGTTGATGTGTGTGCTTGTTGTAGGCTAGATAAGAAAAGAAAAGGAAGAGAAAGAGAAAGACCTCCTCTGACATCTGGGTGGGCAATTTCAAATCACTGAACAATCAGCTGGAAGGAGGCTGGAAGTCAACCAGACTACAAGGCCATCAGCAAGTCTATTCACCACCAGCAGTCGCATTAATCTCTTGTAGGCCTAATGTTCAGTTTTGCCTGTGACAAGTCAACGAAATGACCAGTGTCGAATAAAGTTATCATTTGCACAAGCTTCGTAGCATAATGTTAGCTATTATTACTAAGCTTGTTGTTGGCAATAACTAGCTTATCATTCGAATGGTAAATACTGGTTATAATAGTTTTGAAAAGCTTCCAGTTGTCCATCCTCTTCCATAACATTGTCAAGATGCTGAGCATTGAGTGTCAGTAGTGTCCATCATTCCACACTTCACATTTTGGCCGTTAGGGTCATGCATTGTCTTGTTACCACTGTAGGTCCATATCTGATGGAAAAGAAGGTAAGCAAATACCTTACCCCTAAAACAGGCCATTTTAATGCCATTCTGCTGGAATTCGCGAGCTTCCTGGCAGTTAACCATTCTAACGCCAGGCCTCTCTCGCGCTAACCTAAATGGTTGGGTTTAGCCAGAGACACTTAAAAAGGAGGAGACACATGACTTCCCAAATAGCGTTCCTTGATGACAAGTGCAGACGGCTTTACAAGTAAGTGAAAAGTGATCCCATCATCTACACATCCTAAGAAAACTTGTTCAAAACATTTTTGCAATGTTGCTCCTGATACAGATAACATAATTAAATGAGTGATACTGACACTGTGGCTCCAAAGGTTTGTACTGTACCTATGCTATTTGCACCTATGCTGTCCAGTCCAGTCCAGTCCATTTGTGACTATGGGGAAAAGCCCAGCAGCCTTCCATACGGCCACTTGAGTGATTGACCTGCCATTGAAGTCTGAGTTCATGTCAGTTGATGGATTGTCTGGTAAATCGATTAACCTCCCTAGACACCTAGCCGGAAGGCATTGATTTATATGTTTTGCTTCAGATGTATGTATTTTTTTTATATATATCTCTTTTGTTGCTGTATAGGCCAGTAGCAAAGAAAGTGAGTTTGGAGTTATATGAGGAGAGGTTTGTGAATTTGTATGGTCTGTTATATTCTTTTGCAATAATTGAGCTTATCTGCTTATCTCAGCTGATGTCATGTTGATCAAAAGAGATATGTTATCTAAACAGTGGACAGTGTCATTTAACGGCTAAATCTTCCTAAAATGAGTCAGTTACACATGGAGACCGTACAGTGGAAGGGTTTTGTGTTAGACAGTATCAATAATGCCTTTTCATCCTTGAAAACAAAATGATGGCACTTCAGGTTGACTTTTATTTGTTCCATGGCTTGCAGGACAGGTGGGCTATGTAGAGAGGTTGAGCACAAGCCTATGGCTGCAGTGCCTCAGGTAGATCCTTCATCAGCCTGTCCCAGTGGCCTCATTCATCAGCAGCGTGAGACACAGATTAGGGCCCACGCACAGCCAGTGATCCACTTCCATTCTCTCATCCCCTCCACAGGAGCCCACCAGGGCCCCTAGTGCTGGCTGGATATCACATGAGCAATGGCCACGACAACACAGGAAGACAGAAAGTAATCAGTGCAGAGAATCAAGGAGATAACACTTATCTTTGCTCCTGACAGATGGCAACATAAACACTCTTTTTGTTGTTGTTTGGCAGAATGTGTTGATTGTTGCACTTCACTCTCATGGGTTTTGCAGTGGTGTGATTTGTCAAGGAACCTTGATGCTTTTATTGATGTTACAGGTGAATGGTTGTGCAAAATGATGTGCACAAACATCTCCTGTGGTGCTCAAATAGTCACAACATACCTTTTCATTGGCAGACTCCAATGCTTTACAAGATAGTTCCCTCTTACAGATGTTTAGGTCTAGTGCTAGTATTCAATTCAATTCAGTTTTATTTATACAGCGCCTTTTACAATAGTATTGTCTCGTGGCGCTTCACAGAAGGAGCACCCAAGAGCAACCCAAGGGCAAGGAAAAACTCCCTTATGTTCAGTTAATCTAGGAAGAAACCTTGGGCAGATCCACGACTCAAGGGGCTAACCCAACTGCCAGGGGTCATGGAGAAAAATTACAATCAGCAGTAACCATGACTATAAGTTGCCTATGGTTTTAGCTAAGGTTCATAATAGTTCATAATAGAGTATTATCCCACTTTTACATTACATGGTAGTGAGTCTATAGGTGGTTATCAGGAATTATGGCTGGACAATGTAGCAGCGGCCAGGCATAGTGACAAACTCAAAGGAATGAGATGGGTCATGGGGGTAACAGTAAGGGTCCATTTGACAGCGCCATTGTGAGGGGGGGTCAATCACAAAGTCTCAGGAAGGGGAGTCGGGCCCAGCATCAGCGTCCAGGAAGGTCCTCTGTGATGGGGAGTCGGTCGTGACATGTGCCTCCCGTAGTGTTGGTTGTAGTCCACTCAGGAGGGGAGGGTGAGAGGAGTCCGCCGGAATGAGGCAGGGATGACACTCAGCAAAGATAATTGTGGACAGAGGAAAATAGTGAATTAGGCCAGGCTCGCACATCAAAAGCAAAAAGCAGTAATTTGGGCATACCTATATGTATATAAATAGAGAGAGAGCTGAAAGAGAGAGAGAGAGAGTTGTACGGCATGACACATGAAGGTTGTGTGGCGGCACTAGGCTATAGCAGCATAACTAAGGTATGATGCATGGTAACCCAGCACCACTGCAGGGATGGTCAGTGGCTGCCATGCCTCGCAAGTGGGGGCAACAGCAGAGGCAGTCCCTCCCAAAAACCCATGAGAAGTGATGATTTGCCATGCACCATCCCTAACTATGGGAAACAGTAAAGAGGAAGGTTTTAAGTCTAGACTTAAAGGTATTGAGAGTGTCCGCTAGTATGTGTTGACTGATTAGTGTAATGGGTGTGTGATGTGTACTGGCATATGATGATTGTGTATTATGGGTATATGGGTACCTCTGGAAAGATGTAAGGTACAACTACATGCAGAATCCATCAAACCACAAGCTATAATGACTTCATCCGCCCACTGCCCCAGCCTTGTCCTGGAGACAATGCAGACCTGGCAGGTTATGGATATACTTTGATCCTAGGAAAGTACTGAACTATGAGAGACCCTTGTGAACTCATTGCCCCTGTCTACCCGTATTGATTGGAGGCAATCACTTTTCCCTTTGCTTATTAGCATTCAATTTTTCCCAGTGCTCTGTTGAATTCTTGAACCTGTGTGTTGGAGCTTAATTTAATACCAGTGTTCAGTCTAAAGAGAGCTGTTGAGGAATTGATCCGGTATGAGTGCAATATTCCAGGTCACCCTTTGTGTGAAATAATCAAACCTCAGAAAAAAAATTACTTCAGTAAATAAATGTAAGACAACAGTAAATGTCAAAATGATCTCCAAGCTGTGGTGATAAGGGAAAAAAATGTCACTTGTGAGGAATGCCATACATTTTAATGCTGTCCATTTTACTATCAGGCACATTGCACTGACTGTGCATAAACGAGCAGACCATTAATAATAATTACCTGACAAGTGGCCCATTTAACACATGAGCTCTGCTTATTGCTGTTGACGTCTTTTTAATAAGTCCAATTAACATCCACTTCTCTAGAACATCACTGCTATAGATAATTTTTTCACAGTCTAATGTCTGATACAGAACTCATGTATGTGTTTATATAACCAGCTGACCCTTCTGTCTGCGGGGTTCATCAAAAAGGTCCCCATACTTCATGCCTCCAAAGGCCACTCATGGATTCTGCCCACACTTGGGGTCTCCAGAGCAAACTTTAAGAAGAACAAAGCTTTATTGCTTGTCAGAAGAGCAAGGCTTCTCTGCGTTCAGCTATTCCCAGCAGTCAATCAATTTGCCAGATCAGAAGCACTTCATCGTGCAGTGGGCCGGTGGGCCAGAGCTGACAGGGTGAGAGCTGGGTCGGCCTTTCCACTCACAAATCAAACACACAAAAGGAGAGACACACAGATGATGAGTGGAATGAAGATTAGCACCCCCAATATTAACACTCAACACAATTTGCTTTTGCCCAGCTCTCCTTACAGGGTTCCATCACCCCTCAAGTGACCACTGTTCCACTTCATTTACATGGTCAAGGGTGAAGCTAGGAGGCATGAACTGATTTGTTTTGGGGCACAGTTAATACTCCTCATGACAGCACATTTAGGTGCTGGATAGATATCATATTTTGCTTTCTCATTATGGACATTTTGGAGATGCAATGAACACTGAGCACTGGTTAGGGTTACATTTAACTAGCAAATGGTGTGTTAGGTATCTGAATGCAGATATGCAAGAGAAATGCAAATGTAGCTAATCTCAGTGTATTGATACTGGTACTGGTTGGTCCTGTGTGGATATGCAGTAGATCCATCTCCACACAGTACCATGTTTGTATTTTTAGCTCCATATGTTCAAAATACGGAACATGTTGGAGGGACCTGTAACAAGCAATCCAGCAGAAGTATTTTCTTGTCAGTCCTTTGGGTGGTGTTGAATGCAATTCACCCCGTCTGTTTGATTTGCTACAAAGGTGGCCTCTGCATGAACTTGCCAGTGCTCTTGCATTTACATGAGGTCTGAAGGGCCGACAGTTCGTCAGCTTGACTCAGTGGGTTCACACGGACGCAGTGCTGCCTCTTCCATGGCTGATGAGGCTCTGCTCCTCCTGGGACCTCCTTTTGAGTGACAGCTGGGAATTAGTAATGTGTAAACACTCATGCATCCATTTGCATACAATCAAGGGTCCATTTCTGCTCAAAGACTTATTTATCAAACTGTTTTTTTTGTTGCTGCCTTGAGCTTTTTTTCTGCCTTGGTTTCACTATTCTATTGCCGTCCAAAGAAAGAACCAATCATTCCAAACACCTTAGAGAGGGTCACCTTCAGCAAGATGACAGTGGTGCAGAACAACTGGAAGGGGAAGAGAATCGCATTGTTTTTACAACATTCAACAGTGGGAGAAGTAAGCATGGTATAATCTTTAACAGTTAGGTCCAGTTAAACTATTTACTAATTTCTGACATCACATTTATCAGTTATGATAATACGTTTGACATACAGACAAGCAAGTGGGATATACATATTGTATGCACAAGCACATGACGAGGGGTCAGAACAACCATATGGGTGTAAGTGACATTTTGGTCAAAATTGAAATTTATCAAATGAAAGCTCTTGATCAGCTGTTTCTGTGGGCAAAGAATATTAATGAATTCTTAACAATTGATCATTTCAGAGTTATTAAAAAAAAACAAAGGTCTGCTATAGTCACTTTTTTTGTTTTGTCTCTCCTGTAAAGTTGGTGAAATATCACTTATGCCCATATGGTTCTAAGCCCTTCATTATAGATTCTCTCACTGAACTTCTTAGTCTGGTTTTCACACATACTGATCTGCTACACTTCTCAGTTTGGCCAGTAGGCCTGTCTCCACTTCTGACATAGGGAACCAATGAAAAACTGGCTTTTACCCCAACATGATGGAAGCAGGCTAAACACGTTTTGCCTCAAATTGTGATACATCCCTATCTCTTTTCTCTGCAATCATTGGTCTGATTGATTGTAGGCATATGTAGACATTTTGATCTATGTCTGTTAATCCCACCATGACATGAATTTGGCCAAACTGAGATGCATAGCAGATCAGTATGTCTGAGAACCATGCTATGAACTTCCCTGATCTTAGTTCTACTTAGCAAGTACAACATCCCAGAGAGTCAAAGCGCTTGTCCGCACCCTTTCCGCACTGCTGTACAGTTGAGTAGGATCTGCATCTGGGCCGTGGGGTCCATCCTCTGCTGGCCGGTATAGGCTTTAACGCGGTAGGCTGCTGAGGCGCAGCTTGTTTCATCACGGGGCATGCATGGGTGAACGCTGAAGGGTCGTGTGGAGCTTTGCGTGCCTCCATTGCATCCTCTGTGGCTGTGCTGCACTGGCAAGTGGAGTGGCGTTGCAGCAAAGGAAGAGGCTGCTCAGCACCTCTTTATACTTTTGCGTCGGTTCAAACATCTCTTTCATGGCCTTGACTGCAGCCCAGAAGAGCCTGGCGAGGGTGAAGGGGTGTCCAAGAGCAGAACGTGTTCAGCAAATGTTCCAGAGATGGCTGGGTCAGTAGCCCATGGCCTTGCCCTATGCCTGTGCTGTGTACTCAATAAATTTCAGCGACAGAGGTTGTCGACATGCCTTGGAGGGGAGAGTAACTTTACCCATCCTTGCTAAAGTCAAAACACAAGTTACATAGCTGGGCATGCTACGTTGGGTAGCAGGGAGGCTAGGCAAGGTAGCTAGCCTCCTGGTTGGCTTGTTGCTGACTGCTGGGCAGCTATTCGTCCTGGGCTCCACCGCACAGCAAGGTCCGGAAAGCTGAGATTGGGCGGTCCCATCAAGCTGCATTGCGGACACTTGCCTGGAAGGTATAGGGCGGCTTATGCACGGTTGTGTCCCAGGCACAGCATGCACCTGTCGTGGCCATTGGTGAGGGGGCTCTTGACAGCAGCACGCTGCCATCAATCTGCAAAAAAGTACATGTTAGTGAATGCAATGTGAATGCAAGGCAAAGGACATTCGTTTAGATTTAGAATACTGCATCAAGTACCTCCAGAGCCTAATAAAGGGAGTGCTTTTCTCGAGTAATCGAGAGTAAGTTTATTTAAAAAAAAAAAAAACACACACATTGTGGCAATTTTCTCCCTGGTAGAATTGCCTATGCCAAAAAATCTTCCTCCATTAGTCCATGACTACAAGAAACATTCTAGATTGAGGTTGTAGAACTATGGTCTGCCTAAAAAAAACATAAAGAAAACACCACAGGCAGTCAATCTTAGGGCACTAATGTTGGCAATTTGAAGGCAATAATAATAGTTGCTCATAGAAAACATACTTTTAAAAGTGGCATACTTTTAATAGTATTGCATACTATTGTTTCAAGTAGTTTTTCATTCCTTCATATTCTGCATAGTATTATTATTTGCAGTTGTATTTTACTTATTTCCTCACATAATCTGTTCTAATATTTTGTGTTTAAATATTACAGTCACATTTGCAACACCACTCATGGTTTTGCTATTTTTACTATTATTTTATTTTATTTAGGGTAAGCAGTACATTTTGTTCTAAACATTCATGCGTTCCGCTACCTTTTGAAACTGTAGTTTATAATCAGCATCCCAGTTTCTACATACCTGGTGAGACCCTTTTGTCTAATCAGAAGAGAGAGTGTGTGTTAGAGAGAGAGAGAGAGTGGTCTATCGCAGATTTACCATGGATGGGTGAGATTACAGCGAGAGTAGCTTTATGGTCCCATTATCTCCCCTGTGATAATAAGGAACAAAACCATTTTTCTTTGGTGCCATGACATTAATGCCTAAATGAGCATTAATTAACACACGCAGCTATGCACATCCTCCCTCATGATGGCATGCTCGCTGTAACTGAGGCACTGTGAGTACTTGCATACAGGACCAAAATATGTCTGTATTTTTCATGAATTTATTCAGGGAATTGTTTAATTACTTTGGTGTTTAATTATACTTCAGTAGTTCTAATTTATCCCATACCCATATAAATAAGCCAATGATTCAGCAAAAACTACAGTTATATGCATAATATGCCAAGGACCTTGTGGACATAAGACCTAAGTCCACCGAACAAAGACATGGCTTTGTCATCCACCAGAAGCAAAAACCAGCAGTTTATCCTTTCCAGCCAAATGTGGGACAGCAAGAGGCTTTTTGGGTCATCAGTGCCATCTAGCCGTATCAATGGGAATCACTTGCAGAATAGAGCTGGGACCACAGAGCTCTTCATCTCCTGTCAAGTCCCCGCAGCACTGACATACATGCGTCACACAACACCTCATAAGCTGCCATGAGATGCTTCACTTTATCAGAGCTGGTCAGACGTCTCAGTGTTTTTGCAGTCTTTTACATACTATTATTGCCAAACTCCATGGTCCAGTTGACAGCCAGCATGTACAGTAGGGAAGCAGGGACATACAGTACAATGGATGAAATAACCGGAACAACAAATGCATATAACATCTGCTCCAAAAATACTGCTTCACGTTGAATGTTGGCTCTACAGTCTTTCCTTGGTATGTTCAGTCATGGTCTGGAGGGCTATTACATTGGTTGTGTTCACCAATGCTTTATTTGCTTATTCACTAAGAGGCTAATGTTGTGGTAGGCTACTCAAGCATTAGATTTCATATCCATAACCTTATGCAGTCTATTTATGTGAGTGTTTGTCATTTACAGTAGGACAACAGAAAGAGCAGTAAAATATCCTCTAGCCTCTAATAACAAACAACAAAATGTGGATGTGGCATATCATATCTGTGTGAGTTATTACTATAAACAAATGCTTTTACGATGACTAAAGATTATTTATTTTTACATGCGCACACAAGATTCAAGATTTCTTTACTATGCCTCACAAAATAATAAAAATTATATACAGATAAAAATTAAAATGACTGGGTACGTGCCTCTGTCAGAGCATGTGAACTGACAGGCACCGTCTTTGGCTGTCAGTGATCAATGCTCAAAAGCCTGATTGCTCGGTAGAAAAAGCTGTTCTGGAATCAGGTGGTTCAAGCCTTTAAACTGTGATATTGCTTGCCAGTAGCAGGATTATTTTGGTTTTACCGATGCATCACTTATTTGGTCTGTTTATAAACCATCTTCAGCATCTAGTGAATGGTTAGGGTTAGGGTTAGCATAAAACTGTTAGGATAGAAATCTAGCTGCACCCAAGCAGTAGCAAATAGTTTTGCTCAGCGGGTACGTTTAGAAACACCTTAGTAGGTCTACCATTGGCCTTAGACTTGGGTGGTCTTTTTTCTGTCAATGGGAGGTGCTACACCACACTTGAGTGGTTAAGGGCTCATCAACACAACTTGTTGAGCCCTTTGGACCAATACAGTTTCCGACCCAGTGACCCAGTGTTTCCATGTCCCAAGAATAAAATTAGCAAAATCTCGTTTGATGCAGCTCCTATATACTACTCAAATCTAAAAAAAATCACTGAAAAAAAGATAAACAAAACAACATGAAACTAGAAACAGAAGTCAAGCAACACCAATATGCCCACTGGCAAGGTGCTTCCAGCAGTCACAAGTTATGAAAACCTACTGTACTATACTGAGAAGCAGAATAGTCTTACTATTTAGAGTATACACTAAAAGAGCATGCATTCCGATCTCCCATTTATACCAATAAGACTTGTTTTCACACCCTAAAGTAGATGCAACATGGCACTCTAGAGAAGTTACTATTTCCAGTAAGCATGTCTGTAATCTGTCCTTTGTAATTTCAGGATGCAATAAATTCTCAACAGATGGCCCACAACGGTAAGGAGAACAGAATACCAAATGAATCTGTCCATCTGTTTTCTCCAGCTTATTTTCCTCTAAAGGAGCTGCATAAAAAGGCAGCCGAGTTTATGTGTGAGTCTAAGAAAAGTTTCATCTTTAACAAGTTTCAATATTGCTCACATATTTGTTGAGCCAACCCCAAGTTGTGTAGACCACAGTGTGTAGACCACAGAGACAGTAGCAGAGGACAAAAATAAGACCTCTGCAAATGGGCAGACAAATGGTAGCATGCTTAATTTCATGTTCATTGTCTGCCTATATATGTTTGCTCCCCATTGGGCAACTGGTTTGCCCTGTCACCACAAGTAATTTTACTGCGGCCTTACAGCCATTACCAAACATACCAGTCATGCACTTAAACACATGCATTAAGAGTGAGAGTATAAACATACCAGTAGACACACACATACCTCAAGGAAACATTTTAAATGATGGGACAAAGTCTTGTCTCTTGTCACCAGTGTATGTTGCACATTTGGTTAAATGGCCCGTAATCCTCCAGGAGAGAATGGCTGGGCTACATCATCATAGTTCAAAGACATCTGTGTAATTACTGTATCACAGCCATGGTTTAATTGAAAAATCACACAAACACACACACACACACACACACACACACACACACAGGTCCATAGTTAAGGTTAACTCCAAGGATATTTAAATGCCTGTCTTCTTGTGACACTGTTCTGATTTATGCCAACAGACACATGCACTCTATAAGCAGCTATGTGGATCTTCACCTCAACATTAAATCTCAACAATGGATTATATGGATTTTTACCATGAGAACTTTTTTATTTATTGCAGAAATGCCATAACTATTACAGGCCTGCTTTATTCACCATTGGCATTCATACCATTTTATGTGCTTAACATCCTGGCAATTTAGTAGTGGAACCTTGGAATGACAGCTCCCAGGGACTCTACCAGGCTCATGACTTGAAGCAAGTGAGTGAGAGAGAGAGGGAGAGAGAAAGAAAGGTCAATAGGACAGGGTCTTTCCAGCTGCTTTATATGAATAGCATAACTGAGCTGAATGTATTATTCACGTAACATTCCTTGGCATGTCACAGCATGTTTTGGGGAATTGCACCCTTGTGTTTTAATGATGGGTCATAAACTTTGCAGCACCTAACCTCCAGTGTGTGAGGGTGCCAGGGGTCAAAATGTGGACTCATGAATTATTGATCAATCATTTTGCCAAGGTGCATAATTAATTCTGTCATTAAGCCAACAGCTGGCTTAGGACAAGAATGACACTGTTTTTGCAGCTACCATCATCAATGGCATGGTCTTGTGACAAAGACCATGCTCCATCTTCTCAAATGGCTTGGATGCAATACAGCACCCTCCACAATCATATTTTAGTAATTTACTATAATCACAAGAAAACACTGCAGAAAAATTCAATCCTGGGTTCGAATCACACAACATTGTACTTTTTCATTTAATTCCTCCCAGCCAATCAATTTTATACTATTTATTGGAAAACATAAAATTTTACTCCAATTAAATGTCTCATTCAAAACAATCAAACATGTAACTCTGTAAAAGTCATTCTGCTCAACCCAAGAGCATGCAGTGATGCTTTTCTTGATAGATTTATTGTTCCTCTGTGTCCATATTATTGTGTAGATTAATAATATGTATCTTTATTTTGCGATCTGCCTGTGATTTTGTCATGACCTTATTGTCACTGCCAAATGTCAGTATTTTTTGCATGTCTTTCACAACTGAAAAAAGTTTCAGCTTGCAAAATGTGAGAAGGATCCTCCTATGCTGGCATTACCAAGTCTTATATGGAATGCCATCTGGGGACAACAAAGACACAAACGTGATGATCAAAAATGCCAGTCAGTCTCTTTCCATTGCTACTGTTAATAGCATTCCTACATCTTCTCAATACCATGTCTCCAGTAGTTCTCTTTCAGTTGAATTACTCATCGTTAACCAATGGGAATCCATTCCTTGATCACGTGATCGGCAGTGAAGAAATCCTCTCATAGGTCCTTTTTAAGGCATCTGATGTGAATGACACGACTATATAAGACAATACAGCAGATACCCTTTTATTCTTCAGTGACATCTGATGCTACTGGAGAAGACTTCTAAAAGCGAATTTTCTCTTGCAAAAAAACAAATAGTTTGATGGAACCCACAAGGTGAATGTGGACCCATAATCTCTCTGCCTCTGCTGCCTAGGCTTGGCTCATGCCCAGGCAGCTGTCATGGTTCCTGACTCTAGCCTGCATTGCATGAGGCTGGGAACAGAGGTTGCCTTGCTCCGGGCAGCCGATTCCCCTCTCCCTAACTCCTGGCACAATGGCTCCAGATGGGCATTCCCTTGCGTAGACCTGGTGCTGGTTGAGCAGGAGGAATGATCTTTCTGGCCGTGCTAGATCTTTGACTTGGCTGGTGAGCTTGACAAAGCCTCCACAGGTTGTTCTCTGAGGTTACACAAAACGATATAGGGGATATTCCCCATGCTACTGAGTCAGTGGGAAATGGGAACGTACAGTCAGTACTTCCTGGCCCCAAAAAAGCACATTTACAATACTCTCATAGGTCCTCAAAAACTAAATACATTCAAGCTACAGCTCAATGAAAAACTAGCTAAGAGTGCATATTGCTAACATGAAATTTGCAGTATTTTTAGATGAAAGTGCAATAGTGTAATAAAAAAGGGCAGTATGGAGATAGTAAGAGTGAGGGTAAGAGGGTAAGTGCATTCCTGGTCTTCAAGAATTTCTTGAAGGTGGAGAGGGTATCTGTTGCTCTGGTAGCACTTGGAAGGTAATTCCACCAGCGTGGAACAACACATGAGAAGAGTCTGGATTGACCTGCGCAAGGTGTTGGCCATCCTAGATAATGTTCCTTGGAGGAGTGAAGTAGCCAGCAGGTGACATAGGGCTTTAAGATCCATCAATCACCCTGTTGGCCAACATCAGTGCTTTGAATCTGATGCTAGCGGCTAAGGGTAGCCAGTGGAATTCAATGAACAGGGGTGTGACATGCTCTCTTTTGTCTGGTTAAAAACCAGACGTGCAGCTGCATTCTGGATCATCTGTAGCGTTCTCACAGCACAGACTGGAAGACCTAATAGGAGGGCATTGCAGTAGTCAAGACGTGAGATAACCAGAGACATCATGAGACATCAAGACATCAAGGCGTGAGAGAACCAGAGACATCATGATCAGCAAAGGTCAGCTGGTCATCACTCATGATGCCAAAGATAGAGAGTCTATCGCCAGCCTCTGGCCCATTCTGGATCTTCGGGCACTAAACAGGTATTTATTACAAGTACCCTGTACAGTGGGGAGACTGAATTGTTACAATACATCAGTGGCACAGGAAATTTCTATACTTCACATTTGAAGGCAAAAGGTCTGCTAAAGGAATGCTAAAGGTCTCTCGTATTCTGACGCTCCCCTGAGAACCTCTCTGTTGGAGCCGGTGACATTCAGATGCATGGTGACAACCGACACATCCCTCCTCAGCTGGAGAGCAGTTTGCAAAGGACGGTCAATCAGAAGAAAGTGGAAGAGGGGGCTGCAACGCCTACATATCAACGCGTTGGAACTATTGTTGGTGCATCTCATGTTCAGACTGCGGGCCAGCATGTCTTGATGAGATTGGACAATACACCAACAGTGGTGTATATCAGTTGCCAAGGCAGACTACACTTCACAGTTACGTCGTCTGGCAAAATGCCACCTCCTTTCGGTCCATGCCATGCACATCCAAAAATACCCGCTCCAACCACAGGTTGTGCAGATGGCTTGGCGGTGTCTCAGCAGGGCACATGTTGACCTCTTTGCCTCATGCTAAACACACACTGCCAGCTGTGGTTGTCCATGCAACATGTGGGTGCCCTTTCAGTCAGGACGCTCGCTATCTACTCTCAAAGTATATCTGGCGGCTATATCGACCTGCCACGTCGGATGGTCTGTTATGATGCCAGGGAACCCCCCCAGCATCCTGCTTTCTCAAAGTCGCTCAGCAGAGAGATTCTTAGGCTATTGAGCTGCCTGCCTTCCATCCTGATGGTCTGCAGAGAGAGCCATGGCTTGCAACAACACTTTTTTTGCTTCAGAGTACAGGCACTGGGAAAGCCTGTCTCTAAACAAAGGCTATAAAGGCGATTGTGGCTGTGTACGAAGCAGCAGGGGCTCTGCAACCCGGCGAGCTTAGGGCACTCTCCACCAGGGGAGTGGCTGCAAGCTACCAGCTACCAGCTATTATCAAGCCTGAAAGGCTTGATAATATCTAGACGGCCACCAGCTGAACATCTGGAGATACATTTGCATGTTTCCATTGCCTTGATACCACAAACACATCAGTCACCTGCTCGGTGTTGTCAGTGATGTGAGAGTGCTGGAGGGGATGGCTACTGAGCTTAACTCCCCTGATAACTACCTCCGAGCTATAGTGTGGAAGCAGCCCAACCAAAACTCGCTTTTGAACCAATGTAAGCTGCACTGTGGTTGCAGCTGTGATGTGTGGCCTACAGAGCGCGTTGCACGCCTCATGTTCTCCTTCAGAGAACTGTGGTTATATTCATAACCTTTACATTTACTGATGTGGACCTTGGGACAGATGACTACCATACATAGGTGGCTTGGGTACATAAGAAAAGGATATGTCTACAACTGACCATAACCACCATGTCTGGACTATGTGGGCAGAAATGATAGACTCCTTAAAGATTTACTATGTAAGTCGTGAATGTATGTATGTGTATGTCTTTATTTATTTATTTAGACTACGAGTTTCCCACAACATTTGCTGTTTTTTGGTACCTTACACCAACACCTAAAATTATTGGCAGTATATATAGATGTATTTACAAGTTAAAGGATATAGACCAGCAATGTTAAGTTTCAAAGTTATGTTGACCGGCAAAGTAATAAACACAACACGGGGTGTAGAATGCTATTGCGGTTGGGAGAGTGGCTGTCCTGTGAAAGGCAGGAAATTACACATAGTGCAGTAGTATTCACAGGTCCTCGAGGTATCTCAAGTCATCAGTCACAGAATACCATAGACAACTACACATTTTGCCTGGTTCATCAATACACAGATTATTTTTCTCAGTAGATGGAAGAACACTGGAAGTATTTAAATGTAACTAAAAATGTAGCATATGTTTCACATGTAGCTTATGCATTTTAGCACACAACGAGGCTCATAAGCCACCAGATACACCAAGTCTACCAATACATTTTTACATTAGAGCTGAACCAAACTTTGATTTTTTAAATAATTTATTTGCATCACATTTAATTTTCTATTCTATCAAAGCTTGACTTTTTATATGGATTCCATTTTTATTCCATGAGCTCCCTTATGAAATCATACAATGGGGTGAAGTGGAGGTCAGAGAAATGGGAGATCAAAGCCTGTGTCTCTCATGCATTCAGGCAGTGAGCACAGCTCGGTCTTTCATCTCCAGTTTGAGTCTGGGAGCTAAAAAACCTTCCTGCTGTCTAGATGTCTGCATGGAAAAACATAAGTCTCATAAGGCTCTTTGAGCATGGAAGTTAATTACATCAAACATTTCTCATATTTGTGTGTCTTTGAACAGGCATTCGAAGTGAGGGAAGAGACTGATGATGGCCTGTCAATCAATTAGAAAATTAATAAAATTTATCGATTAATCAAAATAAAATTGTATTTTCCTTAATTTTTTATTGATTGTTTGTTTGCTTCATTTTCCTGTTAGTTCATGTGTTTCCTCTACTTTGGACAGGCCGCAAACAGACGGAACGCAGATTTTGCAGTTAGATGCGTTTTTTCTGTTTTGATTCTCAGAGCGGAAAATTTGCATACACGTTACTTGGGTATTGAGGAGATTCCTTTCACCATCAGTGGAAAAAATTTAGTACAAACCTTCGTCAAATATATGTTTTTATGACATTCCTAGCAAGAATTTATGTCTTTCATTTTAGAATCATCATTCAAGTCGTCAAGTGGGTTTTATTCTCATTTCAACCATATACACTGTATATAGTGAGATGAAACAACGTTTCACAAAGGATCAGATGGTGTTACATTTAAGGTATATAAAAAAGACATTTGGGACAGGCTACAATTAATGCACACTTAGGCTACATTTAGTCCACATACATTATAGATTTACATAAAGTGCAGTTACTACTAGTTTCAATACTATACTATATATAAATTAACTATTCAGTCAGTCTATAGAATCTTTAGTTCTTCAGTTTGTAATATGACTATATAAGTAGAGTTGACCCTGAGATTGCATAGCAATGGCAACAAAAAACTTTTCAACTTTTTTCTTTGTGACCTGGTGGATTAGAAGTGGAAATCCACATTCTGTCTGTTCTTAGCCTAAAGTATGACAGTATGGCCACTGCTTTGGCCAGCAAAGCAGCTGGAGGTCTATTCTAGTCAAGCATTTCAAATGCTAAGTTTGATTTACAAAACAATGAACACTGACCATATTTGAGAATTCTCCCAGACAGGTGTATGTGTTCTCATTGATCATAGTTTTAAGTGAAGATGGCTAAGATTGAGGAGCTGTAGTAATTACCACTTAAGCAATCTAATTTATCATATTTAAAATATCTCAGCTTCTGATACAGTTAGTACACTCTGAGCATTAAGATGTGTCAATACCAATGAAGACAGAGTGACAGATCATGTGAATTTATTTCAAATGACAAATCCTTTCAAAGCAAGTCTAGTGCAAAATAACAGATGAACTCTTGTGATGCCCATCCAGTATGCATTGTTTCTTACTTTTTATTTCTTTGAGAAACACCTGAGGTTTGCAAGCCCTTCAAAACAACTCATACATATCCCAGCACTGAAAAATATAAACATTTTTCAAAGTATTGGACAGAATTAATGGACTCCTCTTCCCTGTAGGGAGAGGACTTGTCCACATCTGACCTCTGTGGTGCCCTTGTCAGAGGCCGTTAGTGTGCTGTCAGCCTTGGCCTCGGCAACAAAGTCAGTGACAGTGAGAGAGAACAGAAAACTCTGCTGCTGTCAGAATTGTGTAACAAACAAGGCTAAATCCAGCCAATTAAAAGCAGCAGGAAGTAGGCCTATGAGCTGATAGCCTCACATTCTCATGGTGGAGGCATGTTTGTATTTACCTCTGCTGCCACAGATATACAGAGGAATTCCATGAGTGTTGCAGCTTCCCATCAAACTAAAATGTACACAAAACTTCTGTAGCCTTTTGCATGAAGTGGCAAACATAGACTAATTATTGATGACTATTTAAGACATTAAACTATTTAATACACACAATATGATTATTATCTTAAAAAGCATCTGTTCAAGTAAAGTGTATAATGAGTAAACACACAAATAATGTCTGTCCATACATCTGTCTCTGCATGAAGGCTTGTCTTTTGTAGCAAAACAGAATCTTCCAAGACAAATGTGACAGTCTGAAATGGAGCTGAAAACATTTGCGATTTCATTTTGAAACATTGTTTTCAGACACTATTACAATAAAATGGATGTATTCCTGGAATCCTTGTGATTGCTTTAGCAACAATGTAAGGTGGCAGATACCTATCAATGTAAACATAGAAGTGGCCAAAGTCTCTTTAAACTGATCGGTCTATATCTGATGAAGCACCAGACATTATTCTTGAATGTCCTGGCCCTGAACTAGATATAGACTCAGATTTTTATTTTTGTGGTGGAGTGGATCCGCAAAAGGCTTATTAAACCTTGGGGGCACACAACACTGAATAGGAGTGAAACTGTAAGCTGGATAAGAATCCTGTGATAGATGTGAGAAATAACTGTGAGATGATGTTGCATAGTCAGAGGTGATTGCCTTGGGAGTCCAGGTGCTGACATTCTCAAAAGAAAATTATCCAACTTTATCTTCTAATGTGTCTAAAGTGTATTAGCCTAGCTTGTTCAGTCAATAAAACAAAAACTCAAGCAGTTAAAAAATTGTATGTGGTTGTTCATGGAGGTTTGTAACATTAAGCCTTGAACTACTGACAGAAAAGGCCAAAAAAGCTTTTTGCTGTAATCTACACTGAATTTCATTTGTTTTTGCACCCAGCAGCAAAGTGACACCTTAACAACTGTGACATTTGAAGAGAGGCAAGAGCACTGACCTCTGCGACCTGTTTTACAGAGCTTGTTACATCATTCTTTGTCACGCAAAGGGCCTCTTTATTTATTTTTTTTTATTTATTTTCCTCCCCTCTCCTCTGCATCAAGGCACTGATCCACTTTCAGCAGCAGCAGCCACCACCAGACCCCTCTGTCCCACTTACTTGGCTCATGAGCAGCTCTGTCTCATCTTTCGACCAGAGTGATATGTATGGTCATATAAAACTCCACTGATCACTCTTAGCATGACTTAGAATTTACCATGAAACACCACAACAGTATAGCAGAGAGGTTTACATATACAAATGTAGTTGTTTAATTTCACTGTATCACCAAGTAAACAAGATATGTAATATCTAAATCCATAATTGTTAGTAATCGATGTGACATTTTAGCAGATTTTGGCTTACTTAGTTACTATCATATTACGGCCAAATAATCTAGTATAAGCACACAAAGTACTGTTGTTAAAACAATCAGATGAGAATCTGACTTGTGCCACTGAGGTAATAAGTTCAGCTGAAATACAGCACAAGATAGTGATAGAAAGTGCAGTGTAGTAAACATGCCACTAGATACCGTCTCTGTTTTCACCAGCTCATTTATCACCCAATAACACTTGGATAACCAAGGCAAACAGCGACAGGGTGAATTGTCATCATTCATTACTCAGGCTGTCACATGTTCTGCTCAAATAATCAAAAGGCCGCCACTGCATGGCATTTGCATGGCTCTGACATCACAGGTAGAATGCCATCATAAAACCAGTGGAACGGATGAATTTTCAAAAGGTGCAAACTTTTTGACCCCGAACATACTTCATACTTCAGGGACTGCTTTGAGGAAAATAATGGGCTGGTTACAATACAGTCACATTTAAGTTGCAAGCAGTGGTGAAATGCACAGGAAAAACAGCTTAGTATTGCATTAAATTAGTCATTGCGTGAATACTTAATTAAAGACATGCGTTGTTGGAGATTTCTCTAAAATAATTGTGCACACACAAGCCCCAGACTTTGACAGTTAGAGAACAGGTCTCATTTTTCTACTGTTCCAAAAAGCCCAAGCAACATTTCAAGTAGTCATAGCCTGATCTGTATGTTGAAGCTTTGAACTCTGCAGAAACACCCACACTCTGTGTAGTGTCATTGGCAAGTTTCCAATAAGTCCTTATGTATATGAAAGCAATGTCTAAAACATAAGCTAGCTGTAATGTGAAATTATCCATCTAGAGACAGTTGCCAATGAAGTAAAAGCTAAGAGCTAAGTGACATCTTGAAGACATGAATTGCACCCTATGAATTTACCATTCTCACTAGAAAGAAATAAAATGAAATGATTATTTAACATGTACCTTATAGTGACATGTATAGATATGACCATTTGTCACTCAGCCATGGTAGCCATGGATGGTAGCAATAGATGGATGGTAAAGAAATATTCATTTATTTGTACATTTTGTCACATTGAAAAGCACATTGTGTAAGAAAATATATGCTGCAGTATATATTTATAACACAGCAATCGCAAGACAAATAGCATGTTAAAACAACCAGTATCCCAACAGCATTGATAATGGCATCAAATGGCAAATAATGCAATGATGGTTGCCATCACAAGCCAGTACTTTATCCCTAAAGCCAGAGTGCTGTAGGACTGAAATGCAAAACTACAGCTCCATTAAATGTATTGGAAAACACAAGACATGAAGTGCAAAATGGGCTGTACAATTATATACAGAGGAAAGCAGACACTTGTTATCTTTTATATTTATTGCAGATGTAGGAACCATAATTGCTTTTTTAATGCTTGTCATTAACATTCAATTATGACTCAAATTATAAAAAAACACTGCCCACAGGCCTTTCAATTAGTCCTTTATTAATTCAAAATGCAATGTAGTTTTAAGTACAGAAAAAGGGAAAGAACAAACTACATAAATGAATAAATTGAAATATTACTCATTGGTGCAAAAGCACAGATAAACATTTTTTTTCTTTTTGGTTTATATAGTAATATGTTTCTTTTGGTAGATTTGCATGCTTAAGCAACTTACACTCTGCATTACATACATTCCATTCAGCAATGTTATTATCATCCATTTTTCTTCTGTCTTTTTATTAAGCATTTAATGGGATGTAAATGCCTGCAATAAATGTCTTGCTTCTCTAGTATCCAATTTGTATTCGGGTCCTGATTACAGCTTACATTCTAGCACACAAGTTCCAGCAGAGTATCTCTTTGTCTGTGCCTTTCATTGTCATGCCCTGCAGGATGCATGACAGTGAAAATGTAGGAATGTCTTACAGACATGACTAATGAGGCCCAGACTAATTGATGGTGGATGTTAAACATTCAAATGGCACAGTAACCAACAAGGTGGAATTGGAGGAAAGTTCTCCCATGTTCATAGCAAGTCAGTAAGAGTGCCAGAGGGAGGGTCACCTCAGTAGTTTGGCTAAAGGTCAAGGCATCATGGGGCTTTGGGAGGCCTCCTGATAAGACGGTGCATACAGTTTCAGGGGCTGGAAAAGAGATAAGGCACAGGTGATAGGAAACTGCAATTGAGTTTGGCCAAAGATAAGAGGCTGACTTTTGTGGATCAGTTTGCACTGGTAAAGGATTCATGCTCTGGTTACCTCAAAAAAAGTGCTTGTTACACTGTTAGTACAGTATTTTGATGGTCTTTGGATGACAAACAACATTTTGTGCAGGAAAATGCAAGAAATTATTAAAATAATAAAAGAAAATATTCATTTTTCCAATTTGCGATTGATGTCAAAGACAGCTTGCACAGATAAGTTTGACTTCAGTGGTGAGAAACATCTCAATCTCAAGGACAAAAGACTTTTTTCCTGTTCCAAACACTGAGCCATCCTCTGATCTGACTGATTACACATTCATTTCACATGCAGCGCCCTGACTATGGGCTCCACATCCCACTTTTGAAGTTAACCTGAATGACTTGTTTGCTTAATAGTTTGAATGAGGAATTTGGGAGTGATTTATCACCAGTCACTGTGTGGCACTCTCTCATCTGACGCTTGGCTTTGCAACAGACACTAAGAAAGGCTACAGTAAGTGCAAGAGTGGGAAACACTCAACCTTACACGTTCATCTCATTGTTCCAGATATGTCAGATTTTGTTCTAGATGGCTTTTCTTCACTTGCCATTTTTGAGGTAACATTAAATAGGCACTACTTCTGTGTATATACACCACTGGATTCAGCTGCACACGGGGCCTCAGAACCCTATTCATAATGCATGACCTCTGAATGAAGAATATGAATAATCTACCCAAAAGAATACTTTTACAAGGCAGTTTAACATCTTCTATTATTCACTACAAGCAAAAGTGGATGGGGGAGCTGACACACGGGGGTTTGAAAAGGCAGACATACACACAATACTCCTAAATTTAGCATTATTCTAATGACACATACTGAGAGTGTCTTGCAATAGAAAATATACTCATCCATAGATACAATTCTTTCCATCCCACAACATAAGACATATGTTTTGTGATAGCTGTTTGCATTGGCATATTATACTTACGCAAAAGCTATTGCCCTGTGCAGAAATCTCTTAATCTACCTGGCTGCTTTATTGTCAACAGAGACAATTAGCTGTTCTGATAGTGTGCTGCTGTAGCACCTGGAAACTATAAACATGGTAAATTTCTGATTTTATGGCTATAATAATGATATGTACATCAACAATGTGTATATTTGGATGTAAGCTTATCATCTTTTAAGAGATATGGCCGGGGTAAATCAACCTGTTTGAGGCTTGTGTTTGTCAGGAGGAATATATAACATAGACCGAATTTGTGAAGCGACTGCTAACTTCAGCAGAGTTTCATTGCCCTTATCAGTAAGCATCAGCTGGCATTTTGCTAGTTGTCTATGCTCAACCAAATTTTCCCATTCTTCTTCCTATCGACAGTATTTGGTGAGCTTGAACAACCGGGTTGATATATTCAGCACTTATCCTTTAAGCCTTTTAACTATTATCCTATACATGTTAGGTGTGTCCGGTCATGTTAGGAGTGACCGGTGACTACCCATTCTGTGTCATATCATACATTTGTATTTAGCTGTACATATATTCATTTGAGTGCTATCTCTCTCATCTTCCAGCATCCTCTGCTGTCTCCTCCTTCTAGTCTTTGTCTGTCCCACCCATCTACTCCCACTCTTCTCTTCTCTTTGGGTCTCTCCAGTCACCTTCATTCCTTACACCTCTGCTGCACTGCACGCTTAAGGCTCTTATTCTGCCTGGGCCAAGTGACTCCACTTTGTAATATTTCATTCATCAGAATAATTAAAGTGGAACATTGCTCCAAGGGTGATAATTAGAGTTTTTGAAAAGTGAACCTTACCATCTCCAGGACAAGACAGCATGATTACACTCATTTAGTCTCTCTAAAGGTTATTGACTATTGTCAGATCAGCTAGATGAAAGGGAGGCCGAACTCCCTAGCATGAAGTGTTCTGCCTGACAGTGGTGATACCATCATCTAGAAGGGGGAGAAATTATTAAGAAAAGTTAGTAAGTTTAAATTTACACTTCAGCATTAATGAAATCCCTGGACATAAAAAAGTGTGTGTGCAAAATATGACCAATGAATATGTTTGATTTTCCTCCTTTCTGTGCTACAGGCTCTAGAGTCATTTATGCTTGTTTTCTGTATTCTCTTAGTTATACTCCACTGAGTTTGTGCTCCACTGACTGTAACACTAGGGCTAATAGTTATCTATAAGGTGCATTTTAGGATGAGTAATCTTTTGACAATGCTATCCCCGAGACCTGCTGTAGACAATTATGGCTACGGTAAGACCAATTACACAATGTAATGATCCATACTATTCCATCATGTGCTGCATTGTAGTGTCTGTGGTGCTGAATATTTTCTGATACACCGTACATAAAATGTAGCCTACTTTGAAATCATATGGCAATTTGGAACCTGTTCACCTTCTTCCATTTGGAATGGGAAATTACATTTGATCAATTTAGGTCAAGGTTAGAATCCAAGGTTTGCCTGATTTTACACTAATTTCCCGTTACACATACAAAAGGATCAACCACAATCAATTTCAGATAACACGCTCAGGGTCATGAGCTGAGCACAATGTGGGAACAGGGTGAGGGAGGATTACTCTACATGGAGATGCATTCATCACTTTACTGTGGTCAGCAGAGCTGGTATAGTGTGGACACATTCAGCTGGGCAGGTATACCAGGGTCATTTTACCACATATTGATAAATATGCTTATGCTTTGAGTTCAGGGTCTTTCACAATAACATAAGAATTCATTGCACAGTGAGGAGCAACTGCTGTTTAAACTAACACCACTGCAGCATGAATAGACTGTAAGTGGAGATGGTATTTGTACTTGATTTGTACTTTACTATAACTGTGCATTTAACCCAAAGGCATTTTCAGTTTCTACTTCATTAGTGCAAGTATGAGGTACATTACAGCTAGGTCCTTTTGGAGGCTCTGATTTGGCATTTCATGGGTGACATTGCTTACATCTCAGTAATGATAAGCTGCACTTGTGATGCTCCATTTGGTTAACGACTAAACACAGAAAGAAGGAGGAGAAATTAGCAGCCATTTCAATGTTTTAATGAGCCCTGTAATTAGACTTAAATGCTAATGAGCACTATGTATTAAGATTCAATGTTGTGGTGTGTGTGTGTGTGTGTGTTTGTGCAGGAACACAGGTCAAACTGGTGTATGAAATAATCCTGAGGACCAAAGGAATTAGCTCAGAATAATCATAAATGACTGTGCTGCACCAGTGTGTTGTGTTGTGTTGCTTGTGCATTATCAGCAGAGCAATACTACAGTATTAGCAAATCAACACAAGTATTAGCAACACAGTATAAGCAAATCAAGCAGCATCTCACAGCAGCAGAGCACCGCACGCCTGGCCTGTGTGACAGAAACAGTGATGTGTGGAGATGGGGAGGAGACAGACATGATTTTTACAGAACTAAGAGGCTGTAGAGAGAAGGAGAGGGAGGGGGACAGAAAGAGAAGGAGAGAGAGGGAGAGGGAGAGAGAGAGAGAGAAGGAGAGACAGGGAGAGAGAGGGGGAGGGAGAGGGAGAGAGAGAGCTGCAGAGCAGACGTGCTCTGTGTTCTCCAGCACTCTGTCTCTTCTCTCTTCATGGCCAGTGCACAGAGTGGCGCGCACAGCTGGCCCTGGGGGAGCACTTGGCACGCGAACAGACCCACATCCTCACAGAGCACACGGCACGCTCCAGAGTCCCCCAACACACACAAGAAGTGATCAAAACAACACCAAACAAACACTCTAGCCTGACTCACACACCAGCACTCACACTTACATACTGGCTCACACACACACACACACACACACACACACACACACACACACACACACACACACACACACACACACACACAGGCTGCCATCTTGAAGTTGAAGCACTACTCTTTGTGTCCTTTGGTAACTTTCTTTATTCTTATTTCTTGCTTTATTGTTTGATCTATGAACCTGGATAAGGATTTTATTTCTTGAAAACAATGTCATCTGACTGTACTGCTCATTTTACTAAACACATATCTAAAATACCCCCTAAGGTGAATGTGCAAAGCTGTGAGTCTGTCACTGGGGAAAAGAAGCAGCATATTATTGTATTTGGTATTGTTTTGGCTTAGGAGTTAAATCCTGTAAAACATTGCATTTAGTTTATGGTTGATATACACCAGCCCATTTGACTTTCTTGGTGTCTTCAGTTAGAGAGGTTTTAGGCTGTTGAATATTCCATTTCATTCATCTAGCCAAGTCCTTGCTGAGGGACTTAATTTATCAGTCTGTCAGCTAAATAAATATGTCCTAGACCATCTCCTTTTTGTTGATATAGCTGAAGAACAATGCCTGAGTTGTAAACAATCTTTCCCAGCACTGCAGAAAGACACCTTCTATTATAAACCTTAGAGGGGATCCACCTAATGAATTACGCTTGTCTCAGTGCCAGGAAAACAAAGTAAAAGGCAAGATGAATGGCACCACCATCTGCTGGCTGCTCCTGACTCAGAATTTCATTTCAGTCAGTTTGTTTGCTGCAGGAGCACCCTTCCATAACCTTGTACAAGACCCTGAGGAAGCAAGGTGGAAATGGGGCCACTCCCTCAGTGTTGTCCTTATGGTGGGCCATACAGTTAGCGGGATATGTCAGCCTGGATGTAAATCTATTCTAGACTGTCTCCAGTCAGCCAAGACGTGACTCAAGCTTATTAGCTGAGTTAAACTAACATGATAATAGGAATATTCAGTCTATGTTACAGAGTTCTTTACATGACCACGTTGTTGACATAGCATCTGTCAGTCAATGTACCTGTCAATCAGTTATGCTACTAAAGCATGACCGAGTCGGGGACATGTCTTGAAATGTCTTCATGTGTTGTTTTGTCTTCTCTTATTCACAGTTGCTCTAAACTACTTAATACAATGACTCAAGTTAGCTTTTTTATACCCATTGTCCAAAAACATGAAGAGAAAGATGACATGATTATACAGGAGAGCCAGGAACAGGCAAAACTTGCAGCCACATGACCATCATTATTTTACCCTAATTGTTTTTACTTCATTTTACTGTTATCCCCCCTATTCTCTGTGGTTACAAGGGGACACTATGTTGGTTTACTTTGTGTTTGAACTGATCTTGAACTGATCATGACAATTCAACAGAAACAAGGTAATCATAGGTTTGTAGAAAACACATACAAGTCCCATAATCAGATGTCAATTATTGAACCAGATACGTGGTGTGAGACATGGTATGAGATTAGAGTTGGGCAACTTCCTTGTATGCAAGGAAGTAGAAGTGGATGAAGATCTGTCCATATACTATACTATTCATGATGATGGATAGTGATAATCATAGCAGTGACTAAGCTATGCCTTAAAATTGTTTATTGTGCTAAATCATAAGTTATAGTTTTGTATTTGGTTTCAAAAAGTAAAACCTAAAGACCTATCACATCTATTAGACAGCCCTTTCCACTTCCTCTGTCCTACCTGCACTCAACAGATAATGGCTACACTGGAGCAAACATTGCTGTGTGGCAGCAGACATTCAGTGATTAAATGGCTGTAAAATTGACTGAAATTATGTAGAATATAAAAGTAGGGTAGGGTAGAGTTTTAGGGTAGAGTTTTGCTTGTTTAAAGATGGGGTTTGGACTTGTGGATTTAAGAAAAAGTTAGCTTTATCTTGGCATTATCTTGTGAACCATATATTTACTTATTATCTTAATTTACTTATTATCTTAATATCATGAATAAATTTAATGTAAAAATGTAATTTTACAGCCCCAATTTCATGCAATTTCATGCATGAAAGTATGCAGATTAGACAATTACTGGAAATATATACTTGATCTTCCCATTTCATTACTTCATTTTAAGTCATACTCTCAAATCTCACCATAACAACAAAGTAACTCCCTGTTATTACCATTAATTATTACCACCACAAATAGTGGGATAGCTGTTTTGGAATAACATAAAATGATTCAGTAATCATTCACTTATTATTCAGAAACATCTTTCTGTTGTTTACCATGACTTTACCAACTTATTATTAATTAATTAAACTACCCTTCTATTGCCAGTCTATAAAATAAGGTTTTACCGAAATGTCTGTGAAATATTCTTCATTTTCATTTCATGGAAAATGAACTAACATGTTAAAAATACACCACAAGAATATTTACTATGATTAAACCCTGTTCTTTTGTTAAGGCGGATAGGCGGATATTGTTAAGCATGACATTAATGTCATGCTTAACAATGACTGGACTGTCTAGCAGGTGTTGAAATATTCTTCTGCAGTGATCCATGCATTAATTAAGAGCCTTTTCCTAATTTAATTAAATGTCAGGTCATCAGGTATAAGACATTAGCCTTGAGATATCAACTCTAAACTTTTGAATCCTCCTCACCAGAAGGAGTAAGAGGTAATTAGAGAAGTATATCCTTTCTGAAAGCATCCCTTCAAATTAATTAACCATTAATAATTTGCCAACCTCAATAATAAGAGTCCTTCACATCTCTGATAATCTGATTATATATATATATATATACATACATATATATATATATTTTTTTTTTCTTCCCCACACAACTTGCTAGCTTGCTAGTATATCTTATTTTACCATCAACTCCATCTTTTACTGTAGATTTAATTCTCTAGAAGAGCAGAATTAAAACTAGTATGCCATCTTATATGGGAGAGGGGCACAGGCGGTGGTGCACTGCAATGTTTATATCACTTAGATGTCTGATTGGGGAACTGGGTTCAAGTCATTGGAATGGTTTTGTGTTTTTAGTGTTAAGGTCATATAGCCTACATATAGCCTGGCCAAGCCTTCCTACGCACTTTCGCTCAATTATCATGTCCCTACAGTGCTAGTCTGGATTTGATGCCATTGAGCTTGTTGTCTCCGGTGACATTTTTACTGGATCCAATCAGTGAACAGAGGAAGGCATTGTAAATGCAGAGCTAGAATGCTGTCATTTAAGGGCTGATCCAATCTATTCAAATTGAAACACCTCCAGCAAGCAATCGTTACTTACTGCTGAATGGCCAGATCCTCTGTATGAAACAAAGTGCTCAAAGTACAACTAATTCATTAATACTTTTATGTTGCTGGGGTATGCAAGTTTAACATGGACTCTAATAGATGCAGGAGCCTTTGTGAGCTTTAAATGTAAGGATATCAAGACAACTTTAAAACACATATACAATGTGTTTTAATGTGAATAGGCCTATTTGTTTATCAGTTTCATTTTATCAACTCACCACAAGAAAGTTAATTCTTTATTCAACCTGGAAGACTTGAACTGATCTCCTGTTTCAGTGTTCAGAATTCCCCAGATATGAGAATATCTGATACAGCCAACAGGTCTGCCATGTCAGGACTCAAGCTAAACAAAAATACTGGCATCCCTCTAAATAATAATTAAATATTGAGAAAAACAACACGTGTGTGTGTATATATCTCCATGCATATGTGATGAGTGGGGAGGGTGTGTGTGTGTGTGTGTGTGTGTGTGTGTGTGTGTTTGCGTGTGTGCAGGTATGTGTGAGTGTGTGTACAGGTATGTGTGTATTTACGTGTTTGAATTACACACCTGCAAGCTCTTGCCCCGGGGAGGCTTGTTGTGTTTGTTGATCTACTGTGGCAGGTTTTTGGGCTCTGATTTGGTTATCATTGATGACTTTGTCATGAGTTGTGACTGTCCCTGTGCATCACTGTCAGACGGCCATGGGCAGCAGGACTGGGTGGCATAGGGCCCAAGCCTTGGCGCTGAGGTGGCCAGCAGGGAATCTGGCTGCTGGCAGGTAATCCCACACACATGCACAGCCTGGCACCAGGTCTCACATTGCACCACACTCATTATGCAGCAGCCTGCAGCACAGGAAAGCAAAGGAGGAAGAGGAGCAGGATGAACCGCTATCCCAGCTAACTGCAACAAAATGCCCTCTGCTGACATAATAGGCTATGGGAAAGGGTCAACACAGCTAACACAACACATCTAATGGATGTCAGTAGGGGCTTTATTTGGTTGATGTGTGGTGTTTAGCATTTCCCAAAGATCAATTGTGTAGAAAGACGTGTCATAAACTGAGCATGTAGGACAATAAAAGCCTTTATTCAGCATGTGTCACAAATGTTTCAGCTTCCAGTAGAGAGAGTAGTTGTGTATTCCTCTGTTTAAATGCATAAATATAGTGAACACACAGCCCCTGCATGCATTATGTCTTGGTCTACAACAGGTTGGAGTTTGTTGGATCTTTGAAAGGTCAGTGTGAAGGAGGCTTGTTCTCAGTGGCTCATCTGCTATCATAAAGCCATCCAGCCCATCCATCAGATTAATGGCCTAGTGAATCGCTGGGAGGAGCCTCAATTAAAACTAGTGAAGCTGTGTGTTGTTTAATGATATGTTTACATTTTAAAAGCTTGATTTAATTGTGCATATTATTCAAAGAATGCAAGGCTCCATGACTGGGGAATGGGAGGAGAAGATAAGGACAGAGGGAGGAGACAGAGGGTCAGATTATTTGTCCTTTTGCACAGTCATGAGTAGTGAGCCTCACAGAGATCATAAGAAACAACTAGAGAAGGAAACAGGAGCAGAAAAAAGTTAGCATGTCCTTTCCATACCTTGATTACAAGTTTAGTATTTTCTGTTAAGTAGACCAATACTGGACAAATTGTCATGCAAATCATCCCCAGCCAAGCTAGTGCCACGTAGTGCCTTTGCTCGATATTGCATTACAACACACTACACTATACTATGTCAGAGTACTGACATCTCTCGAGTCTGTTTGATTTGGAAAAATTGGCCATGGCCTCTGTGGGAGGGCTGAAAGCATTGTCGTGATGAAGGGCTAGTCATTGGTTGAAGGCATGGTCAAATGTTCACAGAAATTGTTTGCCCACCAGGAAGCAAACATATGGCTGTCAAGCATGTCCAGACTCTTGGCACAAAGTGAAATGATGTGAAAGAGTCTGGTCGGCCGGGCTAAATCATCCCTGCCTCAGAGATAAATACTGTTATCAGAAGATCTGTTATCTGAAAATCTGTGTAAATCTGTTATCAACAAATGAATAATTTTGCACAAGCTTTAAGAAGTTTTGTACCTTTGGCACATCAGAAAGTGCCTCAATAGCACTTCCAGCTACACAGCTGCTTTGTTTGTATGTCAAGGTTAAACAAGCAGGCAAACAGCAAGAGGAGTAGCCAACTGTCTGTGTGTTTTAGAGCTGTCCGTGGTACTGAACCTAGGAAAGCACATAGTTGAATAGACCATAGATAAGACTGGGGGTGGATAAGACATGCAGTTACTATTTGGCTAATGATGAAATATTTAAATGTTAAGGCTAATATTTTCATCTGACCTTCTTAGCTGTATTTTACAACCAAAAGACTTTGCAGTGAGAAAAAGAGTCACACTCACACCCCTATGGTGTGTGTGTGTGTAAATATACCATCATTTCAGTTTTGTAACTACCTTCTATATCTGTTTTTTGTTTTGACTTTTTGACCAAGAATTCCAAATTATGTTAATTAAAAATGTTTAAACAGCATGGTCACACATAAAGACCTCTGTTCACTAGTCAGTGATCAGTGATTGTGGCCATTGCTGAGTAAATGAGTTGGGGAAGTATTGGGATATCAGTAGTGATTGTGACGATTCTCAATAGGACTGGGCTTGGGGAGATTGGTGGAGCAGTTGTAACTCAAATGGGATAATGATGTGTCAGAGCATGACCAACCACAGAAAATGGAAAAATGTCTTTCATCATCACTAAAGTGTCCTCTCTCTGACCCTCTTGGGTAAATTAAAATGGCAGGGCCTCTGAGAAAAAATTGTTTCAATTTAGTTAGAAGTGCAGTTACATTGATTCTTGTAGGAGATCATGAACTAAAGGCTGACTGGAACAAGATAGCGCTCCAAATGGGAAGAGCTTACACCAGGGTTTGGTGCACTGTTTGCATATCCACTGCATTCATAATGTTTCATTTATGCAATAGATCACAGACTAACAGGCTGAGCATGAATTCATTAAACAACAATGGAACAATAACAGCATTCCTACATATGCATAAATGTAAACTTTGCCTTTGTTCTCTTAGGCCATGTGATAATAATATCAGAGGAACTGTCATATTTCATCTTATATCAAGATCTTCAGATCTTGATATAAGATCCACAATTTTTGTTCTCAGTGACATGATGAAATGACAATTATTTCTTCATCCATTTCTTTATTTCCTGTGTTTAACCAGGGTGGTCATGTTGAGACAGTAGTATCTTTTCCAAGGGAGCCCTAGCCAAGAAAAGCAGCATTTAACTTACAACAATAACAAACACAACAAGAGCACTTAACATCACCATACAACCATACAACACACACTATGTACATCATCATACAACAGGAAAACACACACCATGTGCATCATCATAGAGCAGGAAAACACACACCATGTGCATCATCATAGAGCAGGCAACATGAACAACAAACAACACGTACCATAAAAGACTCCCACCATACAACACACAGACACAATGCAACATGTACCATAAAAAACTCCCACCATACAACACACAGACACAATGCTAGAGACAAATCACTAATTGGACTTGGACTTTAATATTCATTCTCAGGAAGTTCAGTGCTGCTGAGAGCATACACTGGAACACTGAGGGACTGTGAGAAGAACTCGTTGTAATTAAACAGGTATTTTTATTACTGTTCCTATTGATTGTATCATGTGTCTAATAATTTCCAAATGACCTGCACAGGGAGGTCCAGGTTGCTTGCGGTAGATCAGGGAAGCGACAGGGTGTGTGTGTAACATGGATCAATCCATCTTTCTGTAGCAACACTCACCCAATCATTTTGCATTGCTGAAGAAGGGATTTGTGCCAGGATTGTTAGTACTGCAGTCTGCCAGGTCTCCTTTTCAGTGTTGACTATGCAAATGCAGTGCTACATATTGATGTTTACATGTAGGTGACAACATTGATTTCTGTGGCTGAGGCAACCATAGTCAAGCGTTCAAGCATTCATGACTAACTAATTGGTCCCAAAGCCCTGAACCTGCAATGTTTAAGATAAAATGGCAAGAAAGTTTAGGTATACAGGGTTTTGCAAATGTTGCACATTTGGACACCATAACATGAGACACAGTCATCGGGCAGTGGACAAATGGGTGATTCTTCATATTGTGTATATGTGCTTATCTACACACACACACACACACACACACACACACAATGAAAATAGGAACTTTTGTAGCACCTGCAAAAAATTGTGCCATCATAGTCCTGAGACGTTGTTGGGGTAGACAAGCTTGCTTGTCCAATCTCTGTGGACCTAAGTAAATTATTCAAATGCATTGCAAGTTGCCAGTGTACTGCTGCAGTATTTCCTTATGGCTTTACATCATTCTGTGCACTCTGCATGTGGCTCACCTGCCACTGGTAATGGATTCTCCTGCTGGTACACCTTATCTGATGATTTACCTAACCTTGATCAGGTTTCGGGAGGTTAATAGGGCCTGTATCAGCTGCGAGTTGAGAGGCATTTAGCACTGATAATTGATGATGAAATGATTGGCATTGTAAGGTAATGCCTCTGACGTTCCTCTTTCAGCCTGCACACTGGGAAAGAGTGGGGATTTCTCAGTAGAGGTTACTACCCCAGATCCTTGGCACAGAACAGCTTATGATTAGCTGAATTCAGGGAGGGGGGAATCACAGCACCATCACAACCTAAAATTTAAAGTAGCAATAATAACAGTGACTGTTTTGCAATTGTAGAATCATCAATCTGAAAAACATTTTGGCTTTTGAAAAACAAGCACACACAGACAGTTAGCTTGTTTTTATTAGCCTGTTTTGGTTCAAGTAGGACAGATAGCAGATAGATCTCTCCAAAAGTAACAGTTGTTTGTTGTAATACAGCTTTTTACCAATGACACTCTACATTACTGCAATGAATATAGCCTGCAAACATGACTGGTCTCAGTTTGGAGGGGATTTAATTTCACACCTCATGAGGGTTGGAACTATTATTAGGCAGGCCTGTTCTACAGACAGATGCTGGCTCAGCAGGTGGCCTGAGAGAAGACCAAAGCATCCCTGGAGGTCTCAGGTAGCTAATAGGTTGTCATGGAGACCAAAGTCTTTCACACGCTATGACATGAATGTATATTATTTCTATATGTTATCGACCATATAAATACACAAATAAATGTGTATTGACAGTTGCACTGTCACACTGCTGTCTAAATATTCGATGGGAGTTTTCTCAAGGTTCCTAATAACATTTACAGCTAGTTTATAGTTTATAACTAAGATCACTTTGCTTTCTAGTTGGTATTCAAACACTGTTCATATCCTCTGCTGGAAATAAAGGTTCAAGGCTAAGATAACAGCAGATCTCCCCTTAGTATGTCAGCTACCAAAGCTGACCTTATCATCAGGGGTTGCAGCAAAAGCCCAGATATTTACGTGCCACCCAAAGCCCTCAAGGCCTCTCGTCAGCATGACAAAGAGGTGTGGAGCTTTCTAATCAACCTGATAAACCCTAACACCTGGCCCAACAAAATAAGGCAGTGTAAGGGATGGGAGAGAGATTGAATTTCAAATGAAGAGCCGAGGCGCTTAAAATGTAAAGAATGAAATGACAGGCTCTTGTCAGCTGCTTTCTTAATGCCTGTGGAAAATAAACGGACCCACTGTCCTCACGCACAGCCCCTATGGACATGAAAGAGCCGGACTGAGCACAGCTGTGTGCTGACGCTTCTTCCTCCCGACCCAAAAATTCATCATCTGAGAGACACACGTGCAGGTTGTTGACAGTGGACTGTTCCATGATTATATCCTTCTTCTTTTAAAGGCTTATTGGTTTAGTACGTTAGCAACAGAATTTGCTTAATTACACAATGGGTTGATTCCAAAAAATGTTATTTGTGTTTTACATGACAGCTTCTTGTTTTTCTCAACTGAATTATTTTCTAGTACATAATTCAGCCAAATAATTTAAAATGATGAAATATCCAAACTCACATGATTCTTCTCTGAGGAGGGTTGGAATTGGAGTCGTCGGTTTACATTAATTCCCTTGGCATTATGACATCTGTGATATCAATAGTACCTGCACACTCTAAGTCTCTTGTCACCACTCCATGTGTTCAGAGCTGCTCGAGGCACAGAATTGCTCATCTAACCAAAACCTTTGTATTCTATCCTTAAGCTTGATAAGGACATCAATTTAAGCAATTTATCTGTGTGGAGGTGTGAGGTTCCCTGCAGCTGTATTTGAGGGAAGAGGATCTGTCATGTGTCTGTTTAAAGTGTCATTTAAAGATGCTCTTTCAAGGAGCTGCACAGGATCATATGGAGTGATGTTGGCACTTCACAATGTAGTAGTTGATTTTGCAAGCCCAAGATGAATGGTAGATGCACGTGGAGTAATTATCCTTGTTCAAATAGGCAATCAACACCTCAGTCTTGGGCCTCTGCTGAAAATTGGAGTTTCTAAGTACTTCTTACCCATGAGTAATCATTTCCTATTCAAATGAGGATGGAGTCTCAAATATGCAATTAAACATACGTATTTCTGTTTACTCTTGACAGTGCACACTCTGAGAGTGAAACATGGATCATGATCCCAAAAGGTGATGATTACAAAACAGTTTTATCTCTCAAAGTATGAATGACTGAGTGGGTGAAAGTTTGAGAGTGGGGTCAACAACTACATGCTCCAGGAAACAGAGCTGCAGAGTGTGGTGACAGAAAGAGAGAGTTCTTCTCAGAAACACTTTCTGCTCATGGCTCTCTGCCAAATTGAACCATTGGTTACAACTGCTGTTGATTACCCAGTGAGTTTATTATGGTGGAAATGGTATGAAATTGGCCTGCTTTGAACACATTTTGATATTTGCATGATAACACTTAATACCATGGATACTTCTGTAGAGGGTCTCAGAAGGGTGTATGTTTATATGTGTGTGTGTGCGCGCGGGCATGCGCATGCCTGTGTGCATATGTGTATGTGAAAGAAATAACAGTTCATGTGTGACGATGCGACTTCGCGCCGTCGCATCGCACTATTAATTTAAGTAGGCCAATCGTTCTGTTTCATTTTTTTGTTTCAGTAATGTTTTTTTTTTTTTCATTTGATAACAGTAACTTATAGTGCACATGAGTTCTGTTATGGTAGTTTCTTTGTTTTCTCTTATGGATATGATTTGTGGTGTGTTGCGTGTGTTGCGCAAAGGGGGGCGTGTGCGCCTCACGTTCCGCAGGTGGTGGTACCCTGTTCATTGTTGACCTAATTATTTAATTAAGCCTGTTAACTGAGTGACGAGACCTCACCTGTTATTTAAGTCCCGGTGCTGGGACGTGAGGGGGCTCTTGTGCGTTGGCCAAAGTTTGTGATACTGGCGGCTGCTGAGAGTTGTCAGGTTTTCTAAGCGGTGTTTATTTAGAGTCAGTTGAGTGACACACCGCAAGTTATTTTGTCAGATTTTGTTTGTTAGTTTGTTGGGTTTTTTATTTGTCTTTTGGAAGGAATTTCTTTTGTCATTCTTAGTGTTTAGAAAATAGTTTTCACGTGGTTATTTTGATTATAATAAAATATTTTTGTCACACTTTAAACTTTTTTGTATCTGATGTGTCTACTACTCTTGGACCACGAGGCTACCTCCTTTAAATCATGTATGATTTTTCCTAGTGACTTTTGAGTTTATTGAGATTTGCTAGAAATAGCAGAGAGCAGAGCAGAGAGAGCAGTCTGATCATTAAGACTGATGCTAATTGAAATCATTAAAGGTGGAGCCTGTGACTCTGACAACACTTGTTGAGCTCTCCCCCATCCACTCTCTTTTTGTTGTGTTTTTTGTGTTGAGCTGTTTGTTGTAATGGGCAGTCAGGGAGTGATTGCATGTCAAGCATAAGCTAATAGCCAAAAAGGTCACCTTTCCATCTGTTATTTGTGCAGCCTCTAAATATAATTACAATCTGAAATGATGTCCACTGCTACTGTTTGTGTGTTATCTCTGTGATGTTTGGTCTGACTATCTCCTGGGAGATAATAGCAATATTGCATACTTAGCTTTTGAAGTTTGAAATAACTCAAAATATAAAAAATAAATGTAAATGTAAGAAATAAAAACCTTAAAGTGTAGAGTAGCTTGATACTAGCCTTTGATTGGGTGAATATAGTTTTCTAAGACTTGACAGTGATTCCAACAAGACCTGTATTGCACACTATGATACAGTGAGCGTAAACATATCAATAAAATGCTGAATCTGTGTTAAGATAATAATATTCTATTTGATTTAGCAGCAGACTCAGAGAAGTAGTGCAGCATCTGTGTGGTGGTCCCATTCAATTCATTTCATGGCAGAAAACCTGCTTCATAAAGATTTTGTTGGCCCCACACTGGGGGCATCATCTAATTAACTTGGTGCAGCTTTGTCATTAACTTTGTTGTTGTTGCTGCTGTATTTAATTGTGTTGTGTTTTGAATGGTAGGCAGTTGAGGTTGAAGAGTTAAGGGTCAGAAATATCAGGTCAGTGGCCTATGAAACGACGTGAATATTTTGTTTTCTTTTAAATAATATGAATTTTATAAATATTTCTTCAGTGACATCTCAACTACTGGTAACAAATTCATGCCATTACAACACTGAATCAAATCCACCACTGAACTGTTCGAGGCTACATGGAAGTGATTTAGTCTACTTTTGATACAGCTTGTAGTTTATATCTTTCTGTCTGTCAGCAATACATTTCTCATGCAACCCCTGGTTCACATCAACCAATAATTTTTACAGCATTTTATATTATGTGCTAAAATAATGTCATTTGATACATCAGATGTAACGCTTCTGCTTATGGGTGGGGACACTACAAATCCAACAGTAAATCTCCAGACAATATTAGGCTGCTGAATCAGAGAGATGGAAATGCATTTATTTCCCTCCACCCATATCCATGGTACAGCAGAGGTAGAATTACTGTGCCTCACCCAGGATAATACAAATGGCTCAAGTAAAAAGCCATTCCAAACAAATAGCCTGCACACAGTGCATCTACTAAGCAGTTGAATCTTGGCAGAGGGGAGGGTTACTTCACTCAAGTGTCCTACTACAGCAGCTTGCTGTTCCCATGCTCATCCATATTCCAGGGCTTGTCATCCCAGTTATTGCAGTGGTATTGCTAAACCTCAGGCTACAGCCTGGGGTCTAGGGGCTGGGGGTGGGGTGGGGTGGGGAAGGTGACCACTGTTCCAGGAGACTTACCTGGAAACAAACACACAAGACACACAAGCACAAATACACGCATGTATTGTACTTTCCTATTCTATACTAAAATCTATGGACTGTGCCAGTTCAACTGGGGTGGTGGGTGGGGGGTGGAGTGGGTGGTGGTGGTGCTGTTGTGTGACATGGGAACAGCTTACCTCCACCTCTGCGAGTTGTGCAGGCAGGAGCAAAAGGAAGCAGCCCCCTAAACCAGCTCTGGCTCTTCTTGTCACCAGCTACATGTCAGCCCTAGATTGTGTTTTGATGTTTCCACAGACCTGCGATTGAGCTCCACTCTCACCAGCCACAACAGACATTTGTCAATTCATATGCATCATGGACTTTTCTCCCCACCCCTGTCACAATCCTTTCTTCTAGGCTCTAATACAGACACGCAAGGCTGGGCCATCACTACAGTAGGAGGTTATGTGGAGCCTCTGACCGACTGCCTGCTGAGAGCTGTGTCACATGTAATTACCATTATTTATAAAACTCACTCAGGGCTCACTGGTCTTCCTGCTCACTGCTCTACCCGTGCCCAGACGTGTAAGTAAATATTTGCACGCGATCCTGAACTGTGGAGTGTTTCCATGGTGGCGAGTGCCTCCATTACATGAAATATTCAGGGCACAGGGGAGACTCCCAAGAGGCAAAGTGCAGGATTTTTACTGCGATTTGATTATAAGCAATGATTTTTTCATGAGCTGTGACAGTCTCCTTGAATTACAGTCAGGAGTGCTCCTTTGTGATAGTCACGAAAGCCTCCAAGCTGGAGGGCGGGGGGATCTGGTTTTCAATTGGTCCGGCTGTAGGCTGTGCACGCTTGTCCTACCTTTACTACACACATGAGCAAAGAGAGAAGGCACTTGCATGTTAGTAGACACCAAGGATGTTATCAGGCCCAAAGCAAAATCCATTAATACCTGAAAAGGCACTATATGACTTTTTGTCAAAGAATGGGAGTCTCATTGAGAAAATTCAGCTGTCAAACTGGGTAACTCAGAGAGCAGTCTGTGGAGACTTACTGAGCATACAAGACCATTCATTCTAATTTAATATTTACTGACATTGACTTTCATAGTGCATTGGCTGTAACCTGCTTTTCATCAAATATTTCATTTTTAATTGCTCAAATCGCAATTGCACTTTTCAAAATATTGCTAGACTTTTCATCAAATAATTTTAATTTTAATTGTTCAAATTGTCATGTATCCATCAGTGTGTGTTTCCATTCATAGCATGGTCCCTATGTCCTGTCCATACTCCACAGAAAATAAATCACATTTCTCAATTGCTCTGCATCTCTACTCCTCCAGCTCCTTGCACCACAAGTCTTTAATGCTCTACTGCTGTTGATTCAAAAAATGAAGTGCACCCTAAGGAGAAAACTAAGGACAGGTGATCCTACACAAAATGTGTGTAGTTTGGCACGTCTCATCTAATTTTTTACTTTTCAGATGTCTTGCACTTAGTGAGTGTTTTGTGAGTCTGGTTTGATGCAGCTCCTTTGATGCAGCAACACCAACATACCACAAATATTTTGCCATTTAGGATGCAATGATTCTTGAGTTCTGTAAAAAGTGCATTTGGCCTATCTAGCTCCTGCAGGGGTTGGGGGGGTTGCAGGAGGAGGATGTGTGTGTGCATTGTGTCTGATCAGCATTGAGGGGCTACATGGACACCAAGATGCATGTGCCCCCTCTCTCTTGGGAACTGTCAACCGAAAAAGTCACTGAAAAAAAAACAAAACACAGTGCCAGTGCTAGGGACAGTCATAATAATCCATGACTACATGTCAGTCCTTTTTAGTATAGCTGTGGCCCTTCATATTAATTTCTATTTGTAATATAAATGGAATATTTATTGCATTAGAGCACCATGTAGCATGTATTGCATTTGATGGATAGCTGTAGAGATGTTCATTGTAAGATCTAAATGGCTGAAGAGTTGCTGGTGGAATCCTGAGCATGGCACCCACAGCCCTGATGCCTGTCTCTGTGAGGATGCACCAGCTGACATGAGTGGGAAGCCTTCTGTGCTGCTCACTGTCTATGATGCATTAATGTCACTGCAGTGGTGTGTGTGTGTGTGTGTGTGTGTGTGTGTGTGTGTGTGTGTGTGTGTGTGTGTGTGTGTGTGTGTGTGTGTGAGAGAGAGAGAGAGAGACAGTGTCCTGTGATGTAGAAACATCCTGGCAAGAAGGGGCTCAGCAGAATCTGTCTTTTTCTTTCCTTTTGGCTAATGATGCTTCAAAACTCCCAAATGATTTGTTGGAATGGAATTAGTTTGATGCATACTATTTTATAAAATAAAGTGACTGGTATTTAGGAGATGTATATAAAACAGCGGAGACTCACCTCATGGCATTCAGGAATCAAACATGGCTTGATCAGTTGTCAGTTTGACAGTGCAGGAGCAGTTTTAAAAGGATTGATATTTTGGGGGGGAAACGTAGGCCTACAGTGTTAGAAAATGCCATTTGTTTCACATAAATAATAATATTCATTTTGCTTGCTGTTAACAAATGCCTAAGGAAAGTGTTTTGACAGACTGATGTAATATATCATGTGGGCTAACTTGTCACTGATGTTGCTGTTACTAATGCCAATGGGAGTAATAAACACAATGCACATGGGCTCTACTGTATACTGATCTCAAGAATTATTCTTCCCCTAAGACAAGTTTAGATTTTATAGCAAACTTTTTCACTCACCCCTTGGTAAGTTCAAATTGGGTGCAAAGAAATCAAGACTAGTACTTAAATAGTTTTATCATGCTGTAAATAAACTGCACTACAGATCTCTGGGCCTTAACACCACTTGGCTACGCTATCACACCTAGTTTCAACACATTATTGAAATAGCTGTGGAATTGACGGCTTGTCGATCCCTGTTAAAAGCTTTCAAACTGAAAGGCAGATATTAGTGAAAAACATCCATATTGTGTGTACTCTGGAGTAATTGAAGCAGGGACAGCACTGTCATCAGTCTTCCACTCAGAGACATGCAACAACTCACCGACTGGCTGGAAAGGAAAAGAGACTAATTATAAAGATGTGCCTCAGGCATGCCAACTGTCCTTACAAACAAGGTGCCAGCATTATACTGAGCTACCTTATTAGCCTAAAGCTGTGTCATGAAAACAGTATATGAAGAAAACAACCTGTTCCTGCAGTCTGTTCCTTTGATGTGTCATCACAGAGCCTGGCTTTGTTTTTGTGGCATTGTGCATATTCTTGTTGGAGAGCCTATATGCCACCTGGGAGGCTGATGTTGAACCATCTCTCCTGAGACTATATGTTATATTTAGTGCACAACATATTCTTCATGAAATTTCAATGAGCCAGGCCTGGGATTGCCATTTGTGGTGAGTCAGAGAACTGGAGATGAAGTAGTCAGTGTAGTCAGCACATCTAGCTGAGGGCTGAGAGGACAGCGCTTTTCAAAGTATGCATGCTTACCTTCCTCTACTACATAACAAGCGGCAATTAGGATGTCTGTGGCAAAAATAGTGCCTGATAATTATTTCTCCCAGCTCTTTGGCAGATCAGAGACATGGGAATGAAACAGATGGGAAAATCTTAACAGATATTTAAAAAGAGGAAGAAGACCACCTACTCACTAAGTAAATTGTTATGAATATAATGATGTAGCAAAAACTATATTTGTTACCTCACTGACAGATGAGTCAGTTCATTCAGTAGGTCAGGTCCTGTGTCTCTGCCCACAATCAGTGACCACACAGTGCAAAGATGAATAGAGAATGCAGATATCTACAGATTGCAGTGTTTAGGATCCACATGCAACCTCTCTATCAATAGAGATAAACTGTGCTGGATGCAGTGCTGTCATGGCCACTGGCAGTCCCTCACCTGGATGAGTCCAGGGAAACTGTGTTGACTTTGGGTGTGCAGTGTAGCTTTTGTAAAGGCCAGATAAAATTCATATTTTGAGGGTCATCAGGTTGGCAGTGAGGCCTGTTACAGGCTAATGTCTTCTCCCATTATTCTACCTCACTGCCACCCATCCCTCAGATTAGGGAGCAATCAATGTGCTCAGAGAAGTCCTGCAAGGAGCATGCAAGCCTTCCTGCTTCACAGGAAATGCCATTTGCACTTCACTCAGTGCCCTGGACTCCCTGTGTCTCTGATGGATACAACATTCAAATTATAATAGTTTACCAGTGTCTTAATTAAGTTAGATTCCATTATGAAATATTGCATTTTATTACACAATGCATGAAGGAGACAAGGAACCTGAGCCAGTTGTTCATTGAGACATCAGCAAATTGTTTCTTGTCTTGGTGACTTGGTGATTTGGTGACATAAGCAGTCCTGTAATCAAGATTATTATTTATTTTGTAAAATGAACTCTAAATGCTTCTAAATCTCTTCTGTTGTTCATGGAAGCAGTGGGTGTTTCAGTTAATACTGTATGTGATGTTTGTGTGTATTGAACCCAATCTTTTATTACGGCTTAACCAACAATGTAAATTCCAGGAATTCCTATATCCCAACCTTCCTTTGAAAACCACTAAAACAGGTCCACTGAAGACCTAAATGTTAAATCTCCTCAGCGTAGATTTAAACTTGAAATATGACTTCATCACTTCTCTTCACAGATATACAGTGTCTTTCCAGTACATTAAAGCACTCAGCTCAGAGCCAGACTCTGATTTAGCCCCATTTGACTTCACCATCACCATCTTTAAACACTGTGACTACATGGTGGGAGTCAGGCTTGGGTTGACGCTACATACAGCCACATCATCTGTCCTCTGCCTCCTTTATCTCAGGCCTCTTCCCAAAGGCCTCTTCTTCTACAAGTCCATGCTCTCCAATTCTCAAGCGGCAACCTTTCATCTTACCTCCACAAACATTTCATCAATAACTAGACCATAGTGTAGAAGCCACTCCAGACCAGATAGCTGTTATGATTAATACAGATCTCAACACTTTTGGAGACAGCTTGATCCACAGCCTCTGTAAAGCACATGTGATCCCACTTAACCTATCTGTGTGAATCTAGCTTTGCTGAGAAAAGATATTTTTGTGATTTATGACATAGACTTTAACATGAAAGAGATTCAATAACTGCTGTGATAGTTGATGTGCACCAGTGTCTAAGATTTTTTTCTACAGTACTTGTTTAGAAAGCCAAGCCCATGTCCATACAAGAAACCTGTTTGATGCTACTCACAGAAACTTCTGCGCATTTATATTTAGTATAGCTGTGGCCTTCATATTCATCCAGCAAAATATCAGTTACAGTTACAAACTCAATACAGTTTGGTTCACATATACCAGAATTTACACTAGACACTGTCTCTCAATGCACTTTGTGAAGCCTGTTAGCTGAACTCTTATAGCACGCACACAGCTAAACAAAGCTGTGAGGAGGGGCCTTGAACAGGCTGTTAGAGACCACCAAAGACACCAGTGATGGTAGAGAAAAAGGGGGATGGGGGAGTGGGAGAATAGTCAGGCAGACAACTCACAGAATCAAGCAGATACATCAAACACCTCAAATCAGCATACAAGGCACATCAAGCATGCACTCATATGAGAGTAACTTAAGAGAGTAAAGACTGCAAACAAATATGATGATACTCACCATAGGGTTCTGGTAACATATAAATAACAACTGGCCTATAATGAGCATTATATCTCAGGACTGGGTAAGCTGATGTGATTTAAGCTGATTTCAATGTGTGTGTCACACACTGTGGAAATATGCAGTGGTACCTAAGACTGGACTGTTGGGTGGGAATCAGTAGCAGGAATGAGGTGAAAGGAATACCTGAGTGATAGCACACAGAAGCACTGCACTGCTTTTAGGTAGATGCCATAGAAGCAGTACTTCACCAACATGAGAATATAGTTTGAAGTATGCATCAGAAATGTGCTGTGCCTCTTTTTATGTTATTACGGCCACTAAGGAGGTTATGTTTTCGCCAGCATTTGTCTGCTTGTCTGTTTGTCTGTCTGTGAACAAGATAACTCGAAAGGTTCTGCACGGATTTGGATGAAATTTTTTGTACAACGTGGGTATTAGGCCAAGGAACAGCTGATTAAATTTTGGTGGTGATCCGTAACACTGTCTGGAATTTACATTGGGTCTGTGACCCTATATTGCCTTGGCAGAGGTCTGCGCTCTTTGAGTGCTTTTCTAGTTTCTACATGTAAATACACAAATCACAAAATGTAAGGGCATTTTGTCAGTTTTGGAAGCCATGGGCTGGTGTACCTTATTTCCAGTGAATTATGCCAAGCTAGGCTAACTGTAGAGTTGTCAGACAGGGGCTCTGCGTTGCACAGAGAAGCAGAGGATATGGATCCTTTTTATCTACTCTGGGTTAGACACAAAATAAGCTAATTTCCCTGAAAGTTCCTGCGTTACTTTAAATTTAGACTTTGAAGCAGAGTATCCACCTCTTGGGTAGAGGAAGGAAGATTATTCAGGGGAAAAAAGAAAAAGGACTCAGTAGCAAAGGGCTCTTCTTTAGCCACTCTTGGAGGAGGGCCTGCATTTTGAGAAGAGTTCTTAATGGGCACTATGGGACTATAAAATCCCTAAGGTAGTCTGAAGCTTGGGTCTTTGAATGGTAGAAAGAAAAGTCAGAATTTTCCCCACTATGGCAATATTAGATTAGGTTAGGTCTATGAGAGCTGTTTTATTTCTGAGAGTTGAGAGAGAGGTCCTGATTTATGATCGTACCAAGGACCGGTGATGATGATGATGATGATGATGATGATGATGATGATGATGATTATTATTATTATTCAGAAAGTATTAGCACATCTGTGGAGATGTGTGGTCAGCAGCTTTGCCCCAACTAGTCTCTACTTCTTTAATGAATATTTGTTCAATCTCTAAATGTCTCTGAATAAATAATTTATGGGTCTGCAGTGGCCTGACCAAGTGTTATTGAAGCTCCACCTGTTTCCCAGTGAAAACAACAGGTCTGGAACACATTGTTCAGCAGCTGAAATCTATGTAATTATGCACTGTTGAACATTTGCATTGCATTGCATTTGCACTGTTAATCATCACACATATTGCAGAGTAACTGATCTAGTTACATTAAAAACATAGCACTGCTGTTATATTGACTCTGATCTGCCAGCAACACTTTGTCAGTTAAGTTTTACACCAAAATGGCTGCATAAATTCAAGAGGTTAAACCTGTTTTGAGTGTTTCTGATGGAATACTTTCATTTTTGAGTCACCTTGAACCAGTTTTGAACTCACTCCCATTGTGTTTAAAACCATGGCCATACATGCTAGGACATGATATTAGGGAAAATTAAGACCAAAGCTAGTGGATTTCAAGGAATCAAGAAATCAAGGAATATATTTGTCACATACATTGAAATACTGATGCAAGACATGTAGTCAAATTGCATGAATTAGAGTATTAGTTCAATAAGAAAGAAAAAGACAGATACAGGAAAAGCAATGGGCCTTGAGGACTTTAATTCAGGGCCCCTAATGGTTGGCAATACAAATCATTAGATTGACCCTTTTATTGACATAACCTTATACCTTATAATAGTTCATCACTTAGCAATTATTAATCACAATGCAGGCTCAGAGTGGCAGTGATTTGAGGCATCCTTTGTCCCTAGAGCCATTCAGCTCTTCAACACCACACAAGAGAGGAGGAGTGTGACGGACTTAGGCATTTAAGTCTGTTCTGCACACCACTCTTTATACCATGCCTTCATCTGGGTGCCTTTATACATTCACATACTCTACCCTGAACTGGACTGATTGGCACTGATTAGAACCAGGTAGTTAAACTTCCTTACTGGCTATATTAGCCACTTGCCTAGTTTGCTAGATTGCCTGTATGGTCAATGTCTTTTTGTCTGTATGGACCGTTTTCAACTACAACTTCAAGTTTTCTTTAACTTTTTTCTATGTATAGTTAAGTAATGATATTCGATTTTTGATACATTGCGTAGCCTGTACTTGTATTGCAAATATTGAATTTGCACTGGCAATGTACTTGCACTGACACTTTTGCCTTAAGACACCATTGTATTTTCTGCCTTTTTTCACACTGCTCCTTTCAGAAGTCACAATCTAGCTTTACTGTAAAAGCACACACATGATATCTTCTTTTGTATTTTTGTAGTATGTCTGTGTGCCTATATATATGTATGATGTGTATATGCTACTGAACACCTTTATTTCCTTAATAAAGTGTCTCTATCTATCTATCTATCTATCTATCTATCTATCTATCTATCTAACTAGCTAGCTAGCTATGTTTGAAGCGTATGTTGTCATTTGAATTTCTTTTTCTCTGAGCTGATCACATGAAGCAAATGTACTTTGATTCAAGATGAAGTGGGTATGTTCCGTGCAAGTGTGACTCAGACTCTTCAAATTGATTTCTTCCAGTGCCATATCTCCGTCTCTCAAAATATCCCACACCCACTCACTGAAAAAAAATTGTCCAGACATAGTCCAATAAATATGGCTGGATTTATAATGTTTTAAGTAGTGCTTTATGACCCTGCCCAGTGAACACAATGTTTATTATATTTTTATAATGGTGACTGTAATGTGGTATTTTACTTTTGTGTGCATCCAGAACATTTGTCTGTATGGACAGGTAGCAATCCATTAAATGATCACATTGTAATAAAGGTCTTTCAATGAAAGTGTAAAATGCTATCAGAACTTAAAGACTCATAGTGCTGTTGCACATCAAAACTTACTATCCATGAATCAGTACATGTTGAAATGTTGGTGAAATTTCTATATATTTTCTTAAAGTCACTCTGCTGTCATCTTGTCAAAAGTTGACGTAATTTTAATCAAGGATATGCTGTAATGTTTGTCATTCATGACCACTCAAACATCCCATCTGAAATCTGTCATATTATCACAGATACAGTAGCTAACACCAGCACTATGTGCTGAATATGTTAATTTGTTTACAGCGCATTTAGATGCAATAAACCAGACATCAATACTCATTAGTCTGATATCTGTCATATTTACTTAGGTCATGAAAGTCTGGTGAAAAGTGAATCTGCCTTTCATGGGGGTTATGTGAGAGAAATAATAATAATAATAACTTTACACACGAGAAACTGTGAAATAGGTCCCTTTATTTATTTATTTTTGTTATTTATTGCGACAATGCACATAGCATGCCCATTGCCAATGACATGGCAAACATGTGGGTGTATACATTCAGGTGCAAATATGTATTTAAATGTGCTGGATGTTGCCAACTCGTAGACTAGCCTGCTCTCTGACTCCTATTGCGTTATGCGATTATGGAGTTAACATTGTGTTACAGCCGCGGTGAAATGAAGTTCTGTTGTCTTCTTGTCAGCTAACACCCTCTAGCGCCAAGCATCCTGCACAGAGAGACGCGATTTCCTTGGTCAGGCTCACCTTCGAAGCTCCGGTAATTTGCTGCATGCAGGTCGGAATAGGCACCGTCATTTTAACAGACAGGATACACCAACTTGTTCGCAGAGTCTCAAGAGTTCTTAACAATTACCGGCGATGAACTAAACGTCACTTTATTCCTGGCGTCAAATGGACTGGAAAACATCGGTTTTGCCCTCCCAGAGGGACAGATAAACAGGAGTATATGACTCCAAAAACAAACAAGGACTCCGCTACTGACATTTAAAGCAAGACACGCTTATACATCAAATTAAGTCTGTGTTAGTATGCCTACTGCTCAATCCAGCGGGAGCATCTGTTATTTTCAGTGGACAGCCTGATTTCAGTCAAAAGTGAACTTTGTTATCTTCTATTCGCAGCATTGGTAAAGTGATGGAGATCTTTCTTGATTGCTTCCTGCCAATCGGTCCAGGGTTATTGCACAGTGGCAATCGAGGATGAGTGGTGTGTGATCAAGCTTTAAAACATTTTAAAGGATTCAAAAGGAAATCCCCAAACATTCACGTGGATATTCCAAAGCTCTGCAAGGACATCGCCAAGTGGATATTTCAGAAATGACTGTTGGAGTAAAATTTTGTCTAATTTTTCTGTCGCTGAAGATTCACTTCTCAGCTTCAACTCAGTCTAATCAAGGTAAGAGGAGTAATCCTCGTTTAAATAGGTTTCTAACCTGCCGTACTGGAGACACTGTTTGTTGCCTGCTCGTGTTCATTTGTGCGTACTTGCTAAAAGTACATCTAGAAATATTTAGGTTCTTCGGCATGTTTTTTATAAGTAACCAAACCCACCTGATCCAAGTTAACCAGTTGACAAGTCAGACGTTCTTTTTGAACACGTTGTCAGTGTGTTTTTCCAGTAGACTACCTTTTTCCAAACATGTCAATTCTCCCCGGCTGCCAGTGCATAGCGCATAGCCTATGCAATGTCTAATCAGTACCGATTGCTTACCAACATATCTGTACACACGACGGCGTTAATTGTTTAACAGCCTTCAGAAACACTGGTTATTTATACGATGAACCAAATGTTATATGATTATATGATACAATTATATCAACGCACTACATCTAAAATTGCGCACTCCTCAAATGTGTATTTTCAGTTAGGGAACTAAACTATTTGTTGTTAATATGCCAATGCAGGACATAGGTCGTCTTGAATTTAATTCGAAATGCTAGTATCCAGGCTTTTGTCTTTGAATTACTTTATGAATCTCCAGGAAGACGTTAAGTGATTAATTAATCAAGATTATGTCTGCCACATGTCTGCACAATTTCCAGGACACAATGTTAAAGTAGTGTATAGCAAGTATGTCATTTGATAGGTGAAATTGGCCTGGTGGTCTGTGAACTTTGTTAAGAAGAGCTCTCAGTGTGTGTCTGCTATCACTCAGGGTTGAAATACTGCTATTGATTTTACAGCAACATGCAGGAATCAGCCCTACAGTTCTTATATTGTTGTTGCCTGGCTCAATAAAACTGACACTTGTTTTCTTTTTTATGTGGAGGCAAGTAGCCTAATTCATAATAGCCACTGTGTGTATCAGGCCATTTGATTCCTGATGCCATACCTCCATTGTGCTTGTGGTTTGAATGTTTGCCCCTTTTGTGCCCAAGGTACATTTTCACTATTTCGCTCTACTTTGGTCCTCAAAAAATCAGACTTAGAAAAAGTAGTGTAGTAAAATCAGTGTTTAGCCTATAATAGTTTCTACTCAGCCAACACAGTTTGAATTGAATTTCATTGTTGAAATTTGTCGAGGCCCTTGTTTGTGAGAGGCTAAAAGGGAATTATAGGCTTTGCTTTTGAATGCAAGACAACCGTACTCGGAAATTGCTTTAAAGTTCAGTAAAGACTACCCAATTACATACTGTTTAAATAAAATATCTCTGTGTCATTATATTGGCTATAATTAGGGGGCCTGAGAAATGGAATGGACAGTGCTGAGAGACAGGTCGTGTAAAATACTAGTAACATCTGCTAATACAAGCAAACAATGGCATCTGTTTTTCTACCTGTATTCCTGACAGTGACAAGGACATAGTATAATGAGTCTTTTTACGTGAGCTTCACCTTAAGTTATCTTCAGCCTGTCATAGACTTGCTGTTGAAAGCTATGTGTGACAGGATGTAATATTAGACCTTTTTTTTTAAACAAAGGCCTATAATTTCACAGGCAGCTAATTAAATGTTAGTGGGTATTACTGCTATGTGGTCATATAAAATATTTTGTGCAAATAGGCCTAGAAGGCATCTTTTAAGCACTTTTAAGTTAAACCACAATCCATTATCTCAGAAAGCCATTAGCATCAAATTGTGGGAGAGTGTTCTTAGCCTCTGTGCCTCCTCTCCGCCTCCTCCCTGCCTGCCTGTCAGAAGGTGGCCCCCACTTGGCTTTTCCTCCTTCATTGACCTCAGATAGTCAACTTAGAGAGTAATCAACAACAGCCACACAGACACACATACAAACTCACTACCCACCAAACAGAGAGAGAGAGAGAGAGACAGTCCAAACATACAGACCTGCTCTAAATTAACCTCTTATACTGCCCTATGACACTATATACTTACAATATATTAGGGAAATCTTACATCCTGTTTGTTTGTTTATTTGTTTGTAATGCCATTTTATCATTTAGATATACATGGGATAATTTTATGTGTGTCACTGGTTTGTGAAAATATGACTAATATGATTAATTTCAAATGAGATCTACTAATGATTATTGCTGAAATGTTAGATGTATTGCACCACGCAGTGGCAAGAACAGGTATTCATGAGCCAATTCAGATCATACCCTCTGCGACCATCATGTGAACAGCTTTTGTTTTAGTCTAGTAACATGTTAACCATAAAGGTGCATCTACTCATCTAGTATATGAGAGTATGGACATGTCACTTCACTAAATGTATTTACATGAGGATGCTATAAAATCTGTGAGCTGGTGTCATGTCAGATGAGACTGATACGCCATGCCGTGTGTGGGAAGCTAGCGTTCAGTGGGCAGACACTGAGCTTATTTAGAAGGAAACAAATGGCAACAAGCAGACCAGTCTATTTTTATCCTGTGCTCTGCCTAAATTCTCAAGGGGTAGAACTCTTGGAATTCATGGGTCTCATGGGAATTTCACTTCTTTTGCCAATAGTGAAATCAAATGGAAGTTAAAGTGTAATGAAATGATATGAAGGGCAGAGGGAGTTAGGCATAAGGATTTCATTTTATGTTGAATTAATGGTGAGAAGTAGACACATAAAACACATTTGTCTCAAAGATGCACTAAGTTGTTTTAGAGAACTTGAGGTGTCTGTCAATATTTTGGATAAAAATAGAATGATTTGAAAATACTATCGTAATTAATCATGTCATCCTAACAAAGGTTATATGGTGCGATCATGATGTATTGTCACTGTAGTGCCTGATGCTAAGCCTGTGCTTGTATGCATTGTTTGTTTGTTCTCTGTTGCTTTGGTTGAAGCTGAAGCTCAGACATAAACTTCAGTTTGAGTGAAAAAACATTTCATTACTTCTGCTTGTTTTGGTCTTTGGTGTCTTTGTTTTACCTCTGTTTCTGCAGCACATACACTGCATCATTTACAGACGTATGAATCAGATCTACCTGCTTTTAATGTTTAAGCAGGAATTCAGTTCAGTTATATCAGAAAACTATTTTGATTTGTACATAAGGATTTTGTGTAGGTATGAGCATTTCATTTAGTCAAATTATTAATTATCTTTTTTTTATCAGTGTATCTGTTATGGAGTATTGCATATGTATGATGATGCTCAAAGTGTATGTCAGTGTTAGGCTATGTCAAATGGAAAACAGTACAACATGAATGACATGTATTATCCTTCTGTTTTTCAATCACGTTTGCAACTTGAGTGTTCAGAAGATTGAGACTATTTTGTATCAAATTACAAAATGTGACTTCAGAGTATTTTTAGCAGAAGACGCATGATGGAGATGCATCCAGACTTACTAACTAGTGCTTATCATTTAAAGCAACACAATATTATGTTTGTTTGTTTTCTACCTGAAAATAATTTCTGCAAATTGTATAATGCTAGACTGACTTATAATGTGGTGAATAGAGCATTGTTGTCAATGAGCAAGGCCCTAGATGCATAAATGGAGTCAAAAATGTGATCCTTAGGGGTATAAATAAAGCCCGACAGCAAACTAGTTCAAATCTAATAAAACCTCTGTCTCCAAAGAGGATCCAAAAACTGAGTGCAGCCCAAGACTTCAATTTTCAATTTATTTTTCTTTTGTATGCGTGTCCTGTACCATGTCCTTGTTTTGTCATGTAATTGGTTCTTCATTGTGTCTCAGAAAAAAATTGCGTAGTGGAGGGTCTGCATTCTGGTGCATTTTGATAGTAGCTTACTTTAAAGAGGTAAGGTAGGCTAGGGAGACAGCTTCAGAGCACTCATTTAGTCAAACTTAAATATCTCTTTAAAATGAGTATGGTTTTGTAAAAAGTAATGTAGAAATTACAGTCCATCCATATGCATCAACCTATTTAACCCAGCGCCACTGCCACAGCCACAGGTTACGTTTATCAATGCCAAGTATCATACATAGTGTGAGCTGAATATTGCTGTATAAAAGTTTCTTGAAATCGTTCACTCTAATATTCCATTGGTGGTGATCTGGGAACTTGCTCATAAAAGTTTTAATATGCCTCTTGCATTCTGGTGCATTAACAGGTTATTAGATAGCTTACTTTTACCTGAAGGAGACTACAAGTTAATGACTCAGAGATAGCTTCAATAATAAGCACTATTTAGTCAAACTTTTTATTATTATTGCATTCACATTTAGTCAAACTTATCTAGATCTCCTCATGGAGATTAGGCTATGAGGAAGTAATGTGGAGATAACAACGTGCATAAACCTATTTTTAACTCATCCAATGACAATAATTTGTCACAAATCAACGGATGAACCTTCTTTTTTATTTAGATTAATACATTTAAATAAATAAAGTTTTAGGCTACAGCCTGTGAGCCTTTCATTAAAATAAAAATCATCTCAACTCTAGTGAGTCTCTGCCCTGACTCTCATGGACTGATTCATTCCACAGGCCTATCCAGAGAGAGCTATGAGCGTATTCGGTGCAATGCATGGAGTACAGTATCAGTTATGCTCAAAAGTCTATTTGATTTTTTTTTAATTTGATCACCTCTGTGATGTAGCCTCCTCTGCACAGTGTGTAAAATGAAACATCCGCAAGTGCATTTTGTCTTTGTGTGTAAAGCCACTGTATTATTTAAGAAGATGTCACAGTGTTATAAGCGCAGAGTTTTTCAATCAACAATCAGTAGCGCACCAAATAGCATAGGGAGGAATCGCATATCACCAGAAGTCAATATTTGAGCCTTACGGTTAGAGCTTTATGGTTTCTTGTCCCAATTCAATATTATTAGATCTAGTCATTCATTTATAGCCTCTTGTGAACGGATTAAAAACAGTCAGAATTTGGCGTGACATTTCCTGCATGAGCATGAACACTGATGCTGAATGCCTGACAGTCACGCCAGATGTGTAAGAGTTGACAACCCTGGTTTAATAAATGGATGTTGGCTCCAAAAATATTCAGTATCAATTCTTCCGTAGTGTTGCTTTAATCACTAGCTTCTGTTTGTCTTTTAAAGTCACTCTGCTCTCAACACCTCATATAAAGTAAATATACTGAAGATAATCCAAGCGTCCTGCTTCAGCAGTCACCTAAAGCACAACTAGAGTCATCTGAAGCACACTCAGTCTACTGTTGCTCATAGGTCACTGGACACACTTTTTTTCTATTTGATTGGCCTAAACATATCTGGTTTCTGGGCTAGAATGTATCAACAGTAAACCTTCAAGCATGTTTCTCTGTCATTGTCCCTGAGTATGTCTCCACAGCCTGCATGCGGAGGAGTCTGGATTTGTCCTGAAGGGAAATATTTTCCTATAATGACCGGCAGACAATACATTATGGCGCTTAATATATATAGCAATAAAATAAATGACAAAGGCATGGGAGTATATTTTTCACTTCACCATAATGTTCAGTAGTTCTATTGCCTTTTTGCTGTTCAGTAGCCTACAAAACGGTCACATGATCAAGGTCACATGCGTCCAAAGGGTCAATCATTGATTTCCTTACTGTGATGTAGGATTTTGTTCAAATTCACCCATTTCTAGTGGCTTGATTCTGACAGCTCTGGCCATGCACAACCGCTAAAGGTAAAAATGGATTTCCATTCTGTGTTCCCTTTAAGGTTTTACTCTTGTTTGCATACTTCTTCAATTAGCTTAGTTAGACTAGATTTTGCATGTTGCCCATCACAGAAATTAGGGCCAATTTTCCTTTTTATAATGAACAAAAATATCTAGAGTGTTTTGTGAACAGTATTTACTGTTCAGTATGTATTGAAAGCTTTTGTATACTGTGTTAACAGCGTTTTTTTTAGATAGGCCTAGAAATAGCATTTTGAATGATGTTTATAACAAGTCTGTTTTTGAAAGTTCTATGTTAAATGACAAGTTTGTTTTTTTACACTTACAACCTTGTTTTTTGACCATTTATTATGAAATACAATGATTGGAATTTTGACGAATGCCTCCGTTCTGAAACACTCCGTTAGTTGTTGGGGTAGAAATGCAAACAATGTTTCTCATATAATTTATTGTTCTAATCTATTTATTTATGTCTTTTGCAGTTGTGCTGTTAGACACCACCTCTGTTCTTGGGGAGCTGGGTTGGAAAACATATCCTATTAATGGGGTAAGTACAGCTTATTGTATATTGTGAATTGTGAATACACATATTGTGAATTTGTGTCGGTTTACAAGGGGTAACATCAACACGCTTGTATATATTCTTCACAGCTGCAGAAAATTACTTTTTTATCATATCATCATCAGAATGTTTTACTTTAGTCACTGAGGAGTAAAAGTGAGAGCTAATGACATTAATTAGTTGTCATGTTTTTTTTTCTTTTGTTGACATACCTGAGAGTGGGGGGTTGCATTGTTGGACCAGCACTACTGTATTACACACCGTCATCTATAAGGATGTGTGGGGAGGTATAAACCCACTACTGTATTACACACTGTCACCTATAAGGATGTTTGGGGAGGTATAAACCCAAAATATTTGTCCTCCTGCTGGTGATGGGCGACATTTGGTCCTCTCTCCTCAAAATGATTTTTTTTATATAGCTGTATGCAATTCTCCATGTAATACTCTTTCAAGGTCTATGTTCAAGTCATCAGTGCCTTGTGAGAGCTTCTGGACACAGGTGTTTGTGTCATGATCTTTCATCATTTGCAGTTAAATTCATTATCGTTCTTGAACAGAGTATTTTTCTCTACATTTGTGTCAAAAGCAAGACTATTACATCATGTAGGTCTGACAGCAGCCAAGAGGACAGTGTTGGCTGCAGCCTTGACTTCATGATTAAGCTGTCAAGACTTCTCCTGGCCTGCCCAGGAAACTGGACTTTCCATGAATATTTAACGTGGGGGAGGGGAGAATGGGCAGAAAAAGGAGGGAGATGTTTGGGATGTAAAATGGCTCTACATGCCAAGTAGCAATGGATAAGTAAAAAACTGAGCAACCAAGTCTTTAGGCTCAAATAAGATATCTGTTCACTGCAGCTGCAAGCTTGTCTTTTATTACTACTAAATATTTGCTAACCATGTAAACCAACATCAAAAAGACTGCTCTTGTTACAAGTGAATAAATGAATGTTATCTTTCCTCACTCTTGGTGCCTTGGTGTTACTTAAAACTGAATTGCAAGTAGAAGCAGGCAACAGTGTAATGAGCCCTTAACCATTTGCTGTCACAACGTTCTTCTTGTATTCAGGACTTTTGTATCTTTGATGTTCTCATAAACCAGGGGTCATTAGTTCTGTTTCTTTAATCCTTCAGTCTTGAGTGTCTATCATCCATTCTTCCCAAGCACACTTGTTTGAAGTAAGTGTAATTGTAATGGACATGATTTGATAGGTTTCCTTTATCAAGTGTGGGATGGAGGAGTACATAAAACCTGATCATTGTTTCCCAAAAGCATCACAAAACTAATTAGGCTACTTCATGAAGTCCCTCCTGCCCTCTAAACCACTTTTGCCTGGCGCACACTGATTTGGAATGAACAAGTATTAGATGTCAAGTCTAGCCTAAGCTTAAAGGAACCTGCGACCTTTTGGGGAAATATACCCGTTATACCAAAGAAAGGTGAAACTCAATTGTTTAAGGGAGGAGGTGGAAAATTAAGATAATATGTTCCTGTAAGATTTTCAGGCATCATGCTATATGAAAATACACTATATTCTGAATAGACACGATTAGCATTATTTATATCTGTATGTGCCTACAGATGTGTAGCTATGTGCATCCATGGGCTGGCCCATCCAATCACAGATTAGGCTTGACAGACATTTTTTTTTCATAAACTAATTACAATTTCTGAAGATTGAATGATAGAAGACACACACAGGGTCTGTGAAAAAAATAGCTAAAAAATAAATGTCTTTTCGTGAGAAAAATACTAGCGATCAGTATAGATCCCAATCGCAATTGATTATGAGGGGTCCTTGAAAAAGATTCTGCTCCATGAAGGGTCGCCAGCCCAATAAAGTTTGAGAACCGCTGGACTTTGGAACAAGGACATTATCTCTGTGAGAAAGACCGTTTTGCAATGAAGCTGAAATCATGCCATAATTTGTGACATAGCAAGTAACATGATGTTGGATTAGGATACTTTAAATGAGACTCACTTTTTAACGTCATGATAGTAGACGATATAAAACAAAGTAAATGTTTGTTAAACTTTAAGTAGCAGCAAAATGATAGAAGTGCACCTGCACCTGTTACTAGGCTTGTTATTACTGTGGGTGTAGGTATAGCAGGTATAGATCCGCCACTGCCTGAGCAAAGGCTTAGATCCAGGTTAAAATGGCTACTATGATGTCATCCAGTAGCTATCCCCCAATGTGGTGACATTTCAGCACTGTTAATGCAGACAGTACTCTTCCACTAGGTCTTAAAAAAAGTGCAAAGGTTCGGGAAACACACTGAAAAAGCAGAATGAGCTTCAATTGCTCAAAAGGCCCAATTTCCCTAAGCATTCTTAATTTTATGTCGTTCCTGAGTTGTATCTTAACCTCTATCTTATGGTTATGACATGATTTCCAACACGTTCATCTTTTGTAAGTAATGCGTTTGTAAGAGTAGTCTGGACCATTGTTAAGGCCAACGCCCACTGGACACGTCTGCTGTGCCAGGTACTGGGTCCCCCAGCCCACTCTGCAAGAGTCCAGGAGATGCCTGACGCAGGACCACCTGCCAGAAAACATAGGGTGGGGTGGTAGGAGGAGACAAAAGGGAAGTTAGGACTGGCTTCAACAAAGAAACATGAAAAGCAGGGCTCACCCACAAAGATCTTGGCAAGGCGAGCTTGTAAGCCACTGGGTTTATGCACCTCACAGTTCTAAAAGGAATAGTGTAATGTGGTTTGAATTTCCACATGCAAAGGAAGATCCTACATGCACAGCCACACCCTCTGGTCCACTCGGAATAACTGGGTTGCCCTCCTCTTGTGGTTGGCTTGACCTCGTTTCTTAGGTGAACCAGATGGTAAATGTTATGCAAATCCAGCTGGGAGAAAACTGTCGCACTTTCTTGTCCATGAAAAAAAAACCTGCTGAGACTGGGGAAGGGGTTTGCTGGGCCAAACCATTGCTAAAGGCCTCTTGGATGTACTCCTCCATTGCTTTGGTCTCATGCACAGACAATCTCATGGAGGCATATATCCTGGGAGAAGGTCAATAGCCATATCATAGGGCCTATGTGGAGGAAGAGAAGAAGCTTTAGTCTTTGAAAAAAAACTTAATGTGTCATGGCAAAGCAATGCTGGGGTACAAATGTGAGGACTACCTCTGGGGACTCCGTGGGCAACTTTGACAAAATTGCTGGAGAGTGGTTCTGTGCACTATGGTCTCCAGGCAGTTCACCTGAGCAGGTCTCAGTGCACTCAGGACCCCAAGTTAGCAAAGTTCTCTCTTTCCAGTCGATGCGTTGCCATTGGAACTGCCCTCCCATTCCAGTGTGCCCATAAGCCGCAACCTTGAGGGGTTGCTGCCCTGCTGCCCTGCTCACTAGAGGTTCCCTCTGCCCTAGTGAGCATTGCCTTTTCCTAAGAGTTCAGCACACTTATCGTGGAAATGGCCTGTCTCTCCACTACCTCTTTGTGGATCCTTCTCTTCTTGGGGAATTCGTGACCACCTCAGCTTCACTGGTCGCTGGGCTTTTGGGGAGAGGCATAGGGCACTGAAAACCTGACAGCAGTGTGGAAATGTATGCCACCTTTGACTCTTCCATGGGAAAGCTGTTAAGGTGCAGTTGAAAAGATAAAGTGCATTGGGTTAGGAATCCACAGCAGGCATCTGGGTTTCCTTCAAACCGCTGGGGTGATGGGAGATGTACATCTGGACTTGAGGCTGTGGGAGCTGGCGGTGATGGTATTACTGGGGCCGGATAAAGGGGTGTTGTGTTGATCCTGGCCACAGCTTAAGAGAGGTTTTGGACAGATGTGTTCAGTCGATCCAATTTTTGTGTCATCTTGTGGATGCACCTCTCTTGTTCACTGTAAGCTTCTTCCATCATGCTTGCTATTGCTCATACATCTTCAGGCTCAGCAGTGCTCATGCATGGCACGGTCATGCTGTCACAATTCTATTAGAGCACTTATGCAGGAGACAAGAGGATCACAATTCAAGAACAAGATTTACTTTCCATAGCACTGGTGTTCAAAAGATAACTCAGGCAGGCATTCACAGAAACATAAATAAGGTCTTCACACCGTCAATAAGTAATTAACACAGGTAGCATTCAAGGGAACAAAACAATCTTTTGCCCTGGATGTCCGGGGTTGCCTGGGCCGATTCCCAGGGACTTGACATGTCTCGGCATCTCCTTCCAGGTCAGTGCATGACAGTAGTTCTACTCTAAGTTCTAGAGCTGCATGATTCTAGAAAAATTTTGATTTTCTTGACAAGAATGGAGATCAGTATTCTCAGTACGATTTTTTGTTTATAAATTGAGTTTAGGAATTCTAGGAATAGAATTATTTCTGCCCTAAAACTGTAAGATTTCAAAATATGTGATCAACACTGTTTGTGCAGAACAATAAAGATAGCCTTCCCAGGGGTTTGTGTTATTTGTGAGGATAAATTAGGTGAGCGATAGGCTATATTGCGGCCTTCAGGTGAGAATGCAGAACATCCATTCTCTTTAAAGCAAAACATTGCAAGTCTTGTACCGCATCACCGCAGCCTATGATGTCATTATGAAATTTTGTCTCTTTCCCTTGTATTGTCTTATACATCTTTTTTATGCTTCTTTTAAAAATGCCTCTGTCCCTGGAGACGCATACAGCTAGACAATATGTAGACCTTTAGACTATGTTAGGTTAACCATAACCTACAGGTAATTATGCGTCAATATTAAAATTAATGTTTGTCTTTTGGGTTAGAAAGCCAGAACATGCTAACTCATCACAACATCCACCAACATGGATGTAACTTTTTCAAAAAGAATGAAAGAATGCTTTAAGGGCATGTGCATTTGGGGTGGAGGACTTGGAGGACAGTGATAGATGACAGTGCGATAAAGTCTGTTCCTTTGCTGTTGTTTGCGGCCTCTGCTTCAAAAGGTGTGTAGTTAATTTACACATGCTCAGAGAACTGGTTCGGTTAGGGCAGTTGGCTGATCCTCTTTACTACCACCTAGATTTTATCATTCATGTTGCAGTCTATTTTTCTACTTTTCTCTGCACAGTTTTCCTGAACCCATCTTGCACTTGCTCATCACTGCACTCTTGAAAACTTTCAAAGTGGCAGTTTGCTGCAAATCTAAATCATGTGATTGAAAGGTCTACTTGTCATTGGTGGAGGTAGAAAGCAATGACATTGCAATGCTTGCGGGTGCTTGAGAAACTCCCAGGGGAGAAAGAAATAGGAGCGTTTATTTGTGATGTAGCATGGAAAAAAATGTCATTGAGAAATTAGATTATATGTAGGTGTGAATTGAAATTGTTTTTAATTGTTAGACATCTTAAAAATGATTTTACAAAGGACTTACAATGATTTCAATAAACCTGACCCAGGTATTGTGCATGTCTCTTCATAAGCTCAGGTTCCATTGTAACTTTGCCTATTACTGCTTACTTTTAGTGCTTAGTTAGTGTTGCTTAGTACTTAGTTAGTGTTTGTGGTTATCACAGCTTTAGGAAGCTGGAGCTTTCATTAACATTAACAAGAGTTCAGATGCAAAGCCAGCAAACTCCACCTTCAGATATGTGTTGTTTTTATTACAATTCTCAAGTAATTTCTATCAAACTGCAGTTTGGATATACTTAACAAGTATAAATAAATAAAATGGTTTACAAAAATTAAATATATCTACTTACAAATGCAAGGAATGTCTCTGTGTGTGTGTGTATCTGTGTGTGTGTGTGTGTGTGTGTGTGTCAAATTTGGGGTAGCACTTTATTTGAATGGGTCGACATAAGGGTGAGACAAGCCTGTTATAAACATGACATGACACGTGAACATTAATAACACATAACTCATGTTTATGACTGTTGTCATTAAGTGTCATTCGGTTTTGAAATGCAGGCTTTGGGATGTAGACATTACAAAAAATGAATGACAGTAACAGCAGTCATAAACATGAATCCGGCTTTGTAACTTACCTTCAATAAAAATCTTTATCATCACAGATTAAATATGGAACTACCTGCACAAATGTAACTGGGCCAAAAGTTTTCTGGAAAATATTGTTTGTGCGGGCACCGCACTTGTTTCATTTACATTTACATTTACATTTACATTTATGCATTTAGCAGACACTTTTATCCAAAGCAACTTACAAAAGAGGATATCATTCAAGCTACAACACAATGAATGAAACTAACAAAGAGTGCATATTGCTAACATAAAAATTACAGTATTTTAAGTTGAAAGTGCAATAGTGTTATAAAAGTACAGTATAAAAGAGAGTAAGTATAGGAGTTTCAGTAAATTGAAATGCACTTAACTTGTTTTGCATCTGAATTCTTCATTTCTCCCTCTTTCTGTAGTCTCATCACTGTCATATCTAATCAAGGCCAAAGACCAGAATTATGCATAGTTCCATTAAAAGAGCAAGTTATAAATGCGATGCAGAGATCCCAGCCATATGTATATGTAAGGTGAATAAGGTAGATTAAATTTTTCAGGTGTCAAATATATCCTGGCAGCATCCAGAAATCTAAACAAAATAAAACAAAATTACAATTTGGGTTGACAAAATTAATCATGATCATGCCAATGAATTTGTTACTAATACCCTGCTATGTCAGAAGAAAATGCTATGAGGGCAATTACATGCCTCCACTCTGTTAAACAAAAAACAAAACACAAAGGCATCAAGCCTCAAACCTGAACAGTATACCTAGTATGTACTGTCTCTCAAACCTGAACAGTATACCTAGTATGTACTGTCTCTCAAACCTGAACAGTGTACCTAGTATTTACTGTCTCTCATTACCCAGTCTTATCCATCAGAGGATAGTTGTGTGAAGAATTACTTTAGCCATATTCAAGGTAAAAGTTTGAAATAATCATGATATGCATTTGTCAATGTGCCCCGGAGACTGATTTGGTATGTGTGAGCTGTCCTTTAAGTCTCACAGAGTCCCATATTTAGTACATTTAACTTGTCTACTCTTAGCCTGTCTAGAGGTTTCATTGGCTTGCTATGTCTTCCCAACAGTGGCCCCTATTGGCTTGCTCTGTCACAAGTAAATAATCATTTGAGGCACGTAAGGACTGAGCCTAAAATGTGGTTATTCATTGCCGAAGGGGTGATTATCATGGCTACCTGGGAATATTTTTTAATTAAAGTGAAAATTAGGCAAAGGCTCTGTGTGAGACAGCCTCTGTCAATTAATTAATTGCGCTTCAACTCTCCCATCACTGTAATGTGTTTCCTAATGAAAGGTTACATCCCAAGAATCTTTCATATACCATGACAAAAAATGTGTTTGCATTCTGTTTAAGCTATTAAATGCTTTCTGTTGCTGGCAAGTCTTGCTTTATGCAGATGCTGAAGTATTTAACATAATGCATAACTTTGGTTGTGCATTTTACATTCGTTGTTCAGAGCATCGATATTGGATCCAGAGAATACCGTAATCATCATGTCATCTAAATTTTGTTTTACCAACTGATATGGAACTAGCAATTTGATTTAATACATGTAATAGATCTGTATTATTTATTGAAATAGTAGGCTTAAAGATTATTATCTCCAAAAGATTTTATCCTGTGAATAGAAGCAATATCTGGAAATGCTTTTGTTAGGTGTAGCAGTGAGTAACCATGTCTGAGTTGGTGTCTGGATGCAGTCACAATAAGCTTTTCTCAGCAAAGGCAGACACTGTTGAAATATGCATGAATCATTTCCCAAGAGAGGGAGATACGGGACTATTTATTTATTAAATTACATAAAGCAGCTTTTCGGGATTTAAAGCATAATGTTTTCTTTTGTTTTTGCTAAACACTTTTACAGTGGATTTCTAACATAAGCTAATTCAATTCAGAGGAGAAGAATTGTTTGTTGTGCACATTGCTTGACTTTTTTCCTGTTTTATGTTTGGGCATTTGCTTCAGGATGCATGGCCCGTAGTGCATCATGTTATGTAACGGTGCTCCCAGATAAAGCTTGCTGAACGGCACTGTGAAAATGGTGTAGCACTGTTTGTAAAAAAACAGCAGTCTGTGCTTGCTTGTTTAAAAAGGAAATTATAGTGCCAGTTTATTGTGAAAATGTTTGTTTTCTTAATCCAGTACCTTTATGATATAGTCCACTCAGAAAGAAAACAAATGCCAAAAGTCCCCCCATTTTAACAAGAGGGGAACTTGGCCTTAAATCACTAGTCCACATAATGAAGTGGTATAAACAGTATCCTTGTAAAAGAGCCAGTAAAGACCCTGGCTTTGTAAGATATGCATCAGACAGTGTAGTTGTTTTCTGTCAAATAATATCTACACTCTTCACACAACCTGCCTTTAATCTCTCTTACAACATTTAATTAAATGTAATTAGGCCACACTCATCTTATCTCCAATCAACGGTCCAAGATCTTCATACGTTGCAAGGAAAGAAGGCTTTTTCAGTACCCAGTTTGCTGTCATTTAGCAGACTATGAGTCTCACTGCTGGGGGAGCCTATCAAATTCAGAAAAAAAAAACAATTGTTTCCTGTGACCTCTGTCATTACAAGGCTTAAGCAGGCACCAGGAGCACCAGGAGCATCTTAATTGGCTCATGGCCCATCAAAGATACACAGAGGGCAATTCGTAATGCACTCTAACACTATTAAATTGATGCCATCAGAGTAATTAGGGACTAAGTTAAAGTATACCTGAGTGTCATTCTAAGTGTGGATACGCAGGTACGCAACCAGACAGTCCAGAGAAATCCTTGCTCCGTGTGCTGACTCCAGGCCTCTATCAGAGCTGGCAGGACAACACACTGAGGCAGGAGAAGGAGCAGAGGATGCCACCCCTCCCTCTCCAAGCCTCCCCTCGGCTCCTCCAGCCCAGCGCTGGCACAGCTGCGCTCCACTGTGCAGTAATGAGCCATGCGTTTTAATGTCCTGTGCTGTGTGACAGTGTGGGGAGCGGAGCTGACATGCAGAGAGGGGAGCCTCCTGATTTAAATGCATTGCCAGGAGTTAGGGGTCTGGGATGCTCCCGATTTGTCCACTGCAGAAGGGGAATCGGGCTGCTGAAGCAAGGCAGCTGTCTTGTTGGGAAATCTTGCTGTTCTACTATGGAGTTGATGGCCCTGTAATGAAGGCACAGAATCAAGAATGCAACAGAGATGGGGCCTATAATTTGACCCCAGGTCGTGCTGTTTCATATGCAGCTATGCATGTATGAAGATATTCAGTAATATGTGCTAAAATAGTCTTTTGTTTGTGGTAATAGTGTTTTCTTTGTGGTAGCAAATTCCCAGTACCAATGCAACTTGCCCTTTGTCCACTGATAGCTGTTTATATATATATATTTTATTTAAGTGTTAAACATTTGAGCTCAGTATCAGGCTTTGTCTTTGAACTGGCAGTCTGAAATTCTCCAGTGAATATTCTTAAGCTAGCTTGAGTTGTATTTTCAGTATCACAAGGTTGATTAATATTCTTCTCCTCTCCTGCACTCAATTTTCCTCTTGAAATGTTGACCTTTGTACAGTCTTGACTCTGTCCCTGAATCTTGAAGAGGGCTTGATCACTGGTATGTGAATGATTTACATCATCCATCTGCTATGTCCCATGCAATGTTAATCCAACCCGATGGAGGCTAATGTCAGGGTACTGCACCTTTTTGAATACTTGACTGTTTTCAGCAGATATTCTCACACACCCTGTGCTTTGTAAAGGCTATATAAGCACTGCACTGTTCATCATGAGCTGATGCACAAGAAAACAATTTGGTGCAGGTCACCCAAAATAGCTTCTATGACCTTCAAGGTGTCACAGCATTTCAAAAAAGGGTTAGTCATCAATGTGAAATGATGCTCCCTCTCCTGACAATATCAGTAAACAGCTGCAAGGCTCAAGCTTGTCAGTTGGATCACAGGTTCAGGTTCAGATCCACTTATCTTGGGAGAAAATCGTAACTGAATTTTTTAACACAGCCCCACATTGGAAGTGGGGCCCACAGTGGAACATAAACAGTTGAATGGACAAGATAGCTATTTCACATGTGGAACCTGTGAAGTGCAGTTTTGTTGTGCTTATTAGATTCAGCAGTGTTTCAAATGCTTTGGGGGATCTCAGTGATTTAGCATAATGGGATTCTCAGATGGGAGGGAAGATGGAAAATGAAGACAGAGCTATCCTGTATCACTTTAGTTAATGCTGTCTGCCCACTGTCCATTAGGTTTACTCTTTCAAAACATACCATGTGAAAGATGTTGGCAGAGATTGAGGGTATTCTTGGAGAAAAATTCAGAGTTTTTTGGTGGCTGGTATCTAACTGGTATCTAACACTTTTCGGTTGACTTCAAGGTTTTACTTAATTGATCACTCTGGTCTTGAGACAGGTCATTCTGTTCTTTCGACATTCATTTCCAGTAATCACAGATTAACCAATACAGACTGTGGTTAAATTGATTTCATTCAAGGATGTCAGGAGCTGTTATTTGGAGACAGCGGGCCCCCTGGGACAGGACAGACATACGGGTGGCAGACAGTCTCAGACTAAAGTGCGCACCAAAGCCCACATTGGAGGCAAAGAAATAAACTCAGGAAACACAGCATGACAGCACTAAAGGATTGATACAGGGCATAGAGCCTCTCCTACTCCCAATGCAATATGCTCCTATCCACAAAACAGTCATTTGAAATGGAATGTTTGTCAGCTCCAGATATGTCTATGAAGTTTCCTGTCATATGGTGCTATACAATATTAAATTGGATATGGTGTTGTATATGATCTACAGTTATATTGCAGGTTGATTCACAAATAACATAGCTGTTAATCTGTGCTCTGCTGCCCCGTTTAGCTGGTCCCTCCACTGGCCTGCCTGCTTTTCCCTCAGAACCCAGATCAGTTAGACGTGGCTGCACCACACATTGGCATTCCAGACTGTCTGCCCCTCCAGCAGAAAATAGATATGTAAAGCAGCAACCTCTCTTAGACATTTCCCATGCAGAGATTTACATGGTTGAGGAGGGTTGAATGGGTTTTTGGGTTCTTATGACAAGCTTTACAAATAGAAAGGTCTGTTTTAAGGCAGGGAGAGTTGATGAGTTGACACCCAGGTTTAAACAGGTTTGACTGTTTATATTCCATCATATGTATTATTCTCCATTCAGTTTGATAGTTATGGTCAGTTTTAAAAATATACCAGCACAAGAATGGAGGGCAAAGTAAATAAATCTTAGTTTGATTTTGCATATTGTATTTTGTCATCTACCACACTTACAGTCTACACATGCCATCTTAACATTCTGCTGTTTGAATGATTCTCAGAGTAACACAGGGTAACCAAACAGCTAATGTTCAAAAAGCTCATCGACTCCATTATATGCAATAGAAGTAGCATTTTTCTATTGTTGCATAGTATGGGTCTTCAAATGGCAAAGAGTATTTTTCAGTCTAGCAAGCTATTTCTTCATAAATGTCATAGAGCAGCATGCAAGACACAGTTAATCTTACTCCCTCTTCAGTGAGCACATTACTGTATCTCTGCCTCTCATTGTGCACAGCAGGAGGTGGCATTTGGGCATCACTGCTCCAATATTTCCCTTTGCAAAGCATTTGATTGTTCTTAATTTGGAACAGATGAATGTCAAATTGCCTGAAAAGGCAGTGGCAACATTATAAACTATTATAGACATTGTTACTAGACAAACCTGAGGGCAAAGTATTTTATTTAATTTTACTACTAATCTATGTAATTCAGCACCCTGTGCGTGTTGTCCTCAGGAATTAATACAAAATGATCAAATAGATGCTTTGATATGGTACACCACATTGGGCTCTAAAGTCAGTGGTGTCCAAAGTTAACATCATGGCTATACTAATAGCCATAAGTAAGTGAATGACCGTGCCTGTCATGACAGCTGTTCACTCAGTTGTGTGTTTGTCTGTGGTTTAAATACTGAATGATCATTGTCTTCAGACTGTGAAAGTCATGCCATCATAATAAGTTACAATCATTAGCCTCATTACACAATTTGAAGCACAAAAAATCCAGCATCTGGATCCTGAGCTTTATGCAGAAGGTCATGCTGGAGGGTTTGATGACCTCTCTCTGCCCTGTTAAAAATTAAACCAGTACCTAGTTATGGGAGTACAAAAATACAGAAGGGGTGAGGGTGAAACTGCAGAGTTTCATTCAATATCCAGGGTGACCATATCATAGTATTCATATATGATGATCCAGATCTGGGTTAGGATGCAGGATTTTTCCAAACTGGGGTTAGGGTCTGCAGTGGTTGCTCTTATCAGTCCTTTCCCTGTCACTAGTGGGATTTCACAGGAACATTTGGACTGATTTTCACTTCTTTTGTAAAATGTGTGTTCTTTATAATCTTTATCTTAAATGTGTGTTCTTTATAATCTTTATCTTAAATGTGTGTTCTTTATAATCAAACACTGCCTCCTTCAAGTGATTCTTCAAACATTTGGCTAGAACTATTATCCCCTAATTAATAATGTAGGTTTGTAATAAATTGTGAGTAAGTTTTTTTAGCTATAGGTGTTACTATGGTCCTTTTCAAACTACATCCTTGCCTCATTAAGTTGCTCTCATGCCACCCTTCACATGGTCTAAAGGAACACATTGGGCTGTTGTGAGTGTGAATGACATGGACATGTAAATGTGGGCTAAAAGACTGCAGCACAGACTGCAGGCTGCTTTGATTGTTCCTACTAGGATTCATGATATGGAGCGGTACAGCCTCTGCTCTGCTCTGCGCAGCCAGTAGACACTCGTGTGTGGTACTGATGATGGATGGGTGTGTGGGACAGCCCCAGAGGCTCTTTATCCTCTGTGATGAATTCCGAGATGAGAAGAGCATCAGGTCTTTGGATTTCATTCAGTCAGAGATGTCCAGTTGCTGCTGTTGATAAAGAGGTGGAAGGGGAAGCAAATCTTGACATTAATATTCCACATGAGTAGTGGATGTCATCAACTACAAGAATGTTTTTGGTAGGTCAACTATAGGGGTGCAATTTTTTTGAAGACAAGAAGCCTATTGGAAACATTGTACATTGAAGCAGCATGATTAGATTTGGTCATCTCTGTGATAAATCCCTTTTCAAAAATCAAAGATTCACCCGTTTTGGTGTAAGAGTGTGAATGTCATTACACAAAACTGCACTCATGGACTTATGCATGAGGCTTTCCTTAAGACTACATTGTGTGATATTCTATGGACTTCTATGAAAACTCCCCATTGGCCATTCTATTGGGTGTTGGGTAAGTGTTGTTAGAGCGTCAGTGTCAGGGGTCAGTGTCCCAGCTCTGTTGTCTTCGTGGCACATATCTGAAGGGGCTTGCGAAGGAAAGCTTTGCCATGTTCAGCATACCAAGCACCATCCTCCAGGGAATGTATTGACTCTGTATTGTGCACCTCTAAAGGCGGTAAACAGTTGAGGTGGAGACAGCATACACAACAACCCAGGACTATCTTTTTATTCAAGTCATCACACTACAGCTGGAGGCTGTGGAAAACACCCAGCCTACTTGAGCTTTATTGGCCTTCTCTAAGGTCTCTGTGATTTATTCCTTTGGAGATGTGGAGCCATTCTTGAAGAGTTACTGAGAGAGGGCTTTTTTCACCTTGCATAGTCATGTCCATGGTATCATGTCCACATCTCCAAAGGGGACGTCTCATTTCTGAGGTAAGATGAACAACAAAAGAAAAAAGGACAAAATTTCAAAGCCACTTCAGAAAATATGTTATGATGGAATTTGAAAATGGTTTTGGTCATTATTATTATTTGCATTGGCACTGACACTGGAAAGGAAAAGTTGGGATTGAACACTGGTAAAAGTAAACCCAGAAAAATTTGATATTAGGGAATTGTCAGCAAACATTTTTCTAGTCCAGTCTTTTGCGACCAGTTACTTCAATCTAAGATTGAGCTTAGTCTGGATACCTGGATAGTTGGATCAAAGAATTTAGATCATAATGTCACTGATGGTTGTTTCTTGATTTTGGTTTCGCGTGTTAAGCACGCCTCCATCGTGTCAGGAGTAAAAGTCTGATTTTGATTGGTTCCCTCTTTCAGACAAACAAAAAGAAATGCAAAATAGCCTGGTGGCCATACTGAGCTGCAGAGCAAAATCAGATCTCTTTCATATCAGGATGGGTTTTCCTCCGTAGTGTTTTTCAGTTGAAATATAAATGAATGAACTCTCATTCCTTATCATCTTAGAATGAAGAACATGATATGAATACATACCAACACATCGGAGTACAGCAAATATTTCAATATATACATTCATATGTAGGAGTGTGAGAAGGTTTTTTTATGTATTTATATATGTTTATAGTTATAAGTGTACTATATTTTTACTGTGAGAAAGAGGTAACATTCAGATAACCCTTTGTTTTTTTTGACATGAGTCTGTAGTACAAGCATTCCAAATTTACCAAATGAGAAGTGAGCAGTAAGTGTTCTTGCCAAGGTCCTGTACTGCTTTTTTCCAGGGGGCCTTGCAGCAGTCAACTGCACAAGCAGGGCTCAAGTAGGATTCTTCTGTAGCTCATCCCCAGTCCTAGACAAGAAAGGCAGGAGGTGAGAGAGAAGCTGAGATCAAAAGTCAAAGCCAGTTCATTGGCTTGAGCAGGTAGCATCAGGTGCATAGCTAATTTTTCATGCTTCTCCTGGCCTACCACTTAGATGTATCTGAACGTTCTGGTGGACATTAGTCTTAAACAATGTGAACTGGAGTTGGGTTGTTCAGTAAAGTTGAAGGGAAACTCCGCCACGTTTCAGCCTAGATGTCGTTGCTTCATGCACTTTCATTCGGTACAAAAATGATGAAAATCCAAGCAGAAATCTCCTAAACAGTACACTGTCAAAATGAAAACCCAAAAATGCCCGGATTGCTACATTTTGTAGTCCTCTTGCTCACTCATTTCAGAATGGATTTTTGTTCTACGAAAGAGAGTGAGTGAAGACCACTAACAGCATTTAGGCTGGAAAGTGTTGGAGTTCACTTTTAACAGTAGTTTTAGAGTATCTGATCTAATGAATGGGTGACACACTGTGTACTGTATATAATCAGCCTCTTAATGCAGTGGGCTCTCCAGAAGCATGTCTGTGCTGTTGGGATGAAGCAGTCCTGAGGTGGCCCTGGAGTGGCTCATAATTCTGTGGGAAGCTGTTGTGCTGCATAAAAACTGTGATAAAATATCTGCCAGCTCTGAACTACCTCACCCCTTTGTGTCAGAGACAGCTCCAGTGCAGCCTGTGGTCGTGCTGTAAATTAAATGCTGTATCTGGACTGTCATCAGATGCAGACTTTTTTCGCCTTTGTGAGCCAAAGGAATATCAGACACAGAAACCATGCACTTGTCAGCACTTGCTTGAAATGATTTCTCGACAGTACATTTAAGCAACAGGAAGCACTAAAATTGGGCTTGTGTTTTTTTGTTTTCATGGAGGTAGGTATCAAAGGTCAGTAACAAATTGAGAGACAGGCATGATGTTTTTGAGGGAAATAAAACCAAAGATTCTGTTGTTTGTTGTAGATGTTTATTGTACCTCTCCTGCACTCACACAGCTCTTCCATAAGGCAATTTACCTTAAAATATAACAATTTATTAGTCTTTCATCTGTGTGCTTTGGTGTTCCAATGACTTTCTGTGCCTGTGTACCTCAGCAGTGAGAGATTTCATGCTGCCAATTGGTGCAGCAGGGTTGCCTTGGTGCCTCCGGCGGGCCCCGTCTGCTGTGCTTCGGCTCTGTTGGCCTCGTGTGGGCCCTTGTTTTTCCATCAGTCGCTCAGAGGCCCCTGCTGCTGTCAAGGTTGAAATGAAATAGAAATCTCTCTTTCCTGTTGACAGGAAGAAATGGCAATATCAGCCACCCCAGTCACTAGCACAGAATGATGATGGGGGGCATGCAAGGCATTGTTTTTCTCTTCCCATCATAGATCAATTAGATTTCATATGGATTGATCCTTTGATGTTAATTGAGCAAATGTCTCATAACAGACAAGAGCAACATGCTCTTGTCATGTTTGACTGGCAGAACATGCTCTCTCCTTTCTAATCATGCTATTAACAGTAAGCAGTGAAAATTGATACCGCAGTTAGGCAAAGGACCATGACAGTAAGTGTACCTGAACACAGCCATTGCATGTTTTAAAGCTGGGCAGTTTAACTCCAAAACAAACTCACTGAAACTTCAGTCTGTGGCCAAGAATTCAAATGAGTTTTTCTTCTTGGCAGAGAGCAGCAAACAATAACACAGGCTAAAATAAAGAAGTGAAAGTGTTGCGTTTTCTGAGATCAGAGGATCCCGACAGGCCCAGACAGAGTGGCCCTGGGGCATTGTGCATGCTTTTAAGTGCCAGCCATGATGTGGCACCAGCCACTGGGATTAGTTAAAAGCTCTCCACACACACTGGCTCCTGCAAGGCTCCCAGCTAGTGGAGCCACTCCTCAATAGCCCAGCAAGGTCACAGAAGTCTATAGAAATGCTGTTTTAGACACATGGGCTGAGGGCTGAGGGCCAGAGGAGACCTGAGGCCTGACATGAAGCTCGGCAAATTAGTGACACTGGGTCATGTTTTCAGCTGAGCTGTTAATAATGCAGTGCAGAGGCCAGATATGCTAGAAACAGTGACATAATTGGAGACCCATTACATTTCAATGTTTTTTGTCATATTTAAACCATTTACTGTGTGTAGTGTCTTTATTGGAGACTACTAGCTTGTTAGAGCAGGTGATTATTTTCAGCATCCATACTTTAGTCAGAGAGAAGCAATTGTAGATGGAACAGTTTCCTCTTCAAGACATGGAATAATAGAATAATCATACTTGATTTGAAGACATTGTTTATTTGCTCTCTGTGCCATGCTTGTCATGTGCGGATGAGACTCCTATTTTGGGTTTGACGTTGACAGTGTCACATAAGGTCTGCTCTGAAAAAGGTGTTATTTGTCTATTTTGTCTGAATGTCTGAAGGAACATTTGTGTTCCTTCAAAATCTTGTTTGCGACTCTTAAAAAAGGATTCCCAATAGTAAGACATGTTGACCTAAAAAGATTAATGTTGGCATCAATCTATATAAACATCAGCTACTTAAAGTCTTCATTAAAAGTTTTGAAAAGTCATTAAAAATCCTTTCACTCGTAAACTGCCATTGTCATCACCATGTCTCAATGCATTCTGGGTAAAAAGTGACATCATCTGGTTGAGCCATACGGTATAGCAAAATGAACATGTTTTCTGTTCAGCCTGCAGTTCGTACTGTACCCAAACACACAGAAATCAGGAGGACCTGATCTTGTGGTGTCAAAGACTTTTCCCTCCCTCACACTATTGCTGTTGTACTACATTAGCAAGTGAACTACTGTTCTCAGGACATCTTTGCTCATACATTAGCTAGTGTACTACTGTTTCCAGGTTATCTTTGCTCATACTATTACTATTGTACTACTGTTTCCATGGCATGTTAGCTCACACTATTGCTGTGGTAGTACTGTTCCCAGGGCATCTTTGGGCCCTCACACCTCTCCAACCTCAGGTACCATGATATGCGCTGGAAATAGCTAATGGATATTTGTGTCCAGTAAGCAAAATGCAAGCAGGATAGTGACCAGTATTAGCTGGCAGGTTGTGAGTCTGTCTTCTATATGTGAACCTGCAGCATTGTGTCCTATTTGTATGCAGGACCACACAAGTCAAGGCGCCACATTGTACTTAGCTTCCACTCTTTTAAATAAGCTGGAGGATGGTGTTTATGGCTCTGAAGAGTATGTCAATACATTTGCTCAATACAGACGGGGCGTTCATTATGAGTATGGATTTTTTCAGTTGTTTGATCAGACGGCAGATCAATCCCAGTAGCATTGCCTTTTCTTTCTCACAGTGGGTTGTAAATAATTCACCCCATGCAGCATGGCGGGACTTCACTTGTTCAGGATTTCAGTTACAGATCTCCCTTGCCACTCAGACACAGGGAAGGAGGGAGGTGAGGGGCTGCAGCAGAGGTTATGAACCCAACCACTGTGGGGGAATCTTTAGCCTGAGGTGAGTTAAGGCCAGAGCCCAGGTCTTCACTTCTACCAGAGCAGACTCACTGAGACAGCGAAGCATCTATTAGACACTCTGCAGTCTAGACAGTAGTCATTTAGATCTCAGATTTCAAATAGGCACAAGCACAAGGCTTTTTCAGTCAGAAATGCATGTGCTTGTGATGTGTATTTTGTTACATATAATGACATTCTTTATACTTTTTCTGTGTGTTTGTTTGAAAGAGGCAAGTCAAATAAATTATTTTTTCATCCATTTCCAGTTGTGTTGTTTTATTCTCTGTCGCAGAATTAAATCTAGACACCAAGTGCTTGGATTTATTTCTCGATTAAAATACAATTCAGCGCTGACATTTCCTTTCACTCTGAACTTGCTCCATTAGATACAGCCAATCCTCTTACAAGGCACCATAATGGTTTCTAATTTAGTAGAACAGGAAATTTTGCCTTTTAATAGCACATAAAACTTCTCGATTACAACCTCCCTCAGTTGAGTTAAAATCTCTAAATGTTTCATTTCCATTTCCTATTTCAGAAGTATAAGGTGATTGCATTAGTTGAAAGCACCACTTTCTGCAGCTCTGGTTGTACAATTTTAATAGAACCTGCTCACCTTTAGCTGCCAGCTTTTGGCTTTCTTGTAAAAAGAGTCACCTGTTAGAAAATCAATCCTTCTCCATTCTGGCTCCCTTTCAGTTATATGTAAGGTTTGGTACACAATTTCTATTCAAATGCAGAGTCCTCTCCTGGCTTTAACAGTACGCATCTTTGGAAAAAGTTGTTCTGGTGGACGTTTGTAGACAGATAAATGTGCTATTGGGTAATAAATGAGAGTTGTGTGAAATCTGTGCTTGTGGACGACAGGATGACATCTTTACCTAGGCTCTAGTTGCAGACCAGATAATTAATTACAGTACTAATAAATGCAATACTAATAACTGCAGAGAGGGAAGTGATCTTGGAAAATATATATTCATACTTTACTGGACAAGCCTATATAAGCATTTGACTTACACAAGACTTGTGTTTTTGTCTTGTTCTCTAGATGTGCTATTACCAGACTGCTTGAGTCCCAGGCAGGTTTTTCCTCTTCCAGCAGTAATTCCATGGTGTGCCCTGCTCACAGTGTAGCCCCCTGCCCATCAAAAGTGGAGCCAGTGATTTGGGCTTCATCCATCACAGGTTGCTTTATCAGTGGGTGTCCTGTCTTTAGCTATTTGCCCATTTATCCTGTCCCTTCCAGCAGGGCCTTAGAGACCTGGAGAGCTCTGAAATCTCTTTGATGGGATTGGACAGATACCCCCTGCCTTTCAAATATGGCCTGCTCCCTCCCCCTGACACATCACACCATCACAGTGATCCCAACATGTTGTCAAAGCACAACTGATATCAGAAAACAATATGGTTATGTGGATGTGGATGTGGAAGGGTGTGGAAAAAAGCTTTTTATTTTGGAACTAAGAGTCAGTCAGCTGACAACTTCTCTCTTTTCTTATTATGTCTGTGCTGTTTTTCATCTGAGCTATTCTAATACCTGTTCCCATTGTCAGCCACATATTCAGCTGAATGCAGATGTTCGTCTTTGTTGTTAATTAAAAGAAGTTCAGCACATGACAACCAGTTAATGATTTCCACAATTTGCATTTTGTGGGAAACTAAAGAATTCTGCTTAAAGAAGCTCACAAGCCCTGTTGGACCAGTCTAACAAAAAGTCTACCATCACCAGCCTAAAAAGAAGTTTTCTGAATATTTCAGTATTTCAGTATGAATATTCAGTACCTAGTATTTATATAATGCTATATTTATCTCACCAAAAATAAATAATAAAAAGGCTGTGAGTCATGGTAGATATGAATTTAACAGCAGTCCGGTAACAAAACTGGTCTAATTCCTCACACTTCATCATATTTATACATTGCAATATTATGCAAATATATACACTAAATGCAGTTCTGTGATGAAGTTTGTTTAGTACACCCAGTGCTTTAAATGCTAATCAAGAAGAAAGTGTGCATGTGTCTTGATCCTGCAGTAGAAAAAAAAAACAAATAAATCCTCTCTTCCACAAAGTAAGTCAATCATGTTCTCCAACATATCCCTTTGCATTAACACTAGTACTCTTCTTAAAGGGAGATGGTGTTTTTTGTTAGACGGCTTAGTCCCATTATAAGAACTGATATTGAAGGTCCTGGACTCACGCAAACATACTCTCCTGCTTAAATGCCTTTCATCCAATATAGTCCTATATGAACATCATTAGGTAGGTCTGTCTAAAGTGGCTGAAGCCAAAATGTTTGGCACACTTAATGCTGGGGTTCAAGATAGCATGAAAATGTATACTTGTCTCTGCTAAATTGCTTGCAGAATTCTCAACATACAGATAACAACTGCAACAGCTCACCACCACTTTACACAACATATGGCAAACCATATATCAGGAGAACCATACAATATAAGTATACTAAGGAGGTCGTAAAGTAATGTTTGTAAGGTAGAATCTGATTTTAAAAAGTTGAACATCTGATATTCAGTTTCAGCTGAACAAGGTGTGATGTATTGGTTCAGAAATAGGACTAGCTGTTGATTGCTTGATTGACATGCCGGACAACTTGTATTTTGCTGAGGTGGTAATGTCCTTCTTGATTGTCTGTGTTACAGGTCTCAGGGGTCATTTTACAGCATTTGCAGGTTAAATGGGGTGCAGAGAGGCTGACCACAGACAAAATTCCCAACAGGTTTTTTTTCCTGCTCCAGCAATATGGAGACAAATCACCCAGTTAACAAGGTGTCTCAGGTCTCATTGCCCAGTTTATAATTTGATTCTGCCACCTCTGAAGTCAAGGACCTGGGGATTGCATTAGGATGGATGAAATGTCACCAGGAAAAGGAAATGGTAGTGATTGGAGAATGAGAGAAAAGACTAATTGTTTGGGAAATAGTGATTCATTTCTTTACCAGTTTGCTTATCCTAACAGTGGTTGGTAGTTGTCCTTCTATTTGACTCTTACTGTGTGTCTGTCTGTGTTTACAACAGTGGGATGCCATTACTGAGATGGATGAACACAACAGACCCATACACACTTTCCAGGTGTGCCACGTGATGGAGCCCAATCAGAACAACTGGCTGCGCTCCAACTGGATCTTCCGGGAGGCCGCGCAAAAGGTCTACGTGGAGCTGCGCTTCACGCTGCGTGACTGCAACAGTATCCCTTGGGTCTCAGGCACCTGTAAAGAGACCTTCAACCTGTTCTACATGGAGTGTGACGAGGCACACGGCATCAAGTTCAAGTCTAGCCAGTTTACGAAGATCGACACCATTGCAGCTGATGAGAGCTTCACCCAGATGGACCTTGGGGACCGCATCCTCAAACTCAACACTGAGGTGCGTGAGGTGGGGCCCATCACCAGGAAAGGCTTCTACCTGGCCTTTCAGGACATTGGGGCCTGCATCGCTCTTGTGTCTGTAAGGGTCTACTATAAGAAGTGTCCTTTCACCTTCCGGAACCTAGCCACATTCCCAGACACCATCCCAAGAGTGGATTCGTCCTCACTGGTGGAGGTGCGTGGAGCCTGTGTGAAGAATGCAGAGGAGCGAGACCCACCCAAACTCTACTGTGGGGCAGATGGCGACTGGCTGGTGCCCCTTGGACGCTGTGTTTGCAGCATTGGCTATGAGGAGTTGGATGGAGCCTGCATTGGTGAGTGCATTGTAGAATACAAACCAACAGTTTATCACTGGGGAACATTTTGGCTAATGTTTTGAAAAATTGTCTGAATATTGGGGCACTGTTATGTACCTGACTAGAACACTGGCCCCATAAATGGGACAGTGCTCACAGGGACCCAGGTTTGAGTTCGAACTCTGGTCATGTCTCTCTCCTACTCACTTCCTCATTCCCTCTTCATTGTCCTGTCACTATAAAAAAAATTTGAGAAGTTGAGAAAATATTCTGGATATTTACACATAAAGGGTCTTTGTATGTTTAAATGATCCAGTCTTAGTGTCATTTTTTATAGTTATACATTTAGTCTAGTTTCTGCGCTACAGAAGAAGGAAAATGTCAAATGTCTGCATTTCATGTTTGAAACCAAGCAATCTCAGGCCAAGTGCATGGAGTGTATTGAGGTGTGTCTCATGTCAAAGAAAGGCAGCTCTGTTCTGGGCCACTGAGATGATGACTCCCAAAGCTGATATTAGTCTGTGAATCAGAAATATCAGTGGGGCTCAGATGGGAGCAGTCTCACGCTAGAGTGCAGAGGCAGATGCTGGGTGACAGAGCAGCGCTGGCCCTCTCTGCCACAGCATAATCTCCTGTGTTGTCAGAGCAAACGTGGTGACATTTCATCTTTTGTGAAAGCCAGGCCACAGGCTCATTCACATGAGATGGAATATGAAGAAGATCTTGCTGTTTAAAGTTGATTTCAAGCCCAGATGAAGAAGCCGTGTTTTTTTGCTTCTTGATGGGACAGGAGTGGGAATGGGAGTGTCGCATTAGGGAAATCTCAGCGTAAATCTGCTCCTAATTTCTTCTAAAGCAGACCCCCGCCCCCTGCTCCCACCCTGAGGCACTATCAGCAGAATGGATCACTCGATAGATTAAGGCTTGCAGTCGCACAAGGCTGTCGGCTGTCAAGCTGTGTGTCTGTAATGGGCCTGAAAAAGTGAATCCTATCACAGCACTGAAAACTCTCTGAAGACTTCTCTAAAGCCCAGCTAAAAACGATCAGCTTTTGCCCGCATCATATTCATTCGAGGGACTGAGGTCCTGCATCTCAGACTCCTGCTGTTAAAAAAGCATACATGTATTTATTTATTTATTTTCCACCTAGTTACCTACCAGTCCTCAGCCCAACTATCCTAAGGTACATGCTATATCAGTGTGCAAGATGGGAAAGGAATAGCCTGTAGCAGTTGGTAGGTGTGGGAAAGTAAGTTTCATAGCTTGTGCTCTGAAAGCTCCAAAAACTGATTGTAAGATTTTTTAGATCAGTGGCACTCAGTCTATTGCTTATTCTGCAGTGCAGAATGGAAATATGATCTGTTTAAGTCTACTGGGACATTTGGACCAGCACTATACATGTTTCCATCTCATATTTCATGTACTCCTACGCTTCTCTTTCTTATCCACTGAAGACACAGCATTGATTTAAGGGCAGGATGCAGTTGTCTGTCCTTGGAGTACCAAAAGGTCAGAGATTTTCCTGATTCATACTTGGTCTGTGGGCCTGTCAGCTAGGAAAGGCCAGTGGTGCCTGTGGCTGTCACCACAGGGATAGGCCGTCATCAGAAGGTCATTGTCACGCGCTTCCCCCCTGCCCCCCTACTTCCACCAATTGCCATGATATGTCAGTGTGAGGAATTTTAACCTTGAAACCCAGGAAACCCACCTTTAATCTCTCCTCAGTCTCCTCAGTCCTTCTGTTTCACAAAATCACATATTAAACCTTGAAAAGTGCATTTGATGGAGAGGGAATATTATAGGTTATTTGTACCTGTAACCGACCACAAGTTCACATTCACAGCAGTTTCACAGCAGTCATTGACTGTAGATGAACTGTAGAGGATATTTTAGATTTATTATTTTGTTTTACCAAGAATGTTGCATGTCTATGGAATTATTGAACTCAGATTTGACTTCACCTGATGTGTCCTCTAAGGGATAACTTTAAAAACAAAGTCCTGCAATTATATCAAAACAGATTCCAACTAATTAACTGCATCTTATTTTGAATACATACAACTTCCAATCGGCAAGCAAGGGAAGATAAGGTACTTAAATATAGTATGTGACACACAGAGTCAATACATTTAGCTTTAGTTAAACAAAGCAAAATGACAGCAGACAGAGGCAATAAAAAATTCATTAAAAATAAGGGAGCAACAATAGAAGAACTGCAATTAACGTGGATATGTTTTCTGTAGCTTACAGGTGTTGGCGCATTGACTTTATTTTATGGTAGGCCAGGTCCGTTTTACAGTGTATACACTGCGCCATGCTGTAGTCATTAGAAAACACCAAATGTAGACATTTTTTTTACTTTTACCGGGAGCTTGGTTTTCTGACGTAAAAGAAGTCGTCTTTATGTCTTTGAATGCGCTTCAGTAATAAACTAACACTTCGTAAAAAACAATGATCCCGGAGCTGAGTAGGCTACAAAACGCGAGTGATAGCAGAGGCTTTCTAAAAAGAGGAATCTTGTTTATAGGAATATTTTTGTAATTTAAATTACTCGAGTAATCCCAGCTCTGATATGTTGGTTCAGTCAGTCTAGTTTGGATTATGGGCTCTAGTGGTCAAGAGTCTATGGAGGCCTCCTCAGTTTATCCTGTAAACATATCTGAGATGTATCGTTGCCTTAACATTTCATGATAAATGCAATTGTCCAAAAGCTGCGCTACACAAACAACTAAACAATTATAATAAAAACATAGTTGTGATAATTGAAACAAAAGAAGAGGGTTGCAATGATGTGGTAATGATGAGGCAAAGGGTAGCTTTCATCATGGGAATAATCAGGAAGAATGATGTGTTGTCCACCAGTCAATGTCAGCTCATTAACCATCTCTGCTTTCACTTTCATTGACATTCAGTACAAAGAAATGGATTGACTAGTAGTGGAGTGATATGAAGACATGAATTCCGAGCACAGAACTGGCTGTAAATGTTTTGCAGTGGTCATTATACAGATTTATCTGACATTTGAACATTGGGGAGGCCCATTCAGAGTCAGTGGAGCTTTCTGCAGCACTCAGAGGAGCTGTAAAAGAGAGCTACTTAAGTAATAGGTATAGCATGAAGAAGTAATGACAAAAAAAAACACATTAAGTACCTAAGTGAGGAATTCTGCCCAAGCCAACTGAGTTGTGTAATATTGTAGTGGTGTTTTGGCTATTCAAGCAAGGCCATGCCAGTCATTTCTGATGCCTAGTCATATCATTTGATTTGCTTTTGTTCCAGAACAGCTGACTCCAGTCTTCCTCATGCACCACTGTTGATTTCATACTTGACTTGGTCTTATTCCCAAGGCAAGTAGCAGCTTTTTTGGGAAAGTTGTTTCGGAAATATAGTCTCAGCTCTTACTTGAGGATTCAGGCAAGCGGGTGTATGAAAGCACAGCAATTGGGGGTGTAGAAGGCCTTAGCCTTTGGGGAGGATTCAAGACATGAATGCTTTAGTCCCAACAGTAGAGCCACCAGAGCAGGCTCTTCCCTCGTGGCCGATTTGATGCGGCGATACGTGGGTGAGTGTGTGTGCACTTCAAATCAGAACTTCAGTGGCAAGAGAACACTCTGGAAGCAGAGAAACAGCGGATCCCACTCTTTTGCTCTCCAAACATGAGAGCAGTTGCACAATAAGACAGAACAAGTGGGAGTTCAAACAAGTGGATCCGATCCTGTTGTATTATATAATTGCGACGAGTACATACAATGCTGTTGGATTGTATAACTCAACCATAAGTTTCTCAAAATATATTTCTCGTTATTGTGAGGTGAGGACACTGGTTCAAAGGCAATTAAGTGAAGAAGAGAGATCTGCCTGAAGAATAGCTTTCACTTCTAAGACCTGTAAGGCAATCATCTCTCTCATGTAATTTCTATTATTTAGCTACAGTAGATGTCTAATCTTCATGCCCTCCTTAAGTAGCTTTCTAGTGAGGAGTCATTTTCTCCTACTTTACTCTTAAGTTATCAGCTTGCATGAGATATTCAGGAAATCCACCACAACACAACCAGATAGCAAACCGGTAGGTAATACTAACTGAGTGAGGCACAGAAACTTTCAGTTTCATTTTCCTATGCCCCATTCAGTGTGTTGTATGTATGAGGGGTGTGTATATATTGTCCTAGCACATAATATAGGACTGAAGCGATGGGAAGGGCAGGTTTTTGAAGGCAGTTTCAGTTACTGTGATTGGTGTGTGCTTGACTCATGAAGCAAAATGTGCATTGTGCTCTATGGCAATTTACAGTAGCCTAATTGACAGCATGCCCTACATTTAAGACTGAAGGGGATATTCTTAGCCAATTGGTCATAGAATTGCCTGGATCACAGTGTGCCATTATGTTTAAAGAAAATTAATAATAAAAAAAAAAAAAAACATGTTGAACTGCCAGCTTGTGTGGATGTATAAGTGGGCACCTCACGAGAGGAGCCTGGAGGAATCCCTGGCTATCTTTCAAGATTAGCATCATATCCTCTCACTCCTCTTGTTCCTGTTGTGCACTGCCAGTGATCCATGGGCCTAATCTGTTCCAAATTATGTTTAGGCTCCTAAAGTCATTCTAATGAATTTTCGGCAGTGGCATTTCAGTACAGTAAATTGTATTTCTACCATTTTGGTGTTACTACCTGAAACCCCTGGCACCACCTACCACACAGTGAGTTTGGGATTGCAGTTCTACCCATTATCCAAGAATATTTGAATGAAAGAAAAATGTCTGGGACAAAACTGATAAGATATAATGCTTCAGCAGGGCTACTGTTTGTAGCAGCAGGGCGAGTTAAGACAGTAACTGCAGTCCTGTGACTGCAATACATCAAAGCAGATGTGGAGGGAACCTGCCATTCTTTCAGTGATTATTGTCAGTCAATCTTGGTTAAAAGTTACAGTGATAACGTGACAACACCCAATCAATGCCTGTGACACCACTCAAATATCTCTGTTGGAAACAGCACACAAAAACCTGTCAAGCCATCAAGGACACCTGCCTAATTTCAAGGACAAAGAAGAGTTGCATCAGTTGGAGCACTCTTCAAAAGGCATGGACATGCTCCACAATAGAATGGGGAAAATCTCAGTTTGTCATTAGCTGACAGCACAAATGTATTTAGAATAGTAATTATTTTCTTAAATACACTAGGACTAATTGCATTTCACATTGTTATGACATATCCATCTGACATTTAATGTTGATTTGGCTATTTAGAATTATTACATTGTATGCCTCTGACTTGAACTTGCTGGAGAAAACAAAAGGGCAAATAAATATAGAGATGTGATCATGTTTTGTTTACTTGTGAATATTAACACCTTTACCTGCATTTAACTTTATCTTACACTGGTTTGTCTTAACTGGATGAAACAAATGCAGACATAGAGCCAGTGAAGTCTATACTGGAGATCTGACCCCAGGGTCTTGGCCAGTGGGCTACTTTCACCAACAAAGTGGACCTGGCATACAAGGAAACAGCACAGTTCTTTCCTCTCCTCCTGTCATCAATTCTGAATTTACAATGCCCAGCTGGAGAGTTAGGAGAGCGAGAGAGCTTTAGATAAACTGCGAGAGAGAGGAGGAGATGAGAGGATGTGGAGTTGGCCATGCTCCTGAACACTGAGGGATGCTAATGTCCTTGGACGAGGCTGACAGTCTGTCTGGAGCATGGGGGAGGCAAGCTGGCAGAAGCTGCATGCCAAACGGGCTGCAGTCTGACTCAGGGGCTGTCTGCACCGCTGGGCTACTGTGCACAAGATCTTGTAGGTGGCCAACATGGGTTAGAGAAATGCTAATGACATGCAATGTTGTGCACGTCAGGCTATGTCAGCATGTGGGAATATTGTAAGCATTTAGTTCATGCTAATTTTAGCATTTGCCTGAAGCCACATTGTAATTATAGAGCCTTTAAATCCATCCATGTTCATAGTGCAGTGGAAGTAAGAGAGGGAGACTGGCTTGCTATGTTAGACAAAAGCATTATATCATTATTGTGTGTAGGTAGAAAAGCATTTGCAAAAGTCAAGTCAATGCACCTTCACATCATAAATGCCTTCTTATGTCAAAGATGTGAGAAAAGATGTGAACATTTGTCTATGTTTTGTTTTCAGACTCAGAAATGTAATTGATTGCAAATGCATTTTGTGTAATTTGTTTAATTGAGGCGGTGTGGGAGGGGTAGCAGTACATTTGTTATGTGTCTTGGGAGCTGGTAGGTTTATGCTAATTTGACTGAAGAATAAATTATGTAAATTGCAGTTTGTGAGTAGTTGGGCCAAGTTGATACATGAACTCACGGTGACTTCTGCTTCCTCTTTTTTATTGCTGAGTGTTACTTCAAAGGCTAGCCTGATCAAAGCTAGCAGAGGGGAAAAAATCCCCAATGCTCTACAGAACGCGCACACAGCCTCCTCTGCTAGCAAAACAAAGGCAGCCTAGCATTTGATACTTTTTTTTTATTTTGTTAGCAAAAATGCTGTCAGACATTGCAACATTTCAATTGATTTTTTTCCCCATTTCTATTTTAGTCTAGCAGCTATGACAGTGAATAAGTCATTAAAGAGCTTATGGAGTGTCCTAGATAAGCCATCAGCACACTGATGCGATGGGGCGCTCTGTTGTCATAAATGAAAGTGCGCAGAGGAGGCCGTGGGAAGCAAACAGCAATTGTTTACCAGAGAAACTTGACATGCTATTGCACATGATTGCTTGTTTCCAGTGACCAGCATAAGAATAGAGGGGCGTGGTGTGTTTTTATAACAGTTTTAAGGCTGTATCTCACTTTGTGTATTTTAGAAGAATGTCATATTTAGGATACTAATCAGACATGTTCGGGGTAGTGTTGCTCATTACTCTACATTGAGTACTCTACATGACTTTCTTGTGCATTTCATAGGACTCATCCATATCATGGATCATGCACAGTAATTATATTTGAGAAACACTAAATAGCTTCTCGATATTAGACAGATTCCTTTCTGGACATATAGACAACACTGCAGCATGATCTCTAACTCTAGAGCACCTGTCCTCCTATTGCTGTTCAGAAGCCTTAAGGCAGCTGTGTTGCTGTCTAGGGGGTGGGATAAAGCCCTCCATCTTGGCCTACATAGCGATCTTCAAGCTGATGACTGATACTAGTGCTCTATCTGAATGACAGTGACTTGAGGGCAAGAGTTTTCAAGTCGGCAGGTGTCCTTCAATCTGCTGGTCCACAGCCGCACCAGTCCCATCCAAGCCTGTTAGACATGGCTGCATGCGCTTGGCATAACTCTCCCTTCTTTCGCCACCACAGTAGGAGCTCAACACTGATGGGCTAATCCTGGCTGCTCAACACACGACTGATATGAGCAAAGTAGGTCACTTTTAGAAAAGGCTCTGCTATGAGCACCCATCCCGATGGTGGGTGTTTTTTTTTTTCTTCTTCTTCCTCCATGAACTCTCGGTGACCCCATTCATGTGTGTGCTCACAATAGCACCCAGTCGGCTTTGCTGAACCAATGCAAATTAGGCTGACAGACTCTCAAGGATTCTGATGTGTGTATTTAAAACTTCTGGCTTGTTTGCCTTGGCAAACATAAAATGGAAGGTTTTTAAGGTTTCATATGGTCTTCATCAGAAGCTTGCAAATCCTGCTCCAAAATACTCCAATCAATGATCGTTTGCTGTTTTTTCAGCCCATTTTTAGCATGAAGTATTTTGAGGAAAAATAACAGACGGTTAAAAACAGCAAACAGCAACATCAGAGGCATTTTTTAAACAGTATGACAGGACTGAAAGCAGTGGCAGGATAGAGATTTTCAAAAGCCAACCCTGTTTATATTCCTCAGAAATTCACCTTTTCATTAGCAGACTGTTTCTTTACATTAGAGAAGCGTAAAGTGCCACTATAGGTTTAATTTAATACTTTCCTGCATCATTTTATTTGAAATACAATGGTTGAATACCTGGAAGGTGGAGAAAAGCATGTATAAAATAAAATTTGTTAAATGTGTTGTTTGGCTAGGCTAGACAATTATAGATTAGACTAATGGATCAAAGGTACAAAAATAGCATAAAAAAGTGTAAAAATCATAGTTGTCAGATGTATTTTTGTATTATACAGCCATTATAGTCAAGCATCTATGCATGTTTTACACTGTATCCCACTGAAGGTGTTTATTTCCCAAAACGCCACAAGTATTTCCAAAGTGTTAGTGTCTGTTCGCCTGGGTGAATACATGTACCCTATGAGGCTGAATCCATGCTATATTGAATCTATTGTTGCCATTCATACCTTAAGCACAAGAGATCAAAAAGAACAGATTAGAGAATAGGATATTATTATCAGTAAGAACATTTAATATATTAAATTCAAATGAATGAAAATACAAGGATAGTTATAGGCTAGATTCATTGATTTGCATCTAAAATGAACAACCAATGTATTTCATTTTTTAAAATCCTTTTTTTATTTAATGAAGAACACACTTATAATGTGTAGTATATGCCAATCAATAATCTGATAATCTGATCAATAATATGAAATCTTTGGTGCAATATAGACTGAATAGCCAACCATTACTCTTATCTTTCATTTGTTGCTGTTCCTTTTGTTCTGTTATAGAGAATATGGATCTTTACAGGCCAAATTAAATTCACAGCATTTTCAGCTTTATTTTTAGGTCTGCTTTTAGCCTAGGGATGAATAAGTCTTCTGTGAACTGTCAGGGATGTCATTGCAGGGATCAAAGTGGAGCCCCATCACCTGCAGCAGTGCCTTTAAAATGCACCAGACTTAAGGAACACCTGGCAATTGCCTTTTGCCTTTGAGACAGATAGCTGGATCTGACACACACAAACCCATGCTGTCTGTCTGTCTGCCTGTCTGTCTGTCTCTCAGGGTTGTATGCTCATCTTATATTTGTTGAGATATCGTTTTAATTCAGGTAACATAAACTAGCATATGCCTCCCTGTGGATAAGTTCTGATTACTCATGTGTGCATTACTACTCCATTGACAGTGATCTGAATAATGTAGGGAGTAGATGAATGGCAGGAGTTTCTGCCTGAAGTTGAAGGCAATGAATCTGACTCCAGCAAGCTGCCAGAGTCCTTGAGGGGACAGAGGGAGTTTGGTTTCAGCTCGATGCCAACATCAGTGTCCTGCTGTGGCGTAGTCTATCTTAACTTTTTGCAACTCGTTAGAGCAGAGGCTATGCTGGCTATGCTAGCATACTAATATGGGACTTCCAGCACTGATAAATTTACCTCCCTGACAATGAAGGTGAGGGTGTGGGCTTTTTTAAGCAGTGATCAGTTGAACCAACCATGTGTGTGTTTGTTTGCTAACATTTTCTGTCTGATCTTCTCCTGCAATTGAATGCATACTTACAGTATGGTGTGACCGTATGCATATTATACTGAATGATTGAGAGACTGACTGATCCTTAGCCATGAGAAATATGTATGAGTTATTCATCGTAATATATAGATATATACAGTATGTATACGTTATCTTAATTAAGCAGATACTTGCTGCTTAAGGCCACACTGGGGCCCTGTCTTTTTTAATTATTTTTTTGCGCTCTCTCAGTCTCTCTCTTTCTCTCTCTCTCTCTCTCTGGGATGTGACTGTCCTCTTGAATGCAGGCAGCTGTGCTCTGTCATAGCAGCTTCTGTGTGTGCTATGTATGCTTTGTGAGGGCGGCTGTCTTAACCAACTAGTGGTCAGTACATTTCTAATTCCCTCTGAACTGCTCCTTTGCACATCAAAGCAAAAGGATATGAGTAAACATTCTTTATGAGTCCATCTGCTGCCTGTCCCACTGGAGCCCCTGGCCAATCCAAGCCTTCCTCCTCAACCATGCATTAGCTGCTTTAGCAGGTGGAGAAGCATTAAGGAGGCCTACCGACTGTTACACAAACATGAAATGAATGTGAGTGTCATACCTTCCGGTCCAGACTGGAGTGCTTTCTGCTTGATAGCATACAGGATTTGCATCCTCTTCTTTGTTTAGCGTGTATTATCCTACTAACGGATACTTTTGTCAGAGTTAAAAGAGCGCAGGCCTCAAATCTAACCATCTACCTACCTGGAAAGCATGCAAATACCACTCACAGCTTAGCTGTGGGCTTAGCTGGAAATGAACCGCATTTTAACTGGTGCCTTTTGGTGATATGATATAGTAGTCAGCTGCTTATCTGTTCTTTAGATGATGATTCATTTGAAAGTAATTGAATAAATTAGTTTAAAAATCACTGTCCGATAAAAGCATTCCTGAAAAGTAGCAAATTATTTAGTTGGCCTAGCTCATAACTTTTTATTCATCTCATACGACATTGTGTCAAACCGTATGTTTAATTCTGTATGACAGATATTTCTGATGTTCCATTTAAACTATTCTATAATAGAATAGTAAGATAGTGAAATTTAGACAATAATAAACTAGGCATACTGTATGATCCAGAGTGTGAAATCGTGTGTTCTTAATTTTGACCAAATCCGCTATGTGGCACTACAAAAAACCCTGCATAAGTAGTCATAATATATCCTCATTGGTAGCAGTGAGAAAAATTATTATTTTTATATTACCACCAATGTTACAAAACTAAGAATGTCATTGCTTTTCAAGAGGTTCATATGTTTACCTGATCTGTTGTGCATTGTCTGTTGTCCATTTATAGTTGTTTTGATTGGTTTCAAAATAATGTCCTCAGCACTAATTGATTGTGACTTGCACTGTGTAGGTTGCAGACAGGCTTAATAATGTGGTGGTGACCGTGTGACCAGGGGTTTGGGTTAGAGGGCTGCTTTCTCTGTGTCACATTTCTCAGTTGGACATCTATTTCAGGCATGGAGGCAGCCTAATGCAAAACTGCTCATTTAATGTCTAGCCTCACACTATTCACTTCCCATGGGCTCATATGACAGCACTGCACATGGTAATATGAATGGTTTATGTTGCATGCTAGCATAATGTAATGGACTGCCAAAAACACTGCTCCGTACTCTACACTGTGCATATCTTCTTTCTTCCATTAAGCATAAGGTTACCTTGCCCTACCAGTCTATATTTAATGCTTTGTGGACTTCTCATGCACTCAGATAGGCTAGAGCCATTGGAATGTTTTGTAGTGTGTAGTGCATTATCTTACTGTCAATGTTGCATTGTTGTGTGGGCAGTTTTACAATGGAAAAAGAGATTTTATTGAGGCTACGACTGTTGCTCAAGCAAGTATGGAGGATAAGATATTTTATATTCCGTGTTGGAACCAGGGATGTACAACTAGAGGGCTTGTATGACGAGCCTACATTGAGAGGGAAAGTGGAGTTTGGATAGGAACCTGACGGACTGACCAGCTCGCTGTAGAATCTAGTGGAGTGACAACCCCTGTTGTTGAATTTGTTTGAAATGTACTCTTCACTAAATGTATAATTTACATTTTCATGACTTTAAAATTCATGCTAAAGTCACTGATTTGATAATCACAATAATGAAAGTTCCCTTTTTATTTCTAACCTCCTCATTTGTTTATCTTCATGTCATTGTAGTTTCTGTCAAATAGATTTTGAGTTCCTCATTCATTAGTGAAAGAGAGAGGGAAAGAGGAAGAATCTGGTCTCAGCCAATTATGGCTGCAGTGCAGGTCATGAAGTTTGAACTCTGTAATCCCAGCGAGCTCCTCAGCAGGAGGCTAATCTCTCACTGAATATAATCTGGTGTCAACTTTGAGGACAAGGCTGGGGTCATAGACTTTTCATGAAAAAGTCCAGCACTGTACGTCACAGAGGAGGATAGTAGTTATTCTCTACTGAAACTCTTTGCCCAGGCTGCATTTTGTATCTTGTTGGATTCTTCTACTCCCATTTTTGTATCTGGCTTTGTCTTTGGATGGGTTTGTTGTGCAGCTGTACCTTAAGTTATTGTGATTCTGTCTTCTGCACTGACTGTATAGCACTTTGGATGTAAATGTGCTATACAAATACATTTCACTTGCTTACTTACTTACATGTAGTTTATAAACCAAATGACTGATTGTAAATTGTAATTTTTCTAGTTTAGCAGTAACGTGACTATTTTAGTAAAGCAGATATTTCTGTTTATGTAGTTTATGTATAATTTCTCTTGAGGTTAATTTTTGGATAGCTGGAATCGAGACTAAATCATATCTCAGATTTTCCTTTTCTCTGACCCTGCTGACATATCTTGTAATTACTGTGTGCTGGGGGACATGGGATTGGAGGTCTGGCCTGCTGAGCTCTCCTAATGCTAACTATGGATGTCAGTGGTCAATAAAATCAACTTACAAGATTATTCCTAGAGCAAACTGTATTATCCCACTCAACACAAGCCTGAGCAAGACAATCCCACTGTTAGTCTATTTCTAATCTTCATTGATTAAAACACTGCTGGGTACCTGTGTGTGCCTGGTATATGAAGGCAGTTAAGCACCTCTGTGGGTTGTTCCCTCGTTAAGCCTGCTGCATTTATCAAGCTAAGGTCACTGTGTTTGAGGACACAGTCTGCCTGGAGATACTGTGTGTGTACGGGTGTTGTGTGTCTCTGTGTTTGTGTGTGTGTGTGTGTGTGTGTGCGTGCGTGTGTGTGTGGGTGTTGTGTGTCTCTGTGTTTGTGTGTGTGCATTGTAGGTCTTTGCACTTATGGTCACATCTCCATCAGCCAATGTAAATGATTTTCCCTCATTCGCTGGAGTCCCTGTTCCTCCCCCAGTGCCAGTGCTGGGAGGTATGGCCAGCATCTCTTTAAACACTTTGCCCTGACAGCCGACACGCTTGACAGTCCTCATATGACAAACTATGATAGGCAGCCCTCTCACCGAGGGGGCATTTAGCGCCGAGATGCCAAATTGCACACCACGCCAGGGTCCAGCTGTGGAGGTGACAGATTTAATTTGGTATCTGGCGTTCAACATGATTAAAGAGCCACAGGAAGCATTAGCACATGAGCTGAGTTCAGCTGGCCATTTCCAGGCAGACCACATGCTTGACCAGTCCACTCCACTGCTCATATGCACAGAACTAGCACAATGCACACAAGGCAACCCATTTCAGATGAATAGTGCAGGAATGGAATAATGTGTGGTTTATTTCAGCTTCTTTTGAACTCACCATACTGTCTCTCTGAAGTCAATGCTACTCACTAATGGCTGATGCATATTTATTGAATTATGGCTGGATTAAGCGCACTTTCAGTAATTGAGAAATAATAACATTGCTATAAATTACAGTCCAAAAATGATTTATATGAATATCAATTTGGGTGGAATGTTGTGTGTAAGTGTAGTGCTCCTTCTTTTAGCATTTGTAATTTACCCTACAGAATGCCTTTAAAGAGAAATACTTCAAATGAGATTTTGTTCAGGGCTAAAATCGGCTGAGGCGTTGAAAATGAAATTGCATGTGTGCTCTTGCATGAGAGAGGAGGATTACCTCTGGAGTGAAGAAAGACTTATTAGTTTCTCTTACACACAAGACCAGCAGCAGGCTCATTGTGCCATAAAGCTGTGTCACTGTGCCACAAGCACACTACTACACTACACTAACTTCCCCAGTCTCATGGATACAGTAGCCTATGGAAGTTAGCCGCTAGTGTGGCAGATAGGAATGATGAGTGTACTTACCATCATGAGAAAAAGAGTTTTTGATGCAATGCCTCAGTTTTATTGTCTTGTAGTGGATGTTTACATGGCAGTAGTGCTGGCACAGCAGGAGAAGTATTGACCTAACACACAGCCATAAGAGCAGCCAGAGCCGCTGTAAATCAGACTGCACCACCAAAGTGCTCAAAGGCCTTCTATTGTTTCATTGCACATTCATAAAGATGTCAAGCTGTGACTCCACTGGCTGAAACTGCACTGAGATTTGCTCAAATAACTCATGTAACAACAGTGTAACTGTTATCTCGCTTTTGTGATCAGGAAAAGATCATTTTCTGTTGGTGTGTTTATGGTGTGTAATATGACAGCTATAAATCTGAAGAGTAACGTGGCTGGGGACGGTTGTGCCTCCTGAATGTGCAAAGTGAGGTGAGCTTGTGGGTCCCAAAAGCATCAGGAATGATGTAGTGCCAGAGTCTGAAGGTGATGAGAGCCTCATTTTACTCTAAAGCAAAGTAACACCTGTGCTGTACTAATCAAAGCTGGAGAGACTGGTGTGGTGTGGGTTTAGGAGAAACCTAAAAACTGACTTCTTGTAAGCAGGCATTCTCTGTGATTTTATGTGACACTTTGGAGGGCCATTACATGAATTTGTGGGACTTTTTCAGCATTGGAGTAAAATAAACAGCTGTTACTCGTCTTGTCAAGAATATGAATGTGTAGTATAATGTGATATGTGTCGTGTGAATATGTGACTGTGTTTTGAATCTTGTTTTCTTATGTTCTTGTATGATGTTGCAACTGCTTGAAAAGGACTGATAAGAAGCTAGAGGGAGTTGAGGTGGTAGCAACACAGCCAGGCCTTTTTCTTAAACTAGGTTGGGCTAAATAAACTCCTTCCAATCTGAGCTGCTGAAGTTGCAGACATAATTGATTTAGCATGTTTGTGGCTGACAACAAAATGTAGATTTTTTTGGTTAGCTACTTTTCTAATTCCTTCGCTGTCAGTGTGTCAGTTCTAGATGAGAAAGTTGAGCCCATAGCTTCAGGCCAGATTGAAGTTATTGAAGTATTATTCCTGACTCTCACAGGAAGATGTACAAATGTTTTGCTCTGCTACATCTTTTTGTGACCCTCAAACCCAAAAGCCAAAAAGGACCTGAACCTCATAATTGTATTACAATACCTCAAGACTTCAGTTACTTTCCACTGTTACAATGTGGCCTTTCTTGCAGCTGTATACAATACAGTCACCGTATTCTCACAGTCTTCACATTAGATCACATAGTCTCAACTGATGACATTTGCAGATTTGCTATTTTTATAAGCTAAATTGTAATAGCTCAAGATCAGAGTAACTCCAGATTAAGATAACTGAAGAAAGGACAACCTAATATATGTTTCTTTTAACAACATTCCTCTTTGCCTCCATAACCGGCTCTCCAGAAGAATGTTTGTCAACATGTGAAACACTGCAACAACATGTTTGCCAGTTTTACTACATTTTGTCCAAATATAATTAGCATTCATGTCATGTCATAGCATTGAGGAGTACTGTCATATTGTGAGTTTTTATCATTAAACTGTATTTGTCCAGTATCTTGTACTAACCGTGTTTCATCATAGTCAACTACAACTAGAGACTTTTATAATCAGTGGCATTAAAGTGATATTCCAGAGTCTTTAACTGAGTTGTTGGAGTTCACCCAGTACTGTCTGTAGGAAAAAGAACAGAGAAATTGGTACAACAGAGACCAAATAGCAAACCTACAGTTAACACTAATTGAGTGGAGGAGCCAAGGAGTGCCACACTCATTCACTTAGTAATAGCTGCCAGTTTGCTATTCAGTCATATCAATGTCGTACAACATTTTCTCATTCTTTTTCCTACTGACAGCACTTTTGTAACTTCTACTTTTGGAAATTCTAAAGTTATTAATGCATTCTGTTGACTTCATTAGTCAATATCAAAGCTAAGCACACATACAGTCATTGTGCTTTGTTGTCATATAGATGCATATTTATATCACATTGTCATTTTCATGTCAATACCCATATCAGAAAAGCTTATTACATGACTTTTCTGCTTGTGGTTAGCACATGTGTCAGAAATGAGGTGCTAATTGAAGGAACAAATTCCTTTGAGCCTAGAAGATGCTGTGTACATACACAGTGTAAACAAACATCCTCTTAGAGTCTCTGTGCTCCTCTGTTGCAGCAGCTGGATTTCAAGCTTGAGTTTCTAGAACATCAGCATGCTTTCATCAGTGAAATCTTAGGAGCCAACTTCTCAGCTCTCTGGTGCAGGGAAGAATCACAGACAGCACAAAATGAGAAAAAAGACATGATTTCAAACACTGAGTTTTTTTGTCTTTTATGTTAATGCTTAAAAGTTTGTCAAAAGGTTTTCTATGAGCTTTGTTCATGTGTTTTTTACATCCTTGACAGCAGAAACCATGGTTTGTATTTAATAGAAATTGTGTGAAGCCTCATGGAATTGAATAATTTTTGAAGGTTTGCTGCTAACTTTGGCTCCCATAATCTCCAGTCATTAATCTGCATGTTTATGGCAATTTATAGAATAAACTATACAGTCACAGTGCACTCTTAAAATGAGTTTTATGGTTTAAGTTTAAATAATATTGAAGTCGAATGAAAATATATAATATGTCTTGGTGGAGATGCCAAAGGTCAATGGAACTTTTGGTGAATTTAGTTACAGGCCAGCAGTTTGTAGTGTATACAGAACCTATGTTTAGTTTAGAGTTTCTTTTTTGGCAGTGTAGTGTTTACCTTTGAGAAAGGGTTTTATGCAAATGTGACCTCTTGAAAAGATCATTTGGACTCATTTAATAGCAGTTTTGAACTCCAGTAGTCATCAGTCATGTGGAAGGAAGTTGTGATGAGTCACTGCCGTCCTCGTAGCAGCTTATTATCTGTTCATTAAGTTGCTTTTGCCATTAGGAATCTATACACGTTGCATTCACTCGTCCTGGGTGGTAAATGACTTACAGAATCCGATAATTAGAATCCAAACAAAGAGGGCACCAAATGGACTGATAAACATCAGATGGGACAGTGTGTCTCTGGATGAGCCTGACACAATTGAAAACCCTACTGTGATATTCAAATGCTATGAACTACCAGTCACAGACAAACACCACCTCAAACGATTCAATACTTTGATGCTTACAAACATGCACACACATACATACACACACCTACACACACACACACACATACACACACACACACACACATACACACATACACACACACACACACACACATACACAAGTACAGTATATACATACAGAACCATTCATGCACAGAGTTGATCATTGGTAACTGTCACATCAGTGTTTTGGCTGTCCTACTAAAGAGAACACGTCTTTAACACAAAGCTGATTGCCACTTCACAGGAGCACACAGCTACATAGCACATTACAATGCTCAGGAGAGAGGTTGAAGGAGGAATCGTTTTAGACATGTCTGGAAAATGGATTTGCTGAGAATAAATTGTGCAGGTGAGGGACGAAATGAAAGGAGGAAAGTAATGCATTGTATTTTGCCCTGTACAGCACATCCTCATTTCACTGCTGTCACATGTGGCTGTAGTGTCAGTGGACCAGTGCATTGTCTCTATGACATTGCCATGCACATAAAGGCTCAAGTTTACAGCTGCCATTTGCACCCACATGGCCTATTTTAAGTTATTGTAGGATTTTATTCGAACATTATTCTCTATCACTGTGGCACCATAAAACACTGCAGGCTGAAGGCTTTACAATTCTGTTAGCCCATTTAGCCAAAGACCCTTTAAAGCTCACTATTTCTAATGGAACCTTCGCCATCAACCTCTCAAAGTTTCATAAAGTCATTACCACTCATTGCCTTGGTATACATTTGCACATTTTTGCAGTTTTTCTACAGGAGGGTACATTCCATAGAAATACTAGTACTAACAAATAGTTGCAAAAAAAAACAAGGAACTGAAAGAAGCTATGTTGACCAAACTGATGTCTATCTAATGCGTAGAGTATGTGTTGATGCCAGTGTGGTTTTGTCCGTAGTGGACTGTAGCATGCCCGGTGGGGGAGGTGTCAGAGCAACACACATTGGGCTGGCCTCCAGCTGGCTTTGGCAGCCGACTAGTAGCAGTGGACCTCGGGAGCTTCCCTCTTGCCATGGTTCTGACTCCTGTCAGAGACACCATCCAACAACAGGATGAAACATGCCTTCAGATTCCAGATCAGTTTTTATAGGTAGCCAAGCACAGCCAAACCAAGCCAAGCTACCTTGCCATTAGAGAAGAGCTTCCTTTTTTCTGATTATCCAAGCTGCTTCGCTAGATTTGGGTGTAAGGTTCAGGTAGAAGAGAGAGAAGAAAAAGACGTACTGGTGTTTTTAAACCAGCAACTGGATCATCAACAGGGAACATTGCATATACAGCAATCGCAGTGTCAGTGATATACACTTTGTCTCAAACAAGTGGTTCTCAGTTTCTACAAACCCAATTCCAAAAAAGTTGTGTAAACTGTATATGAAAAACTAATTCTATAATTGTCAAATCATGTAAGCAACATATTTTATATAATTAGCTTTGAAATGTTCCTCCTTGTGTTGTTTTTAACATTTCAACTTCACCTTTTTTGAGACATTATCAAATTTCAAATGAGCATATATTCATTCAAAACAATAATGTTTCCTGGTTTCAACAGTTGAGATGTTGTCTTTATGCTATTCTCAAACAAATGTATGGCTTGCATGTTTTGGAAGTAAAGATATTTTGTTTTTATTTACATTTTATCAAGCGTCCCAACTTTTTCAAAATTGGGTTTGTAGTTTATAGTGTCAGTGATGCTCAGATAAATGCTGAAATTCAATGCCAAGATATGTCATACATTAGCTGTCATCAGGATTCAGTAGATGTCCATTCCTACAGTGTGCACTCCACTCCAAGGTCATTACCAACTCCATTTACAGTACTCACAATTGCAGTAAATTGGCCCTCAGGACTTGTTTGGGTTGGATCTCTCTGCAGAACACCATTGCACTGTGTTCTGTCTGTTCTTTAAAACTGCTGTGCAGAAATTCTGTTTTTATGTGTTTCTGTTTTTATGTCTTTCTTTAGAAACTGATGCACTATTAACACATTTCATAATCATTTCAGTTGTGTTGGTGGACCCTCCCTTGACTCACTCACCCAAACTCCATTTGTGTAATTCATGGCCCCTCTAAAGATCTTTAGGCTGCTGTTTCCTCCTCTTCTTTAGCATTATGCTGACCATGTGGGAAAGAGGCATCGCGCTTTATACATTCCTGGAGCAGCTGAACAGTCTGTTTTGGCGTAGACAGCACCTCAAGCACACACCTGACTGCTGTGAGACCCTAGCCTGCTAAACAGACTGCCAACCACTCAGGGTTGTGTTCCCCCAATGCATCATTCACTAACTGCTGCTATTACATCATTTGAGCACTCACTTTTCACCGTGATGGGTGCTCTGTGCTGCTTAAGGGAAATTCACCTAAAGCAAGTCTCTCTGTGAGATGAGTAGTTGCTCTGAGTACACAGACTTAGCTAAACTACTCACAGGCCCTTATCAATGAATAGGAGCAACATCTTACTGAGCTGTTCTTGAGTTCTTGGTGATCATTATGCACAGAAATGCACAGATTCCACCCTACAACCATTCCAGTTTCCTAATGTCACCCTGCACTACTCCTCAAGACCATGTGAATCAGCACAATCACATCTCAGTGAGACCTTTACTTTCTTTAGTTTCACATCTGTCGATTGCTTTATAATGGGAGCTGTGCAGACCTGAGATTCATAACATGTATGCTGCTTTTTTAAAGGCTTACCAACCCCTTAAACCCTTCATAAAGGGGGAAGAGTTTACCAATTTATTTGTATTAATTGAGGTCAATTTGTCTTATGTCAGTAATGTAGAGCATGTCCACATTTTCATTCTATAATATTTATTATGTATAATAAGGCCTGTGTGAGACATTTGTGTGTGTGACATTTTGAATATTGAATATGAATACTGATCCTGATCCTGATATTTCCTTCACTACTTACTGATTCATCTTCACTCTATACACACTGGAGTAGACAAGCACTGTATAGCATTTCTTGACTGATTCATTATTGCATCCTACTGTACTTGCCATTGTGTTAGCCTAGAAATATCTCTTTGTATTGTTTGTTATTAATGTTTACCATCTTTGAAGCAAATTAAGTTTTCTTTTTTTCTAATTCTGAAATGTTCTCCCTGACATTTTAGCACTGTGTTCCACGTGAGCCCTTACATTCTGTCATAGCTTTTAATATATAACACTGATAAAAATGTATCTCTACCTAAATAAAATATCAGAACACTGTCACAGATGTCTGATATTCCTGTATTATGGATGGCATATATTATTCACAGATAGTGAAAGAAGCCTACGCAAAGGCAGAAAACTAATATGCTGTGGAAGTTTTCATCAGGGAGAGGAGATAGCCTCTTTGTGCTGTGCAAAATTGAAATTGGGCCATTTTCAATATGCGATACTTGTAGGATGCATCCCACTGTGCTATCTCATACACCCATCTTATCACGCTTTCTTTGATTTCAAGAGCTGAACTATTCTGCAACATTTGTTCATGTGGTTCTGCAAGTAAATGCTGCAGAATTGTGCTTTTCTTGAAATTGTTGGTCGTCGGCGGCATCGGAGAGGAGAGAGAGTCGTGTCACCTGGGAATGCAATTCTATCATCTCTCCATTATTGAGGAGGAGATGGGAGAGAAAGAGGGAGGGAGGGAGGAGGAGAGCTTGTTGGCTATGGGAGCATGCTGAAGGGGAAGGACAGGCCTGCTGCTGAGCTCCACATGAGAAATCTCCTCCCATCTGCTGGTCTGAGGGCCCCGGCCGCTGTCCAGGGTGCTGAAATCCGTGCAGCAGATCTCCCAGCCACTGTCCTGCTGCCCTGCTACTGTTGCTGCTGCCGCCACTGCTGCTGCTAGTGCTGTGGTGGTGGTGGAGGTGGTACTGGTGTGCTGCCTTTCTGGACTGGGGCTCTGGATTACTTCCAAAGCTAATTAACCTTGGGAAACTCACACAGAATTAGCAGAGCCCCCAGGTCAGCAAATTATCCTCCCCAGTCAGAGTCCCTTATCCCCCCCATCCTCCCCACACACACACACACACACATACACGTCCGCTCAACACAGCCATTTCCTGTCTGGTTATTGAGTGCAGGTGATGTGGCAATTGCACCTGCTGGATCTGTGCCAAGTCTTTCACAGCCAGTGTTGTATTTCTTTATCCGTGCAGAGAGAGCTTGAGTGTGTGTCACATGCTTTATTTGTGTTAATGAGATACTTTACAGCAAACATGGCTACAACAGGGTTTGCCTGCTCACACACTAATGTTCTGATTATGTACAAATTAAAACAGATGTACTAAGAGCACTCAGATAACATAAGGTTTTTGTGATGAAACTCTGACAATGAAGCTCTCAAGTGCTGTGCAGACTAAGACATTGCTCTCTTTCAAAGGAGTCTGCTGATGTGTGGATGTGTCTGTTCCTTTTGTTAAACAATGCTTCAGTCATCTGTGTGAACAGGCCATCTGAAGGTCAGTGAAAAGCCTCATTGACTTTATAAGATGACATTGACAGAGTGAGTGAGTGACAGGTTTTGGATCAAGGCTACGAGTACATCAGGGGTTAAGGGCATGCCAACCTTGTGCTGGCAGAGGGGATGCCACTCATAATATTGATAAGACCACATTGTGGATGGCGTTGTCTCATCTAATTGGCAACATTTGCTGTGAGGCAACACTAAATCCAGGGCCACCTTTCCTGAGCCAGTTAATATATCAAAGGGGGAAAATGTGAAGTGCAGAGACACTCAGTGTTTCAAGGTGAAGCCCTCAAATCGCTCAGCTTGTGTTACCTTGTTAAATCGATGTTCGCTGTGACAGCTGGCTGAAGTGGAATTCGCTATGTGTGTGTGGGCCAGGGGCCTTTGTCTCCAGATACATTTGAAACTTATCAGCAAGGGAGTGGAGAGGATTTGAAATGCCATTTGTTCCTGTGACACTGCTGCTTTTGAGGCCTAAGCAAGGGAATGGGAGGAGAGGCCAGAGGAACCAGCACTTATATCACTTTCAGTTCCCCCACCTGGAGTGGGGGGAGAAGGGGAGAGGAGGTGCAGAATGAGGGGGATGAGAGCACAGTGAAGTCAGCACAAAAGACCAGCCTGCTATTATGACCAAATGATTCCTTTCTCCGCAATCTGCTTACTGTGTGATAATAACACACAAGCTCAGTTGGGAGGGGATGGGGAATCTTCTTTAACACATTCAAATGGGTCTCGAAGTTCACACTTTGGAGATGAATTTGTAAAACTGGGTGATGCTTGTCTAAGAAAGTCTAAAAGCAAGGATATTATTCTTTTTAAGATTTCCAGAGCGAACTGTGGACTATGGACTATTTTGTAGACTGATGTCTTGACATAACATATTGACCCCACACAAGGAAAGTTTTTGTTTTTCATGTTCAGGCAAGAATTTCTCTCTCCCTCTGTTTCTGCTCTTCTCAGCTTGTCGGCCAGGCTTCTACAAGGCTTTCGCTGGGAACATCAAGTGTGCTAAGTGCCCACCACACAGTTACAGTTACGACGATGGCTCCCAGTTGTGCTACTGTGAGAAAGGCTACTTCAGGGCAGACAAAGACCCCCCCTCAATGGCCTGCACTCGTAAGTATCCTCTCTGTCTGGGGGGCTTTTTCAGTTATCTACAGTGTGGAGAAAGCTATCACTTCTCCTTGCCTAGGAAATACCCATCTAGAAATGGCTTTATTATTCATCAAAAAGTTTAAAAGGAAGGTAAACTTTAAAAGAACATAGTCAAATCCAATTTTTAGTCCCAGAAAGTAATTTCTTGGCCTGGATGATATTATAGGCCTCTAGGGCCTGAAGCCATTGCTTTTCAGATGAAAGTAGTTATTGTGCAATCAGTGGCAAACAGTGGAAAGTTTTATTTGTTGACCATGTTGAGGCTGATGAGCTTTAGACAGAAATCGACACTAGGGAAGGCGGTGCTCAGAATGGTCAGAAACATTTGTTAGACATACATAATTAGATAGTTCTGTCGGTATGTAATGTGCAATGTTCCCTGCCCTCTGTGCTTGAGAACTTGTTCTTTTTTAGCATCATATTTTGTTTCCTTAAACCTTTGTCTGACCAGAGTATTTTGAAAATAAATACACGCTTGAGGGTTTGGTCAAATGCAACGTAAGGTCTTCACATTCCAGCAACAAGCTTATTTCTCGTTATTACTGTTGAGTTACCATATCTTCATTAATTATTCATAGTGCATCATGATAGCTTAATATCTACATAATGGCTTAACATTTGCAAATTGCCGTTTAAGTGGAATAATTCATTGTCAGTTGAAAACCCACTTGAATTGCCATGCAGATTGGTACAGGGCTTTGGGTGGCATGCAGGGTGACCAGTCCTCTTTGTCTCTATGACACTCCAGGGTAATATTTGGCCTTAAATGCTACTGATTGGCTACGCGCCTCAAGAGCTTCTCATTTCACACTGGCCAACAGGACATGGCTGACTAATTCATGCTCGGCCTCAGTCACTGAGCTAATCATCTGTTTGATTAGCTAATGAAAGAATTTGTTCAAGTCAAATCAAAGTGGACACAAAATTCTCTGGGGTGGGTTGGGTGGGTTTCTGTTGGGTGAGATGACTTCGGAGAGCACACAACAGCCTCACCCCCAGACAGCAGCAACCAAAAAAGGACATTGTTCAAGATTTTAAATATACCCTTAGTGCTCCAGCTGGGTGCAGTCCCATGTAGCTAACACACCCAATAGACTGAGAGCTCAAAGAGAAAAAGAGGAATGATCCAGTGTTTCACATTCATGAACAAAGGTAGAAAAAGCAGCCATCTGCAGATGTCTCTCAAGATAACAATCTCCATTCTGTGGCAGAATGGGAGTTGATTGATGGCGCACGATTGTAGCGCGAGGCTCTCAGATGGAGAGAATGGAAGGCAGATAGCATGGAGCGCTCTGGCTAAAAAGGGAGCTGGCCGATGTGGACAGAGCTCTCACCGGGGAGGAGGCACACTCTCACCTCTCACACCAAAGAGCCGCTCACAAAGCCGCGTCAGACGGAGCAGCGGAGCCTTTATTTGTGGAGGACAGTGTATTGCTCATGCCACTGTGTGTGTTTGAGCTGTGTGAGGGAGGCAGCCCATTGTCTGCCCAACTGCAAGGGCTTTGGCCCACTAGGCTTTTAATGTTGCCCTGCTGAGACCTGCCTGCAGAATGTCACAAATACTGGGTCATCCCTAGTGGAAAAGAGGTGCCTTACTTGCTACCTTAATATGTTTGGAGCACATTTAAAGTATCCTAACAGTAAAGAAAGTATATTTTGTCTTAGAATGAGCTTACGTGTACTTGAAGTGCGTGTGGTTTATGTTTTTCCAAATATATTTTGTCCATGCACTGACAACATATTAGCATTGCGTTAAAGTACATTTTAGAATGCTTAAACTTACATTTTTGAGTTGCCATCATGAGTTGCCACTAAGTATCATTAAAGAATATAGCAAAGTATTTTGAGTGTACTTAAAACCTACTGCTAATGCATTAAGTTGTTCCAAAATAGTGCACTCAGCACATACAAAAGCACTTTCAAAAGCGCATTTGTGCACCTTGAAGACATTTTAGAAAAGTGCTCTTTTCTGCATATATTTTCCACCTGGGATAGCAAAGGGATGTCATAGCTTAACTGAGAGAGAGAGAGAGAGAGAAAGAATTTGTGTGAATATTCTATACAAAACATGTATTTTGAATGACTGAACATTGATTTTAAAAGTATGCTTTTAAACATTAATTTCTCTGAATATGTGTTGCAAAATTGCAGGACAGTGTTTCAGGGAAATAAAACAAAGCAAAACTGTCTACTACTACTTTGTCAGATATTTTGGTTAATAGTTGAGAAATTACGCTATTCTAGGAAACCAAAAATGGACAACCAAGACATTGTTTCATTGAGTCATTGTTTCATCTGCCTCTTCTGTCCTGACCACAGGACCCCCATCTCCCCCAAGGAACGTAGTGTTCAACATCAATGAGACCTCGCTCTTCCTAGAGTGGAGCCCACCCAGTGACATGGGCGGCAGGAAGGACCTGACCTATAACGTCCTGTGCAAGCGCTGTGGGCCGGACCAGCAGCAGTGTGAGCTGTGTGGGGGGGAGCTGCGCTTTGTGCCACGGCCGCAAGGACTGACCAACGCCTCCGTCACTGTGCTGGACTTCACCGCCCACGCCAACTACACCTTTGAGATTGAGTCCCAGAATGGTGTGTCTGAGCTCAGCTCTTTCCCCAGGCCTGTAGCTGCCATCACCATCAGCACCGACCAAGGGGGTGAGTTAGTGCCCAAAAAAATACCCACAAGCCAACAATATCGGTGTCAGTGGTCTGAGTTTGCTGTTCACCAAATTGTCAAACCAGGAAGGTGAATGAAATAAGCGAAATGCAATCATGCTTAGATGGAGCCACACTCTGCTGGGTTTGTGTTTGTGAAATCTGAACTCTTATCACTGCTGGCTGTCAGATTCTGCCACTCACTGTGAGCCATCGCCAGTTCACCTGACTATGTGCGCAACTTCTGCTGTCAACACAGGGACACCCCCTCCCACAGTGTCTGTCTGTCACACTGCTTAAACACCTTTTAATTTATCCCCATTGGCATGCTTATGGCGAGACCTTCTCTATTTATAGTTGTGTTTTTCCTGTCTGGCCCAGTTGAAGTGGCATGAAATAGCAAGTGGTTTAAGGCCCACTTGGTTCAAAGAGCTGCTATAGCTAGCCACCTCTATTATAGTGGACTAGCATGAAGTCATTACTGCCCACCATGATGTGTGTGACTGATAGGTCATTTCCGAGCTGGCACCCAGCGGAATGCAATCAGGCTGTGGGCTAATGGATGTGTTGGGCCAACCACGGGTGTGCAAGGGTGATTCTGTCCCAGCTGAAAATGATTAAAATGCATGGCAAAGACTTTTTATAGCCGGCGCGAATCATATTGTCCATCTGCATCATAATTGGTTTGTTTATTAGAATGGGGAAAAAAAGGTACAAGGAGCTCACTTTGTATTAGCATAACAGAGCTGTCAGCACTGGGAGACTGGGTGTGGAGGTGGAGGTGGGGGTGGGGGTGGGGGGATGCAGATGCAGGTGCTGTGGCTTCATCGGTAGTGCAATCCCACACATTACTTACAGCGCCCTGCTTTAGGACAGAATTATTTTGCTCAGCTGCCTGCTTTTACTATCATCATTTTATAGTTTTTCTAGTCATTCTTCACTCATTAATTGGGCCACTCTCTCTCTTCCTCCTCCTTGCTCTCTCTCCCTCTCTCTCTCTCTCTCTTCCTCTTTCTCTCACATCCTCTGGGGTATTTTTTCCAAAATGGGAAAAGTTCACTTTTTCTTAGTTCTAAATACTATATAACATCATGTTGAGACCTCATGCATTGTGTTTGAACTGATACTATATAACATCATGTTGGGACCTCATGCATTGTGTTTGAACTGATACTATATAACATCATGTTGGGACCTCGTACATTGCGATCAAACCAATATTCTGTAAGCTGAATAGAAAGCTGAGCAGTGGGGATATCTGTGTGTGTTAAACCATTTACTGTAAATACAATAAGTATTGGGTTTCAATATATTATTTTGGTGTTAGATTCAGTACGTTCTTTTGGGTTTGTCTAAATTTTGCTCCAGGTTGCTGCCCATTTATGCAAATGCTGAGTGTTAATGTGGACTCACCTCTTCTTATTGATATCAGATAGAGAACAAGTCCAAGTGATTTATCAGCTGCAGGCAGGTGCTGTGTAAAGGAGAGAGGTCAGAGCTTTGGATGGCTGCTTGGATTTCTCAGGCTGAATATGTCAGAGTAACAAGGCACAAAGTGAAGAAAGGACAAAAACTCTACCATGTCTGTATGACAACACACACACACACACACACACACACAAACACACACACGCAGAGCGAGAGAGAGAGAGGCGGGGGGAAAAGAAAAAGAAAACTCAGAGAACAGATCCAATGTGACATAGCAAGGTTTGCGAAGGGTTCAAGAGGATGCCATCTCCAGGAAGCCCTGTGATGAGAGCTAGCTGATCATCAGAGAGCTGGCTGACCAGAGAGCTTGAAGGCTAACAGCTGAAGAGGCATCAGAAAGGGAACTTGTGGCTGCTATGTAACCGAGTATCCGCCCTGCCTTTGCTAATATTCAGCCCAATGGCTGATGAGAACCTTATGTCAAGCATGCCCTTTCTCTCACACACACGGACACTCACAGACTCATAGACTCCTACCCTCATACACTCACACACACAGACAGTTGTACACTCACACACTCATACACCCACATACTCATACACTCCTATACTTTTGTACTCACACACTCACACACTAATACACTCACATACACTCACACACACATACACTCACGCACTCATACACACAGACTCACACACTCATCCACTCATCCACTTCTACAGTCCTACACTCAATGCATAGCCATATCCACCTGAAGAAATTGATTTGATTTGGAGGTCTGACGAGATGAGAATCTGGTTAGACTATGAGTTTCACTTCCCCAAGTCTGACCTGCGACAAAGAGGACCTGCAACAAAGAGACCCTAACCCAACAGTGTGTGTGTATTCAAGATCAACTCCAAATGAGATTAGCTGTGTGTCTGAACCTGGAGAGGGGAAGGCAGGTAACAACCATTAAGAATGGGGGTAACAAAAGGTGACTCAACTTGGACCATCATGGCCAGACGACTACCGGTAGTGAATTAGCATGTCTACAGGAAGGAGGTAATCACCTAACCACCACCATGTCACACCTGAAGCCAGACAAGATTATCAAAGGATATTGTAATTAGCCACTTCATTGTTAACTATTGATGACTCCATGGTATATATGGTAGGGGACCTCAGTTGATTATGGTTCACTCCGACACCGGTGTTCCCATAGTATCTTTGTATGCTATGTTACTACCTTTTCTTGGAATAAAGACGGAATTACTGACTTGAGAAGAAGTCATGTTTCCTTACACACCCAAACACATGTACCCCTCACTCCCATAATGCACTGGAGGGGAAGATTTCTATGGTGCAAGGATTAACAGTGGTGTACCTTGAATGGGTGTAAATCCTGTCACATTCTGAGAATGAGATAAGAGTCTTGGGAAATTACTGCTGGATTTACAGCAGGCTGTACTACGGGACATTGCTGGCAGCATTATCACAGAGATTTGAAATAATACAGTTACATGGAAAAGGGAGGATCATCCCTCTCATGACTGACACTGTCACAACACGTCTGAGGTCCAGACCTCAGCTTAGGATGGAGATCGTTTCTCAAGCTGATTTAAAGGAAATTGGCTGAAGCACCTAAACAGAAAGTTAGGCTGTTTCACCCTTGCATGGATTCTCTGTTTATGTAAGGATTACATTAGTTAATATATTCTATTACCATGGATTTCGGCATTTTATTTCATAAACAGAAGAAATTGAAGGAGGATGTTTGTTTTTATTGTTATTCTTTCCAATGCCAGGGGGCTGATTAAATTGCAGGCATGCAGTGCTCCTGAGGCTGTGTTTGGAGTGGCAGTGAGGGTTGTGCTGGAGTGGGGATCCAAACACAGCTATGCTTGACATAACACAGGAAGCTGGCGGCACAGGAGGGGCGGGGTTTGCTGTCAGTCGCTGTGGCGATGGTGGTTGACGTGCCAGGGTTGAGGCAGCATCATGGCGGAGGAGTGGTAATTGATTGCAGGCAAGGACTCTTGTGTGAGGGGAAAACTCTGGAGATGCTGACGAGTTATGCGCACCTGAGAAGCCTGGCGGGGGGAGGTGTGGGACAGAGGAGGAGGAAAGGCAAGAAGAGAGAGGAGAGGAAAGTGCAGCGCATGAGGAGGGAAGGACTGTCCCATTAAAGGAGGCCCTTCTTTAATCACCTGAAACAGCCGGGTAATTGTGTGTGTCACTGAAGCAATCAAGGGCAGATAGAGTTCTTCAGTTCAGCCACATCTCTCTTTCATGAATAAATTAGTATGCTCTTAAGGAACCTCCGTCCAATTAAGGAAAAAAAAAAAGGTGAAGAAAAAATTATTTTGAATGAAATGTCCAACCTAGCTGAAAAATGTCTGGTGATAGGTGGTGTCGTTGTCCATTAGGATACTGTAACATGCTGTTATTCATTCTGTCTTACAATGGAGCAGCTGTACTCACAAAATGCAGTCACTGTCAAACTAAAGCATTGGTTCATTTCTCTTTTTGTTTGTTTGTTTGTGAGACATAGTTGTTGTGAGCTGAGTAAACAGTGGAGCCAGCCGGTAAAGATGTGATTATTGGTAACAGAAGATGAATGGGCAAGAGCAGGCAAATCCATCAGTGGGCAGCCTGCAACAGCGGAGCCCCATGTTCTAACTAACTATGACAAATTAGCCACAGCCTTAATTACCACCATGGGAAAATGACAATGATGTTTATTGGGAAAGGCATCATGAGCCTCTCCCCAGTGCCTGCAGACCAAATGGCCTGACACACCAGAGGAACAGCAATAATAACATGGCAAACAAATTGGCTCTTTGAAATGGTTGCTGGCATGCCAAAGGTGACTTTCCTATTCCTAATCAATACTCCCCCTCCTCCTTCTGTTCTTTCACTCTCTCTTTCCTCTGCTCCCCCTCCTCCTCCCCCTGTTTCCCCCTCTCTTTCCTCTCCTCCCCCTCCTCCTCCTGTTTCCCCCTCTCTTTCCTCTCCTCCCCCTCCTCCTCCTGTTTCCCCCTCTCCTCCCTCTCCACCTTCCTCCTCCTCAGCCTCCACCTCTTTCTTTTTCCTTGTGCTGCTCAGATGCAGACACATGGCTTGAGTCTGTTGGCAGTATTGACAGATTTAATCAAATATGAAAACTGCTTGCTGTCTTATTCTCGCCACATTCCGTGTCAGTGTGTCTTGAGGAGTTTGCTCTATCTAAACAATCTCCCTGGCAGGGCCAGCATGGGTACTCTAGAGCTTTGCCGTGCGTGTGTGTGTGTGTGTGTGTGTGTGTGTGTGTGTGTGTGCTGTTGTTCATTTTAGGTGAGGGTAAATGTTAGTGTAGATTTTAAATGTTTCAAAGCTTTTTACCCTCAGCAGTCTGTGTGTGTCCATGACTGCCAGCTGGCACCAGGTTTCTGCTCAGTAATCAGAGTGTGTGTGTGTGTGCCGTTATCAAGTTGGTTCATAACATGGTACTGCAAACATGCTATTCTGCAAAAGATGTGAGAGAACTAACTAACTAAGAGCATCCTTTCCAACACATTCATGACTGACTGGATTTCACCTCATCCAGGTGGTTGTTTTAGTGCGTGAGCTTCACAGTTTGTTCCTCATGGTAAACTCTGGGCAGCAGTTGGTGGTGTGTGTGTGTGTGTGTGAGTGAGAGTGAGAGAGAGCCACAGAACTTCACAGAGGACTGCCGCAGGGCGAGTACTTCTCTGTGCTCCATAAATGCCCATAATGTCTCATGCAGTATTGATGGACAGCCCCGGCCCTCTGCTGCATTGTCTGCTCTCGTGGCGGGAGACAGCCTGGGGATGTGTGTCTCACCTGGAGGAAGGGGGAACATGTAGGTAATTAACCTGCCTCCTCTTGACCAGCTGTACTGGACTCACACACACCTCCCTGACTGCCCAGGTCTGGGCCCTGACTCTTTTGCCTGCACTGTCTCAGCCGACACACACAATTACAAGAAAGGCACAGATTTTTCATAGGGCCAAGACCTTGTGGGTTCAGCTACAATATGGCGACACATGTGACCAATGTACTTTAGGCTCAAATTACACCTGGCAGGAATCTGGTGACGTGAAAGCATTGCACTCTTACTATTTTCACAGTGCTACTTTATTTTTGGGAGCTTGTTTCCAATCTATCTAATTTCATTTTAATGATATAAATTTGTAGAATTCCCTACACAAAGACACTCTTTAAGGACAGGTTTCTAGTGCCTAGTTTGTTGACAAGAATAGTTCAGATTGATGCTGTCCAGTATCTCCCAAGCACAGGCTTGTTGTGCAAGGACCTGTCTCCCCCATATATTGTCTGTCTAGATGGATAGTGGGGCCCATTGTTAATATAGATGAATGGCACAGCATTAACTGGTGTGGGAATCTCAGGTGGAGCAGCACTGGCCTTGCAATGATGGCTCATAAATAGACCCTGAGTCAAGCAGTTATTAGCCACTGATTTATCCCAGTGCATCTTAAAGAACGCCCTTGGCTTTCCCAACCTGTTATTGCCCCGCAAGGGCCACCATTACAGGTGCATCATGGGTGATGAGGGCAGGAGGCCTGCACACTGGCCAGCCATCTGGCCGCTCAAGCTGATGGCTCCGTGAGGGATGGCCGTGTTTGTGAATGTGACCTCACAAGGTGGAGGCCATCTCCATCAGCAGGACTGCACTCTCTCAGCCCCTTGTTCTTGTTCAACCCTAGGGCTGCAGAACAGGAGATATGAGCAGGACAAGAGGCGAAGTACAAATTTATGGAACACTGTTCTTTCTCAGTGCACAGATTTACCTCAGTAATGTCTCTCTGCCTCACCCTCTCGTTCTCTGTCTCTGTCTCTCTTCTCTCTCTCTGTCTGACCCACCTCTCTTATTCTTCTTCTCTGCTCTTTTGTGTCTTTGTCTGTGTTTATGATAAGGCCTTTTAGTATTAATGCCTTCAGTGTATCTTTCACCACAATTAAACTTTAGGGTGATTGGGGTTAGCTGTGGTTTGTTGAAGAAGCAAATCGGCCATCAGGTTGAAAATAAATCACCATCCCAAAGTTATGATCATTTTTACTGGAAAGAACTATTTTCCACTGAGTGCAGCAGCTGTTCAGATAAAAAGGCTTGTGGTTTTCACTTTAGTATAGTTTCTGTGCTAGGACTACTTATAGCCATAAAAAAACATTTTTGCAGGCTTAATTAAATTTCTGCAGCATTAAGCTCAAATGCTTTGGCTTCTCGTAGCTTAAAAAATCATAGCACGTTTTATTACACTGGCCATAGTTATGCACAAATAGGGTCAGACATCTTTATTCATCCGTTGTATTTCATGAAACATTCCAGAGCAGCTTTTGTAATAATCTTCCCTCCACCGAGCTTTTATCATCATTTACGTCTTGGAGAAGCCAATTGGAGTGAGATAACCTGCGCTCTGCCTCTAGGCACCAGTGGTAATTATAAGGCTCACGCTCAGGCCGCATCACCAGCTGCACCACACACAGCACCACCACCAGCTGCTTACCGAGCAACAGCAAACACGCATCCGCACCACTGAGCAGGGAGAGAGCCTCAGCGCCTCACTCCTTACACTCATGACATGCATCACATTTACAGCCTCACACAAGACAGAAACACTGTTCCTTCATCTGTCAGGATAGAAACAGCCTGTTTTAATGAAGTTTTCATAGTTATGCATCATTATGCTACAGTAGTAGCTGAATAAGTGTTATTTCTTTCAGTAATATCTCACATTTTTCAGTGAAGTCCACATTAGAGTGGATTACCTGTCAGTCAACCCGTAGCCCTGTTGCATACTGATGAGGGCAAGGAAGTTTAGTTTTCTTATGCCCCTATCAGTTAGCATTAACTGCTAGTTTGTAAATTCAGTCAACGTTGTACCAAATACTGTCATTCTCATACCTACCGTCAGAACTTGGCAACCTCATAGAACGAGAATATGGACTGATTCCACTGACTCCATCCTTTCCCTTTAAGAAGACCGAAACAAGTGTTATAATGGGCTTCAGCCTCAAGAGTGACATGTTTATGTGTCACAAAAATTTAATTAAAATTAAAATTAAAATTTAATTTCATTCTTGTTTCATTGACTGCTCTTGTTATTACCATTACTCACAGTGTGTCCCATGTAGTCATAGCAGTGAAGTGGGAGATAGAATTTGGGTTATTTTTGGCCACCAAGTGACCCGATGAGAGTGAAGTGATGGATGAGATGTCAGTGACACTCTCTGTCCATGAAACAACTAATGTTGGGAGCTAAGATGCAGCCCATGTGGGAGGGAGAAGAAAACCAGGCTACAAGAAACAACCCAGAATCAGATGACCTTAGTGCAGGAACATGTAAATCCATGTAAATGATCAGCTATTTGTCCCATTTACATTGTCATGCATTTCACCCCAGCACCGTTAAGGTAGCCATTTACACAATGCAGCACACCACTTTTCATAGCCTAGGTATCACACATGGAGCGTTTGAGTCCCATGTGGAAAGAAGAGTGTGTGGTGTGTGGTAAATGGCGTGTATTGTGTTGTGTGGTGTGTGTTCTGTGCTGTGTGTTGTGTAGTTGTGCATTGTGTTGTGCGGAGTTTGTTGTGTGTTGTGTGTTCTGTGGTGTGTGTTGTGTAGTTGTATGTTGTGTGGTGTGTGTTGTGGTGTGGTGTGTGGTGTGTGATGAGTACTCCACGGGGAGCTCCCTGTGCTGCTGAACTGAACATAGAATCCTCCTGTTTTCATGAAGTCGGTCACTTGCTCCAGGTTGCATTTTTCTTCTATTATTGTTGCCTATGTGAGTTAGGCTTGTCTGGGATTTCCTGCAGATCCCTGCTGAAAGTCAGGTGTGTTGTATGAGGAGGATATTGTTGTTTGGTGGAGGCCATTGTGTTCCCCAGCTGATGCCAGAGCACTAGGCTTCAGAGCAGTACACTGCATCGCTTCAACCTTTTATTGGCCTCTCCACACTGTCATACTAGGTTTGCCTCTAATGAAGTTGTAAATATGTGGCATGTACCAGTGTTTGTTTGCCAAAATGTTGTTGTACAGACACACGCACACACACAAGTGTGTACACAGGCACAAATACACAGTAACAAATTGTATTACATTTATTTTATGTTCACATACACACAACACACACATACACACACACACACACACTGGAAGCCCATTCTCATATTTGCACACACACCAGTCCACACAGACCTGCTTCTCCCCTGCGGTCTCCTGTTAAGCGGATGAGAGAACAAAAGCTGTGTGTAGTGGTGCAGATGGGTGTTGCTGGCCCCAGCATCTGGAGAGAGGGGGGCTCCTGGATCAAGGTGCTTTTTGACCCTTTCAGCAAGGCTGGCTGCAGCCAAAGCGCACAGCCTGCTTTGAAGCTGCAGAAGTCATTGTACTTTAGAAATCTGAACTTCACAAAATAAGTTCCACTAGTCCATAATTGCAGCAGCAGTTTCTTTGAAGGTTGGATCAAAACTCCCCTTCAAATAAGCTGATAGTATATAGTATGGTTTGGGATGTGCATGAAGCGTTTTCTATATCCTTTTCTTTCCATCAAATAGAAGTAAGAAGGACTCTGAGGGTCTCTCTCAGTCTACTGATCTAGTGTATAGTGATGCTAACCCTAACCCTAACTGCACACCAGCTTTAAAAGCTTTTTGACCATCCCATGTTTGGAAGCAGTGTTCATAAGCTGGACGTGGAGTTTCAGAGAATTGATTCATATTTATTTTACCACAAAAGCTGATAGACTTTGGAAATGATATGCTTCCATGTTGATTACAAAATGGTGTCTGCTCTTCCAGACGATGCACAGAGTATTCACCATAGAAACAACATAATCAGAAGAGCTTTTGTTGATTTCTGTTCTTTGATTTACAATGATGGCGAGTCTGCATGGGATGTGTCAATCAAGTGAACATTTCAAGGTTACAGTGCTGAATTCTTATAGTTAACGCCTCTTTGATAAAGTATCAAGTTCTCACATGAAAGCCAAGGCCATGTCCCAGTACAATCAGTCTATTGTCTGGTCTGTCATGGGTTGGACAGTTTTCTTTCGGCCGAATCAAAATTTCTCCATCTGTGTCTAGTTCTGCTCACCTGGTTACAAATGGCATTTGTTCAGCTGAAAATATTGAGCTCTGAGTTTTTTAACAGCTCACAGCTGGATTTCCGGAGGCTCTGCCTTGCCTGAATGTCTAGGCACTGGTGCTGCATGTTTGCACACAGTTGTGTAGCTTAAAGGAACACTAATTAACAGTCTGTCACTAATTGAGGTATCTTTTTATCAGACGATTTACTCTGGGATCATCTTCAAAATAATTGTGATGACATATAGCCCTATGAAGGTTGAATAAGCAGGTGTGTCTGATTGTTCAGAAACAGCTAATTGTGTAGAGTGCACTATTTACCACCTATGAAACCAGTAGGATCTTTTACTGATATTTCCAGGTGTCATTGAATTTTTTAGATATATTTTTTTTTAAATGTGAACAACATCCATTTTTGCGTTTAGGAATTCCACTGTGCATACACAACTGAAGATGCCAGAGACAGCCCTGTTGGTATATAATTGAGCGCTTGTTCAGAGGGAGCCCCATAAAATGCCGTGGTGTCAGGAAGAAGAATGATGCATAGCAGAGACCTTGTGTGGAGGTGAACACAAACGGTGAAATGACAGCTGCGGCAGACAGGCTGAGAGAAGTTGTTATGTCTCAGGAGTGAAGCATTGAAAATCACTAAAGGATTAATTCTCCAAGAATGGGATTGCTCAGGAAACCAGCTGTGGTTTTTACTCGCCATCCCCTCCGGCCCTCCCCCTACATTAGATTGGTTGCTCGTCGACAAAAGAGATTCAGGATTCACTCCAGACAGGTCCACAGTGAAGGTCAACCCAAAGAGAACAAGGCTTTTTTTTGGAGATCAGAGGAGCAGCTTCTGCCTTGTGTACTCGCTTTACAGTGGGGTGACACAGCAGCCATGCTATTTACAAGTCAAGGCTTTGCTCTCCAAATCCTCCAGCTCCTTCTTAAGCCAAACCTCACCTGAGCCCCAGCAGAAATCTCCCTGCTTAAGCAACTGCACTCTGCATGATGGCTTATTGATAAGAGACAGTAGTAGAGAAATGGCTGATAACTCCTCTTTGGTCTTTGTGCTTGATGATCGTATCTCTATCTCAGAGCTGTCGCCCGCAGAGCTAAAAAAACATGCATTCTAACTTTAGCGTTTGTAGAAACTGGAGGATAATGCCACCTTCCCGCTGTGAGACACTGAATCGTGTCAAAGAATCATTGACCTAAACTTTCCTCTGTGCGCTGGCCTGTTTGTGCCACGGCGGGCTTGTGTTTGTGTTGTGTTATCGGTGTGTCACTTATCAATGGCTCTGGTGTGAAGAGCATGCATTATTGATGCACACCCTATTAGTGTCCACTGGCAGAGGATCCTATGGGAGCCGAGTGGCATGAAAACGAGCGATTTAATGGACGTCTCTCATTACGGCCCCTATTGACTGCCTGTCGTCTGAAAGCAGCACATGGCGGCTCACGGAGGAAGCGCATCCATCAGTGGTGGGGACACGGAGCAGGCAGGATTATGGCCCTGACCTTTTCCCTATCAGCCCTCCGTTGAGCGGGGAAAGACAGCGGGTGTGTTGGAGGACAAGGAGGGAGGGCGGCCGGGGGGCCGCTAACTGCAAGGTCTCAGCACCGGCGATGTGCTGAATCTCATTCCTGGGGTCCTGACGAATGACTGGTGCTGTGAATGTAGGACACACGCCTCCGCTCTCCGCTCGTCCCCTCTCTTCGCATTGCCCGCATCAGCACCGCACCAGCACTGGCTCCAGCTTGGGCTCTGAGTCCTGCACCCGCCTGCTATTTTTGTGATCACACTCTCTCTTCTCCTCTCTCTCTCTCCTGCGAAAGTACAAGTCAAGGTTTCCTCTAGATCGAAGTGCAGTCACTTTGTGTGTGTTGGGTGTGTGTTTGTGTTTGTGTGTGTGGACACTTTGGCCATTTAATTTTACTCTCCTCGTATTACCATTTTTCATGCAAAGTCTCACAAGTAATGCAGTCTTGAAGTCAATGTTTTTTTTATCTCCATCTTGTCTCATTGTCCCACAAATTGGCATGTTGTTTTTGTTGTCTAGTTGGTAGGCTCTGCCTAATTAGACTGTGCCTAGCATCTTATTTAAACAGGACGGGCTGGCCCTGTTCGTGATGTGCGTTTTACAGCTCTCCCCCTGATGTGTTTGGTGTGTGCCGGCTTGAGCAGTGGAGGATTGGAGTACACAGTAGAGTGGGAACACTGCTCTCAGCATCACCTCATGGGAGGACATGTCTCTGTCAGAGCTGCAGCCCAGCTTCCTGGGTGGGGGAGACAGTCAGCGGGACAGCCCAGGAGACGGAGTGACAAGGCAGTACAGAGCGGTAGAATCTCCCTCTCTCTCGTCCCCGGCCAGACAGCTTGGAAGGAACCTGTAATATTGTGACTTACTCCTGGCAGCCACACAGTGTACTCCACACTATTCACCACACAAAGAGCCACTCAGAGTTCTGAGATGCTGGTCTTAGCAACAAGCTTTCATCCAATTAAAGTGAAGCTAAGGCAACACAGAGCCCCAGACAGGGCAGATGGGCAGATGATCCTGCTGTTATTTCTGTTGATTCTCCAGCCTAGAGATTGGCTCTTTGTAAACACACACAGTTAGGGATTTACTGAGCGTGCCCGGAGAATGGGCACAAAAGCCATCAAACACACCTCCTCTTCTCACCTCACAACAGATGCCAGTGTTTAATTTGTCTTTCACACCGGAGGCCCAGCCTTAGTCTGCTGGAGATGATGAATCACTAAAGTGGCACGTCTCAGGCCGGTGTCCTCCTAAGGCCTGGAGGCAGGTGTGCACACACGTAAGGTGAGAGACGGTGGGCACACACTCACCCACTCTCTCTCTGGTCTAGTCCTGCCTCCACACCACACAGGCTTAGTGGAGCAGGGAAGTGATCTGTAAAGGTAGCATATGAATCAGGCCTACTGCAGATGAGAAAGCTATTATAAATTTGTTTTGGTCCCATGGAGCTGTGTGTTCTACCATAATTTTCCGAGCCTATCTGCAAAAGTAGATGTGAGAATCTTAACTCGGCCCCCTAAGAGAGTTAAATAAGTAAGTGCACTTCATTTAAAAGAGGCGTTTTGCTCCCTCTTGCTGTAATTTCCCAAGACGTTGTTTTGAAAGAGCAATGCTCAATAGAGTTGTTGTTGTGTGGGGTGTTAACGGGAGCTCTTACTGGCTGCTTGGTTGCGTGTTGGCTGCCAAGTGAAGGCTGCCATTTGAGGGCACTCTGGGAGATGGCCATGGCAGCACGGCACAGAGCGGTGCAGTGGGGGACACGGCGCAGTGATTAAGAGGGAGAGAGAGGGCACTCATTACGTGTGCGTTTCCACTGAGACACAGCACAAAGCCCAGCCACCAGCTCTGGAGATGCGGCTGCCTACGCCTCCGAAGAGCGCAACCGTGCACCCCCTGGGAAACTCCACACGTCTTCCTACGCCCACTTCTTTCTCTCTCTCTCTCTCTCTCTCTCTCTGTCTATCTCTCTGCATCTCCCTCTAACTCTTCCCTCTTCAATGATTTCCATCACTCACTCACTCACTTCTCATTTCTTTTTCTCCTGTCCATCTTTTCTGTTTTGCCGTCCATCTTCTTCACCTCCTGGCATTAATGTCTGTATCTTTCTCTCTCTCTTTCTTTCTCTCACTTATTCCTGACCCTTTTCAAAAATCATCTCACTTGATGATCTCTCTATTTCTCTTTGTAAAACTTTCTGTGTGAGTGTGTGTGTGTGTGTCTGTTTCAAATTCAGATACAAAGACAGTGACTTGGGCCCACAGACTTGGGTCTTTCTTGTTAGCTCCCTCAGCCATATGCTATGATGGGCACAGCTCAGACTGTTAGCAGCCCAACAAAGCAAGCCAGCCGGAGGAGCTCCAGAGAGGAGAGCATGCTTTGAACCAGTCCAGCCACTGTCTGGAGGTGCCTCTGCCAGAGCAGCCATCTGTATTCTGCTTGTGTATTATGACCTATGTGCTTCATTACAGGTCTCTACAGCCAGGCCCTGCTCTGGTCTAGATGCTCATCTGTTTTCTCCATGTTGTAGAAATGGACTATTGTCCTGTGTTGTCTTTAGGGTGGAATCTCTTAATCTAATAAAGGGCATAATCTTCAATCCATCCAACAATCTGATGACAAGATCTAAGAACATATTTCATTGAATTAAACAGGGGATCTCTGGCATCTCTTATATTCTGAGGGATTGCTGTGCAAATCATTTGGAAACTAAGCAGCTAAATAGCAAAACGCCTTTCTTGAATTTTGTGACTTGTGAGTTGTTAGTGAATTTTGGTGTTAGTGTTCCATCAAATAGTAGCTGAACATGTTTGTCCAGGCAACCCTATTGGCTAACATTTCTCTTTACAAGCATGGCCTTGTTACATGTGAAAATAAAACCTGTCTGCAGCCATTAGCTTCTGGTCATAAATACAGCAGTCACTTGATGTCACCACATTGCACCTGTTAATATCCAAAATAACAGAAATTGGCTCCCTTGCACAGCACACTTAGCCTGTTTAGGCCCTACACCCACCAACACCCGCCCCTGATCCTGAATCTAGGCTATGAGGAATGGTTTCAAGAGACAGGCCTCTACTGACAATATCAGATACTATTTTGAATCTGCACTCTCCTCATATTTGCTGTTATAGTTTTCATCACAGGCTGAGGAAATGCTCTTTAGAGAACCCTTGGTTATTGTAGCCTCTGCAGTGTCTGTATTTTAGGAACTGTTCATCAAATTTATAATTTCATTACTTGCTGTCTTTTATTTATGTGGCACTCTGTGCTGGATTGCCGATGAATAGATGTTATTAGATGGAGTAGACCTATTTCTTTTTTTGTGCTGCAATGAAATACTTGGCGCTTTCACTTTGCCTGTCATGTGCAGTGCCTCTGGCAATGAGAACATTGTGTGAGTGAGTGTGTTATTCTGTGTCATGCTCTGCAGGTGACTAAATGTGCCACATAATGTTTGTCCTTGGAGCTCTGAGCTGCTGGAGCTATTTTCTCTCCTGTTTTAGTTTGGCTGTTTTCGCTCCAAAAGCAGGTCCAGGGTAAAAGTTCATTCATCTGTTTTGAGTCAAAGTCCCCTCGTTCCACTAATGTACCATAGACTGCTCCAGCCTCTGGAGTGGTTTCATCTGGCGCTGTGTGTTTGTTCAGCTGTCAGAGTGTTTACAAAATACAGGAACCCAAAATACATGTGGCCAAGAGAAAGGCCCATACACAGATAAATGTGAAGATTGTTCTATTATTAGAAAACACATATCATTTTACGCTTACAGTTTACCAAAAATTGTCCTTTTAGTAATATTAAATATTAATAGAAATAGAAAAAAATGCATTAACATTCATTGTAAAAACTGTTGTGAATAGGCAAGGCAAGTTTATTTAAAGCACAGTTCATGCATGGAGTCAGTTCAGTGGGCTTTTCATAGATAAAAGCAATAGAACAGATAGAACAATGAGGACAGTATTGTTTTCAAATCAAGTGAAATATTCACTGTCAGCCCCCTCTAACCTAAACTCCAAAAGACATCCATGGGCTGAGCACTGTCTGCAAGTCTCTAGTGGCTCTCCCCTTGCAGGGACATTTCTATTCAGAGAAGAGGTTGGATCTGACTACTGTCTCACTCGGCCTGCCTTCTCTGGTAATTTGCCATCTCAGATCCTGAACCTGGATTATAAAACCTATCAGGTCAAAGTGATTGGCCCTGCTTGCTATGGATTGAGCTGAAGCCTAGCAGATTCAGCTTGTGTCAAGAAAGGGAATGGAATACCCAGACTGAACATGGCCCTCCATGGTGAACAATTTGTTCCCACACTGTATGGTAATGTGTATGGAAAATTGATTTTGTAAGAACATCTGCTCTATTGTAAATCTTGTAGCCCTACCCATTGGTCTTCATGTTAAGTTTAACAATAATTTCACATAGCTGTTATAATAATGCCTTTTACAGTAATGCAGGCACAACCCATGCTTTCTATAGTGTGTCTACAGTGTTTGATCATAGCACTGTAGTAATACAGAGATAAGCTAGATGCAAAGCCTTGGCAAAGAATGTTAATGCATCTTGAAAAATTTGTGAAATTTGAGGTGATGGCCATTTCTGTCCTACCTGGAGTCTTTGTTCTGCCCACCATAATGGTTGTTTGTCATGTAGGCATGTCAGCAAGGTGCTGGTTGTCTCTTGGAGGGAGAGCTGCATGGAGAATGCGGAGTTGGTGCTCCGTGGAGAGGGGCAGGATGCCCAGGCAGACAAGTCACAGACGTCTGTTGCTTCCTCTCCCAGTGACTGAACAGGCCCTTGGCTGTGGCAGCAAGTGAGGGAGAGACAGAGACTGTGTGTGTGTGTGTGTGCTCGCTTGTGCATGCTGCTGCTGGATCTCTTGACTGTGCCTCCTTCTGTAGAGGCCTGTGCTTTTGTTGTTTTCTTCATGTTGTTTTCTTTTTAACTTTGCCCGTCAGAAAGGCACTAGATCAGTACAGGACCGTTCCTACCCTTGGCCTTTTCCTGACCAGTCGTCCTCCTGTGACTGGGAGTGCTGGCGGCTCTCGAAGTGAGACCATCTGTCTAGCCCTCGCCCTGCTCCAAGAGGGCCCAGGGTGCAGCTGCTCCAGCCCAGCAGAGAGCAAGGGTGGGATGGGAAGGAGAGAGGGAGAGACAGTGAGAGAGAGAAAGAGAGAGAGAGAGAGCAATCTGATTCCACGTTAGCTAGCTTCATCAGGAGCACTAATCTGTGCCCAGGCCCAGCGAGAGGGCAGAACAAAATGGCTGCTGTTGATCAGGCATGTGGCGTGCTGGTCAAGGGGTGAGGAGAGGTTCCATGTCACAGCTGGCAGGGGGTGAAATGAGCCGCCTGTTGTACCTGAACATTATCTCAGTGCGCATTAGCACACACTTATTTACATGCTCTGGAAATACACTGGCTGTATGTGTTTGGGATGTGCTGCAGCAAGCAGACAAAGTCACATGGAGCTGTTGAAGGATAACTGTAAGTAGTAAGAGCAGACCAGGTAATTAAGGAACTCTCTTATTAGCAACAGTTTAAAGGGAGTATTTAAGGAAATGTAAAAGAATCTATAGTAGAAGATCCAGCCCTGATGAATCTGCTGTAAATAGGATATGATTGACAGATGTGGTGACACTCAATGGATGAGCTAATAAGCCAGTGGATGAAATTAGGAAGGGATGAAAGGGAAAAAGGGTCCTCTTGTATGAATAATCAAGCAACTCAGCATTTGATTGAAGGAAGTTTTTCTTCATGTCTGCCAGACTGCAACCAGTGATGGATATCAATGAAAAGGTAACTGAATCAACTCTATTCATCATGATCGTTGATTTGTAATTCTGGAGATGAAAGTAGCCTGGATGGTAGAAGAGTTTTTGACCCAGATCTTACGTATTATGCCCAAGTCTGCATATGAAGAATTGTATTAATATGCTCTTGTCCAATTACAGGAATATAGTATTCTATTCAAAGCAGGTGGGAAAGAGACTAATAGAATGTCATTAGCCATGTCTTCAGCATGACATGATTTATGCTTGCATTATTATTATTATCAAAAATCTTTTCCACTGCAAGGTCCATTTCCTTTCAGCTAATGACGATCCTATTTTAAGGATTGGCTCATTTAAAGCAAAAAAGAGATTTGATTAATACTCCCACTTTTTGTTGAACTGCTAAAATGTAATCGTATTATTTGACACCTGGGAGACTGTGGCCCATTTATTTCTCTAATAGCTATAATAGGTTATGGTGCTGTTTCATTTCCAAGTCAAATACTGTAACTAACTGTCAGGGATCTCAGTGATGAAATTGACTGCTGTTATTATTGTGGAAAATGCTCTGTAGTGACACTAGATTGTCTCATCAAATACTCAGCACAGTATTGGAAATCAGCTTCAGAATTGATCAGCTCTGACTTGACTTGACTCATGATGGGACCAAAGGGAAAATCATTTGGCATTTCTGCTTCTCTGTTTTAAAAAAGACTCTCTTTCCTATATGGGACAAGCTCTCATACATCAACCCTGTGCCATGGTACTGATGTATAGGAAGGAAGGTGCACAGCCAGTGCACAGTTCACTCCACTCATCCCACATTAGTCTATGCCACTTACAATGCATGTGAACTGGCATTTGAGAAACAGTTTTGCTGACTCCTGCAGTTCCATTCTGTGTAGTCTTTGCTGAGAGAAGGAGAGGGGCTGGGTGGGGGGGGGTCTCTGTCAGATGTGTCTGTGCTTGGGAGGCCTGAGACAGAGGAGCTGCAGAAGGGCATCTATTTATGCCACTTGACTTTTTCTCCTCTCTCTATCTTGGGTGCCAGAACACGACAGAATGCAGTAAAATTACAGTGCCCAAAATATGCCCCCAGAGAGCACTGGGTTGGTGTAATGTCTGGTGTGTAGTTGCTGTAATTAAGATCTCTGGAAAGTGTCAGGCCTTTATTTTTTTCTGTCATCTTTTCCCTTACCCCAGCAAGACAAATAATCCCCTTATTAAATAGAGCACCATTAGTAATAAATACGCTCCTATTCAGTTTGTTGCAGTGAGCTGAATCAAATCCTGCTTTTATGGCTTGTCGTAAAAAGAATACTATTTCCTGCATGAAGACGGTTCGCACAGACATTCCCCATCAGGTTCTTCTCCCTAATAAAGCACTTAAGCTCCGGCGTGGGATGGATTTTGGTGAGGCTGGACATAAATTGGCAACAGTGAGATAATTCCATTCTTCTCATTAATTACCTCTGAGAAAGAGGGGCAAATTGGTATTGATTGTGGAGGGCTGGCCCAAGGCTGGTTTCACTGGCCTGTTATAGCACCTCATTGCATTTCCAAATTACCAGTTAAGGAAAAGCAGGCGGATCATCCTGTAGCCTGGTTCCCAATTAAAATGTGCACCTCACCTGCTCTTACCTGTCTCTCAGCTCACTGTCCCATGTCATGACTCAGGCGTAGATAGGAGCAGCCTGTTAGCCTCCTGCAGCATGGGAGAGAGAGAGAGAGGGAAAGTGAGCAAGAGAGTTTGACTCTCAGGTTCTCTCTTCCATGACTGATTGTTTTAATTAACTGTTAACCACACCAAGACGGGCCGCTGTGTTCAGCAGATCCAGATGATAAATTGGACATGACTGGTGGAAGGAACATCTGCTGTGTTGTGCACTGGAAGGCAAAGGAGTCGTTTACCAGTGTAAATCACAGGTGTGCCCCAGCTCTGCTGCTGGACAACTGGTCCTCCACTCCGAGTTTAAGCTCCAGTGAAAGATTTCACTGTCTGAACAGTTTACAAGTCCACACTTAACCTCAACTCTCAGAGGTCCCACAACACACATAAATAACCAGCTACATCTTGCCTTGGAGATGTGTGTAAACTGCCCCTGAAGCAACAATCTTTATTAATCTCTTATTTATTACCACCTCTCATTTACTCTTCAACCGGCTGATTATCCATACAACTCATGGAATTATAGTTTGTGGAAGTGAATCCTTGACTAGGCATAGCATCAGACACCGATTGTATGAAATTGTACATTTGCTAGTGGTCTGTTGTCTCCTCAGTGCAGGAAGGCAGCAGAGAAAAGAGTAGAACAAGGCAGACCTTGAGCAGATGGATTTTCTTCAGGGTGAAGAGTGCAGCGCAGACAATGGGTCTTCGGTGAAAGAAATGAAAGTCTGTCCTCACTGGAGTCATTCTATAAACGGAAGAGGAGTAAAAGTGGAGAGCAGTAAGCCGAACCCCTTAGAGAGAGAGAGAGCGAGGGAGACAGAGAGAGAGGGAGAGGGAGACAGAAAGTAAAACAGAAGAGCGAGACAGAGGGAGAGAAAGAGCAGATTCCCTGCTATTCTAACACACAAGGACAGCTAAATTCGATAGAAAGTGTACCCTGCTGCTGGGGTGAACAGGGTCCTCAGCTGCAGGGTGAAAAAAGCCCAATTAGACAACCCCTGTGTGGAGCAGCAAAGTCAGCCTCAGCTCAAACTCCCTCACAAGGAGGGACATCACAGGCGCTTTGCACATGCTCTAATGACTCCCCACCAGGGGCTGATCAACTTTTGGGATCATTACCCTCCCCCCATGCCCTCCTCTGCAGAGTGCCAAGGCATCCTGGGCTCTGTGTACCGTCTCAATCCCCAGAGAGGCCCTAATTATATTCATTACACTCCGTCCAGAGTCCTCCTCATTCCATAGGATGCCTAGAGGATTAGCGGGGAGGTTAACACACTGACGTTGAGCGATATTAAATTAACCTCTTTGATTGAGTTTACTTCGCCATGCTCTCCAATTAAGTGGCTCACTTTGAGGACAAAGAGGATTTGAACTTGGGCAAGTTGTCCTGCCTCCTCACACCCTCTGCACACGTCCGCACAGAGATCATCTGGATGTGAGTATATGCTTGGGCAGACCACATCTGTGACCTTGCTGAAAGCGATGTGTCAGCCTGGTGCGTTGCATGTGTAGAACATGGCATTAGTGTTGCTCGGAGTTCACTCCTCAAAGCCCTTCAGTGAAACCCTTCCACTGCATGATGAGTCACTTCAGCCTTTACACAGGACATGACAGCCATGATGCCTGTTGTTTACTCGTCTGTGTACATCAGGTGGGAAATTTGGGGAATTTTTGTGATCATTTGTAGGAGAAATCTTGTTAAGTTGATAAACATGAAATACAGAAATGAAGATAGAGTTCCATCAGTCTGGCGCTGTCAGATCCCCTTGTTCTAGCCATGTGTGAAAAAGATGAGGATGTTACAATAGCCTTTTGGAACGGTCTCACAGATGCCCTGATTGCTCTGAGAGGATGGTGTCGAATCCTCATATCTGGGCTTATTGTCTGACTATTACAGCATGCTTAACTGTGCTGTCTGCACAGTGGCTGTCAGGCGCACTCATGCAGGAATGGCTAATTTGCCAAACAGCCAGCATGACTACATGCTCAGTGTGCCAGGGCCCACCATTGGCAGGCCTGGAGCTGACAGCCTGACAGGCATAGCTGGGGCTCTCCTGTGGTTTGTGTGCTGGAGCTGGGTTGGGCAGCTCAGAAACACAGGAGCAGGGTGAAAGGCTACCAGTTGAGAGACAGACAGTGGAAATAATGCTATTGGTGTTTTCACTCATGTGTGGAGTAATGGGGCTCTAAACTCCTCTTCCTCAAGTTTTCTTGTTGATCCAGTCTCAAAACAATGCCTTTAAATGTTTGATTAGCTCTGTCTTCAATTCAACAGTGTTAGTCTACTCTGTGTTCAGTTTCACTGTAAAGTCCTGCTTTACAGACTTGCGTGCAGTGTGTTTCAGTACTAATTGGCTGACACTTGTATGTTTCTCTTTAGTGATTCATTAGCCCAGCTCAAAAATCATTTAAACATAGTATGGCATCAATACAGGCCGAATTGATTTTGGAAAGCATTTAATGGAAACCTTTAGGGGAGAAAAGCTAATTAAAATCATATGCAGGTCAAGCACATTTAATGAGTTTCCATTAGTTTGCTCTAGCTTAGCTTGTGAATTGAACTACGGTTGAATGCTAAATCTATCCATTGAGCATTGTAATTGACTGGGCATTTTAATGGCTTTTCAAGTTACCTTTTCACAGGCTAGCAGTGCAACACTTTACAGCGCTGCCTAATGGACAAGGGAAATAGATACCATAGCATTTTATCTATGGTGTAACACCATTTAATGTGGCATGTAGAACTTGCTTTTAGATTGGAAATGCATGTTGTGTCCCACTAATTTATGGTCACATTACAGCAACTTGAGCTGAACCAGTTCTCTAAATTGTCTCAACAGAAGTGTATGACCATCTCTCTGCGCTCAATTTTTTTGCATTTGATACATTTTCCCCAAGGGCAACCTCCAATGTCATGCTCCTTAGTAACTCGAGTTACTAAGGACTAAGGACCACTGGTGGAGCGCACAGGGAAGCATCTGGAAAAGGACAGGGAGATACTGTATGTGATCTACCGTTCACCCTTCTTCCCTCAGTAGTGTTTTATCAGAAGCTTGTTGTCAATGCAGAAATGCTAGCCCAGTGAAAACACTATGCACTTTAGCACTATGGTTTCCACTTAGCGTAGCCCATATGTGAAGTTGTTGTTTGTGTCAACATATTATCTCCTATTGTCACTCAGTCATTACCTGAGATTAGTGTGATGAAGCGCAGAATTTGCCATTTATTGTGCTTGTTTAAATGTGTTGGGTGAAAGAAAGGGTGTTGTCACAAATGGTAGGTTTAGTTTCACTTGTAGTATGTAGCAATATTGACACAGAGTATGTGACACCTTTTGGAATCCTTGTTGATATCCATTGAATAGTTGGTCTATAAAAGTGTGTCACTGTCAACCTTTATCATAAACCACATCATGTGATGATCTAATTGTCAGATATGTGATATTTATTACACATCACTTCTGTTGGTGTTTTGGTTGTTTGTCTTGCTTAAGTATGGCCAAGGGTGATGTCACAGCACATAAAACTCCCTGCTGAAAATGGAAGCGATTTGAGCAGCAGAGAACTAGACATTTGGAATGTTTGCTTGTGACAAAGTGATGCCAGAAACTGTTTTTTTTTCCCCTTTTAATCTATTTGTGTTCCTCTTGAATTATGTGCTTTGGCACCAAGTCAATTATTTAGCCATAAACAGCAAGAAACATTTTAAAAATCCTGATGGCTCTAGCCATTGAGTGTCTAAGGAAATGGTGCATTTCATTTGAGTGAAACAGAGGCCCTGCATCACCATGAACCTAAGCAAGAGTCACAGGCTGGATTTATATACGCTGCTCCCCACAGAAATCTTCATTTACATTTTTTAGTGCAGATTGGAATTGATCTTTGTCATTAGTCATTCAGAGTGCCAATAACCACAGTTGTACATCCTCACACAGCTCAATAATCTTGCAGGCACTGAAGTAACATATTTGCAATAGGCCAGCTGTTATTTTGAATTAATATCACTTCTTAGTCAAACTTATTTGGAACATTGGAAGTAATGGTCAGTTCCTCATCATGGGCAGACATGTGTGGGTAGTGATTTTTAATGTTGGTGTGCTGGACTGCAGTTGGCAACACACAGAGCCAACTGTGACTGTCACCACAGTTGCTGTACCGCTAGTTCTCTGCCAAACGATACTGAACTGAATCAAAATAAACATTCTGACATTTCATCTCTTGGACTTCCACATAAAAAAAGAATATTTGAACATCCTTTGAAATATTTGTGAATAGCCTAGTCTTTAAATTCACCAGACCTGTACTAAACTACCTCATATTCAAGTCTCAAGATTTTTACAGTTTGCATCATTTGGTTAATGTTTAACTTGACAGCTTAAGCTTGTATTAATGGGGGCGAAAACAGCCAGCAGCACTACTGCACCAGTCCAGTGGTAAATCTTTTATGTCCCTCTCTTACCATCTGATTGAATTCAGCCTTGCAGACCAATATTTACTTTGTTCTCAGATAGCAGTTGAGTAAATACAACAGCATATTGAAACCACAGCCTATTACTACATAGCACTGGCCTGGGATCTGTTCTCTGATCAGTGATAATAAAACACACATGCTTAGAGCACAGAGTCTCATAATGAGAGCACACAGTGAGTTGAGTCCAGCACTGGCAGCTGAGTGAGAATGGCTACTAGTAGGCTACTGCACCTAATCATGTGATGTGCTTTTTGTCTGTTTGTTCATCTCAAAGCTGCTCTCACTACTTGGCCAATTATACCTCTAATGGGTCATTAATTACACCCAAGTTATTGTCACACTATGACTTTTTTTAGTGTGCCAAGAGTGAACATTTACTCAGGGAAAATTCAGACAAGGCCATTAATATTATTCACGCAGATCTAATATCCCCAGACAAATACCCATGCCTTCAATTAATAAAGAAAACTTGTTTGGCTGTGGTTGGCAGTTCAGTGGCCGCATAAAAGCTGTGTAATATCCTTGCTTTAAAATTGGTGTTATAGCACATCCCCCTGTGATCTGAAATTATTGCTGGAAAATCCTCTATCAGTGTGTAAAACTCTGGAGGCCTTTGGAACGTTCCGGCACCTGAATCTGTTTAACTGATTGTTTAACCAGTGTTGCGGCTCCAAATAAAACATCCCAATGAAATAATGCAGGAGAAAAATAGCCGAATCTCACACCGTGAATCCATTTCACCAGCTGGAATTTGATAAGAGGGGCTTACGTCATACAAAATATGTCACAGACACATCTATTTGCATGTGTGGTATCATTTCTGAAAGTGTCCTCTGTATTTCTGTGTAAACAAAAAGATGGTTATTAGATCAAGCTTTGATGTCTCCCGCTCTCCAGTCTTGAGGAATCTATTAGTGTGTGAGGTGAGCTCTGCTCCCTGGCACTGGGGCTGGTGCATGGCTGCAGGCCTGTGGCAGTGTTGGCAGGGCCACCCCCACTCGTAGACACGGTCACATGACTCCTCTCATTAGCAGGAGTAATGCAGACTAATGAGGAGCAGGAGGAGCAGGAGGGATGGATGGAGGTTGTCCAGGTTAGGTAACATCTCGCTGCACCCCCACAGGTCCCTCTCTGGTGGGCATGGTGCAGAAGGACTGGGCCTCCCACAACAGTATCGCCCTCTCCTGGAAAGAAGCGGAACAGCCCTTGTTGCCTGTGCTGGACTATGAGATCAAGTATTATGAAAAGGTACAGCAGCTCCCCAAAGTATACTACTTCTCTGTTCTCTTCAGAGCACTTAGCCTGTGGTCACAAGCGCAAGCTGAAGCTCACAATAGTCAGAATAACACTGCATTCTGGTACCAGGAAAACATATTACATCCCCCTACCCTTTGTGTTGAGGATGTTGAGTAGCTTGTGTAGATGTGGGGTCCGTGTATATCAATGGGGGCCGTGTCCTTACATCTGTTTTGGTGTGTCCTTCAGGAGCACGAGCAGCTCAGCTACTCCTCCACGCGCAGCAAGGTGCCCAGTGTCATCATCGCCGGACTCAAGCCCTCCACCGTCTACATCTTCCACATCCGCGCACGCACCCCTGCTGGCTACACCAGCTACAGCCCCAAGTTTGAGTTTGAGACGGGAGACGAGGGTAAGGCTCTCTCTCCTCCTCTCCTCTCCTCTCCTCTCCTCTCCTCTCCTCTCCTCTCTTCTCCTCTCCTCTCCTCTCCTCTCCTCTCCTCTCCTCTCCTCTCCTCTCCTCTCCTCTCCTCTCTTCTCTTCTCTTCTCCTCTCCTCTCGGCAGGACGTCCCGTCTCCTGACTAGTTCGTCCTGTGGGCTGCAGCTGTTTCTGTCGGCCAGGTCTTCTCTCTGTTGCATGGCAGAGTCGGCATTGTGGCGTCCCAGCCCACATTGAATATTCATCCACCCGCATGCGGAATAAAGGATAATCACATTTGAAAAGGGTTCTGGCATTTATTGCCATTATGCCACCTAGACAAAGGGGTTGCTCACTGGCTCTCAACAATAAACGCCAATGGTTCGAGAACAATCAAATTAGAGCCAGTGGATTGTAGACAGAGCATGAACCCATTATGTCTGTAACATTGCCAACCAAACTCACCAACTCAGTTGCACACAGTGTCCCTTGCATTTCTGCAATCAGTTTTATCTCTTTTTAGTGTTTAGTGTTTTAGTTTTTGTCTTGTGTCTTATTATGATTTTAGATTTGACACCATGTCATAAATATCTCTTTGGTAATAAACAGGCAGTCTTCAGGTCATTGAACATTTTTCTCATTCCACCTCTCCATGGTTACTGGAGCACAGAGCTGATTGTCAGGTGGGGGAAGGGTGGGGGTGGGGGGCTGGGCCAGACAGAGGTGAGGTGCAGGGGGCTGGAGAAGGAGGCTACTTTGGGAGAGGACTTTTGTGTGAATGGAGACCTGGTTGACCCCCACACAGTACTCTGACGTAGCAGCCTCCAGTGGCTCATCCCTCCTGCACAAAGCACTGATTAGTACACTGCAAATCACACCATCTCCATTAATTAGAGGCTTTTTTTGCCCAGCGCACACACCAGCCCTGTCTTAGGTAAAAGTTGCTGTGTAGTGATCTTCTATTGAGATCTGATCTGCAGTCCCCCTCTTCATCAAAGGAGTGCTACTAATTACCGCTGTCCATCCCTGTCGCCCAGCACCACAGCTTGCCTATTCCCATTCCCCTCACGTCCTCACAGCTAAGGATCCAACCCTCTGCCTGCCTCTCTCTGCTTTTGTTTTGCTTTTTAGCCCTTTTTTTCTGCCATTGATTGATTGATTTCTATCATCTGCAATTTTTCTGAAGATTTCTGTTCTTATCTATAATTAAGTAATAAAGGAAAATTTAAGAAAATTGTGGATGTTACAGTAATCAAGCTGTAATTAAATAATTAATTCCGTAGAGATGACCAGATGGTAATTTCAGGGTGAATTGCATGCCTAGGAATGCTGAAGGTGAAGGAAACATCATTTAATCATCCTTTTCTGTTACCAGTAAAAAAGTCTGTTATCGAGGTGTGTTTCTGTGTGTGTGTGTGTGTGTGTGTCACAGCACACCCATTGTGATGTGTTCTGTTGTTTCTCCTCTAAGCCTCAGACATGGCAGCAGACCAGGGCCAGGTGTTGGTTATTGTCACAGCTTCCGTTGGCGGCTTCACACTGCTGGTGATCCTCACTCTGTTCTTCCTCATCACTGGACGGTAAGAGCCACAGCCACAGCCAACCTGCCCTACCATAAGGGCTCACTACACCTGCCTACTGCATACTGCATGCAACTCAGAGTTTTGGTGCTGCCTTTATTTACCTTCCCGTTATTATTGTCCGTCAAGACATCTTATAGGTTTCTTACCCTTCAGATGCCTTGTTTACTATTACACTGGACCACTGAAGACATCATTTGTATGCTTTCAGAGGAAGGAGTTACTGCTCTGTTTTTAAATGTATCATATGGATTTTACAGCCACTTGTGTCATAGTAATCATTGTCCGAGTGATATGGAATGTTGATTTTGAATGTTGACATTTATTTGTGTGGTGGTTGTATGAAATAATACAGATAGGTACAGTTAGGTCTTTCAGTGTTGTCAGTGGATGGAATGGAGGGAGTAGAATGACAGTTTTAACACAAAATGGAAAACAGAAACAAATATAAATATGAATGAATAGAAAATTATGATTTACCATTTGGGGCAAAATGAGTGAGTAAATCAAATTGTCCATATCTGAAGCCTGTTGTATGCTATTGCTTGAATAGTATGTGTGTATTATGTGACTCTGTGTGTATGTGGGTGTGACCTGTACATGAAAGTCATTTAATGGCCATCTATTACCAGAAGGCTATGTAGCATATAACACACAGTAATAGAGTGCATTCATGCTTCTGTTCATGAGATTGATCTCGGCAGCTAAGAGACATTAAGAATACATCATCATGTATTCCAATCGATTGACCATTTGGGATGCTGAGCGCCAGATTAGTTGGGTTTAATGTGATTAAACAATTCTGCCAGCCAAAGTGTTTATCTGCAATATGAGTCCTGCGCTGAGAAAAATATGCTTTGAAGATGTATTTCAATCCCATTCTTTTTTTTTATCCCAAAGTTAATATTGCACTCTGCTGGAAAGAATACCTTTTCATTCGGCAGAACATAATTGACTTAACCTTGTTACAGCATTGCTGTAATTAGAAATTGATTCAGCCAAAGAATGGAAATTAATGTTGGTGTTTATTCTTACCATTATAATACATATCATAAAATAGCACACACCTGAGTATCACAGAAAAGAGAGACAGGTGTATTAATTCAGGACCTACTCAGAGTCCATAGGTAGCCAGATTTTGGGCAAGGATGTGCTCTCTCTCTCTCTCTCTCTCTCTCTCTCTCTCTCTCTCTCTTTCTGTGTGTGTGTCTGTCTGTGTGTGTGTGTGTGTGTGTGTGTGTGTGTGTTTTATGATGGGTCTAAAGTCTAAAGGACACTATACCTGTCATGTTGCAAGTAATTTAGTAAACCCCCCGCCCCCCAACCAAACCATATCCTTCCACAGCTGGGAGACAGCAGGGAGCCCTAAACCTCTCCTCAGGTCCTGTGTGTGTTTATATATATATATATGTGTGTGTGTGTGTGTGTGTGCGCACTGTTATTATTAACACCTCATTCAGTGGCCCTGCACTCAGAGAGACTTAAAACAACCCAGCCAACACATATCTGGGAACAGCAGCAGAGAGAGAGAGAGAAAGGAAACACAAGGAAGAAGAGGGAATAAAGGAGAGCCCATCCCTCAACACTTTCATTGCACCGTTTTTTTCCGGCTCATTTAGTGGCATGTGTGGAGAGCAGTGATGCTGATGCTAATGCTGATGCTAATGCCGCCGCTGCTGCTGGGCTCCAGCCAGTTGGGCCTGAGTGATGCTGGAGGTTGGCAGAGGACTGGGGGTCTAAGGGCCCACACACGCCCACACACCAGCTCCCTCCCATAGCCAGGGTCACACCCCTCGCCAAGGGGCCAGCACCACAGCCACACACTGATATTTACACCAGATTTGCTTTAGGCATGGCCATTGACCTGCTGCAAATTTGTGGAGGCATGTTCAGGGCTTATGTGATAGGGGCAGTGTTGGTAGTGGGGTATTATTTTTTTGCCTGGCATTGGGCTGGCACTGGCCCTCATGACGGGATGTGGGCATGGTGCACAGTAAAGACTATGCAAAGGTAGAGTAAAAAAACCTGGCATGCACTGACTGGGAGGGATGTGTCATGCATAACAGCCTTAGAGACTGTATGTTCTTGCATAAGAGCTCCAAAAATATGTCTGTCTCCAAAAACACGTCCACACTTCTGTGTTTGCTTCATTTCACCTAACCCAGTTGTGCTGACTGCTCATATCTGTGTTTTGTGCTGCATGGACAAAAATAGCAAACACCTTCTCTTCTATCCTCCAACTCCATGGAGGGACATGGAGATTTCAGTTGCAGCTTGGCCCTCTCCTAAAGAGCAGGATTGGCTATGAAACTGGTCTCTGTGTAGAAGAAGAAAGGCCTAAATATTGAAGCTAGTTAACTCTGAACAGTTCCAACATGATTGGCTACTCGCTGAGTGGTTTTGTGTGGTCCTCTTAAAATTTAAATGTCTGTGCATGAAGGAAATCTTTATTGGGCTTCACGCTAGGCAATCTGTAAAAGGTCAGAAATTGAGAGTGTAATTGCAGAGAATTGAAGAGTGTTTTTAGAATCCTACCTTGCCACTGAAGTCTGCTCTCATGCATATTTCTTACTGACTGGGTTGCTATGGTTGTCTCCCCTTCCATAAAAGGCCCATAACAGAGAAACTGGAGGTCATCTCATATTTATTTGCCCTGAGTTTCACTTTGCATTGAGTGGGAGTGGAGCTTTATAATGTCACTGGGAAATAGCTGAAGCAGGCAGTTTAGAGTGTGAAACACTGGGGCCTAATGGGAGAACATCACTCAACCTCTCCAAGCACATAAGAGTTCACATGCACACAGAAAGTCCATTGCAACCCCCTTTTTCTGTTCTCAACACACACACACACACACACACACACACACACACACACAGAGAAAGCACTGCAAATATGTATGCCTGCCTACTGCATCTAGAGCTTGTACAAAGCCAGTAGATGTTTGCAGCATCTGTAGTCAGCAACTACACCTGCTTGTGTCTGGCAGCCCATAATAAACACTACTCATAATAAACCCCCTGTGGGGAAACAACAATTTAGAGGGAGTGAATCAACTTTTACGTCCTTTGCAATCTTGAACAATAAGATATATGTGTTTATAGAGGGCATCATCCTGTTTAATATTTCTTTCTTTAAGCAATACTCAACAGCTCTTTGCCATTACAGAGACAGAAAAAAAGCTATTTCATTGTGGTCACATCTGCGCTCACTGTTGGTGTGGAGTCCAAGATATTGTGGAAAAGAGAGAGCATCTGACACAGCTTGAGAAAGATGAATCAATGACCAAATGAAACATTGCTCTCCCCGCTGCAGTCTTCTCCACCCGTATCGACTCCTCATCCTCGTTTCTTTTCTTAGTTCCCTGAGTAAATACAGCAGCGCCGCGTGAGCCGCTCCGTCCGCGGGCAGCACCAGAGGCAGGGCCGTCAGGGCTCCAGTACTACAGCAGCCACTGCCACATGTCACTGAGGTTTTAATGAATTGAGTGACCCCATCAGCGGAGGTCGATAGTGCCACTTCTTATTCCTGCACTCCTCCTTCAGCAGGCCTTAGCTAGCTATCTGCTCTGTCCATCAGCCGGCTTTCCTCCACCCGGGTGACACGCTGCTCTAATCTGACAGCGCGCATCATGTCCGACCCCCCAACCCCCACTCCACCCCCACCCGCTGTCTGCTGCCCTGATGTGGGGCCCCACTCTCTCTCCTCTCCCCTAATAGCCAATTACAATCACGGATGGCACTTGTGGGTCTCCCACTTCAAGCTCTTATCAGAACAGGCCAAAGCTTGCCTAGGGTGGATTAAAAATTCCATCTTAGTTTTTATTATGGTAAGAAATGCCATGGCCTCACTAATTACAGTGATCATGTGACTGTAATCATTTCAAACCCTTGTTAGTAGAGGAAGCAGTGTTGACAGCTGTATGTATTCTCAGTTGAGGCCTGATGGTGGCAGAGACAGGCTAAAGACCACTGCTCTAATCATCAGGCAGTTCTGCAGCTTTGGCCCACTGATGCTCCGTGAAGACGTTGGTGGTCTCTGTCTCATTCCTATTCTGTCACAAGCCGTGGTGAGAAACTGTCTTCTTTTCCATAGCCCCAGACTACAGGACAGCAGCTGTCTGCCACCACGCCAGCAGAGAAGGAAATGCTGTCAGTCACACAGTAGAGATAGAGAGTGCTGAGATGCAGCACACACACACACAGACACATACACACACACACAAAATCCCAAGACAGCTACAATAATCATCAAATTAATACCAAGAGTGTGACAGGTCCAGTTCCCTCTATGTGTGTATGTAGTGTTTCCACATGTGTTCAGTGCAGATGTGGAGGTTCGCAACATCAGGAGACCGGAGTGTCACCTCAGGTCCTCTAGTTAAAGAGAGAGAAAGGGAGAGGCAAACACATCCCCTGCTCTCATCTCCTCTCTCTCTAAAGCCACCTGTTCTTAGTTTGCCCCCAAAGGCAAGATGTGTGCAGAGTTGGGATAAACAGACTTCTTCTACGCTTAACACTTTAAACACACACACACACACAATAACTTGCTCACTGCACATGCAAGAACAGAAACACTTTTGTGGCGTGCACAAACAAACACACACACACACACACACACACACACTCTTCCAGAAACTTAGTGCTGTCCTGCGCTCCTGTATCCTCTGAGCTGTGTGCCATTAGCAGTGAGGGCCTCTCAGGAGCCTTCCTCCAGTCTCCAAGCAGCAGACTGCTGCTGTGCCCAGCCCAGCCCAGCTCAGCCCAGCCCGGCCCATGGATGGCTGCCTTCCCCATGCCGGCCTCCTCCACGCATGCAAGCACTAATGGGCTGTCTAATTGCTTTATCTGGGAGATGGGGACATGCTGAGGGGGTTCCAAAGAAAGCTCCTTATTTCCTCAGGGTCTCCTAGCAAGGGCCCTTACCCATCCTGGAATGGATTGTGTAGGAAAATCTTAATTGCATCCAGGAGCATGTGATAAAATTAATTAAAGTTGGTTCGAGCTTAAGTGTATACCGGAGGGCTGTGAGAGAGGGATTCGCTCAGAAATATGATGAGATTTCATGCCAAGCTAGCCTTTTTTAAAGTGTGCGAAGAGTGCTATGAATAGCCAGGGCCCATCTGCTGGAATGTAAATGTGCGAGCTGCTGTAATGAGGAAAATGACTCTCCATGAAACTCAAAGTGTGCGACGCGCTCGGCTAATCTCACACCCTCCAAGTGCTTCTATGAGGAAGCTGAAGAAATCATGAGAAGTGTTGGCAGATCTTGGCTCTCACTTTGTGTGTGTGTGTGTGTCAGGGTGTCTGTATGCCTCAGCTGGGTATTGAAAAACTAGGCAATCAGTTTCCAAGTCACAGAATCTGAGATATTTCCATATTTTTTCATTTCCTCTTCATTCTCTTGACTAAATTGTCATCATTTTGGGATCTATTTTTGTCATGGCTGATTGGACTAATACCTTCATAGAAATATGCTAGTCTAGTTCAGGATATATTTGCTGACAAAGTGAGCAGAGGCCAAATGTCCAGGTATGCTAATCTCTGCTGGAGACCCCTTGAGTTCACAGGGGAATCCTCAAAGCAGGAAAGCCCAAAGTAGACATTTTCTTTTCTTCCTGGCAGTGAGCTGGTCCTCTAAGTCAAAGAGGAGCCTGGGAGCAGACCAGAGGAGTGACACAGAGTTGTGTGTGTAAATGTGTATGTGTGTGTGTGTGTGTGTGTGTGTGTGTGTTTCTCATAGCATTTTTTCTGTGTGTTACTGTTATTTTCTCACAGTTTCTCCCTACAGTACAAAGACCTTTCACACTTTCACAGCAGTTTGTTTTGGAATCCGTTTGTTACAGCTCCTGTATTCTCTGTCTTACAATCCAGCCACTGATTCAGTCTGTTTCTAAAGATAATGGTAGAGTGCAAGTACATTCCATAGTCTCCCATCAGAACAGAACTTGGATGTGTTTCCAGATGCTGGATGGTTATCAGTGGCCCTGTTTAAGTGTGTGTGTGTGTGTGTGTGTGTGTGTGTGTGTGTGTGTGTGTGGTGTCCATGTGTGTGTGTTTGAAGTCCCCCCTAATCATTTCCTGGTGTGTGTTTCTGTGGCAGGTGTCAGTGGTACATAAAAGCCAAGATGAAGTCGGATGACAAGCGAAGGGCTCAGTATCAGAATGGCCACGGTGAGTGTTTTTCTGGTCAGAAGCCTTTTCTCTCACAGGCTACCAGTATTTACTGTAGAATAAAAACTCAAAGCATGTAAAGCATTTAATAATTTCAATAGATTGAGCAGTGCCAAATTTTAAATATTCAACATCACTTTAACATTAACTCTTATTCATTAACTCTTTATGGCTCAAGTTCAAATTAAGCTGTTTGGGGTACTTTATGTTCGGGAATAAATGGCAAACAACATTTCCTGAGCCAAGCCACACCAGCTATTCCAATCACGTGTTGCTCTCCACCAGTGGAAATGAAGCAGTCAGGATGTCAGCCCCGGAGTGAATGGCAGCCATTCCGCTGAGACACTGCTGCTATTTGCATGCCATTCATTCCAATCTAAAAGTGTCAGTTGAGTTCCAGTTGTTGTTTTGTGTTGGCTTTGTTGTTTCCTTCATTGGTGCCTTATATGGCTCTGTTCTTTAGCACTCATGGAATCATAAGCCTCACTAAAGGCTGTAAACCAATGAGTCCAAGAGTAGAGCAGAGCAGAGCCTCCAGTCACCTCCAGTCCTCAGTCTCCCCTCCCCAGGCCCTCAGTCCAAGTCCCCCCAGCACCATACTGCTGCAAATTAAGCTGCCTTCACTTCTGAAGCCATCTGAGCCCTTTGGATCCACCTTTTTCCTTACTATCACTCCTCACTCACACCTCTCTGCACTTGCTTTAATCCTCACTATGACGGCAACAGGAAAACAGGTGTTTTGACCACTTTGAAACACTGCTTTTAGTCATCTCCAACAGAACACTTGGCCTCTGGAGCTATGGGCTTGTATTCTAAGCTGGCTGTGTCAGAGGGGTAATAATGTACTAAATGAGAGTGGGGTGTCTAAGCTGGAGATTAATAAATGCCTACGCCAACACACTTTGACAGACACAAAGGGCCATGTGATAAGACTGGCTAGGACTAGAGAGATGGCAGGCACCATCAGCATATTTGCAAATTTGACACACCACAGCAGAATTGACAATGGTTGCACTTCAGATTCTCCACTAAACAAAAGCTCTGGTTGTGGTGTCAGACTCCATTATTGTATTCCATGTGCACTTACTTGATATTCATATTATGTCCATTTGCATTGCATTTATTTAGCAGACACTCCTGTTCAAAGTGACTCTAGGTGAGCATCTTATGGATATGAGTACACTGGGAATCAAACCAGTGACCTTATACTTAAGACTTCCCCATACATTAACATACAGGATATAGCTGGGCACAGCCACTGTCTTGTCTGTCTTAAAGACAGTGATCATAGAAATTCAAAACAAGCTTGTTAATATCAGGAGTGATTATCATTAAATTTGTCTAAACTTGTTTAACTTAACATGGACTTCTGGGTTACACAGAAATCAGTTTTCTGTATTTCAGAGTAGAATCATGTTTATTAGGTTTGCTTGATTTCATGTTTATTAGGTTTGCTTGATTTCTAGATTGCATTTCTTCCTTTGTAGTGGCATGTCTTAAAAATATGCATTGTGTTTTATTGTACTAATGCCATACCTCTGCCTGGGATGCGTTGCAGCTGAGGAGAAAGATGGGCATTAGAATGTGTATTATTATGTATTATTCATGGGCTGATTTGACATGGCTGCTATGGGTGCTAATGCATTGCAATTAATTTATTCAGACTTGGTGGTGGTAGGCAGAAAACAGCTGACATACCCATTGCTGGGATTCACAATTCACTGAGTCAGATCAGTGACAGGAAAAGCAGAATGCCATCCATAGGGTTGTCTTGTCACTTACTCACTCACAGAACTCTGGCACATATACTGGACTCACTCAAAGAAATATTAGAGACATAATGTGTATTGGACTCACAGAGGAACTAATCACTCATTTGAGCTGTGTTGTCTATCACCCACATAAGAGGCACTAGCAGCTAGAAGTTCCCTAGGGGCAAACCTGGGCTCTTTTGCTAGTGTCTTCATCGATGTCCTGGCCATACACCTGACTGGCACCTCAGAACAAGAGCAATATCTAGTGAGAGAGAGAGAAAGGGAGAGAGAGAGAGAGAGAGAGAGAGGAAAAACACGCTGAAAATGCCCCTTGAATCCCCAGACTCCCAGAAGAGAACTGCTTCAATGCATCACTAGCAGTTTAACATTCCAGTGGAGGCTAAAGAAAATTTGGAAGCAGTATTTATTTTTGGCTAGTATGTCTGAGGAGTTGAGGAGTATGTTTTTCTGTTTAATGTTTATGTTATGCTTTTCCTTTTGAAGTATAGATGGATGTTTGCAGTCCTGTGTTCACCATCACTGCCACACTTTTACCCCAGACTAAATTACCAGATTATTTTCAGTAGTTTAGTTCTAAATTGGGTCTTATAGTGGCAGTATGGCCCAGCATTCAGTACTAGCATTTCTTGTGTGTATTTTCTGCCTAACACATGGGCACTGTGTGTGATTCTCCAGCAGTACCTTTCCCTGGTATAAAGACATACATCGACCCTGACACTTACGAGGATCCCACCCAGGCTGTGCATGAATTTGCCAAAGAGATTGACACGTCACGCATTGGCATTGAGCGTGTGATTGGAGCAGGTGGGTTTGTGAGCCCCTGGGCCATAACATAAATATGACAGAAGCACTTTGATTGAGGCAGCGGATCATTTCCTCCATGAAGGGCAGTCTGAACAACATCACATTCTGATTTTAAGTCCGAGAATAAATTATATTATATTATATATAATATACATTATATCAAAAATCACAAACCTAAACTTACCTGAATGAAACAGTGATGAAAGATTGACATTTTTATCAAAATAACTGAGTACACTGAGACATATCATAACAAATATCGCATGTAGATTACATTTGAATTTCCAGTCTAAGCTGTCACACTCTCCACAGCCTTGTGTGCTGCAGCAAGTTCCATGATTGCCATCTAGTGGATTTTCTGTCTTAAAGCAGTTTCTGCTTTTACAGTCTCTGAATGACCCAGCTGTGTCTGGTACCATTACAGTGCATGTGGAGTGTGCTTTTGGCAGCACCATGTAGGGGGGAGTGTGATTGAAGGCTGCTGGTGTGTGTGTGTGTGTGTTTGACAGGCGAATTTGGGGAGGTGTGCAGTGGGCGCCTGCACACCCCGGGGAAGAAGGAGATCCCGGTGGCCATCAAGACGCTGAAGGGGGGCTATGTGGAGCGGCAGAGGAAGGACTTCCTGAGGGAGGCCAGCATCATGGGACAGTTTGACCACCCCAACATCATCAGGCTGGAGGGTGTGGTGACTAAAAGTAAGGGCTGTTGCTGCTGCAAGCACCTGCCTGACACACACACACAGACACACACCCTCCTGTGAGCTATAGGAGAGAGCCCATATAGGCCAGCGGCCCTGTTTGAAGCCAGCCGTGTCTCAGAGCAGGACTGACATTACCATTCCTCAGAGGCTCAATGCTTTGGCAGTGGAAGGACATCTCCTTCCCTCTATCATTGCACATGAGGGCCGTTAAACAATATTAGCCATCGCTGCCCTGCTTTGCAGACACAGTGAAAGAGCCTCCGGTGCAACAAAGCAGCCAAGCTAGTGAGTGAGGGAGCGAGGGAGTGGAGTGATCAGAACAGCCCCCATCTCTCTCTCCAGGGCTCCCTGCAAGCAGCCTGCTGCTATTTCAGCCTTAACTGACACCTGCTGGGAGCTGAGGGAGGGCCAGAGAGATGGGGAGGGAGAGAGAGAGTCAGAGGGACAGAGGGAGGGAGAGACAGAAGGACGGAAAGATGGATGGTGTCCCAGGGGTCTCTGTGGATGTGAAAGCTGTGGAAGAGCTGTCATATGTCTGTTTGGGTGTCAAGGGGGAATTAATAAATAAATAAATCTCCCCCATTTCAAGCAACAAAGGGGCATTACTGATGCATGAAGAGGCTGCAAAGCCCCCTTGATGAAGACACTGCACTGTTAAAGAGCCACTTTCACTCCAAAACAAAAGCCTCTTAAGGGTCTCTTCCTCTTCCATTTCTTATGGCTATGGGCTTATTGGCAGCCAGGCAGGACTGCACGCAAAAAGATAATGACTGCTCTTGTAATCATAGTGGGGTCCATGATGTGTGAACCTGTGCTGTAATGTGATTAGGAGGAGAATTACTTGGGATCGGATCCTTTAACATTCTCAGCAGGTCCTCCCTCCTCTTGTAAAAGAAGCACTGGCACTCTGAGGAAGCCATCTGCTTCAATTATGACTGTGTTTGTGTTATCAATCAAGCCTGGAAAGCGCCAGTCACCTGCGCAGGGAGCACAGGTCCAGATAATCACACGCTAGTCCAAGGCTGAGGTTACTCTGATGATAAATAAGTACTTAGTCAAGCATGAACTTCTCCCATTGCAAAAGAGAGTGCTATTTTCTTCATTAGAGGACCACCTCTTAACACTGCAAAATCCAAGGAGCACTGAGTCCCTTTCATGAGATAAATGGACTGATTGTTTTTGGCCAGAAGGTAATAAATCTTGCTTTTGATGGCATGGGAACAAAAAGAATTGATCTCTCCCCTCAGGGTGACAAATAATATTGGTCTTTTCAATCCATTAGCACTTCAGTGCAGCCCCTGGCAAGAGCAGCAGTGACTGCATTCATTACGGAGAGGCAGTTATGGCTTTGTTTGTATTTGAGACACTTCCCTGTGTCACTCCCACTTCAGAGCAATGAGATGTAAATAGCAGGAGCAGAAGGGCTGGAGGGAGCGGCCAAGGTCTCCCTACGCACAGCGTCACTTTGCTGTAGAGGAAGAGTCAGTGGACAGAGGGGTAGCAGGGTGAAGTCAGGTCAGGCACTGAGTTAAAGTCTGAAAGGTTTGGCTTTGTGTTCTCCTGCTCTGCATGGGCAGAGAGCGTGTGGGACTGTGAGAAGTGTGTGCCTAGCCTTTTCCTCTGCATCCTCAAGGAGTACTCAGCTAATACAAGGCACCTTTTGCTTCTGACAAGAGGAAGGCTTCTTATCAGGGGACAGCTGCATCTAACACACCAAGTGAGTCATCAGAGGCGTCCGTCCCGTCCCTGCATATGCCAACGGCTGGCGAGCACAGCGGCACGGCCGCCTGTCACGGCACAGCGCACAGCAGCCCCCTCACACACGCACCTCCACTGTAGCGTGCAGCCGCCAATCTGCTGGGTGCTGCTCAACTCCGTCTGCATCGCTTCCTTCTCTCTTCTATGTTTCTCTTTCTCTTCTTCCTTTAGTTTCATCTCCATCTGTTTCCCTCCTCTCTCGCACTCTCTCTCTCTCTCTCTCTGTCTGTCACACTTTCTTACCCTTGCTCATTCTCTCTAGCACTTGTTCTGTTTTAAGTTTTATGTTTGCTGTCTTTTGTGAGAGCTACACTATGTTTACTCTAATTCAGTGTACTTTCTGCAAAAAGAAAAAAAGCCTTTACATTTTCCACATTTCAACTTTCTAAGATGAAACCATCTGGTACTTTCACATCCCAATACCTTTCAACCTCTTCAGAGACCAATTAAGAAATGTAAGTACTGAAGTGCAGCTCTGTTTCACCTGTGCAGTAAGAGAGAGTTATGCTTTTAGATTTGCACCTGTCTGTGTAAACACACTTTCAGAATTGTGTGAAAAGATGGTAAAAACTCTTCAGTATAAACAAGCAGTCAGTGATATTTTGAAGCAGATTGTCTCAACACATTTTCCTTGCCACGGGAGTAGCATAATGTGAGGTGGAGCGCTCCCTGCTGTTTCTGCCAGATAATGCATGTGGATGAGAAGATTGTTCCATCTTTTAACTTTATTAGACTTAGTTACTCAGCCTGTCTTGTATACTTCTGTACATTGTCAGTAATCCCCAGACAGCTATGGATGAAAGTGTAATGCAGGCTGTGTTGGGCCTTTGTAGCCTGATGCCATTGTATAAAAAAAAATCTCTCACTTGACATGAATTGAAGGGTAATGTATGTGTTTGAGCATATATATACATATCCTGAGTGTGTGTGCTTGTATGCATGTTTGTGTGTCAGTGTGTGTGTGTGTGTGTGTCTGTGTGTGTGTGTGTGAGTGAGTGTGTGTGCTTGCATGTGTGTGGTGAGGCCAGGAGATTAGAAAGGTGGTGGGATTCATTCCCAAGCCCAGGGAGATGCTTTGCCAAGAAGCTGATAGAGAAATCCAATCAGGCCCAGGAAGCGCTCAGCTTTCCCTCCTCCAGCCAGTCGTGCACAGCAACCAGCTATAGGTCCCATCAGTGCACACCACCGCACTCTGCTCCAGAGCCACATTATGACAGTGCCTTATGCTTCGTTTGAAGATGTGCCTTCAAGACAAGCCTAAAAGAATAGTGAAGATAGGCTCTCTATTCTCTCTTTGTCTCTGGCCCTCTCTTCCTCCTGATTTGTTATTCATGTGTTTAAAGACCCAGCAGGGGTTTGATTATAACCAGGCTGTTTTGCCAATTATCTAAATTAGCTGAGTATTTTGAAGTGTAAACAGAATGTCACATTAAACAGCGTTGAACATGCAAAGCCAGAATCAATCAGCTCTATTTTATTTGGAGACGGTGGTGTGAAATGCTTTTTGAGTGTGAACAGTGGGGCCTCTGATCATGTGTAATCTCATTAATACGTATGATCAGGCCAGACAAGAAGCATCCCATGACCAGGGCAAGGAGACAGGATCTGGATCCCTTTTTCAAAGCCATTAATTAGAGCCTCCAAACTAAAAGTAGACACTAAAACACAAATGTGTCAGAAGTGTTAGATAAGACATTTTAAAATTTATTATAAAAATGTATCATTTTCATCCAACATGTCATTTTATATTACTATGCAAAGTAGGAGCTACAAAGCTATTTCCAATTTCACCCCCTGACCATATTCACAAATGTAATGGTTAGGAGGCACTAGTCTCATTTCAAAGCAGCCCTTGTTTGACCTCCCTCAGCTCCCAACTCACCGGGACTTGGACCGGGAAAAGTAGCTGATGATCATCAGGGCACAGGGCCAACCCACACACACACACACACACACACACACACACACCTAGTGCTTATCTCGCCGCACTGGTGTCCATACATCAGTGTGTTGTAATGCATGTAATCCAGTAATGAGAGCAGGCGTCCACTGAGACAGTGGGAGGGATTAGCCTGTGACATGACCCCAGGAGATGGACGGCAGGTCCTCCCTGTCTGCAGCTCCCTCGCCAGGCCTGCCCAGGGTAGGGATAAAAGTGCACCCTAATTAAAAAAGTGTTTTAATCCAGTGCTGGATTACACTCTCATCAAACTCATGGCTGCCAAGGAGATGACATGCTAATCGCTTATTAACTTTCATGCCAGGGAGATTGAACTCATTTTCAACCTTGGCTGGTGAACAAGGATTAACAAGGACTCAATAGGACGGAGGATACAGTATGAATTTTTCAGGAGGACAAAAAAGTAAATAAATAATAAATAACAAATAAATATATATATATTAATATATATATATATTTATTTATATTTATATGAAGCGCCTCTGGTCATTTGGAATTGGAGCAAATTAATTTGTCAAGACTTTGTGTTGTGTGAGTCCTGCAGTGGAGCCAGAGCAGTGAATGTGCATGTGTGTGCTGCCTGACTGGAGAGGTGCCCGATGCTCTGTGTGCTTTTTGTGTGTGCAGGCCGGCCTGTCATGATCGTGGTGGAGTACATGGAGAATGGCTCCTTAGACTCCTTCCTGAGAGTGAGTACTTTTCTTATTCATCTCCTTTTCAGGGTTTCACATGCACAACAGAAGGACCCTTCATCATGGCATGCAGAGCTCCAAATATAAACAGTAGTCTTTAAAAAGTTGTCTTTCACTGGTTTTGTTCATAGATCAGACATTTTTTCTTTGCTCTTTTGATGAGCCTACTAGCCACTTGATTTCATAATGTGTGAAGAATTCAACATTCGCTTAACAATTCCATGCCTTTGAACCCCCAGCCTGTGTGTCTGAGCTCCAGTGATATAAATAGCCCATTTTCACACCAGATAGCACAGATCTGCCATCTGATTGCCTGCACACCCCCGTAGCCCTGCACCCATCCCAATCACAGCCTTGTCACATGCAGATGGCTTGAGGAAGCGGCAGGCGCAACATGGAGACAGGAATCTCACATGTTTGCTTCAAGCTTTGATTAAAACAGCAGGGTGTCAAAGCTGTCCACATAAAAGATGCTTTGATTCTTTCAACATAAACAAATCCTCTTCAACATCTCTGCCTTGAAATATCATGACTCATTATGTGTCTAGGAAAAAAAAAAACTGACCGCCTTCCTTCCACCTTCCTCTGTCCTGAAAAGGACATTGGATTGTTGCTGATTTTTTGTCCTGTATAATAGGTTGCTATCTTTGGGCTCTTGGTCTAAACTAGTTCATTTCCATTTCGCCTTTGTTGTATTTTTCAGTATTATGAGTAGTTGTGCAGTCCCACTTGTCTGTGATGTGAGTGCACCTCCTGTCTGTCTGCCCCACAGAAGCACGACGGGCACTTCACCGTCATCCAGCTGGTGGGTATGCTGCGTGGCATCGCCTCTGGCATGAAATACCTCTCAGACATGGGCTACGTCCACAGAGATCTGGCCGCCCGCAACATCTTGGTCAACAGCAACCTGGTGTGTAAAGTGTCAGACTTCGGCCTGTCCAGGGTGCTGGAGGACGACCCTGAGGCTGCTTATACTACTACTGTAAGTATGGTTTCCTTCTCTGAGATGTTTCACCCCATCATTAGCATGGTCACTGCCACGACTTATCTACACATGGAACCGTAAGGGACAGAGGGACAGATTTCTGGGTGGCATCTTTGTAGTTGAGCTGCTTTTATTATTTACTAGACATGCCATAAAAGGCATTTGTAATTCACAGCCCAGAATAGTGTCAGCTGCTGTGCTGTGTGACTAACAGCTCTATTTGACTTGCCTGTGAAATCCTCTGCACCCGAGGCATTTCTCTCCCTCCTCTCGGCAGCTGTCTCACAGTCGCCTGTGGAAAGTTGAATTCAGCTTTTTCACTCCAGCTGACACTTGTGTGACCTCTATTCTTTTGGTCACTGGCGTGGGATATATTGCATTCGGAGGTCCATAAGCCATTTTCTGCATGACAGAAATCTCCGTTTGCAGAGAGAGCCAGCTGTCTTTGTCAGACAGGAGAGATAGCCATGAAGGATTTGTTGAGACTTGTGATTTGACTTTGCCCTCATGTGGAAGAAATGGGGAGATCGGACACAGCAATTCCAGCTCCTGGTAAAACCTTTCTGGGGCTTGGATAGCAAAGACAATCTTCTTACACACCCCCAGGATGAGCTCAAACAAGAGGAAACAGCTACATTTGTTGTTTCTGTTATGTGTACAATACTGGACTAGAACATGATCAAATGCAGTATGCCTGAGAGAAAGCACTAAGCAGTGTCTGTTTTGCATTAAAGCCTTTGGCACAGAAGCCTGAAGGCTGATAAAGATTGAACTCAGTAATGCTGTATGTTCAAAAAATTTGTTTTTATTGAGAGTAAGATAGTTATTATCTTAGTATATTAGTATCAGGTCCAAACTCATCTCATCTAATCTAATCTAAACCTGGCATTGTCATCTGTATGTATACTATATTACCTGATATTTGTATACCCTACTTGGTATTAGTATACTGTATTACCTGACATTATCATAAGTATATATACTATAAATCGCTCTACTCATTGTGTGCATTTGTAGGGCGGAAAAATCCCCATACGGTGGACTGCACCAGAAGCCATCGCCTACAGGAAGTTCTCATCAGCTAGCGATGCCTGGAGCTACGGCATTGTCATGTGGGAAGTGATGTCATATGGAGAACGGCCTTACTGGGAGATGTCCAATCAGGATGTGAGTTCAGAAGGATTCATTATGCTGCAACAGAACATCCTGTTAATGCAGCTCATTTCATGCCCTTTCCTGTAAAATTGAATTTTATAGAGGACAACCAGGCCAGCTAGGATGGAGGTGTTTGAATCCAGTGTGAGTGACATACATATAGTCAACTGAACTTGAACCAACAGAGTATCATGTCATCTCTGCTAAATGCAAAAAGCCACACTGTATTTCTCTAATGCGTGTAGTATCATGGCTGTTGGTCTTGCCATTTCTACAACAATCTGTCACCTTTAAAGTTCTGTAGGGTAGTTTGGCTCTATTTTGCTGACCCCTTGGCAATGGTGTCCAAAGCTGAATGCAGAGCAAGTCTGCCTCTGCCTCTCTGGGCCTGAGCCAGCAGCCAAAGCCTGTCCTTGATTCCCCCTGAGTTTTACCCAGGGGGCCGCAGTTTCAAGAGGATTTGAACATGCTGAGGAAATGCTTGGAGGTGACAAAAGCCCTCCTTCACCCCTCAATCCTTCAAATGCTGGCAGCAGTGCCAGGGGAGAAGAGGCCACTCGGGGCCAACAGATCTCTGCCACTTCCCCCTGACACAGACAGCAGCACAGTCAGCTGGGTCCAGCTGATAGGCTACCTAGTGAACGCAGCCCCTGACACGAGACCACAGGTAATGCTGGTGTCAGACCATGCCAACCAGGCTGCTTGACAGTGGAAGGAAGAAACTGCATAAAGACAAGTACTGCAGCTGAAAATGCCCTGAGGCTTTTGTAATTGAGACCGAATTGACAGGACAATGGCACCATTAGCAGACGCTGTGGTACTACAGATTGGATTAGTGCCAGCGGTAATTGCATAAACAGCAGATAAGTGCAGCGATCTCACATTTAGCCGTCGTGTGGACAGCACTGTGACTTGAGTGTGCTTTGGCATGTGGCCGCAGGTGATCCTGTCCATAGAGGAGGGCTACCGGCTGCCGGCGCCCATGGGCTGCCCCGTGGCCCTGCACCAGCTCATGCTGCACTGCTGGCAGAAGGAGCGCAGCCACCGGCCCAAGTTCACAGACGTCGTCAGCTTCCTAGACAAGCTCATCCGCAACCCCAGCAGCCTGCTGACATTAGTGGAGGACATCCAGAGGTACATGGTCCCATCTCTTTCTCTCGCTCTCTCCCTATAGCTCTCTGTCTTACCACACATCACACACCCACCCACTCAGCTGCCTCTCTTTGGTTTACTGAATGTTGAGTTACACAATTTTACAGAGTATTTAGAAAAATGGGATAGTGTTTCATAAAAGTAAAGAGTTGTTGAGAAACAAACTTTTACTTTCCCCTTTCTTTTTAGTTTACCAGAGTCTCCAGGAGATGTTCCTGACTACCCAATGTTTATTTCCATTGGTGACTGGCTGGACTCCATCAAAATGAGCCAATACAAAAATAACTTCTTGGCTGCTGGCTTCACCACACTGAACTCTGTCACCACCATGAGCATTGAGTCAGTATCGCACAATCATTTACAATAACCAGAACACAAATAAAACTAAGGACATACGCTATGCTCAGAGACTAACACTGTTCTTTCTGCTCTGTCCTAGAGATGTGAGGCAAATTGGAATTACGTTGATTGGACACCAGAGACGGATAGTTAGCAGTATACAGACACTGAGACTGCACTTGCTCCAAGTTCAAGAGAAGGGATTCCATGTATGAGATTGTAAAAAAGACGATACAAGCCTGTGCCTCAGCCATCTTCCTCACAAGCAGACTTACGTTCTTAGCAGGTGCAAGGCGGCACTTTTCCTGCAGACAATGGACTGGCTTGCTTACTTCAAGTTTGCAAACTCAATTACTAAGACTGCTTGTTTACATCCAGCAGCTTCTCACAGACAATAGAGCCTGACGTTCAGCAGACTGGCATGTCAAAGGAAAAAAATGTAAGCCTTGTTTGCAGTAAAAGTATGTCTATACCAAGCAACAGTATCAGTATTTAGACCTGTAGATTTGAGAACGTAATCTACAATTATTCTCCATGTTTTGTGACCACGTAGCTGCTAACAGATGTGCAATCTGAAGGATTGTCCGTAATCTAAATTATTTGAAGGTTTAATAAGTAACCACCATCTTGCTAATTTATTTGATCCCAGACGTTCTGGTTTGCTTATACTTGAAAAGTACGGAGAGATGATGTTGAAGAATGTTAATGACTTTGAAGTGTATAGTCCATTTATCAATTATAATCTAAATATATTTATATATGTGAAGTCCTGTATGTGAGAGCCCTAGTAAATGTTATTTTTATTTTCTTATTTAAATCAGCAATATATGCAGTTTCAGTAACAACTATGGGAGAAAAAAAAAACTGTTCTGTACTGTACTGTACACTTTCTTTAGCAATGGACATGGAGAGTAGAGCAGTGACTTCCCTCCGTGGAACTGGAGACTGTAGTAGGCCTAGTCCTGGCACACATGAGAGTACAGTGTTTGCTGTAGTCATGGAGCTTTGCTCTTGTGGATATGTGCTGTGCAGTAAATGAGATCTAAATGTCTATATATAGAAGGTCATGTGTACATAATTTGGAAAATGTTACAACTGAAAATAATGTCAACATACAAGAGGGCGTTAAGTTTAGGCATCTATACAACCCCACTTCATCTGGGCACCCTCTGTGGCCCTCCCCACTATGGACAACAGAAGTGATGGAGGCAAAATAATAGAAGCCAGACAAGATGTCAGATTGTGCCCGTCTTCCTCAGTGGAGGAGGGGGTGTGCCATAACCCCACATGCATCCAGAGACCCCCACCCCATTTCATGGCTAACAGGAACACTCACATACCTCTGCTCCGCGACAGCAGGAGCCCATTCACTGCGGGAGAAGCCCGAGGTCTCAGAACTGTGCCAGCTCACCCGGCAGGCTGTGGATACATTGTTTGGCAGGTTATTGCTGAGCAAAAGGAGACCGCTAGTTGTTTTGTACAAAGTACAAGTAATTACCAAGTCTTGCATTTTATTTTTCTATGATTTCCAAAGAGACGTTGTAGATCTTACACACTGTAAGCGCTGGATTATGAGGATATTTATTTGCAAATAAAGGTAAACATTTCTGAAGGTGACATGACTGCAATCTAAATGCATTATTATGTTAGTATGTCACTGTAAAATTCTCCATTAGGTATAATGAGTTGGTATAACCTTTCAAACAGGTGAGTAATACTTGATAAAATTCACATTTGAATTCTCCCCTGTAAAGTATGTGGAGACTCCATCCAGGACCGTTTTGATGTCAATGGAATGGAAATCTTGGAGGTCTAATATCACCCCCTGGTGGAGAGAAATAGTAGTCATTTCTAACCTGTAAAGTAGGCCTACTATCCTTTCATTTAGTGATTCACACATACATCAGTTTACTGGTTTGTTTGTTTATTCATTAGTGTGTTTATTTCTATAATATGTCAGATATTAAGTAAATTAGATTGGTCAAACCACTTTGTAGTTCATGCCTGAAAAGAATGTGGAAAAAGATCAAGTATCAAGTGAAGGTACACAACCAAATGAGACACTACACATTAGTGGTTGCATACGGGTTGGACGTGGGTTGGATTAGATACACTTTGCCACACATTCGAAGGCATTGTTTCTATACTGACTTGAGTATTTTGGCTTCTTGTTGCATTTCTCCTTTCTGACACAAAAGTATCACTGGACACTATGCAAATATTTCTGGCAGCGCTGTCAGTCCCAAAATGCTGTGTGATGTGAACTTCAAAATATTTTGCAATTGGATTCCACTGAATAAATTCGCCTGTATGATTATATAAAGTTTTAATATGGAAATAACATGAGTTAGACATTTAGCTTAAAGCATGAAGCTGAAGGAAAAAAGGAAAATATCTGTTCAATAAATAGTGTGAAAATATGAGCATAATGGAAAGAAAGAAAATAACAGATCATATATAAATATTTAACATATCTGTACAACTACATACAGTTCATCTAATAAATATACATATTATAGAACACATTCAAATAGGTTTTAAATATTTCATTACAAATGTTTCAAACACAGCACACAAATCTTGATGGGTACACTATGTATTAAAACATTTTACTTTCATTTTCACCAAACCATAGAGCTATAGTCTAGTTTATGGTTCCCCTTTGTCTGATACACATACCAAGGAGTTATTTAAAGTATCCCTCCAATCAGAAATATGTTATAACGAAAGCTCAAATCCTGCTTTCCATGCCTTTGGTGTAATGGAGATGTGTATGAAGGCCTTAGCCCTGCTTAAGGAACATGTACATGATCTCCGTGTGGAAGTGGGCACAGGCATTGAGAAGACTGCAGAGGTTCTGGAATGTCTCCTGGTTTTCATTACGATTGCCTGCATAGATCAGAGACACACATTAAGACATTTACATTCATGCATTTAGCAGACGCTTTTATCCAAAGCGACTTACAAAAGAGGATAACATTCAAGACCTCATGAAGACCTCACCATCTGCCAGTGAAAGCATTTTCACTTGTCCTTTACACTGGTAACTTCCTCAGTTTGGACTGTTTAGACAGTGCACCTATCTAGGGTGAGCAAATATTTAGACTGCACCCAGCCTTTTACTGAAGAGCACCTAATCCTGAAGGAATGGCACAAGGCTAGACAAGAAAGATGAACTCATCAGCCTAACACTGACCTGACATAATGAGCTCATACATCTCCATGGAGACCTCTGACAGCATGTTTTCCATACTCTGAAGGAAGGACCACTTCTCAGGAGCCCCAGGGAACACATTGCACAGCTGTTGCATCATCTTAACCGACCAACTCATACAGTAGCCGTCCTTCTCCGACACCTGAGGAATGCATTTCATGCAGTTCTGTTTCATTATTTCTACATGGGTGAGTGTGAATGAGACTAACTTTTAAGCTAAAAGGATGTTCTGGAAAACTTACTGGAGAGAGGTCATAAAGATCTAATAAGTCAGATCATTAATCCCATTATAAATTACACAATTACATTACGTTTGTGCATGGTGGCCTAATGAAATATCTGCCTTTGTCATCCAGCTCTGATACTTGATTGTACCTTATTTTTCATTGTGGCCTAAATTAATAAACCCTTACACACTATACAAAAGTATGTTGAATATTTCTTTCTACTAAGCCTTTGTGTTACAGTTTATCTGGCCATGTTCCCATATGAATAAAATAAAATAAAGTTTCTGACAGTGGCAGAGCTGTGTAAAGAAATGATTCTCCAAGGCCTTATGTTGCTTACTGGTGACCCATTTGTTATTGATAAGATCATATTTTTATTAAGCATTTGAACAGTTGAATACAAACGAGATGGCAGCCGTCAAGAGCATGTCTACACCATTCTGAACAGACACCCAGCAAAAGCTAACTCACTGAGCAAGCGTATGTGCAGAGGCACGGCTTGGCAGAGCAACAATACTTAACAGGTGAAACAGATGACAAGAACACTGCTTCTATTCTCATCACAAACATGGGTTGTGTGTTTGCTGACAGTAATTTTGACTTCCAATCCCAGACTCACCAGGATAATAAAAACAAGAAGTTGAGAGATGTCAAAGAGTCTTCCGTTAATGGCTTTGCTGGCAAGTACACTGTAACAGATGTTGTTTCCACAAAGGATGAGTAGGCGTGCCATGTTCTCCAGGTACCAGGGCTGGGGTAGGACTGGGAGCCAAAGAACCAGAAATTGAAAAACAATACAGAACAAAGTACTACACTCCATACTGTAGCACTTATTTTTTAACACATATATTTGAATGCAGCATTGCCTGGAAATGTGTTTAGCATGTCTGTAATAATTTTTCCAAACAACTCACCTGCCATCTCATCAACAATGCCAAGCACAGTGTCTGCTGTCCATTCCTTAGCATCTGTATCACTGTACAGTAAGATGATTGCTTTGGCCAGGTCCCATAAGCTGCACTGGGCCACTGCTCCAACACACACATCTTGCCACCCAAGCTGTCCTAGAACACAAACACTGAAATCAGCTCTGTTTTCATGAATGCAGGCACGGTCTACAGCCTCCAGGAAATGTGAATCTGAATGAAGCATCAGAGAGTCTGGTACCATTTGACTGGAGCGGCCCATAGAGGAGGAAAAGTAGGCGAGCCTGGCTCACTATGGGCCAGGGCTTAAGGATGCAAGTGAGCCAGAAGAGGGAGTCTTTACGGTTCTGCCGTGGGTCCAGCAGCACCTTTCTGCAGAAGTTACGAATCTGCTGCTCCAGCTTAGGAGAGGATCCTGTCCATCAATACACAGTGAGTAGTACTTCACTGTCACCTGGTCACAGGTGAAGCTAACATCATTAAACAACTATCAGAATATCAAAATAATTTTAGAGATAGCTAAGCTTGCTAAACCAACACAATTAATTTGCCTCACAGAGAGTCGATTATATTTATACAGCTCCATTTACAATAGAATCCTCTTGTGGCGTTTTAAAGACATTAACAAGAAGCACCCAATAGCAACAGTAATTTAATAATAATCACTTGTCAAGTTTCATTCAAAATCTCTCAAAGATTTTATAATTCACATTATGAATCCAGGTTTATGGGATACTGGGATACAATGCTGGGATACAACATATCTTATCCAATACAGCAAGATGTTTTCCTTAGCACCATGAATTATGTATCAAAACCTTCTGAGGACAATAATATAAATACAGCCTACCTGGTTTGCTTGTGAAAACTGTCTCGATCTTTCGGGTTAAGTTGGTGATTTCACACAAGAAGTTGAACACACGGTGACACTCTGCTTCATCCCATCCTGCTATCAAGGTCTGTTCAATTAATTAGTAGAGGGGACAACAAAGATTAATGGGAAATGAATTTCAACAATGCTATTCAGAAAATTACACTAAGACAACATTCCTTACATGTAAAGTCAATGAAACATTCATTATGTATTTATTTATTCAATGTTTCAGCTCTTTTTCAAGCTGCCTTGATTTTGATCTCAGCTGAAAGATAGTTAAATACTAAACATGCTTTATCTACAAAAGTCTATACTAAGTTTTTTCAATCTGCAATGCAAGAGCATCTTCTCTCTCTGCTCTTTTGCAGGCACAGTAAGATATGTAAGAACAATACATTTAGCTATTTCTCCACTTTGAACTGGAAGGAAGGGCCAGTAGCATGTGATGTGATGCATTCAGAGGACAGAAGGGAAGAAGATGACGTTTGACATTTTGCAGACAGTGTTTAAAAAAAGCCCTTTGCAGAACTAAATTGCAAATCTGGATGGAGGCATGTGGGGATATTTTTCTTCAAGGTCAAGTCACCTGTAGGAACATTCCATAACACGCAAAGCCCAGACAACCAGATGCCGATGTGCATTGATCCAGGGTAAAACAGGGGACCTGAAATGAGAGGTAATCTAGTTAATTCTCATTTCCCTGCAGGGACTGGTTCAAAACTACTTACCTGTTGTTAGTAATCAGGTCATCAGTAATCAAAAAATTGTGTTGAAGATTACCAGTATGGTATTTAGTGTTAAATAAAGATTACTGAAATAATGATAAGCAATATCAACCGAATGCCTTTTTAAAAAGCATTGTGCAGGCAGTATGGAATTAGAATTTGGATGGGATCACATTGTGGTGATGTGCTTTTTGTCACACAATGTTTTAAGTACATTTTCATATGACCTGGAGGGGATGTTGAGAAATAGACATTTTGCTACATGGTACAAAATGTTTAGATTTTAAGGATTTTTTGTAAATATTCATATAAATTTTCATTTTAGAGTGTACAGTTTTCTGAACACTAAACATTTTTCATTAAATGAAAGTCAAGTGTGTAAATGCAGTTACAAAAGTCACCATCATCAACTACTAATATTTATACAAACTGTACATTAAATACATTTAGCATCCATTAAAATTATTTCTAATTTCACAATTAAGGGGATTATCAACCCATAACCCATAACCCAGTGAATCAACCTATAACCCTCTTGTTGCCAAGTGCTGTTGGTAGGTATGAGAATGATGAAACTGAAGCTTTATTTTAGTGTACTTTTCTCGCGCCCTCTCAGTTAGCGTTATCTGCCAGTTTGCAAATTAGGTCTATGTTGTGCCAAATTCTTTTGTTCTCATGCTGTACCTACCAACAGCTCTCGGCAACCACAGGCAACACAAGTTGATTCACTCCCTTTAAGAGCATCACCCATCCTTGGGATCATTGTGATATACGTGAGACAAACATGTGGCACCTGTGTTCTGGACTGTGTCTGCATACCTGTGAAAATCTGCTACTCATGAACTTCAACCTGTCTTTCGTCGGTAATAAAAAGGTACACCTCTTGAACAGCAGACCTTTTAAAAGAGGATATCATTGGTCACCTCTCCATTTTGATTCATGTAGAAGCATTTTAGTCATGAAAGTTCACATTGCATTAGCGGCATTGTGATCTAGTTTCTAAGAATAAAATTTTGATAGAAATGAAAGGAAAGATAAGATTATGATGGACGTCGTCTCACAGGTTTTGTGTGGCTCAATAAAAATCAACATTAAAGATGAATATTGAATGGTGACAGCTGGACAATGTAAAAAGTTAAACTTACCAAGAGAGCGGTAATGGGTGCAGGCATACAGCTCCTCTTTTACTGAGCTGCAATGGTGAAACTTCCACAAAACCATTCTGTTCTTCCAAGACAATGTGGACACATGGCTCACAATATAGTTGCTGATGGCTTTTGACACCATACTGAATAAACTAATATCTGACACTTGAAAATACATAAAATACACACTGTAAACATTTCAGCGCACTTCCTACAATTCACCATTCATTTTATTGACAACAAGCTTCATTATGATGCTGCCCCGATCTAAGCTCATAACCACTGCCAGTAGCCATAATCACCATTCAGGTGGTCCAAAATCAAATCAAATACTTCTGAAGGCAGTCTTTCGAAGAAACTGGGGTAAGCTTTGCACTGACTCCTGGTAATTATTCTCCTTGAGTAAAGTTGTTTCTTCCTGCACTTGCGTTGGTTGCGTCGATTTGCAATCTTTTTTACAGCAGCAGACATCATCTCCTGGTAGGCTATCTTGGTCTAGTGAATTAAGTACATCCAAAAGTCCATTAGAAAAAGTGGTATGTAACCTACTAAACTTCGGTGATATTATACAATGTAATTCAGACATAACCCCCATGTAACGATCACGGTTTTCCCTAAAGATTTTGTAGTCTGACAAGTCTGGCTCTGCCTCTGAAAAGTTAGCCTAGCTAATGCTAAACGTTAGGTAACTACTTCATGAGCTTCACGCCATAGTTAACGTTACAGTCTGTGTTACTTTGCTCTTTGAAACCAGATGTTATTTATTTGCCCTTTATCTATCTAATTCTGAATGTAGACAGCTAAGTTAATTTTACTTTGCTAAAGTTCTTTACTTAAAATTAGCAATAAGGCAAGCTAAGGAGACAGCAGATTGAAAACAAGCCAGCTGAAGTGGCTATAAGGTCAATATTATCTCCTCGTCTAAATCAATTTAACAGGAATGGCATTTGAGTGTGTTTTGCTTGCCAAAACTAACCTTCTAGCTAGTATGTTTAAAATAAATGTTAACGTCACCTTTACAGTGTCGTATACCCCACAAATGACGGGTCAGCAGCAGTGACTTCCTTGTGTCTGGGTCTAAGCTCCTGCTTGGATTCGTTTTTAGGCTGTGCCGCCAAAAACATTCTCGTGCCACTGATTAGTGTGTTGAAAGAGTGCGTATGGCCATGGTATTCTAGAAGCATTTTTATATAGGCTTCATGTGTAAACCACATGATTGTATTTACATTATTGTTTTGTTTTACCTTTCACATCCTCTCCACAGTCTCCAGCTTAGATTGGAGACAAGTCTACATAGGCCAGTCTTCCATGCATATCTGAACGAAGCTGCTGGTGCCCCCTGCAGCTGTTTACATGGAAGTGCGTTTCATACACAAGGAAATAGTAGCCATAAGTAAAAAATTATGGTTATGAATATGATAAAAATTCTGGTATTCGAGATCAGAATGTTCTTGTACTCGTACGGAAATACTGCGTAATGTCAAAATAATTTTTATCTCAAAATCAATTAGCTTATTATTATTTTTACTGTTGTTGTTCATTTAAAGCCACTTGCATCAGCAGGATTGTTTGCCACAAATGAACCACAAGTTTACTGCAAACTTGCAGCAAATATTTTATTTTTGTAAGGGTTCAGGAATCAAATTGAGTTCGAAATTCTCAATTGGTAATAGCTTCAACAGATTCATAGGCTGCAGGCCAAATAGGGTCACTTTCTAAATTTTGCATGCTAATTCTATTTCACCCATGGCCTACCACAATTTGTGACCAGTTTTTCAAGTCGCAGAAACAGATCTATCTATGGTTTCATTCTTAATGACTCAAAATAATATTTTTCAGTAGTACAAATTTGGTCAAGTCCCCCTGTGCTTTACGCTGTAGGCTGTACAAGACATTTGTATTCTAATTCAACCAGGACATCCACTTCACCATCAGGTTTTCCTTTTTACGTGTGGTCAGCCTCACCAAATGTAATCATACTGAAGACAGATATCACATCATTTTTGTTATCATTTCCCTCCTGCAAATGTGCTGTTGACTGTTGTCTGCCAAGGCCTTGGGCTGGAGCTGTGTAGAGCACCTCTGACACCCTGCCACTGACAGCAAGGAAGTGCCCATGAGTGATTTGCTAATGATGTTTACCATCCGACCACATCCTCACTTGGCAAAACAATAAGCCCTGTTGAGCCAGGAACTGGAGCTGAAGGGACTATGCTATGGTGCTGGCACTGACCAGCTCATCAAGTCCTACTGCCACTCTACAGCTGCTGCTTTAGAAATGCTTTCTACCAGCTGAGAAAACCAACACCTCCCCACATCTCAGTATAGTCCACCCCTGACTTGTCTGACACAGGTAAGATGTTTTTTTAGCTACCATAGAGTTGATATTCTAGTGAATGCTTTGCTGCTTCGATGCTTCGTTAATGGTAATAGAGAGTTTGAATTAGTGAACCGAGGGTGATGATATAATAGGAAAGTAAGTAAGCAGCAGACTTTCTGCCAGGAATGGGACTTGTATAGAGTATGGAGTTTACCTCTTAATATTTTGTATTTGTACATTGAAGGCAACAAATTGAGGTCTTCATCATGATAAAGTATACATTTCCTCTCCTCGCAATTTTTTCAAAAATAATGTAACAGGAAAAATTCATTACATTGATTACATTTATTTGGTTTTATCATTTGGTGCAAGGTAGCATTTTATCAACACATGATTAATCATCATAATTATGTTGTTATATTCATGAAAGGACTTTAACAGCACATGACATCATGTTGGTGTAAATAAGTCTTTTTTGGTTAGGGAATCAGTACTGCTGATTAACATGGTTAATTTTGAGACAGATCCTATTTAAAACATCCATATAGGGAGCATTGAGTGTGATTTTTGCCCCACAGGCATCATGTCCATCATTGCCTGTTTTCACTCACACACTTGGCCCCCCTGGCTCTGAGTGTCACTAAACAGTCAAGTGTGCTGTCAGAGCAGCACTGCTGTTTCTCCAATATGACCTGATGTTTCCTGGCAAAAAGTTGACATGTTAATAAGGTAGAGGTACATGTTATTGTGTACGTGGCCTACATGTTAGTTTAGCTCTACTGCATGATTATAATAGCCATGCGTCTTTTCTAATATTTGCTTTAATGAAGCTTTTAACCTTCGAGGAGGTATTCTGTGATTCTCTACAATTCAATATATTGTCATGAAATAAGAATGACCACAAGAGTGGTGGAAAATTATAATTAGCATTTTTTTTTAATGTTTAACTCACCTAGCCACAGGCAGTTTCAAGTAAGAACTGTGCATTAGGTTATTAAGTACGTGTATTAATATTCGCTAATATCCATATCTGATAGTTTAAGGTAGGTACAGAGGGGGATTATGTACAATTATAGCTGTACAGTATAAAATAAACACCTCATATAGAGTCAATGCATTAGAATTCATGAATTAGTGCTGGGGAAGGGATTAGCATTTTGTTGTAAGTGCGAGTTCTGTTGTTAACTCAGACGGACCTCTGTGAATGTTTAATTGTTCTCCACACCCACAGGAGCTTGTGAAACAGGTGAAGCTTATTGCCTCCCACATTAGTCACACAGGCAGTCGGCTGCTGAAGAAACTCTGGAGACTCAGTGGGAGAAGGCTTCAAGACTGTGACTGATTTCACAAGCATTTGTGTTAAACCTTAGGGAATCTGTTTCAAAAGCATAGGACCTGTTTACATCCAATTAAGGAACGATTTCCAACTCCTCCCTGTTTGTGAGAAGAGAGGACTTGTTTAGTAAGCCATGGCCAGCATGGGGCTGCAGTTGCTGGGTTTCATGTTGGGCCTGCTCGGTGTGCTGGGGGCAGTGGTGGCCACTCTGCTGCCCCAGTGGCGCCGCACAGCGTACGTGGGCTCCAACATCATCACCGCCACCTCCTACATGAAGGGCCTCTGGATGGACTGTGTGTGGCACAGCACAGGCATTTATCAGTGTGAGTTGCACCGCTCTCTGCTGGCCCTGCCGGGGGACGTGCAGGCTGCCCGCGCACTCATGCTACTTTCCTGTGCCAGCTCCGTCCTGGCTATTGTGCTGTCTACTGTGGGCATGAAGTGCACTTACTGTGCTCAGAGAGGCACCACCAAGCGCACCTTGGCCAGGTGTGGGGGAGTCTGCTTCCTTTTAGCAGGACTCCTCTGTCTTGCCACGGTGTCTTGGACCACCAGCAATGTCATCCGAGAGTTCTACAACCCCTTTTATAGCTATGGGATGAAATACGAGATAGGATGGTCTGTCTATATCGGCTATGTCTCAGGCCCTCTCAGTGGGATTGGGGGAGTGATCCTGTGTTCAACCTGTGGAGAATCCCATATGCCAAGCCGTCCCACCACACTCAATGCTTTGCCCCAGACAGCCCCAGCCTACCAGCCCCATGCTGCCTACAAGAGCAATCACGCACCCTCTCCAATATCTGCCTCCAGCAGTGGATACAGACTCAGTGATTATGTGTGAACAATGATGGGGACAAAGATAACACTGCCATTGTTATGGCAAACACAAAGTTTTTTTTTTTGGAGGGGGGGGGGCAGTTTACAACATTTTTTGTGATTTATGTAGGTTCATGGGACTTAAATCTTACACCAACATTTCACTAACTATGTAGGTCATTTTTAATTACATGCATTAAACCATAGTTACCAGCTACTGTTTCTGGACGTTGAAGTTTTACTACTGACAATGACAAACAATTTCAGATGTAACACTAAAAACTGAACTAGGCTGCATTGTGCAATCTTGTTTTTTGCTTTGATGTCACCACAAATTGGACTCAAACATGGGTTTGCACTGTTTGCTACTCACATGAGTCTGAGGGCTCAGGGGTGTGCCCTAGAACTGACAACATTTCTGCTACATGTATACTTATGTTGGTAGCTTTTGCTTATTTGGGGAAACCTGCAAAGGGGAAATCATTTTGTTTGGTTTTAGAACACTCAACTGTCTTGTGTATTTTTACAATTGCCCATTTAAAAGTGAAGCTATGCATTTAGTCTGTTACTCCATTAAGATGTCTTCTTGAGTTTGTAAACTTACCGTGTATAACTGCTGTGGCATAGACGTATAGTAAAATAATACACAGGCTACTCAACACTCAACATTGTGGTTTATAGTGGGGCACTACCTGTACACTAAGGCAACCGCAAGGGGGCAGTAATTACATTATGAACAAAATGAATGGAGGAAATCACTTGTTCTCGAGGTGGCGCTAAAGGCTACTTAATAATTTGGGTTTGCAATACTATGTCTCTCTCTGTATTGCAGCCTCCACAAGAAAGTACACAGAGGAGGTTCCAGTGAGATTCAATAAAGGCTGGACTTAAGTCGAGATCTTTAGTGTGCAAATCGTGATCGGTCATATGTCGCTTATGTCAAATTCATCGCGCTAAATCCACGGAGAAGGATCCAACAACCTCAAAATAGTCCATTGTATGCTAGTCTTGTCTGCAAAACCTGGACCTGGATAAGCCAGTTAGAAGTGGTTTGTTTATTTGCACACCGTAATTGGGCCTTTTCTCGCTTTCCATTATAACTGTCGCCATTAAACTGAAGGTAAACTTATATTCCTAGGCCCACCTTGTCACATTTATGAGTCGACCCTTCATGACTTATACGTGCTTGTTCTCCGTTTGAAGAGGAAGAAGAAAAAGATGAGGAAGGATTTAATAAGGCAGGCAATTTCTGTGACTGCAAGCCGTACACATGAACTCAGTCTACTGCTGACAGATTTGTTTCAGAACTTCAGCACCATGGACAGAGGACGCATTTTGAATGCGGTCCTGTCTGTCTTTCTGGGAGTAGGCCTATGGGTAGTCTCCACATGGTTTATCTCACAAGAAACAGTATCCTAATTAAAGCAATTAGTCTGATCTTTCCATTTATAGTGGTCGACGATCAAGGACACTAGTTTCTCCGGAACATATAGGCCTAAGCATTTACAAATGCTAAAGCCTCAGTGCCTAATATTGGAGTGGGCAATTAAGAGGAAACAACAATATGCTAATCATCCGAAACAGGACACATATATCTATCCACATGTGAATACATTCGAGTACCCTTTATGAGAAAGTGGCAAAATAGTGTATTTCTTTCTAACTGTTTGCAATTTGTCAATTAGACGACTATTTTTAACCATCCCTAGCAGACCCTCTGAAATGTCGCTTGTTTGGACTGACAGCCTTATTCATAAAGCGACCTTCATTCCCATCTCTCTGACGTTCATCTTCCTCAGACCTCTGACGAAAACATCTCCCTTAAAAGACACTGTTAGGAAATTCGGACACTTCCCTTGGATTTTTTGGATTACCCCACACCAGATTTCTTTCACAAGGACCTAAACAGACTCTTTTCAAAATAATTTGAAGACATTCCTCAAATCTTTTTCAGAGGTAAGATATTTTAGTGGGGTTGACAAGTGGCTTTTGGTGAATCGATGGGCAAACTTTAAGGCATCCTTTCAATGTTAATGTCCATACCCTATTGACTACAAATGGGTGTTTGAGAAGTCAAAGGCAGGCGTCTGAGAAGAAAAAAATTACGAAGTAATCTAAGATCCAATATCATTTTGCGATTTAGACTTCACCGGCTAGGATGGGGTAACCTACTTGTTTGTCTTGTATTGTAAACACACTCAACTCACTTGGTTATTAGCCGTACGGTGTCAGAAAACTTTTATTGCCACTGCACATCCTACAAACGAACCTTTAGGCTCCCAACCTCACTTTGTCTCCTGTCTTATTTTTTTTAACTGCTGAGTCTATTGTCATTATATTGCATTCTTAAACCGACAACAGAGAAACTGTGGGGAACTATCAGTTGGTTAGTGGAAAACACAGGAAACAGAAATGTTTACAAAATGGTAGTTTTCGATTTAGTCATACCGATAGGCTATCAAATATGCTATTGTGACACTGGTTGGTGATATTTCTTGGGTCGCTTCCATTGCCTTCTACCACTCCTGTTCCATTCTTCCGTCAGGTCTCAATGAACATCGGGTCGTCGGACAGAGTCTGATTCGGCTAGAGGATGGCCATCCACGTAGAGGGACTGGTGGCAATTGTTATCTTCTATGTGCTGATCTTGGTCGTTGGGATATGGGCAGCGTGGAAAAACAAAAATTCCGGTGCAGGGGAAGGAGCAGACCAATGTGAAACTATAATGGTCGGTGGAAGGGACATTGGATTATTTGTTGGAGGATTCACTATGACTGGTGAGTACGTCCGTTCGCCCGTCTTTTCGATAGCCTACCTGTAACTTCGAAAGAGAAAGGGTACTTGGAAACAAAAAGGGCAACTCTGTGCAAGAGAGAGCGATAAATCCAACTTTTATGTCTTTGAAGTAGGCTATGAACCTGTTATTGTAGAATTGCAAAAGTGTGTGTAGCCTATATGTGTGCGCGCGCGTCTCTCTGTGTGTAGGCTATGAGAGAGAAATAAAGAAGTTACTTAGCCTATATTTTAGTAAGAGTACAGTTTAAAAATATTCATTCCTTCCCCTCTCCATCTTGTGATATTTTTGTTTTGTACTATATAGAAAGAAAAAAGACGAGACAGTAGTCTAAGTTCAGTCCTGCAAGATATGCAATTCTGTGTACTCATTATGGGTTTGCAATACATATAATTGATATCAGTCATGTATTCGGATTTGGATATGTTTTTATTCCACTTGTTTTGTTGGACTACATCTGGAAATCTGAATATTGAATACAAATGAAAAAACTAAATAAAATAAAAGCAGGCTACACACAAACGTACCAACAAATAACGTTTTAAAGGTTAAGAAAGCAGTTATCACCTTGACAAAACATCACTGGTTTGTATGTTTTCCAGCAACCTGGGTCGGAGGAGGCTACATCAATGGTACCGCTGAATATGTGTATTTGCCTGGATTTGGACTGGCTTGGGCACAGGCACCATTTGGATATGCACTAAGTCTGGTTGTAGGTATGATACACACCTACAAGAAGGAAAAATACATTGTATTCAGTTCTGTGAAATTTTTTATGTCACACTGAATATTTTAAAATGTGAGGAGAATAGTAAATAGGCCTACATCATCTGAGCCCTTATTACTGAACAGCATCAACAGATTATTACTTATAAAGGAAATATATAGAAATATTTTCCATATTTGTCTGATTCTTTAGTGTCAAAAGAAAATCAGTGAGCTTGTCCGCTTGATTTGGTAGGTGTGGCACATGCTTGGTCTATGGATATTATATTAAGTTGTGGTGTTCGTCTTGTTCTAGGTGGATTGTTTTTTGCCAAGCCCATGCGTTCCAAAGGCTATGTGACTATGCTGGACCCCTTTCAGCAGATCTATGGCAAAAGAATGGGTGGACTGCTCTTTATTCCTGCTCTCATGGGAGAGATATTCTGGTCAGCCGCCATTCTGTCAGCTCTGGGTAGGTTACAGTGGTCCCTGCTCTTGATCATTCAATTCATTCATCACAGTCACTCTAGGATTTGGTCCACATAAACTCTTATTATTCAGTTATTACAGATTGAATCATTTGTAGTATTCTCTATACTGATTTTGCTGCCTGCACATTAGCCTTTATACTGTAAGTAAAAAGGAACCAAAAGCAAATGAAGTGATGTAGCCTATCACATGGATAGATTTTTTTTTTACTTTAACAATAAATATTTCCTTTCCCTTGCTCTAGGAGCCACACTGAGTGTGATCGTAGATATCAACATCAATATGTCTGTCATAATCTCAGCACTCATTGCCATCTTCTACACTTTGGTTGGAGGACTATATTCTGTGGCATATACAGATGTTGTTCAACTCTTCTGCATATTTGTTGGCTTGGTGAGTGCACATTTCTGTAGACCATTTCAACAATAAAAGCAATGCTTGAATGTTCTTTTTCAAATTGCTTTCACTATGTTGAGATAACATATGGAATGTTAAAACAGAAACCTTGTGGCAACAGTTATGGTTCTTGTAATCAAACTCTCTTGAAACAGTACATAATCATTGTGTGTGCTTGCCACTGAACCTCTGAAATGTAAAGATAGGTTGTCTGTCTTATTATTTTATTGGAAGATATGTTCCAAGTAGGCATTTACTGTTTAGAAAATATTACATTAATGTCTGAAAGAGTCAATATTTATACTCTTTGTTGTGAATAATTTTGACAAGAATTTTGACATTTGTGAATGTTACATTTTGCTTGCTGTAGACATCCCAGAAAAGCTAAGTCAAACCTGTGTTTGTGACAGGGTCTAAAAAATATTATTTTACTATTATCGGACACATATGTTATTCAACAATATGATGTTACAAGAACATGATTTTTTGGATTTGTGTCAATGTATTGTACATTTTCATGTGGGTTGTTTACAGTGGATCAGTGTGCCTTTTGCTCTCTCAAACCCTGCTGTGGCAAGTATCGGTGTCACTGCAGTTGAGAAAGTTTATCAAGAGCCATGGCTGGGCAGCATTAATCCCTCTGCTGGGTGGATGTGGATAGACAACTTTTGCCTTCTGGTAAACACATCCATAATCCATAACCTGTGTCATTACAATTCTAATGCAGTAAATAATTATCATTGTCTTATTATCATCCATGAAATGAAAAGTTCAGCACACATGTTTTGTATTATTTCTCAGGTATGCTGTGTATGTTATTCTGAATGTGTGCTTTCTCTGTGCAATCTTGTCGTAGATGTTGGGGGGTATTCCGTGGCAGGTGTACTTCCAGCGGGTCCTGTCGGCCTCCTCGGCTACCTATGCCCAAGTCCTTTCTTTCCTGGCTGCCTTTGGTTGTATTGTTATGGCAGTGCCCTCTGTTCTCATTGGAGCCATCGGTGCCTCCACAGGTAAGCCGTCATATACAGGGATGTCATATTGAGCGCCATCATGGTGCAGTCAGTGTTAAAGAAACTTTTAACTTGCTTTTGTCAAGTATGTTCTTTGCTTATGTGATGTGTCTTATGTGTCTTGTTCTAACCACAGTCCCAATGAGAAATGTATGAGAAATATATGTCTATAATATATGTTTTAAATATACATGAGTACACCCTTGAGCTGTCCCTGCTGTTGCTTGGATGGATTTGAAATGACGTTCGATCTTAAGGAAACAGATATGACTATGATTTGGAAACGACAACAGATGGCTCCTGTCATCCATTATTCAAGAGTGCTCATTTAACTGAGAATTTTGTGAATATTGCATCTGAAGGGGTTTAATTAATGTTGTTTATCTGGAGCTATAGCTCTGAAAACATGCTTAATCACTGACAGTTTCTGAGATCTGGGAGTAAAAACCAGTCAAGCTTACAAGAAAACTTCATGGATGAGTGGAAGAATTTTCAGTTGATCTAATGGAACATTATTGTACGTGCCTCCTACTAGGAACCCTGGCTATTTTACATAAAATGTCTAAATGAAATGAAAATAAATGATTTCATTGTTAACCAGGTTTACACAGTTCCCCTGTAATCAAGGTATAATAACTAGCGCCTCATGCTGTTTCAGATTGGAACCAGACAAGCTATGGCTCTGTGTCGCCCAAGGACAATGAGCAGTCAGACATGATCCTCCCTATCGTGCTCCAGTATCTGTGCCCTCCCTACATCTCCTTTTTTGGCCTGGGAGCAGTGTCAGCAGCTGTGATGTCATCAGCCGACTCATCCATTCTTTCAGCGAGTTCCATGTTTGCTCGAAACATCTACCAGCAAGCTTTCCGCCAGTCGGTAAGAGACATATTGTCTAGTGTGGTGTACATATCAGTACACACATATCAATGCTGATCATTCACCTTATTGTGCTCAACCCATTCTCTTAAAAACCTAATACATGCCAGCAACAGAAAGTCCCATGACACCCATTCATGTAGCAAATAAAAACGAGAATGGTGTGTATCCAGCCATACCTGAAGCCAAACCTACTGCCACATGACATTTACTTAAATACACATCTCTCATGAATGGAAATGGAAGTATATCTTGAAGATGCCACTGCTACTGTTACATCTGTAATCAGCTATGCTACACTTAACTGAAACAGTCTAAACCAAAATTTGTTTTCCATCTTCTCAATGCTCTTCAACTGTCATTCTGCAGGCCTCGGACCGTGAGATCATCTGGGTGATGAGGATCACCATCTTTGTCTTTGGAGCCTTAGCAACAGCCATGGCCCTTCTCACAGGCACAGTGTATGGCCTATGGTACCTGAGCTCAGACCTGGTCTATGTCATCATATTTCCTCAGCTGCTCAGTGTGCTCTTTGTCAAAGGCACTAATACGTACGGCTCTGTGGCTGGCTACATTTTTGGCCTCTTGCTGCGCATTGGGGGTGGGGAGCCATACCTTAAGCTTCCGCCTTTCATCTGTTATCCAGGCTGCTATGTAGAGGAGAAGATACACCGGCTGACAATGGAAGTTGAATATATCACCGTTCAAAAATTTCCCTTCAAGACAGTGTCAATGCTCGCTTCCTTCTTAGGTAACGTGGCTTTCTCATACCTCGCCAAGTATCTGTTCGAAAGTGGGACACTGTCACCAAAGTATGACTTCTTGGATGCTGTTCTTTCAAAGCACAGCACAGAGATCATGGATAAAACTACTCTGGTGGGCAATGACAATATCATTCTGTCAGAGATGGCCCCAGTCAAGCCCCGTCTCAGCACATCATTGGCGGGAACGTTCACGAACAAAGAGGCTCTCAGCGATGAGGGAGACTCCAGCCCAGACTCCCACAATGAGCATGACTGAAAGAATCTCTCCCGGCTGTGAGATTTAGTCAAGCAGCACTCTATTAGTTGTCCTGTGTTGACTTTTGTTTTGTTTTGGGGGGTTTTGTGCATAGATGGTGTGCCATTTTTGGTTGTTGTTTCTTAGTTGCTTATTCCCACAGTTCTTTCATAATCAGTGAGATAACACACAAGAAGAGATCTTGCCACAGGACGATAATAGGAAGGAATTAAAACAGTAACAATGTGGGAATTCATCTGCTTTCATGTGAGATCCACTTCTGGGTATGTACAATTCCTTTTTCATGTTTTTCAGTTGAAGTAGTATTGTCCTACTAGATAGAGCAATAATATTTTGATAGCGATTATATTGTATACTCTGTAAATAATTTGTATTTTGAATCTTAGGAATTCCTTTACTCTTGAAGAGTAACAATTCATAGACGTAGAATTATTTTTTAAGTTAAAACATGTTACATTTTAAGCAAGTAATCACCATATGCCGTGGTGCCGTAGGAGTAATAACTGGTATTTAATACCACCTCAGTGTTTGCAGGCACTGAAAAGCCAATGATTAAATCCTCTCATGTGCCAAATTGAAACCTTTTCCTAATGACATTCAGATATATTGGTGTCAAGAGTGTAGTATTTGCTGATGGCTATATTTGGTACAAAGGCCTTTGCTTTTGTTGTAACATCATTAACCTCAGTACAGGTCAAGATTCAACATCCATACAACCGTTCTCTTCAGTTTGGTTGCATGGATGTTCCACTGCATCCTTGGCAGTGATGCTACACTGTAAAACACAATAAGTAACGCTTACTTAACTGTAAAAACATAAAAAAGTCCAGTTTACTTGAAAAATTGGTGTAAAATGTTGCTTAAAATGATTTAAGAAAACATAACTAGTCTCTTTCAAGTACAGCTTACTTGAAACATTTGTGGAAACTCATTGCTTCAGTTAAGTTAAGTAAACATAACTAGAGTTTCCACCAATTTTTCAAGTAAGCATTTTTACAGCGTACTGCAGCAGGTCTTAAACCTACAAGGCACAAAACAGGGTCTCCATTTTTTATCTGGAGGACCTGTCAACAGCAATCAACAAAATCTCAGTTAACACACTGTTAACTCTGAGGTTTGATTTGGCGTTGAGGCCAGGCTTAGTTTTCTCATGACTGCTATTAATCGTGGGGCAGATGCTAAACAATGAGGTAATTCTGAAACTAAGCCAAATGTTTATTAAATACTGTTAGATGATCCACTATGGGGCATATTGTCAAAATAAATATCACCCAAATCAGTAAAAAAAAACATTTATTTAAAATTGTTAAAAAGTAAAGACAAAATCTGAGGAAATTTATCCAGAAGTGCAATTTTGCAGGTTGATGTTGTGGAATCATGTGTTTTTGTATTCTGACATCAGTGTTGTCATTTGTTCCTCAGTGTGTAGTTTATGAGATATATGATTGATTGCCTTAATTTTGTTCTGTTTGGGACCTAGCCTGATTGTATGTGTCAGTAAGTGTATCAGGCAAATTGTTTAGACTTGAATGTGAATGTACACCTTCCTGTTGAGCGTAGAGAGCTAATCAAAAAGAAAAATCTTTGTGTTAAATGTCAGCGTAAAATCACGAAGAAACTTTAATGTTACATAAAATATAACCTGCCAGTTCAAATACTGTCAAAGTATCTATGGTGATTTAATGTAATGGCGATGTATATTTTTGTGTGATAAAAAGATATAAAATAGTACATATATGCACAGGTTACACACTTCTGAACCTGCAGTTTCTTTTTCCTTTGAATATATTTTTCTTTTTGTTAGGCAAAAAACAGCTATAAGTCATGAAAATATATTTATTTATGCAACGTCGACAAATTATATGGTGACAGAAATATGTGGGATACATTGAATAAAGTAACTTATTTAACATGTTGGTTGCCTGCCTGTTCATAGTGAATACCAGTAGAGCAAAATCTTTTCTGGTTACACAATACATTCTTGGTTTCTTACTTTTACATAAACTTTGAATGATGCTGTGCTCTGACAGTACAGGTTAGATATAGGTGGAATACAGCTATCAGTTGTCAGATAGTGCCCTTTGTGTGCATGGAGTGGAGGCCATCCATTATATGTCAGATGTGGGTGAACCCTGACTTTTAATGTGGGCGTGATTGACAAGTTTGACGGTTGCCAGGGTTATTAAATTCCGAGGCTTCCTTTGATTGATGTGCTCTGCAGGTGCACAGCCTGAGATTAAACACTTCACCACACAATCAACCCTCCCCTGACAGCACACACACACACACACACACACACACACACACACATACAGCCAAAACAAAAACAACAGAAAATCATGGTCAGCGCTGCCTCTTTTAACCCCAAGCTACTCCCCACTTCTTATGTTCGGATTACCCCCTCCATCTACATCAGTGTTTCCTAACCTTTTGTGTCTTGTGTACCCCCAAGCCCATTTGTCATACCATGAGTACCCCCTCACTCATACGTGTTGATGATTCTCCAAAAGTGGAACGTAGATTTGGCCTCTTTCTTGTGTTTCTCTGCAGTCCCCTCTGAACCCTCTCCTGAATCCAGAGCAACTGGACGTTTCAGCCATTTATCCATCTGCCTGCAAGTATGTGGCTGCTCTGATTTTGCCACAGGTTATTGTCTCCTTGGGGAAACTACTTGTAGCACACATGTACCATTTTATTGACAGGCTTAATATGAAATGACTGAAAATATTTATTAATCACCTTAAAATAAATTATTATTAAATATTTCCCCTTCCCCCCTGTAGTGTGCTCGCTGATATACATAACAGCAGACTGCTGACAGAACTCCTGCACTGATCATAGTGAGTGATTTTACCAGCTGCAAAGTTACTTGTCTTGATGTTGTTAATAATGTTTAACCATAATGGGACTGGAAGCTGTCCTCTCAGTGCACCTCCCCATGATCCAAACTAAGGATCTTTGTTGGGACTCCTCCCATATTACAACAGTTTCCTCATCAGTGTCATCTGCAACAGTCCCCAACAGACACCACTGGAATATCATTGGGACTACCACCTTTAATGTTAGAATTGCTATCTAACTGACTAGCTTTTGGGTTTCCGGGGTTCTTCAGCTTTCATATCATGAAGTACACTGATCTTCTGGGAAAAGTATTTTCATTTCAGTGTAAACATCCTGGGGCACCGCCTTTGGGCTTCCGATATGATTAGCTGTGTTCTCCCTGGTGTTAGTGTGTATTTGATGTGACGGCTAGCCTACTGTATCTCTAGCTACGCTCCCACTGAGGAACTTCTCTATGTTCCCCATGGTTTCTCTGCTCTTCCACATTCTCTTCTGAAGACACAGGAATGAACAACACTCATTAAGCATTTGGACAGCCTAGAAGCCCTTTCTCTAGAGCCATGCTAATCTAGTGGATTATCTTTTGCTCATTAGCAATCTGCTGTGCTAAACCTTAGACTTGATGGGAGGGTTAACTCAATCTGGAAATGATTATTCTCCATGGACACAGACATGTAGAATCTGAATTTGACGGAGGTACATTAAGATACATGACCATCTGATAACATAATGCAACATTAGATTCACATTCAGTAGATTAACATCAGCAGTAGATTGGATATGTTCGAACCAACAATTGATGGAGGACATTTTAGTTAAAGTTTAGTTAGCGGAAAAGGTAACTGTCAAATTTGTATTAAATGTGTTTGATTGAATTATATATCAACAACACATACATAACAGTATGATGGTTTACTTACATCATCAGACTTTATTGTGTTTTTCAATCAGTAGATGGAAAATGCTGATGTAACATTGCCTGGAATGCTTGCAGAGACCTAAGTGCTCATTTGAAGTGGTTTGCTGGAAGAAGGAGGATGTTCTAGCAATACTCCATTAGCTCCTGTGATAAATTGGCTGTTGGCAATGACAACTGTACCCTATGCCCACCCAGAAACATCCTTCCAAACCTCTCCCTGGACTACATTTAAAAGAACTCCAAAACCAAAGAGGCTGGGTGATCCTATTCTTAGATAATTTTCTCACCTGTTTCCATCAATAGAATTTAATTCAAGAATCCATTGGCCTATCACCTGCTGCTTTGAACTGTGCAACACACAGTTTGCGAGGAATATGATGACTAATAGTGAACCTTGTAAGTTTATCTGTTACCTGTATGATTGAGTACCTGCACTTCTGTACATTGCAAGTCAATCCCATTGTTCAAAAGTGTTATTACAATACAGGGCCAACAAATAGCTGCCTGGTGTCAGGATGGAAATTGCATGTGGGCTCGTTCCAGGAAGCCAGAGCCTTCCTTCTGCGGCCCCAGCCCCAGCCCCAGGCACAGGCTGAGTTTATTAGCAAGAGTGCTCACAAACAAGGACATAAATTACATTGAGATTTATTGCAGCTGGAGCTGCCAGTATGAAAAGCTGAACAGACACTTTGTGTAGCAGTCAAGAGATGGGCGCTGGATTCCACAAGATCAGTCACCTACCACAGCAAAGATGTGCTTCCCCATGTTCTCCTGTTGCATGATGTTGGAATCTCTATTCACTTGGAAAGAAGCTTTGTGTGGCATAGTGAAGTATTGGCAATACAATGACTGACTGAATGACTTATCCTACCCTATGCTTTCTAAGCATTTAGCACCAAACACTTAGACATCAGTCTACTTTTCATTATTAATGTTAATATGTATAGACTGTACCTTTAAGGGTAATAAAACTGTTGAGGCTTGCGACAGATACAATTGTGTCTGATATGATGAGTTGTACAAAAAGAAAAAAATAATGCCAAACAGTTGAAACCCCATGGGTCTGTACTATCATGAGTCTGTAGGAGGAGGACCAACACCTTCATGCCCTAGAACCTTAGAGTGCATGAACAGTAGTAACATGTTGATGAGGGCAAGAACATTGACTAAAAGTAGAATGCCTCCATTTCGACAGCCCAACCTGTCAAACCCTTACTGTCTCAAAACTGACTGTGGAGAAATTGGGTAGGAGTTAGGGAATGTCATGTTTCAGATATTGTGCAGGAGACTGGCTGTACAGGTTGAAGCCTGAGGTGAATTATACTCTATTTGTCTAGCATACAGCAGAGAATTCCATGTCTCAGGCACTGGGTATTGGCAAGTGAGTTTTCTCTCACAAAATGTGTGAACTGCCATGAAATCATGACAGGCCTCCTGAGCACAATCAGAACAACAGGCAGGTTGTCAGAGAAATACTTCATTAGACTCGGTCCACTCATCACACACACGCACAGACACAAACACACACACACACTCACACACACACACACACGCACACACACAGCCACACACACACACACACATACATAGCCTCATACATAGAAAGCCCTATACACATCAGACAAACAAAACAGACAATAAAAGATCAAGAAAACATGAAATGACAAAAAATGAACAAAAACTGACATTACATTACATTTATGAATTCATACAGCGCCGTTTACAATAGAATTGTCTCGTGGTTACAGACATTAACAAGGAGCACCCAAGAGCAACAGGGGCAAGGTAAAACTCCCTTGTGGTAGTTAGTCAAGGAAAAAACCTTGGGCAGATCCACGGCTCAAGGGCCAACCCAACTGCCATGAGTCATGCAGGAAAAGTCCAGTCAGTAGTTGCCATGATAGACTACAATTTGTCCATGGTTTTGGCTAAGTATCATAATAATTCCAAAATATTGTTCCATAACATTATGGTAGTCAAGCCATAGGTGGTTGTCTGAAGTTGATGACACACGAGAGGTCTGTGGCAGCATTAGACTATAGCTGCATAACTAAGGTATGTATAGCAACCCAACATGACAACAGGGATGGGCAGTGGCCAACATGCTCCACAGCTAGAGGCAACAGCAGAGGCAGTCCTTCCCAAAAACACCTTAAGAGGAGTGATACACCCATTCCTAACTATGGTGCATGTGAAGGGTACATTAGACCAATCAGAACTGTGAATCATGTGAAATATTTATTATGAATTGTATTGTATTTTGCTATTATTTTCTTTTTAAGTTCTTCATGATCTTGCATTGTCTGTTTTGTGGGTATTGGCAAGTGACCAAAATGTGTTGACCCCCTCCCCAATTCACGCCCCAAAGCAAATGTCATGTTTTGTGTGTGTGTGTGTCTGTGTGTGTGTGTTTTTTTTTGTTTATGGTATGGAACAAAGATCAGACTCAGAGTTGTTTGAGCCAGTATGCTTGGTCTGCTTCCATGGTTACTCTTGCCATTGATCTAATCAAGTTTAAAGTATACAGCCTCCAATTTAGCCTTTAATAGGCCTGATGTGGCTTGGCAGGGGAGGAGGGATGCCCCTGTGCAGTCTGCCGACCACACACCACCTGCTGGTGCAATGATTCCCTGCCCTCAGTGACCATTTACATGGTGTGGCTTTAATCAACTCAAGAGCCCTCAAAGGAGACTGCACTCTGTCTCCTCTCCTTCACCCCTCCTTCACCAGCCTACACTCCCCCCTCCACACTGCCTCAACCACGCATTCAACTCAGCCTGATTTGCTCCCAGTGCCTGTGGCCAACAGTGTCCAGCTTGTGACAAATGCAGTATGAACTATTATATGGACCCATTTATGAATGAGGGTGTGTGTACTATTGAGAAAAGCCAGACTCTGAGGTGCCATTTCACTCAGTTTCAGTGGAAATAGATGAGAAAACATCCCAGTGGAAATAGATATTTGCCTGCTTTGGGTTAATGAGAAAAATCATCCCTAGCCACTGAAATGACACAAAAGCACTAGCTTCTGCGCTGGATGCATTTCAACTGTGAACAATAAATTTGTGTACAGATCAGGGCAGTGTGCCCATGAAGAATTAGCAACTAACTACCATCTTGAACTGCCTTATGGTAATAAACACCAAAATACTTTGAAAAGCATGAGAAGATAGAAAATGTTTGTGATGTTGGCTTGGCATCAATATCTGTAACAATAGAAGAACAGTTATATATATATATATATATATATATATATATTGAATCACATTTAACAAACACACATAATGAATTCAGTGTATTGTACATTTCAATTTAAATTCTCAACTTATACTGTATAAAAAGACCATTTTAATTAGATGCCACTCCTACTTTAGGGTTTCTAAGCTGATGTAGTACTATGTAGCACTATTACATGTTATTACATGATGTAGTGCTGTTACATGACTTTTATCAATTACCATCTCACCAACACATTAATATTATATAAATGGAGTTTCTAAATCATGGTGATTTCAAACTGCATGCACCTGTTGGCCTAAAGCTGTTCACCTGATGGTTGATGCTCCCTTTCTTCCTGCGCACTCACTTACAGGGCACACCCCTGGCAGGATCATCTGTCTTGTTAACAAACCTCTGCCAACGTCCCCTCATGGTGCCCCGTTAATACTTTACGAGAGTGTCATTTTAAAATGACACATGGTGCTGCAGGATTTAGCTGGGCAATATCGTTGGAGCCGGGCAGCCGCTGAAGAGGCGGCAGTCGCCAGTGATGGATCGGCGGGTGCTGACTGTCACTGGTTATTTATTTGATTATTTTTCCGCAGGTTTACATCCCCTATGAATCAGGGGGAGGGGCCAGAGGCCTGACAACACCAGATCAGCCCCACGCTGTCAGACAGCTGCCGCAGGCCGGAAATTGAGCTGACACAGCAGGGACAAGTGGTCACAGTTGCCTGTCAATAGCAAAGCCCCTGTGTCAGAGGGAGAAAGAGGCAGTGAGCTGCATACGACCTGTTGTAGCCCAGTACAGCGGGCTCGTGGTCAAAGGTGAGGCCGCTTTCTCTGACATGCCAACTGTCATGAGCCAGAGAGCATACTATTCTCATGGTACCCACTGAGGATCACCAACAGCCCCCAACTCTGCCTGGACCGCACTGAATGCTTCTAACTTACCGCTCACTGCACACATGATATGAGCTCATCCTCAATTAGTCATATGTTTGAGAGCTTAAGCACTTTGTTGCTTTTCTGTTTCTCACTGGGGTGAAATATTGCTCCTAGCAGGAGGAGCTCTGTGGAAAGAGTGCTGTCAGCCCCACTGGCATTGGCCACTAAAGCTGACCTAGGATGTTACTGCAGTCTTAAAGCTGCCTCTCTCTGCTCAGCTCAATTAACCAAGGGTACATGAGGGTACAGATGCTACCCCGCTGCTCATCTCAAATGGATTCCAATAAATCTCTTTGAAGACACAGCTGTCTAGGAGCAAACTCCCCTAAATATATATTTTTAGGCATTCCTTTCTGTTTTTTAGATAATAACTTGCCAGATATTTTTGGCAAAGCAACTTTTTCAAGGGCACACGCAAGTCTCAGAGACTCACTCCTCTGATTTTGCTGTCACCAAATAAAAAACATTATTATTATATAATTATTATATTATAGTTATTTGCATTAGCATTATTAATGTCCGTCATGATGTAGTGTTCATGGACAGTATGTTTACTTTTCACATAATATATGGAATTTTCTACCTTTCAGCTGCTCCAGGAGGCCACACTAGTACACATAGGCCGGTGCTCATGTAAGCTGTATGAATATTTCAGTTGCAGCTGCTGAGGAACATCTGGCCTCCTGACGAGACCCGCAGTCCCACAGCTTATCCCTAATTGATTAGATGCAAGGGCTTATTAATTCATTAATGAGTGCAATAGAGTCCAATAACATAAGTTCTAATTACTGACTATATCTCCTCAGGAGGAGGAAGCATCGCACCCCAGTGGTATTGTACTATTCTTGTAGCTGGTTAGGATAATCAAGAGTAGTTTCTAGCTCTGTAATGATGGTCATGAAAAACACAACACTGCACTTTAAGGATTACTTTCAGAGAAAATGAATTTATAAATGTTTATTACAATATGACGGGTTTCAGACAAATCTGCATTCACCATTCACTGTACTTACATTCCACAGACACAAGTGGGATTAAAAAGTGTATTTATGTGTTGCTTTACAATTCTTGTTTTGTCTTTTAGATTGTGGACTAGGCAGATCTACTAAATAAGTAAATATTTTAGCACATAATATGTATTATTATTATCATTATCATTATCATTATCATCAACATCATCATCATTATTATTATTATTATTATTGTGACTCTACTAGTATTCATTTTGTTATGTCCATGAGCATATATCCAGGTGTAGTAGAGGTCTTAAGGTTGATATTATGTAAGATATAACTAGATTGAGGCCACAATAAATGCCATCACAGGGAATAAAAAATGAATTTTAAATTATTCAGTATCTTACATTTACTTGTGACATTTTTTTTTTCTTTCAACATAAAAGAGTATTGATTAAACGGCTTCTAATTCCAAAGCTAGGCCGGCAGGCAGGTTTGGGAATATTTATGTGTTCCTTCAGTGATGTTCCCCCTTCTAATGTAATTGCTCTGCGTTTGAATAGCGAGTGCAACAAAAAGGTTGCAGAATGGTGAATGTACCTCGCTGCTTGCACACCCATGTCTACATTGGTCTATGATTCATCCCTTCCATTTATATCAATACAGGAAGCCACAGTCGCAAATTAGATTGGTGCACTGAGCAAGGGGAATAATTTAATATAATACTGGCAAACCCATTTATTCCCCTGGGCATCATAGTGGGACACCTTCCAGACTGGCTAAAGAGCAAATGCAGAGGAATGACAGCCCGTGAATATCACAAGCAACAGCCAGACATTTCGAAGTAATGCAGTTCACATATAAGAGAACTGATCGAAATGTTTCAGATGTTAACGCCACAGAATAACAATTTACTTTACATTACAAATAATCAGCTAAAGAGTAACGTAGTCTTACTTCCCACTGAAGTTATCCTTGCTTGACATGCTTCCAGCCATCTTGTGCTGATGCTGGGTAGATGGGTGCTGTCAAGCAGCGGACCATGAGAGCCCTGCTGGATCTCTCCACTAAGTGGCCATTTTTTTCAGCCCCAAGGCACAAACCTTGAGAGGTCATGTGGTGTCGTTCACATATGTCAGTGATGGGATGGCTGCATAATATGTCTGGCAGTAGGGACATGGAATGAAATGTTTAGATTGCAGGCATATTGATTTGGATTGTCAATATTTGTGCATTGTCTTTGAACAAAGACAAGATTTAGTGTTGCTGTTTGATTTTGTATAAATCTTTTCAATTTGTGAGACACTAGTGCTATATTTTCAGAGGTGGCAAGCTACTTCTCTTGAGTCATCACCAAAACCCGTAAAGCCTTTTTTTGTCTGATGATTTTTTTGTAAAGCTACAAAAAATAATAATGGTTACAAAAACAAGTGAGGAATAACCTTAATGGTCAGAGTGGTGTTGAGCAAGTGTTTGCAGTTCCTCATAGCTACTTATTCATTTCATTAGCGTAAGTGAGAGAGGGTGAATATGAAGGGCATCAATTCCCCGATGAAATAGTGCCCTGTTGGGCAGGGTGCTCTCGCTGCCAGCCATTAAGCCTGGGACTCATTCATAGAAGTCACCAATCTGTTCCACCCACTTACTGATGTCATCTCCTGAGCTGTCCTCTGTTGGGTCCGGAGGCGCACTGCGTCATCACACGCTTCTCAGAGATGGTGGATGTCATGCAGTCGCTCAGTGTACTACCACAAAATGAAATTGGTTTTCCAGGAGAATCTGGAGGGCCATTTGTTTCTGAGTGCGAGGGACAGCACAAGACAAACAAATCAATACTGATATCTTTAAGCTTGTAACCAACCACTGATATATTATTGATGGTCCAGTCATTGAATTAAATTTGGGCTTCCCACAGCACTTTCTCCAGCACAGATCCCTCAAGGGCCTCTAGCACGATGGGAATCCTGCCTCTCGTGACAACCAGTGAAGTCTGAATTCCGCCATCTCACTGTGGTTTGGGCACAATGCACCCCTTCTGTAGCAAGACTGAGCTGAGTGCAATCCAGACATGTAAATACAGCTTTGATTTCTCTGTTTGTTTAGCATCCACATGGCCACATGCAATTAAAGTAATTTGAGACTGTTATAACTGATTTACTTTCAAAAATATACCTGAAAATCCATTATCAGTGTGCCTTTAATTATTGGATGCAGTGTTAAAGGAGAAATATAGTGTAAATCAATCCATAGCCCTGTTGTTCAAGGTCACAACATAGGTCTATACAACATAGACTGTTAGGTAAAATTAACTAATGGGGCACAGCAGCACTTTCAGTTTAATTTTAATATGCACCATTCAGTTAATGTTAGCTGCCAGTTTGCTTTTTGAACTATCAAATTTTCTTGTTCTTTTAACCAGATATAGCTCTCAGTGACCTCAAACAGTGGGGCTATGTGTTGAATCACATTAAATTTCTCCTTTAAGGATGTATACTGCTTGATTACAATGAGTCAGTTGACTTCATCAGTGACTTGTTATATATATATACGCTTATAACCAAATACCTGTTTTACCACTGCAAGTCAACACCATTGCAACAGACCCAATATTCCATTATCACTGTGACCTGAGAGAGTATAGTAGCACACAGTCTCTGATAAAAGAGTGATAAAGTAACTGATATTCCCAGTGACAATTCTGTACATATTAGGGCATTCCAAGGGACAGCAATCCTACAGCATGTCACTGCAGTGTAATGAGGGATGCATCTTTAGGCACTGACAATGTAAACTAGGATTGATGGTTTATGTTTCAGCATAGCAAAATGTTTTGCTATGTGTGTATATGCTGATAATTGTAACTCAGCAGGTGACGTACTGACGTACATTTATCATGCACACAGTATTTCTATTACTGATGACTCACTCAGTGACTTTTTTGTTCAAACTTCCTGTTACCTGTGAGCATTAATAACAACCAAATGGGACCCAGGAGGAATCCTATGACACATCATAGAAAAACATGGTCAGGAAATAGCAATGTACTCTAACGCTGATTGCACATGACAAAGCAATTCTTGCTGTTAATACTGTTGATGTGTAAAAAATTGGAATTCCCCCTTTTTTGTCGATTATCAGGATACTGGGCCCCACTTTGGACTAAAATGGGTATCCACTTTGTAGGCTACTGAGGTTGTGCTTCTACCTGCAACAACATCACAGGGACTCCATCCTCAATGTCCCTACGGTCTGGCATCAAAATGTTTGCCTGAGACCATTACTTTACACACACATTGTGTTAATTTAAAATCAGAAATTCTAACAAAATATGTTAATAACAGATGGCTATATTTATTACCTCTTTCTTTTTATTCTACATATATTTCTACATATATTTCTATCTCCCTGTGTACTGAACCTCTGGGCAGTATTTTCATTGCATTATAAAAATGATTTAGGCAACACTGTCCAATTTGGAGCATGGGCCCCTCTTTCCTCGGGTTGATACGACTCAGCACAACGCTCTCAGTCGGAGAGAGAGAGAGAGAGAGAGAGAGAGAGAGAGAGAGAGCAATCCCACTAATGGAGCCATTTGTATTCCATGCTTCTCACAGCCAGGCACAAGTGAGCAATGTCCTCTAATTGCTCAGATAAAGATTGAATAAACTGCTTTCTTAGCTAAATGGTGTGACTATGCCACATTGAGCCATCTCAGCAGCATTAGATATGTTCTTTAGCTGTCCGATAAATCACACTGCCCCCATGCACTTCAATGCACCTACACTAAAGAGTGACAAGTATGAAAAAGCGCTGCTCTAATTTGTTATTCTGACCAGTTAAGATGGTGGCAATGGTCACTGAGACAACTAGCTGTTTCTTTTCTTTAGGCACAGCTCATGAGGTGATGGATCATTTCTTTTTCTCCCCGCTAAATAAATGCCCACAAGCATAGCTCATATATCCTGCAGTGCTCCATCCAGTCCCCGCTCCAGAGCAAGAGAGGCTGGGCTTTGTAAGGGCAGTTTTCCTGGCTAGTGCTGAACTTGCGCCAGCAGCTCCATTAGCTTTGATTGAAGGTGAGGCAGCGCAGATTAAAGCCCGAGTGAAGGTGAAGAGTCTTCCAGTGAGCTCATCAGAGCACAAGAGTTATGGGCCCATTGGACATTCTCCCCTCTACTACTGCATTGATTGGGGAGCCACACTTTGAAGTGGATGGCGGCGGTATTTTACACAGCTTCTGGCTGTCAGTGGCCCAGTGCTGAGACATTGAGCACCATGGCAAATGAACACCATCTTCCAACAGGGCACAGGTGCAATTTAAAAATGTAATCAGCCATGTAGGAAGCCTCTTTTTTTTCATCTAAATGAGTGACAGGCCAATGTGTCACATGACATGGACTCTCTTCAGTATCACCAGTCTGCATATTGATCTTAAGTCTTATTTTCTGTGACAAACTGAATCCTGATACCTTTTCTGACAGTTAGTATGAGGTTAAAATACAAATAGCAAAATAGCTTCAGCATCTTGTATACTTGTATATTTGTGTGTATGTGTTTTTTTCATTTAGTTGATTGATATTAACAGTTTCATAGACTGCCTGCCTGTGTGATATTTGCTAAGACACGGGACAAAAAATTAACCAAGACTGTGTTATGGAAGAAAGCGCTAGAACCTCCTTCCTTTCTCACCCATTCCTTATCCATGGGCCCATAAAACAGCGCTAAAGGGCAAACCATTTCACTTGCAGTAAACAAGTAAGGCTCCAATCTTGAAATAATTAGCCATCTACTTCAGCTATAAATCCAGTCAAACCTTTAACTGCTGAATGACTTCTCTCAAAATTATTTTTTAAACTATTGATATTTAAAATCGTTCTGTCATATTACAGCCTCAATAAGAAGTATATTCCATTCAGTGTGTGGCATACTATGTCTAAGACAGTAATGCCTCTCTAGACAGAGAGCTATGAAACGTCCCTGCCATCAAAGAGAAGCAGCCGAGCCAAGGAGGTGGTTCCTCTTGTGTTTTAATGAGGCTTGGTGGATAATGGCTGCAGAAGCTGGCTCTGTGTGGTGGACTAATGAAGAGCAGCTCCCTGGTGGACAGCTACACTGTGCTATTCCTTCACTTGCCTGACAGCTTCCAAACATATTCTGGACTAATCAAATATTGTTATGTTGAAGCACTGCAGACTACCACAGCCTGGACTAGATAGACGTATGTATACACTTATTAATGTATGCCTCCCTGGTCAAATATATTTGTTTTAGTTAGAAATAGGGAGGCGCTTCATAATTATCACCTACATCATGTTCACATGTGTAAGATCATCTCTCAGTCTTTACTTTTATTTTATAAATTTCCTAACAGATTAGTCAGCAAATCTGTGTTTTGTTTAGGCAGTTTCAGTTTCTCTCTCAGCTAAACAACACACTGTTAAAATCACACACATATTTCCTCATGACCTGGCTGTTTGGGGAATGGATCTCTGGCCCCTGTTCAAACTAGTGCTTTACAGACTCAGCTATAACAGAGATTCATCGTGTGAAATATGTATCTCTACTTTACACTTCAACCTCAACCCAGGAGGAGAGATGTGAGGCAGTAACCATCAATAATGTACGCTGCTTGGTGAGGTCACCATGGGCTGCTCAGGCCTGCCAAAATATCAAGACTAACCTGGTTAAGCATCCCTATCCCACTGCTCAAACACACACACATGCATGCACACACACACGCACTAGCATACATACAAAGGCACAGGCGCACTGCATGACTGTGACACTTCACAGTCTGTCAAGCCTTGCTGTGCCACCAAAGCCAAGCAGGAGGGGGACAAAAGGCTTCAATATGTTTTGGGCAGCTTGTGTATAAAAAGACAGAATGAATTTCCAGTGTGAGGTAAACAACATCTGCTCCATAACTGTGTACATCATGTTACATGTACATTGTACATTTCAGTTTGTATTTTTGCTGTGATTACTGTAATAGTTGTTTTTCTGTAATGCACTATTCTACTTATTTACTTCATTTACAGTAAAATGGATTGCCAAATGACCACTTTTACATTTATCCCTGACAGGTACATATGTATCTTAGTTCAAGGCCAACTAACACTCTAACAGATTAGTTCCTTCCTGGGATGCATGCATGCAATCACTTAATATGATAATAAGTGATTTCAAGGAGTGAGGTTGTGATTAAGCAGGTCAAGTAAAAATCTCAATGACCTCTGAATCCAGCAGGGGAGCAGTACTTCAGCCCTGTGGGGGAGGTGCGGGGCTGCTCCAACTAAGATTCTTGTTGCCACATGCTGGGAGGACGTGCTGATTGGACTGTCCAACACCCGAGAGACTCTGTGAGAGCAACAAACACAGTTAGCAGTGAATGGCCCTCATTTCACTTTTTGAAAATGAAAGTGATTGCGTGTTTGGAGTCTCTAATCATTTAGACCTGCCTTTGATAAACTGTGCAATGTTTGCACATTGTATTATTCTGCATATTATATTACATTATCACTTGTCAGGAGTAATAATTTCAGTCTTTCAAAATATCAACTTGCTGTTGATCATTTAAACCTTTTCTAATTTTATAGCAAAATGCCTGATTAATGATTAATTGAAGAATAATCAAGAAACCACAGTGCTGCGTGTTCAACCTTGTTGATCAGTGTGAGCCATTTATTACTTTTCAATCAAACATTTTGCTAGCCGCAATACATGCAAGCATCTCCTAGTGAGTGATGTCTAAGAGTCAGGAGAGAAAAATAAGTGCAGTATCTGGAGAGCTCTGAAGGGCTGGAGACAAACTTGCCCTGATGGATGGGCTCTTATGACCCAGGCACACATGCTGTGGCAACAGTCAGCTTTATGGATGAACCCCACTACCTCTGCGTAAGAGCCGACACCGCATCTGAGCATCCAACCATGACCAAGAAAGCTATGCTTGTCAAAATGGGGAGTGGGCCGCAGAGGATCTGTCAGCGTGTCTTTGCTGTGTCTGAAGTCGTCAGACACACTCAGTATTCAACAGTGAGGATTCTAAATGTGATGAATGACTGAATCACGTGTTTAGAAAACACCTGTTTATCTACTTGGGCTTATTTCTAAAATATTTAAACTATATTTAGGTGAAATGATGTATGTTGCAGAGCTTGAAAAATAAAAAGGCAAATGACAAACATTGCTTTTGTTCAGTTGGAAATGAATGTGATAAATGCATTGTGCTTTTATGCCAGATGCCTTTCACTTTTATGGCACTACTAATCACACCTACAGTAGCTTATTGCATGATCCAACACATTGCAGTGAAATACGTCATCAAAATTATGTATTAAAAATGTTTCATTAATTCAACTGGTCTCATGTGCTCTCTCTCTCTCTCTCTCTCTCTCTCACTTCAATTCTAGTGACCTTTATTGTTAATACATGTTTGCCTTACCAGCAGAACATTAAACCCATGTTGAATAAATGGATAAGATATGACATACTGTCTTTTTCTCTCTTTCTCTTACACACACACAATTATTTGTAACCGCAACTGTATCTACTACAGGCTTTCGGGGTCTTGATCTCCATTTGGAAAAGCAATCTCCCAGTCAGGCTGGAAACCTGAGACCAACACTGGTTTGATGACATATAGGTCATGGAACACCTGTGTCATGACCAGCCTTGCATGATACTCTGATTTTATGGTTTTCTTATTGTGAGGGAGAATATGTAAAAGAAAACCGAAATCCTATTTGTCAAGGAATATGCATCATGCCTAAATAACAATGAAAGATTGGGACTAGGCCGAACAAACTGTGTTTACATAAGGGGATACTGTTTCACCATAAGCCTAAATTGTCTACCTTTTCAAACTAAAACTTAAAGGTCTGTTGTCATGTTGCCTGCCCATAGACATAGGTTCATTTAAGATCGCTGACTGAGGGGCAATGAGTCTGATGTTGCTTAGAGCATGGGCTTTTGCCTGCTAAAAAGTCGTGCCCAGTACACTTTATTTTCAGGAATAACTCTTCAGCTTATAGACTCTAGGTCGAGAATGAAAATAAATATCTGTTCAACTGAGTAACTTTTATTAGGTTATGAGTTTAATTCATTGTTCTGTGAAGTGGCATGATTGATGGGCCTATGTTGTATTATCTCCCCAAAAGAATTTGAGATGTGGAAGAGATACTGTATATTTTACTGAAACAACTGGTTAAAATGGTTGAATTATTTTTAAAAAATTATATATACACAATTTTGTATAATATTTTTATATAATATATTATTAACCTATACATAACATGTTACCTTTAATAGGGTACTTTTAGTCTACACTATACTATAAGAAGAACAGAGAGGTAAAGACTGTCCAGAGTTGGAGGAACGCCCTTCAAAATATGCCACTCAGTAATGTCAAAAATGTACGCTTATCTCTCCATAGTAGCCAGCTCTGACCCTGCTGCTACTGTAGGCTACACGTCTAAACAGTAGTGGGCAGTGGTGACGTACATGTTGACGTAGGCGGAAGAGGATATCCATATCCTACAGATTGGCAAATTGCACGTCAACAGTAGTTGTAAAGAGATGGCTTTAGTACATTACTGTTAGGTAGATTCTCACTGGAAGTCTAAATTTTATTTTTATTTGATCACAATCGGATGAAATGGAGGTAAGCTCAGGACAATAATCTGTTTACACGCAGCACTTCGTGGCTCATTCCACAACAGAGAAACCTGAGTTAGCATGACAGCTAGTTAATGAGTTGATATAGCGTTGTTAAACGCTAGCCTAGGCTTACACGGGAATTATTTCCAAATTATAGACTAATTACTGCTGAACTGTTTTGAAATATGATGTATTTTTGCTTTGCTCTGTTTTTGTCCAAACTATTTGCCAGGAAGATTTACCTTGCTATGAAACGTTTGATCAATCATTTGGCTGTGTACACACTGTCTAGTTAGTGTCTCTACATAACCTGTCAAACTAACTGTTCAGGGTACATGCTTTGAAGGCATGTCAAGCATTGTAAGCATTGCAAAGCGCTGTTTAAGCGCAGCTTACGGTCTTGTGTCACTGTAAATTCAAAACACTATAAGGGTGCATTTAGCCACATCAGAGCTGTCTGCAAAGAACTCTGGATCAGCGCCCTTTGGTTAACTTTGTGTCTCCTTTCTTTACAGCAAGAGTCAAATCCCGAGTCTGTAGCTTCCCCCCCTGGTCAAGGGTCTGGAAAGTCAAAGGTTAGAATGTACTTATATCCTAGGCCTAATAACATGAATTCCCTGCCATGGCTACACAATAAAGTGGACAGGTTATGTCCACTGTAGTAGTAGCTTTAACATTCACCTCCATTACATTGGCCTAGGTCTACCAGCTGAAAAGTGCACTTATTAATGGGTCAGTCTGTGTCAAATCAGACAGAAAAATGCTCAGTACTTTACCTCAGCTGTCTCAGAGATGAAGTTAGGTTGGTCATATCTTTAAAAATAACAATCAAAATAAAGGTAAATCATGCAAACCAGTGTGATACTGACATCTGACTTTCAGAGGGAATCTTTTTTTCTAGCTTTTGAGTTTCCTATTGGCTGAAAAATAATAAAGTGTTATCATTACAATGTTTTAGTCACTCATCAGTGAGAAGAAAGTTGTGAGATCACATTGTGATTTGTGTAATAGCTTAGTCAAGATCGGATCCAGCTTGACAGGTTCGACTTGTCCATCTCTCTTGTAAGGTTTTACATATAGTAGTTAATCTTGTTTCAAAGAGAATACACATCTGTGCTGTTTAAAACGGTCAACATCAGTGTAGCTATTAGCATTGCTAACCCCTGTGAATCACTGGGAATTGCCAGACAACAGATGTGTTTGCAGATTCATTTTGATTGACCTAGACTAGCAGAAAAGTTTTGGCCAAGGGCAAATTAAACTGAAATGGCATTTCCTTGGCTTAATCAGTTAGCATTAGCTGTCGATTAGCTATTCATCCGATGTTGTACCAAATCTTGTTGTACCAGTTCTTCCTCCTACCGATAGCACTTGGTGACCTTAATCAGCTTTGTTGGCCTTGCTGGCCTTGCTGTTGTGTTATTTGCTCTAGACCTATCCTTTATGATTAACATGAAGATTCACAGTTTTTGCTTACCCTTGTTTGTGATGACATATTTTACTGCACTTTTTTTGCAGCTGGACACACTGTCAAAAGAAGACTTAATTAAGTATGCTAAAAAACAAATGGCTTTAATGCAGAAGATGAAGTCAAAATCCTCAGGTAGAAGAAAATCCACAAATTAAAAAAATCTTGTTTTGTACATTAAGTGAAACATTAAAGTAGTAATATCATGTTTTCCTTTTAAAGATCTGGAAAAAGAATTGGACACATTCAAAGCCCAGCAAATGAGCAATTCAGAAGACTCTGTTATCAAGGTATGTTAGACCAACATATTTTGATATACTTTTATGCATGAAATGGACAAATGTGATTGGATATGTGTATTTGCATATAACATAGATTTGCTAGTAAGAAGTGCTAAAGCATAGCTGTGTCTGTAAACAGGAACTGACCGAGAGGTTGGATATGGTTCTCCTCGAGAAAGCAGAAACACAGCAGAGTCTGGTACTTCTTCGTAAAGAAAATGAAAATGTCAAACAGCAGGCACAGGTAAAGAAAAATGTCATACTTTATGCTTTGAAAAAATGGCAGATTGCACACCGTAACAAAACTGCTTATTATTCACAAAAATATCTGGAATTATATTTATAGAATTATCTTGAGGCAATGAATACACTTCAGGAAAAGCTGGATCAAGTGCAGAATGAGCACTTAACAAAAATGGATGTGTTACAAAATGCAATTGACACTGAAGGAGCCAAACACAAACAAGACCTTGAAAGTGTTCAACAGCTAATGAAAGGGAAAATAGAAGACATGCAAAAAAATGAAACACAAAAGCAAAAAGAAATTGATGAATTAAAAACAAATTTAGAAGAAATTCACAAGAGCTACAAGGACAAGATAACTGGCTTGCAAGAAGAGCTAGCGATGGTGAAAAGTGACAGGCTTGCTGAGACTGAAATGCTCAAAGTGGATCACCTGAGGGCACTCTCAGAGTCCCGCGGTGAGCTGGAAGACATCCAGGGAGAGCTGGCAAATGTTCGCCTGCTACATGAAGAAGAGGTCCGAGACTTGATGTTGCAACTGGAGGAGAATGCAGCAGAATTTGAAATGGAAAGAGACAGACTCTTACTTCTCCAGGATGAACTCTCAGAGCAGCTTGCAATGAAGGACAGTTATCTACAAGATGTGCAGGAGGAGGAAGAGGATCCTAACAGGCTTGGGGCACCTAAAGACCCATTAGTCTGTAAAATGTTGAATTTTTCAGGTGCAGAGGACCAGAATGATGAAGTGAATCAGCTGAAGACAATGTTAGAAGACTTGCAGGCCCAGAACACGTTGTTTCAAGATGAACTTACATACTTACGGAATGTGAAGACAGAACTTGAATCTGACCTAAATCACATCAGACAGGAATTCCAACTGGAGAAAGAAGAACTTGAGTTCAAGATTAATGAACTTCAAATGACCAAAGATGATGGTGCAAGCACTTTAGAGAAAAATATGGAAAGCCTTCACATCAGTGATGAGGGAGACAATATGACAGTTGGTCAACTTCACAAAACCGAATTACATGCACTTGAAGAAAAGCTACTCTCACAAAACCAAGCTAATAAAGAAACCCTCATCCAAGAAATACAAGAGCTAAGAATCATGTGTGAGCAGTTGTCTGTTGAGAAGAATTGTGCCACTGAGGCATGCAAGCATGCTCAGGAAGGTCTTAAGAGCTTAGAGTTAGACCTTGAAGAAAAAAAAGGTGACTTGATAAAACAGTATGATGCCATGAAAGAGCAAAGTGCATCTGCTGTGAAAGACTTACAGGAGAAGCTGAGGGTAACATGCAGTGAGCGAGATGGTTTGTTTGAGGAGGTTCAGAAACTTCAACTGACAGCAAAGTCAGTGCAGGACCTTGATGTCTCTTCAGATGCTTTGCGAGAAGAAAATAAAGAAATTCTGTCTCAGCTTCATCAAAAAGATACTGCTGTGGCAGAGCTGAAAGAGATGCTAGGTGTGGCATCCTCTGACAAAGACCATCTTCAACAGTGTTTAGAAAAAGCACATACAGAATTGGCCAAGCTTAGGGAAGACTGTGATTTGGAGAGGTCAGAGAAATCTGTGGTCTTTGACAGTTTTGAAAACATATCCAAGGAAAAGGCAGGGATGCAGTGTAGACTAGATGAACTATCATCAGCTCTTGAAAGTGCCTTAGCTGAAAGGGAGAGCATTGGGATGCAAGTCACAGATTTGAAGAGTAAACTCTCTCTGACAATCTCTGAAAAGGATGAGCAGTGCAGCCGCCTTAAAGCTGTTGAAGAGGAGCTCACTGCTCTTTGTGAGAGAGAGAAGCAGTCCCAGGAACTTATCAACAATCTGAAATCAGAAGTTATGGACAACTCTAATGAAGAAAGGGACAAACTTCAGAAGTGCCTCCAGATTATGACAGATGAGCAAGAAATACTAAAAGCAGACAAGAATGCCATTGAGACAAAGCTCTCGGAAGCTTATGGCCATATCATGAAGTTACTTGAACTAAATAACTGGGATGTGTGCACAGATGACAAAGATCTGGCTGGACTTTTAGAAGCTGTCATAGCAATAGTCCAACAAGAAAAACTTGACCTTGCTGCAAGGGTAACTGAACTGACTGAAGAGATGGAGAGGTTTACACAACAAAGTGTCCAGACTCAGGCTGAACTCCAGGCTCATGTAGAGGACCTGAGTCGTGAGAAGAGCTTGTTAAAGAGCAATCTTGATGAGGTGGTGTCTGATGTGGAAGCCTTGCAAAGAGATCTTTCTGAAATGAAGACTGTGAATGAAAAGATCAGAGTGGAAAACCAAGAGCTGCTAGCTCAAATTGCAGACGCGTCCGAGAAGTTGTCAGCCAGAGAACATGATGGAACGTCAGGGGGAAACGAGAAGACCTCAGATGAAATCGATAATGAGCATAAGGAGCTCCAGCAGCTGCTGATGGAGAAAGAATCCCTTCTGACCCAGCTAAGAGAGGATATGGTTGCTTTACAGGTTAGTGCTTTTGGTAAACATTCAAGCATTCAGTTGTGTATTATGACACCTGCCTGTCTTGCTAATGCAGCTTATTATTTGTGTTTTTAATAGCCTTGTTTTAGCTACAGATTCTTAAGTTGATTCCTCCTCTCTTTTCAGAAGTCGGCTCCCAGTGACACCGGTGCCTCCAGTGAACAGAACATGAGGGAGTACACTGAGAAAATTGGTTAGTATCCACAGCACAGCTGTAATGTTCACTAATAGACTGCCTCTGCTATCGACAGGGGTCTTATCCCATCACAGCTAGATGTATGACAATTCACATCTGGCATTAAAATGCATCTATTCGTGTCCTGACTCTATATGCACATAAGCCTGTACATTATAGTGACCCTAGATGACCTAAATCCCCTCTGTGTGCTCTGAGCAGTCAGATGCCAAGGCATCTAAGGGCTACATTTTAAGTGTCCTTACCTGAACACATGACAATCTTTCTCTCTAGCCATGCTGGAAAAAGAGAGCAAAGGGAAGGAGGAAAAGATGAACAAAATCAAAGCTGTTGCTGTTAAGGCCAAAAAAGAACTGGATAACAGCAGGAAGGAGGTGAGGCATCTGCTACAGTTGGTTATATATTATATCATTATATTAATTTATATGTTTAAAATATACAAATTTATTGGTGTTACTTTGCAATAAAACTGAACTGAATGAAACTGGAGTTCCATGCCTTATCACAGGTTCTTGCCTTGAAAGGAGAGGTGGAGGCTTTAAAAGCAGAGCGAGACAGACTGTCAAGCTCAATGAAAGACATTATCCATGGGGCTGAAGACTACAAGGTATTTATCAGTGCGGACATACAGATCTGGTTTCACTTGATGAATCAGAGCAGCACTGCACTGAAACACATTAGAAGTTTGGAGCAAACAGCAAACTGATCTTGTGATACTTCATAGAGTGAAATAATATAAATTATTCCTGTTGTGTACTTTTATACACATAGTTATACATACACTGATGGTCATGCCATGGTGATTGTATAGCACTGTATAGCTCTGCTGTTGTTTGTGTCACTGTTTACACCCACTCATATGGGTACCATTAATACTTGATGGCTGTAATTTGCAGCACCTCATGATGGATTATGATAAGCAAACTGAGCTGTTGGATAAGGAGCGGGAGAAACTTGAAGGGGCTGACAAACAAATTGCAGATCTGACCAAACATCTGCAAACCGCCATTCAGCAGGTATTTCTTTCCTCACAGTTCTGGATGACCAGAAATGAAATACCCCCTTTTGTACTTGTAGTCTACATAAGCTGTGATGTTGTATACTTCATATTCATTTAAAAATGTTTCAGATTATGTCACAGTAGTTTATCATTTTAGTGTTACATGAAAACTCTGTATGAGCTATACACACTGTATAAAGACTGCTCAATACACTCAAATCTTTTTGTTTTAGTTTATGCCTTTCCTTTTTCTTGTGGCTCTTCCTTTTCACATGATCTTTTTTTTGTCCTCTTTGGCTTTCTCAGCACGAGCAGCTAGCTCTGGAGAGAGAGGACCTGATGGCTCGACTGGACACTCTGCAGACTAACGTCAGGCAGCTGGAGGCACAGGCTTTAGAAATGCACAGAGTCAAATGTGCGCTTGAAAAGGACCTGGAGGGAGAAAGGCTCTTAAAAGAACAAAAAATCAAGGTAGCACAATAACAGCCGGGCCAGAGGGAAAGGGATGGGACAGCCTGTGACATCTTCAGTGCATCTTCTATTTGTCCGTGAGAGCCTCTCAAAATATGGAGCTGCCACTGGCCTTACACCCATTTGTGTTTTGTTTGTTTCTCAGTTTCAGTTGTACTGCCTTCTGTGTACCTTTCAGTGTATATAGCGTAATTCTAGAAAAAACATTAAAGCCAAAGTAGTTTGAAGTATTAAATGCAGTATACTCTTTTTTTGTTTCCCACAGGACCATTTATGTGCTGTTAAAGAGGGGGAGGAGCTCCAGTCTCAGTTGCGTAAACACAAGCAGCAGCTACAGCAGACTGCACAGGAACTCGAGCAGCTTCGCAAGGCAAGTGGTGTTATAACAAACATCTGCACCTCAGTACCAAAATAATATGTGTAGGTACAAGCTTAGATGATGTGACAGATATAATACTTGGTGTGGTGTTTGACAGTTTCTGAATTCATTCTTTATGGAATTGTCCTTTCAATTAATTTGGCATGAAAAGCTTTACTAAAATATTCAATTATTATTAAAAGTAGTATTGAAGTCAAACCCCATACTAATAAATTGGTGCCTTCATAGTATTTGCAACACACATTTACATACAGTGTATGGGCAGTTCAAATAAAATACCACGCCAATAAAATGCCATGGTATGGTGTGATTGCCCTGCCCAGGATGCCCAGCAGAGCACTCTTCTGGACATGGAGATGGCAGACTATGAGCGCTTGGTCAAAGAGCTCAACAGTAAGATCACAGAGAAAGACAAACAGATTGAGGATCTGGAAACCCAGCTCCAGACCCAGAAAAGGAAAGAGGAGAACTTGAGTGAGGAGATCGGTGAGACTGCTTCAAATCTCATTAGTGATAATTTTTCACTTGCCCTTTTCATTTGCCAAGAAAACATTGCAATCTAAATGGGTTATGCCATTGCAATCTAAATGGGTTATACCTAGACACAAGATCAAAAGCTTTCACTAAAGTGTCTGATGCATTGGATTGTGTTAATGACTCTCCTAGAATCCCTGAAATCCCAGGTAGACCAAGGGGAAGAGAAATCATCCAAGATGAAACAGCTGCTGGTGAAAACAAAGAAGGATTTGGCTGATGCCAAGAAAAATGTGAGTTGCTGCTCTTGCCACAGATCACTCCATATCTCCATGCTTGTGCTTCTCACAAAAATAGTCTGATCAGTCCCGCGGCCCAGTTGCAGTGATCTTGATGTACACTGTGTTGCAGGAAGCTTCTCAGATGCTCTCCCAAGCAGCTCTGAAAGGAGAGCTGGAGGCACATCAACAGCAACTGGAAGATTATAAGGTAAAGCACAAGCCACAGCTACGTCAATTTCTAGAAAATTCATCCATGGTGTTGAATTGAATTCCTCTGAACTCTAGAAGGCAGTGGTAATAAGTGTGTATTAAGTGGTTGTGTGATTGCAGCTCCAGTGCAGTGAGCTGACAGCCGAGCGTCACCGACTGCAGGAGCAGCTGAAGGCGACGGGCGAGCAGCACCAGAGGACCTTAGGCTCCTTCCAGCAGCGCCTGAGCTCCCTGCAGGAGGAGTGCAACACAGCTAAGGTACTAAAGTAGTGCAGTAGAGTAGCAGAGCTAAGGTACTATGGTAGTGCAGTAGTTCAGAAGAGTTAAGGTACTAAGGTAGTGCAGTAGAATAGCAGAGCTAAGGTACTAAGGTGGTGCAGCACAGCTAAAATTCTAAGGTTGTGCAGTAGAGCAGCACAGTTAAGGTGCTAAGGTAGTGTAGTAGAGCAGTAAAGCTAAGCCACTAGCGTAGTGCAGTACTGCAGCATAGCTAAGGTACTAAGGTGGGCAGTAGGACAGCAGAGCTAAAGTACTACAGTAGTGCAGTAAAGCTAAGGTAGTACAGTAGTTCAGTAGAGCTAAGGTACTAAGGTAGTTCAGTAGAGTAGCAGAGCTAAGGTACTACAGTAGTACAGTAGAGCTAAGGTACTAAGGTAGTACAGTAGTTCAGTAGAGCTAACATACTAAGGCAGTGCAGTAGAACTGTTGTACTAAAGTAGAACAGTGGAGCCCACTCCTCCTGCCTTCCCTGGGTTAGGAGTCTTTTACACAGACATTTATGTGGACGAGAATCAATATTCTGATACTTTTTAATCCGTTTTTGTATGGTTGGAAAAGCAAAAGCAGCTTTAGAAAGTTAACATGCTTTAGTAAAGCTTTAGTAAAGTTAACCTCTGCCCAGCCCTGTAGGGTTTAGCATAGCTGACATGACGTTTGGCTCCCCCCACATCTCTCTGTGAAGTGTGTGTGGAAGGGCTCAGTGTTAGCACTCAGCTCAGCTCTGCAATGCTCTGCAAACCCCCAGCAGGCTCAGTGGCCACCAGCTCACCCCTCCTCCGCCCCATTACGCATGTGACACATGAATGCTCCTTCTCTGAGTGCTCTGGCCTGCAGCCTTCACCCCCCCCCCTCCACCCATCTACTCCACAAACTGAGGCCGCACTCAAGAGTCCCGGTGCCATCCAAATAGCTGTATAGATTTTCCATTCCAGTGGTCTGCAAGTCGGCAGCATTGCTAAATGGCTTAAACAAAACTTAATTATAGAGTGACACTGGTGAGTGATTTCCCCCACAGGCCTAATGGCTGCTGATGAATAGCACGCCTCAGCCCACAGAAACAGGGAAGGGGCCTGCAGGACTCCCACTGCTGGGACTGCTGCACTTATTTGGATTTGTTCGTTTTTGGAGGACTTGACAGTAAAAACTAAACGTAAACACGTTGCACTGCTACCCAAAAATCCACAAGAGATGATGCAGTTTGCTTGGATTGTTGTTGTGATGGGATTCTTGGTGGAATAGTTGTCTTGGTGAATGTTACAGTGTCATTTTCTCTGCTCTGTTCTCTTTGACCCTCAGGCTGAACTGGCTGCAACCACCACTGAATTTGAGAGCTACAAAGTGCGTGTGCATAATGTTCTAAAGCAGCAGAAAAACAAGAGCTCCGCTCAAAATGACAGTGATGTCACGAAGCAGGAAAAGTAATTCTTGTTACCTGTTGTTACTTGTGTTTATGTGTGTGTGTGTGTGTGTGTGTGTGTGTGTGTGTGAGAGATAATTACATAGTACAAATTAAATTTTCTTCTTTTATTGTGTGTGTGTGTGTGTGTTAGGGAGCAGATGGAAAACATGCTGGAGCAGCTCAAGTCTCGGTTGCAGGAGAGTCAGCACAACCTGCAGTTGAGCAGTGCAGAGTTGCAGCAGCTCCAGATGGAGCATGACACCCTGCTGGAGCGTCACAACAAGATCCTCCAGGAGAGCGTGGTCAAAGAGGCAGAGCTGCGCGAGAGGTAATGCCAGCTGGCCTGGTGGACCACACTCTTTCACTTTTCATTTTGGGCCAGAGCCTGTTGACTTACTGCTGGATGGCCACACTGATTGAACTGGAGTAAACTATTGGGGCTCCCTTCAGTCTATCCAGTTCAATCTCATCCAAATGGAGGTGCACTGTCTGAAATGTCTGTATGTCTTTTCATATCCTACTTTATACGCACAGTATATCTTTTGTTTTTATTTATATCGGTCATGCCTTCTGTGTAGCTTTATGGACCTGAGTCTGTTTAATGAATTGAACAGATTTGGGAGTTGCTTGAATTGGGAAGTTTGTGACATGCTGAGGGCCTGTCTTTTGTGTCCCGCAGGCTGTTGTCTCTGCAGTCTGAGAACATAGCGCTGAAGGCAGAGCACAGCCAGACCGTCAGTCAGTTGAGCTCTCAGGCGGACGTGCTGCGGAGCAGCTTCCGGGAGCAGCTGCGCCACGTGCAGGACGAGCACCGCGCCACAGTGGAGACCCTCCAGCAGCAGCTCAGCCGCCTGGAGAACCAGCTCTTCCAGCTGCAGAAGGAGCCCAGCACCAGTAAGGGCCTCAGGCTTGTAGCCCTAGTGCTCTCATGGGCCTGTCATATGGGTGAACCTCACTGGTCACCAGGAACCTTCACATTAGCACTGGACACACAGACACAACTTAAATTCTGAGGTATAAGGTGAAGTGTACTGTAGGGTGTAAGGAGAACCATTAACTGTAACTGAATAACAACTGCAGGAGAAGGAAACAGTGCAGAGCACGAGTGGAACTGGCTATTTGCATAGAATCCAAGCTCACACACTGCACACAGCAGTGGAACCAGTTATTTAATTGGTGCTTAACTCAGCCCAATTCAAATAGCAGGCTGTGCAGACAGTGAGGCAGTATGTCCAACAGTGTGTGTGTGTCAGAGACAGTATGCTGCTCATGTTTGGATGGGGCTAGCTTTGTCACAGTTGCTCGAAGGTGCCCATTAAGGTTGATGATTCAGTAGTCAAACAAGCCTGTATGAAAAATGGAGAAAGCATGTTTGTGTCTGAGAGTGTAGGTGTGTGTGTGTGTGTTTGTGTGTGTATTTGTGGTAACTACCGTAAAACAGGGTCTTAATTTGGAAGATCAGGGTGGTGTGTGTGTGTTTGTGTTGAGATCCTTGTGAAGCAGAGCTGCTGTTGGTGTGAGTGAACCCCGCACTCCTTTATATTGGCTGCTGGGGGCACAGATGTGCGGGCGTGTGCTGGAGCGCAAGCCCAGCTGCTGCAGTGGCTAACGATGCCTGCTTGTGCTACTTGGCTTCAGCACATGGGAGTTCTCTCTCTCTCTCTCACCATTGAAGTGGTCCTAAGGATCAGTGAGCTGGAGATGGGCGTGCTGTTTATGCACATGCAAGGGCCGTGTCCTTTAAAATAGCACCCTCTCACTGTGGCACACACTCAGCCCCACCCTCTCCGGAACCATCCATCTGATGTGAGTTCCCCTATTGATTGTCAGCTCTTGACAAATGATTTGCTCTCTCATGTCTTTATGCTTGTTTGTTTTTCTATTTGTCATCTGCCCAGCACGCACACAAGTGATATGTAGGAGTGTTAACTAGCTGCATTTGGGGCTGCTAAATGGCTGTCTGTGTGAGCATATTGACTCTCTGTGAAGAGTGTGTACTGGCTCTTTGGGCTGTGAGTGACAGCCTATTGACTCGCCACCCCATGTGTGAAGAGCAATTTTGGTAAGAAGCAGCAGATGTGAGAATTCCCCTTCCCACGCTTCCTTCACTTAGCACATCAGTCACAACATATCTGCCTACCTTTGAAATTGCTACCACACTGTTGAGAATGTGCCAGAGCTGATACGCCACTGTACTTGCAAGACTTGTTCAGTACTTTCATTGTGTAACTGTTTTTATAAAGTCCTGGTTTGTTTCAGGTTAGTTGTAGATTCAATTGTGCACTGTCATTTTGAATGAAGAATGAAGACTTTTATTGTCATTGCAAGCAGGGCAAACAACAAGATTGGAGGTGCAACTCCAATAGGTGTACAAGTTAGTAAGGAGTAAAAACAGTATACCAACTTCCATGCATGCACACTCTCTCTCTCTCTCTCTCTCTCTCTCTCACACACACACACACACACACACATACATATACATATATACATATAGATGGATACAATTGTACAACAGGCAAAAGTAATACAAAGTAGGATTAGGTAAAACAAGACTTTCATGGGAGAAATCAAATCATATATAAATTAATCTAGTTAAAATATGTAGAGAGGATTTTCTCCTTCTCAGGGTTTCCATTATTGGATGTCCATTATGTCTGTGAAACCACCTAGGTATGAAATACTTAATGTTAACACAAATCAGACCGTAAATCGTGTAGAACTTCAGTGTTGCACATGATTGCCCTCTGGTGGTAGTTGAAGATATACCTCAGTCTACAGGCTCCGCCATTGTATGCCTCAGATTGTAATATTTTAATTTTTTCATTAAAATACATGTTGTAGTGTGGTAACCCCTTCCTTTGAACCTCCGTCTTCTCACTCTCTCTCCCCAGACTCAGCACCCCTCCAGCAGGGTAAGAAGTTGCTCCAGGAGCGGAAGCCCACAGAGCTGCCTTTGTTTGAGCTGCAGTCAATGGCGCGGGAGGAGGGCGAGGGCATGGAGATGACGGAGACGGAGTCTGTGTCCTCTGCAGGCACCCCGTTGCCCTCCCTGGAGCAGCTCCTCTCCTCTCCGGATCCTAAACATGGTGAGTCCCCACCACCCCCCTGCATCTCCACACTCTGAAGACCAACCAGACGCTTCTGGCTCAGAGACTGAGCTGGGATACATTTCATCTGATTATGTCAGTAAAGTAGCAACGACCACAATGTTTTGTCTGTACTGTAAGACCACATCCACTTAGCGTGTTGTTTGCTTGAATTAAGCCAGCTAGCTAAAAACAACTGTCTGTGCAGTGTGTTAAATGGTGTCAAATTCACTGCATAGACTGACCTTGTATTGTGTTGTGATGCAGAGCCATTTGTGTGGCAAGTGGAGCCCACGAAAGAGGAGCTGACCCAAAAGCTGAACACAGCTACCCGTAGCATGGAACACATGAATGGACTTCTCCATGAGACAGAAGCTACAAACGCCATCCTCATGGAACAGATCACGGTACACACACACATGAAATAGACACATAAAATTATGAAATATGAATGAACTGGTTTTGATAGGTATACTTCAAACCACTCCACAGCACAGTTGTCCCTCTGAAAAACACACACATCAACTGTAGACATTGTGCTGTCCATCTATAATACTGTCAGCTGACACTAGATCCACCCCCCTCTCAAAACCTGTGTGATCCATGGCTGCTCTCAGTGACCCCTCTGAGTGGGTGAGGCAGGGCTAAGTGATGGCTTGTCAGGCTGCTCTTGCCACCCCCTCATACCTCATGTCCTGTCCTGTCCCCCGCCTCTGCTCTGCCCCCCACAGCTGCTGAAGAGCGAGGTACGGCGGCTGGAGAGGAACCAGGAGCGGGAAAAGTCGGTGGCCAACCTGGAGTACCTGAAGAACGTGCTGCTGCAGTTCATTTTCCTGCGCTCGGGCAGTGAGAGGCAGGCCCTGTTGCCAGTCATCCACACCATGCTGCAGCTCAGCCCCGAGGAGAAGAGCAAGCTAGCCGCCATCGCTCAGGGTAGGAGCCCAGATCTGCTTAGACACGCTACAAACCTGCTCAGACACATGTTCCTATGACTGCAGGGAACAATGAAGGCACCTTTGCAAAATCCGGACTGCTAATACTATCTTCATTAGATCTATTTTGATATGTATATGTATGTATGTATATATATGTATGTGTATACCTGTGGAATATATGCATGCATGTTTATGTGCCATTTTTTTTCTGTTGTCGAGTTGCTATCAAAATATTAAATGTGTCTCTCTGCATTAGGCGAAGAGGAAGCAGACCAGTCCAGAGGCTCTGGGTGGACTTCCTACCTGCACAGCTGGTCTGGGATCCGATGAGAGGCAGCCACAGAGTACTGTGCACTTGTCACTTCAGCTCCCCATCATCATTCAAATGACTCAAAGTACACCCCATATGCCTTCCTGGAAAAATAGGTTTATTTATATATTTTGATAAAGGTTCCATTATTGCAGTTCTGCATTAATTATAAATTCCTTGAATATTAGCTAGCCCTTAATGTAAGGCAATTAGCTTGGAGCTAACACTGTCAACTTTTTTTTTCCTGGTGCATATATTCCTTCATTTTAACATTTTGTAACTGTGAGTCAAAAAAAAAACAATTCTTACCAGTTATTAACATACACTCACTGGAATTTCTCAAAAGGGATAATAGATAATAAACTTTTTTTCAGGTTCAGCTACCATGGTAAACATTGTAGAATATCAAGAATATCATGGAACTACACAGTTTTGCACATTGTTCTCAGGTTAGAACCTGTTACAACATAATGATTCATATTCATATCAAAGTATCTACAAACTGAAATAGCACATATGTACAGACACTCAACAGAAGGTTCATCAGTGTAATGAGAAATTATCTACCATAATATGAGGGGGACCAAACTGAATTAAAATGGTGTTTCCACTGTCATCCTGTATTGTGCAAAGCTTATGAGAAATGGTTGACAAATGACTTAACTGAATGTATTGCATTTTTATGAGAAAATTACTGTACATAATTTGAATATATACATTGTTCATTCTTGCAAGGAATATATAATTTAACATTTTGCATAATCTCACCATTCAATTTGGATCAAAAAGGGTACTGAAAAAGCTTAATAGTCTTTTGTTGTGTTGTGTTGTTTTTTGCTTTGTAAAATGAGATTTACTCAGAAATTTGACCACACTGATTATTTACATGCTTTAACTGTGAGTAATAGACTTGACACTCTAAATAAAATAACCATTCCTCATCGGATGAACTAGTCATTTATTCAGGCAAAACCTGCAAAGCCGATTACCATAACTACAGAACAAGGTGAAAGTGTTCTTCACTTACAACCATTGCACATAGCCAGTATTTTGCTAATTTACAGGTAACTGAAAATATGATTGATTCTGTCTATTGTGGACACGTGCCGAATTCTAGAAACCCCATGTTTCAGCTATTTTCAAATGAGCACAAACTATTTACTAAGATTTCCATCTTTCAAGACTTATAGAGACATCTTACAAGACAACTGATGCAATACACGGAACCAACACCAAAACATTCGCCGCACTTGACAATTCACAGCTTTTTGCACAATGTTGAGCTCCAGCAAAGTTCTGTGGGGCGTGTCTCTCGACTCCCGGTTTGATGAAGGACAGTCCTGATGTAGCCCAATGCGCACCCGAGATTTGTCTAGCCATTAGCAGGATTGTTAAACCGTTAGCAAGACAGCACTTTTAACTGACTAACATCTTATTTGAAAGAACAGACTGGGGAATCAAGACATTGTTCACATAGGGAATGTTGGGTCTGGCAGAAATGACCGGCAGGTAAGTGCATGTTTTCGGAATAAAGTCCCGTTAAGAACATGGACTCTTGATGCGGGCAGTGACCAGCTGTAGCTAATGTATCTCGTAAATTTTCTTTCTTTCTTTCTTTGTTTTTTTTTTCAATCGAAACACTAAAGAATGCATCTTTTGACCAGAATAACTGCACGGCTAGATAATAGGAGAAAGACGGAGGTATCGAGTCGAGTGCATGCAAGTCTCTCCTCCCCAAATTATCCCGGATGTGACTGACACAGATGTCAAACTAATTAAATTTCAGCCTAGCCAACACTTACACACAAAAAATTAGGATTGTGCTAAGGTCGTCACTTACAGTTATTATATTCGAATCATTTATATGTCACCGCTCTTTTGGTAGTTGGCTATTCATACACTGAAGAAAGTATTTAAAAATAAACCCACGTACCATCCACTGAATCCTCATCAGATTTAGCCTAGGCCAATTGAATTTCCTGAGTGCTACCATGATGACAACTCCCAAGGAAGTGGGGTCATTAGCCTAAATCTTCGCTGTTCGTGAACAGAAGCAGCACGTTACATGTTGTGTGTGTGTGGAGTGAAGCTCTCGGCACGTTGCCTGTTACATGTAGTCCTGTAAGGGCCACGAGCCTGACAAATGGACACTGTTTGATCAACAACCCCCTCAGATGGCTGAATATCCCGAGTAGTTCTGAGGTCTTTTGAAGTAAACATTAAATGGCATTTATATTTTCCATGATTTTGTAGTTTTGTAAATTTGAGTCAACTAGGCCTCCTCCCTCTTTTGAGATGCAGACCCAGATGCAGGCCATGTCCATCAGCAAGAATACTCAGTCTCATATCTACTGGTTTCATATGTTGTTCCATATGTTGTGAACACTACTGTGACCACCAGAAGAGCTGAAGTTACACAAATATAGTCTTGTTATACAGAAACATGGAACCTAATTTGAGATTTTAGGTAAAGGAGTTTGAAATAGGCCTATTTGTTATTTTTGTTTCAATATCATATAAAAATATGGTTTTAACCATTTGGCTCCATGAATGTTTATAGTGAACTGTGTATTGTGTGTGTGTTTGTGTGTGTGTGTTTGTGACAGGCAAAGCACACACTGTAATGCTAGGTGTCCTTCAACATTCATAGACAGGGATTGTGTTGATTCTGTACTGCATTATTTGATAGATGCAGCCAAGCAGTAGTTGTGTGCATTAGCCTGTAACATCAGCTATACTGAAGTCCAACATTGCCATCCTACCTTTTACATCAGTTGTAAACAACACATGTGTGCATTTCTTATAAGCTATTTTTGTACAATTGTACATTTTGGGGACAATTTTAAGCTACATTAAATCTTTCACACATCTTCCACATATTTGCCTATTTTCTTGTAGCACCATCTAGTGTTCAGTAGTAGAATGGGATTGTGTTTGTGCTTCATAGCTTCTAAAATGTTGTATGGCCATTGTAGGGGTAGCGGTCTTCATCACTCCTAATATGGTAACAAGTATTTACAAAAGGTGTTTTTGTATTATATTGTATTGTATTGTATTGTAGTGTTTTATCAAAAAATGCTGACAACTTGTCAGTGTTTGTGTAAGACAGATATAGTATTTCAGTTGTAGGACTATATTAAACCATCAGTAGACCACATCAGGAAGTCCAGAAAAAGAGGAAGTTCTGGTCTTGAAGTTAAGACTCATGAAAACATGAGATGAAATATCACTCCTAGTGCTCGCTTGTACTGGGTTTATTGAGGACTACATGACTGCTTTTCCAGACTATTTGACTTAAAACTTCATCTGAACTCTTCTCTGAATAATGCTGTTTATAGGACATGTGATAATCTAACACTAATGCTTATGGAGGAAACCATCAAGGCAGAAGCCATCCTATCCAGACAGTGTGCAGGAAGTGAGGTGGCTTTTCTGTCAAAGGCAGTGACAGGCAGGCAGTCCATAAATAGTTGGAGAGAGAGAGAGAGATGTGAAGACATTACTCTTTAACACTCTTCAACATTTCATCTGAATACAAATTTGGTAAGTTTTTAATTTAAACTTCTCTGCTTTTCTGACTATTTGGGTGGAACAACATATGCACAGATGCATTGTTTTTGATAGGCTTATCTGTAGGCATTTCCTTTTTAAAATAAACGCCTCTTGCCGTAAGTTGAGACCACCAAAATGTATTGCAATATTTAATACACAATTTATTCCAAAATGTTATTGATCTTATTTTAACAATAAGTTTAAAAATGTGTTGTTTTTCTTTCATAGGTTATTAAAACATACAAAGAGTACCGTTCATCTAATTGTCTATAAAATGACTGAAAATTATATGAGTAGCATAGTCCACACTTCTGCAGTTAGGCTCAAGGAAGCTTGTAGCACACACGTTAGAGGTGAGAAATTGTTGAGATAAGTTGACTGCAGTTCATTTTGAGCTCAAAGGAGGGCAGTATATGTACTGTATATGTCCTGGATCTTCAGTGTGTCCGTTACTCACTCTGGGATTCTGTGTGTCAAATTCAATAACATACCCAAATACAAAGCCATATTGGTGCTTAATCATGGTTATCTTAATGGCTTTGGCAGTATGTGTGTATATCTCTATTTCATAACAGGCATATAACAGGCATATAAGGCTGTGGAACTGTAAATCTAGTAAAATGTGTCTTTCTGTTTATAGCATTAAAAGAGAGCAGTGTGTATTTTTATTTTCTCATTAGTAAACATCCAGATGTGGAGGATTGTTAATAGTTTGTAATGCATTTTCCAGTTGGAATGGAGAGAATCTAATGGGGAGGGGGGTTAGCCTCTGTTTACAAGCCTCTACTGCGATGGGTCAGCTCCTTTGCTCTGCTCAGAAACAAATAACAGCACTGTGATGAGGCAGCTCCTTTCACCAGCTCAGTAACAGATGACAGTGCCCCTTTGTTGCACTCGTGGAGTTGGTTTTGGTGCTGTAAGCAGTGAGGCTGCATGCTGTGTTGTGTGTGTGCACAGGGGGGCTGATGGCCTAAGTGCAAGTGGCTGAGGGGGAATTTGGCAGGTTAAGGCAGGAGTAAACGAGAGACAAATGCTGTGCTGACACTCCAAACACTCTTAAGGACAGACATGTCCTCAGGGCATTCTTATCTGACTCTCTTTACTTTACCCACATACCTCACCTCCACAGTACCATTACCCCAGAAAGCTCCCTGGGCTCCAGACAAGAGCTCTGTGTTAGTTTCTAGTAAGTGTGTTTCACATCATTCTAGTTTATATATATTTAGTTTTACTATTTCTTATAGTTTTACTATATCTATTTATTGCACCTGAAGAGCTCTCATATGTCTTTGCCCACTATTCATGTCTGTACTCTTCTTAAACTGAACTGTTCATCTGCATTTTTGAGTTCTTGTTTTTACTTTTTCGTTGAATCTATAGCTTTCACTGAGGTAAAAGTCTAAGCAAACCTTAGAAGACATCAAGTGTTGTCTTATATTTGATGCTTGATGCGAGTCTTGTTCATATCCTGTGTGTTGGACTGGGGTGGGGGCAGGGCTCCAGCTGCGAGCCAGAGCTGGGCGGCTGTTGCTTGGGTGTTGCTACAGGTGCTAGGATTGCAGCTGGCTGCTTCTCAGGGGAATGCAGACACTGTGTTGAGCCTGCTTTCTCTGATCCCTTGGAGGTCCTGACAGGGTCAGTGACGGATTTACGCATGCAGATTAAACAGGGCTTGTTGAAGCATTTTACTGTGGGCATTTCTAAACCTTGTCATACGTTGTTAGTGCATTGAATAACAGGAATTATGTGATGACTAATGTCTATTTGACTTGCTTCTGGGAAAGCTTTTGCGGAAGAAAAATTAAGAAATGGTGATGGTTGTATACTAAAAGCTTAACAGTTTTACCTTAAAAACCTTGCTTTTCTGCTTGAGGCATGTGCAGCTAAATCCAAATGCTTTGCTTGTTAAGGTGGCCTTAGATTGGGCACAGTTAATGTGAATTGGGTCTCCATTTCCTCTGTGGGTAAGCCCTAGGTGTGAACTTTCAGTACTACTGCGGTATGTTAGGAGGCTGTGTGTTCAATACATGCACGATCTAACAGGCAACTATGAACAGGGTGTGAAGAATTCTGGAAAAACTTGGAAATGTATGAGGGGCCCCACTTGGTTTTTGGCAGCCCAAGAAGGTATGCTTGTTTGCCAGATATTCATAAAATGGTTTGTTGAAAATACACTTGTCTCAATGCTGTGACTTGGAAAAGATAAATGGCAATCCACTTGTTAGGTGTAAGTGTTGTTTATATGCTTTTATTATCAAGACAATTGACAGGAAGTAAACATTCATCAGTGTATGTTGATAGTGTTTGGATTTGGAAACCCCTCCACCCTCTTCTCTCTTCTTTTTCTACTTGAACCCACACACACACACACACACACACACATGCGCGCACACACACACGCACACACACACACATGTACACACACACAAATCCACATGCACACAGCACTATGCATCCAGTGAGATAGGACTGCTAGGAGGTCTGCTTATCAGCCAAAGGGCAGTGGCCATCTTGGCTTGAGCCCTGGAGTGTGGTTGGAGGCTCATTGGCTCTCCTTCTTATTGTTTCCACTTGTGGTTGGCAGGGTGAGAGTGTGGACACCGATATCCTATCAGGGACAAGCGGTCCCATCACGGCGACATCTTGGCTCAGTGACACAGTGAGAAGAAGAGGGAGGCACAGTGAAACAGTGAGGGCTTCACCTTGTCTGAGCAACCAGGCAGCACTTGTACCTGCACCGCCACAGGGCAGGGCACAGTGGAGGAGGAGCAAGCAGCTGATAGGTAACCTGCAGCTCAGCCACTCCCCACCGTGGGTCATTCTACAGGGCGTGTGCCCTGGAGGTGTGTGTGTGTGTGTGTGTGTGGAAGGCAGGGAGGGAGGGAGGGAGTCTGGAATGTGGCAGTGTGCTGTTTGGTCAGAGAGTGAAGGGAAACTCTCTTGGAGGGGATTGCCCAGGTGTGCTGGTGTGTGTTAGCCCTGACGTGGAGACCTGTGTGGAACAGAGGCACTCAGGTGGGGAAGCTGTTCTAGGAGCCCATCCACAGGGCTGGGAGACGTAGCCAGGGCCAGCGCTCTTTTCTCCAGGTGGAAAATGAATTTGTTACGGCTGAAGGAGCTATCGAACTCTGACCTGTACAGGCGAAGGCAGGAAAGGCCAGACAGTTATGGGAGCCTTGCCCCGGAACGATTGAGGTGAGCTATTTTTCAAAGAGCATTCAGCCCTGCAGGTGTAAGAAACTCAAGGTCGTGGGTAGTCTTACATTACTTACCCAGAAAACCATTGATGTCTTCATTGGTTATATTGTCAATTTGTGAGAATATTGTGGTGAACTTTGGTCTCTGGTCAGTTGAAGTACTGGCATCAGCACTTCACAGTCCCAGGTTGACTGCAGCAGGGTTTCCCAGGTGAACGGGGTTTGTGAGTGACATGCTAGTCGTGTGGGTGTGCATCATGCGGCAGTGTCTGAGCACGGAGGCTGCAGGGATTAGAGACGTCTGAAATGGTAGGAATGCAGAGTAAGCGGCTGGAGGTGACTTTAGTGGGACAGTGCACTGTGACGCTCCAATAGAAACAGCCCCTCTGTCTCTCCTCTGGGTGACCCCAGCTGGATGTTTGGATGTTTAGAGGGTTTTCTAATGGAGAGGTTTCTGTCTGGTGAATGGATGTGTTGGAAATGTTACATCATGTTTCTGTGCCCACATTAACTGAGAGGTCTGGCTGCTTCTAAATATTGTTTCACATTTACTTTAGAAACAAAAGCAGGTAATATTCCTGGTTTTAATGTGACTTTGTTGCTATAGTCTTCAAATGGATTATCTCCAAAATCATGATCATGTCAGTTTTTCCTGTACCTCCTCCCACTGTCTGTTTCCTTTCTCTTTGTGAAGGAAATGGAAAAATTAGCTCAGAGCTGTAGTGAGGCAGAAGGGCCACTCAGTACAGAATTGCCATAGAGGCATAGAATTATAAGATGGGCCAGGTTGCCAATGTGCGGATGGGTTTTCTGATTCTACAATGTACATTCACAGTAGTTCTTAGAAGAACTTAATTAAATGAATACTCTTTTTATACCTTTATACAATTTTGTTTTCTTGGTCTACAGTGTATACAAAAACGTCTTGACATTCTGGCAACTGCCTCTATAACCAGTGTGTTTATCAGTCACAAAGACAATTTTGCAATACAACTTGATGTAGTTCCCCTTTCCACAGTTACTATAGTTACTGTTTACTTAGTTGACTGGGCCTGCAGGGTTTGTTTGGCCAGGTTGTCATGTTTCTGTGGCCTTACTGAAGCACTCCCGACCCATTGTTTACACAAGGTCAGTTAAGATGAGTTGGTTGGTGAGTAGAAACCACTGCTTTGTGCTGTGTGTGGGACAAGCTGTCATCTATGGATTATATTATAGCCTCTCCTGTTTTTCAGTTTGTGTGCACAACAACAAAAGGGTTCTGCTTCAGTGGTCATTCCAAGGAAAATAGCAGAGGACCTGTGCCAGAATCTCTTTCCTTTGAACTCAGTGTGATAACACTGGTAATTGGCAAGGTGGTGCAAAAATCTTCTGACTGCCTGGTCACTAGCAGCTTGGTTCTCTGGAAATGTGAGGGCAATGAGGGCATGCTTAAACATACTGGTACCTCCGTCAGTCCCTTTCCTATGTACACACAGCACTCAACACAATCAACACTCAACACAACATCCGGGGGGTTTGAATGTTCTAATGTGTGTTTGTTTCCAAAGCAAAGTCATTTTAGATCACCTCCAGATATAGTATCTGGATCAGTGTTCCATTGTGCTCATGTTTTGCATTGCATTGTGCAACAAGCTAAGAAGATTTGTGATCACTGCCAAACTTCGCATCACGCAAAGCGTCGCATCACGCATCACTCTTATTTGTTGTCAAGCAGTTGTGGGCTTTTTGCAAGATGTTGTTCTGCACGGCCCTAAGGGCTTTGTGATTTCCGACAAACACCTTTCATTCTTTTTCATAGTATCTATAGATTTAAAACTGCATGTAACATAGATTTAACCTGCATGACCTAATATTCTATGTCTATGTCTCTGTCTGTGTTTGTCTCTCCAATGTTCACTGCTTTCTTTTAGGCCAAAATGTTGGTAGGTGCTGAAAAAATGCAACGTGGTGTAAACACTTTCCGTCTATGTTCTCATCCACACAGGCAGGTAGAACCCAAGCCTTTGACTTTGAGAACAGAGTCTGGTGTGTTCTGATGTTTCCAGTCTTTGCATCCAGTGACCATAGACTTGGACTTTATATTTATATTGTAACAATTGAACCAGGCTTTAATCAATCATAGATCAATATGGAAATCTTGGAAACCAGGTCACCACTAACCTCCTCCACTAACTATCCTTTTCCCAAACCTCATTACCTGGGTAAGTGTGCCCATGTACCATTTAAGCCCACTTTCAACTTGGAAGTGAAGTCATATTTTACAAAAACATTTTTCCATCTTAATCAATCCAGCAGTTAGTTAACTCCATGTGTTTTTAATTTCAAATCAATCACAATTTTAAGTTAGCCCGACATTTTTGCATAGAGTGTCAACATAACACAAAAAGTTTCCTCAAAACTCTGGTGTTTTGGGACCCCCTCAAACAAAAGTATTTTACTATTTTTAGAATTTCCTTTAGAATTTCATTTAATTTATGAAAAATGAGAGGTAAATGATTTGATATTTGTATAGCATGACATAATACTTTGTTCATTTGGCAAGATGACGCTAGTGCACAGAGCTAATCTGTCAATCAAACCACAAGCCTTGTTGAGTGATTCAGAAGGCAGAAAATGAAATGACAGGTGTGTATAATTAATATTTTGTAATTGATATTACATTAATCTACACATTAACACATCTTTGATCCCTTTGGACAACTGAATATTTTCAAAAATGTGCTTAAATGTGGGCTTAAATGCTACAGTGCCACAAACTACAGCCAACATAAACCAGCTTTGACAAATAATAATTTATATGTAATATTAATATATGCATACATGCAAAGTAATATTTTAATGTTTAGTTCAGATTATATTTTGGTTTCAAGCATGATTTTGTAAACATATCTTTAATTCAGAGACGAATATATCATTTTTAACCACTACTCAGTAAAACACCAATTAAGCCCACTATGCCCCATTTAAGCCCTCAATGTATTTCAATTGGGATTTTCTCCCTTTAACCAACTCTCAACTTGCAAGTGTTGATAATAACCATTATTTTTGTTCTTTCGCTTTTTTTAACCTAATGTACAACTACAAAAATAGGCCTCCATACATTACATACCAAAGGCTGCTTGTGCCTTCATACCTAATTTACACAGTAGGCAACAGCTAAGTGCATGTTGGCTGTTTTCAGTTAGATAAGGGCAACAAAAAGAAAATGAACATGCATATCTTGTTTAACATAGGTTGGGATGCACTGTTGTGAATCAAATACTCATATGATACTTAGGTTTCCACTAAGTCCACCAATAAACAGCACAGATGTGATCTTATTGAACATTAAGCTGTAAATTTAGTTTGCATTGAGAAAATAGTTGTTTTTAATGTTTTAATCTATTTAACATGTTGATGCATTGCTGTATTTTATTATATAATGTCTTATATTTTATTTAAAAACTATGATGTGGGCTTATTTTGAACACCCATGGCCTTAAATCGTGCCACGGAACCAATTAAGCCCATGTCAGACTTTTTACATAATTTGTCAAAATATCTTGTCATAATATCTTTATTACATCTTTTGAGATCTATAAAAATTACATTTTCAAATGAGATTAATCTTGCAGTTTGACCAGTTATCTCCCCTATATTGATGAATAACATCTAAACTTAGATTTTGCTGGGCTTAATGGGTACACTTACCCAACATAACAAAATGAATTATGTTATGGCTTCATTTCTTTAATAATTTCTGCCATTGCTGTTATATGTTTTGGAAGCCATGTAAATTTTGAAAATGATATTTCGCTGCAACATCAGTGTCTCTGAAGAGAAGGTGTAGATGCTTTGTTTGTCAAAAAGTGTTGCAGAATGTTAATAAGAATCCCTTTGCAGAACAACAACAGGTCAGTATAGATGAGCAAAAGACGTTTTTTGATCAAACCCAGACGAAAGTATTGCTTGTCTTAGAAGTAATTTTAAATCATATTTTTACTTTTTGAACAAAGCTTTGCAATGTTTACAGAGAATTGTTTTGAATGAATATGATATTTTATCCTCTAATTCCATTCCATTCCACATCTTATGACCTTGAGATACTGAAATGTTAATGGTAAGATTTATTTTTACCTTATCAGTATCAGATGTCTCCTTCCATAAAGTTGGTATGGTGGATACATTTAAGCTTGTCCTGCTATGACAAGGTAGTATGTCTATGTGGCCCTACGCAGGTCTCACAACTGAACAGCTACAAGATCAGAGCAAGATTTTATGTGTTGCAGAACAATTTTTTTATTATTTGACATAGTGAAGTAGCTTGGGTTAGCATCCAGATCCTTCATTTACATAGCATTGTACTTGACTATGTGTTGACATCATTTTAATGATATCCTTTTAATGAATGCACTCTAAAAGCTACTTAGAGGCTTATTACTTGGGCCTAAATATAAAAGTTGTGTGATCAGACAATAACACAATGACGCCATGATTCTGTGGCTACACCTGTTGTTGTGGAATGTAAACGGTGTGGCCAGTAATAGAGTGTCTGTAGTTCTGGCCGTGCCAGCAGCTTCTTTAGTAGAACCTATTTGAGTGTTCCTCTCCATCTCCCAGTGCCCTTAAGCATTCTTCTCCCCGCTGCGCTGGAGATAGCCTCAGACTTCTTATCACTGACTCAGGGACTGTTCCAGGCAGGCTAATCATAGCATCTACTGTGGTGGGAGATATCTGTGTGTGGATCTGGTTTCACTGTTTGTAATCAATATTTGGCTTCCCTCTCATCACTGTGTCCATCACCAGCATCTTTTATAATCAAGGAAATGTGCTCATGCATGTTTGCACATCCTGTTCACAAAGTTTTTTGAGTTGCCCATGTTTTGGGCTTGTGTCGGTGTCTGGAGCCCTGAATGCAAATGTATGTGTCTGTTACTGCCACAATAGACTGGACCAGGCACACACACAGGATGTATCCATGCCTGTGACAGGGCAGTCATTTTCCAGAAGTAGCAGCGGGGGGAGGGGGCTGTGAACACACAGAACACACACATACACACACACACACACACACATACACACACACACGGTGGCAGCTGCCAGCACCTAGTTTGGAATTGAGACTATACTCGGCGTCTATTTGTGGAATGATGAAAACATGCCGAAGTCTGGAATAGAAGTGGAGGTCAACCCTTCTTTCTGTTTAAAAGTCCTCTGTGCTACAACAATGAACAGGGACAACATGACTAAACATTCTAAACAGCAGTCACCTTTTCACTAGGACTTGTCTTAAAGGAGTGTCTTAAAGATGTGAAATGCTGTGCTCCTATGTTTTGGTGCTCATCTTGAAATGAGATCTGTCATTTATACGCGTGCCACTGAGATGTTGAGCAGTCTCATAAACAACAAATTTACTTTCATGAAGCCAATGACTTACAGTTTGGACAGCAGCTGTAATCTTTAACCATTTGCTTGTCCCTTTTGACAGTAATATTCATGCATTGTTATATGCAAATAAGAAATACATAACATTATATACATTAGTTCTTCCATATACAACCCCACACAAACAAGAAGTAAAAGGAAGAAAACCTGTATAAACAGATAGCCTAATAGACCAGCTCCACTTTGCAATATATTTGTGTATATCTCATAGTGTTTTGTTTCTCAACACAGCACAAATGGTAAAGTAGTATAACAAATTGCACAATATAGGCCTTGCAGCCTTTGGATCCACTTGTGTAGGAAGTCTTTGAGATTGTTTGGTCATATCCCCCAGCTGCTGTCAGCAAGAGCAAGGAGCAAGGAGGAATCTGCAGTCAGCAAATATTTCTAAAGGATCACGTCCTCTAAGCACTTAGCCCTGGACTGGTGGGCTTGTGGGAATTCAGTTCCCCTCCCCATGATCTGCTATGGTGGTCACACTTGAGAACATGTTCTTCATGCAGATGCAGGACTCTGCACACAAGCCCTATGCACATGCTCAGAGCAGGTCTGTCTAGTGGCCCAGTAAGCTCCTAATGTCTCACATCTCACACTGTGCCAGGAGGAGGCTCTTAATTTGAAAGAGTGACCTAGCCTGTAGCCTCCTCAGTAAAGGGGGTGGGGGAAAGGCGAGAGCCAGCACTGGCTGAGGCAGAAAGAGACTAGCCAGCTCCAGAAGTAGGGAAGCCTATTCTCTCTCTCTCTCTCTCTTTCTCTGTCCTGTTCTCCCACTGTCTGAGTGTGTGGGCAGCCCTGTGCACTTCACTTGCTGGACTGGGTCTGTTGTCCTGGGTGCTGTTCTCAATGGAGCTTCAGGGCCGAATGCTTCCTCCCATGATTCCTGAAGATGGGGAGCCGCAGGTGGAGGTGAATGGAGTGCGGCATGTAAATGGCGGAGATGCTGAGGTGCCCATCTCCAAGTCTCAGAGGAGGCAGAGTGATGTTAAAGTGTACAAGGAGTTCTGTGACTTCTACGCACGCTTGTAAGTGTTGACTGTTTTGGGAAAATGTGCTACACTTATTTTGTGGTTTGATCTTTTACATAGGACGCTTAATAATAGGGGACTTCACAGTTTTGTGCTGTAATGTTTTGAAATTACGGTTTCTGTTATTCTAATATTCACCACATCGCTGAGTTACAGACATGGGAAAACTTTTAAATAACATGTGTCAGTAAGTAGGCTATATTCTCCTAATCCAAGTCACAAATAAATACTATTATAGTCAAATGCATGTTTTTATTCAACAATTCCTTTTTACATCAGTTAAATGTTTACTATTAGCCTACAGCCTTTTTCACCTTCAGTCTATGCTGTGTCTATTACTGAGTGTTCTTACTGACAATAGTGGAATGAAGGTGAAGGTCTGCCTTTCATTTTGGTGGTGTCTTCACAGTGTACCTCCTTTTATAGTCATCCCAGTGTAAAGCTGCCTAGTTCTGGGCCCATTGGCATCTTGGCTGCCTGGCTGTGCGGTTATGCTACTGCTGTGTGCTTATGCTACTGCGGTGCATTTGCGCTGCATTTGAAGCTGGAGCTGTCAAGGGTTTGGCACAGTGACTGTATTTTGGGCCTGTCAGTCCACACGTCCTCTTTGTTTGCTGTAGTGGAGTCACCAGTGGCCAGGAGAGGTGGAAATGCTCCGGGGATTTGTCATTTCCTCCCAGTGTTCCCAAAGTCAGGGAGTGTCAGCCTATCTTCCTATAGAAGCCCAGCATTTCCACATGGTTTATGGCACACCAGAGCCACTACCTCTGCTTTGCCTGTGAGTCAGGGAGTTGCACTGAGCCGTGAGGGCAAGTTTGCCTTCATGCTGACAGCTGAATGTGTTCACGGGTCGTGTCCCATGCATTGCAGGGGTAGACCACTGACTACATGCTGCTACTCTTGGCTTTTTTTATTATTATTGCTATAAAGTGTAAGGTAAAACTGATAAGCTGAAAATCTGAGTCATGAAGGTGGAATGTGGTTGGCTAAGCATCCCAGCAGTGCTGCTCTTGAACATGTCTTTAGCCTCAGCCACGGAGAAGGAGGAGGAGGAGGAGGAGATGATGTTGGACTCTGACTATGTGTTGAAATAAGAGCATGACGATTTCCTGGCACCTTTCGGCTTTTACCAGAGTAGTGCCATATATGGATCTTTGGGATCCAAGTGTTACATGCTCCCTGGGATATGCTGTAATTCTGACATCTTGCAGCCAACAGTTTGGTATTCCTACACCAAACAGGCCTTGTCTTTTTTACATTCCCTCATGTGACTGTCTGTGTTGCTTTTTTTATCGTTTCTTTAAGCTGACTCCAGGCTCGAAGTTGTGGTCTTAACTGCTGCTTGGTATATTTGAGGTAATCTTTAGTGAGCAAAACCCTCCCTTCACTCTGATAAGAAATCAAAAAGTGTGTGAAATTTTGGGAAGTAGCGTGTCTGAGTCCTGCCATTAGTGGAGCTCACCATTGTGTGTCTGAGTTTGATCTTCACATAGTTCACATTGCAATTCCAAACAAATAACCATGTTCTGGGCACTAGACTGATAAAATAGCACAGTGAATTCCCGACAAATGCTCATACCATTCTCATTTTACAAAGACAGCATATGCCTTTGATGTGTTAACATGCCAAATCAGATGTATTTTCAATGTGAATGTCTTTGGAGGACATCCAGAGGCCTCACAGAAAGCTGTGACTACAGAAATTCTGATCCTTGCTCTTCCTGAATTCCATCAATGTTTCATTTCACAATTATGTGTAGAGAACATGGCTCACTCTTCTCCTTCTCTGCAAAAGTAAACCTCACTGATAGACTAAATATCCATTCAGTGCTTGTTTATGGAGATTACATGACATTCCTCTTTAGTTCACCCTGTAGGCAAGGGTAACATCATTGGAGCCAAATGGCAAAGACACTGATTAAATATATGCTTTCTGTCTTTGAAGGCAACTTGGAGATGCCTTTGAACAGACTGAATGTGACTGTGCTGGAACACTGGGTTCCTATGCAGACAGAGTGTGATGCTAACTGGTGCATTGTGTTGTTTCTACAGCAACATGGCAAATGCTCTGGCAAATGCCATCTGTGAGCGATGCAAGAGTGGGTTTGCTCCAGCTGAGAAGATTGTGAACAGCAATGGAGAGCTGTATCATGAACAGTGCTTTGTGTGTGCTCAGTGCTTCCAGCAGTTTCCCCAGGGGCTCTTCTATGAGGTACGTTCCCTTCATAACAACAATAATAACAGGAACAGTCTCTTACCACCACATACTGTTGTATATCCCTGAATCCTAAGATCTTTACGCATATATGGGCTTTTGAGGACTCGTTTGAGGACATGTTTTTTTCAGAACTGCATTTATTTATATATATTTCAAAGGATTATTATATTTGTATATGTAGATTATATTTGTGGATAGTAGCACAGTTTTCATAAAGTTTCAAAAAACACCTTTACACAAAATGGCATGTGAGCACTTAGTTATGCACATCTAATAAGCTATGCTTGCTGGAGGTCGCAGTAATATCCATCTAATTTATGTACATATTTATTTAAATGTTTATGCTGACCAAGTCCTGTGTCTGCCTTTTTTGGCTCCTTCCCACACTGAATCCTCACTGAAAACAAGAATAGAAAGGTGGCCAGCGGCCACCACTAGTAGACCCATGGGAGCATCATATCCTTTCTTGCATGGAACATCAAAGCTATTGCCTTAGGAACACTTGAGTGCACTTCCAAAGCCACCTGAGGAAACAAAGTCAGTTTGTCTTTGAAGTCTGCTGTAGTGCTTGTGTTCTCTGTGAGCTGACAGATCAGATCATGTCCTTAGCCCAAAGGAGAGTGCTGGCAGTAAGGTGATAACTAGATATAGTACAGAAAGCATTGAAAGGGATGCCCTAATCACTAGTATGACCTGTGTTGTTTTAGTTACAGGTAAAACTATAGGTTTTGTTGAGACAGGTAAGACAATAGATATGATCATTTACCAGTAATCCCATCTTCTACCCACTCTCTCCCCCCTCAACCTTTAGTTTGAAGGCCGTAAATACTGTGAGCATGATTTCCAGATGCTGTTTGCTCCATGCTGCCATCAGTGTGGTGAGGAATATCACATTACAACCTACATTATATTCTGGATATATTGCCTGCAGTTACTGCATTTTGAGTAACCTTTATATTTGAGTAACTTCATAATGTTTTTTTCCAATGTTTCTTTTTTCATCTACACTAATTTCCCGAATATAAGCCACAGGATTGTGTTTTAGGCAAATTTACAAAAAATACACGTCTGACTGCAGGTCATTAAACATTACTTATAAAAGTGATTCAGGTCATGATGTTATGAGAAAAACTAAGGAAAATCAGTGCATTAACCTTGGTTCTAAAAGTTGGGAAATTACACACACTTAACAATTTGCTAAATTAGGCAAATACAGCTTATAACATTTGTTTTTGCTGATAAAATGTGTTGTTTCTGCTACACATAAATGTGTGCTGTATGCTTGCAGGTGAGTTCATTATTGGCCGTGTCATAAAGGCCATGAACAACAGCTGGCATCCTGAGTGCTTCTGCTGTGACATATGCAGTGCTGTCTTAGCTGATGTGGGCTTTGTAAAGAATGCTGGAAGGTGGGTCAAGCTAACCACAGATTTGCTTTCAACTCATCTACCTGGATGGATTCATTTATTTCCATGAAGAAATAACTGTACAAACCCTTTTTGATAGACACTTGTGCCGGCCCTGTCATAATCGAGAGAAGGCCCGTGGCTTGGGCAAGTACATTTGTCAGAAGTGTCATGCCATAATTGATGAGCTGCCCCTGATCTTCAAGAATGATCCATACCATCCAGACCACTTCAACTGTACCAACTGTGGGTCAGTAAAAGCCTTTTTGAACTATTTCAGTGTCATTTCTGACATATTTTGCCTGTTGCTGACATTCACCTGAAAAATTACTGTACATGTAACACAATTGTAGAGAAGCAGCCTTAGATATGACAAGCATATAGGGATGTCTATAGATGATTTGATTACAGAATTCACACTCTCTCCACAAGTATTCTTCTCATGTGATCTTTGGGTCCTAATATCTGTCATTACCAACATTAGCAAAGGTTTGGCTTTGGCCAACACCCTCACTTAAGCAAATCTTAGAGAATGGGGTCTATTGCTGGACTGATGCCTGCAATATCAATCTCAAAGAGCTGATGGATAGAGCTGAGAATGAACATCAATGTTTTATGGTTAAAACTGGTGGAAACATTAAAATGCCTCCTTTTGGAATCCAATGACTCAAATAAACAAACATATTTGTCTTCTATTACAACAGGAGCAATAGCTTGCTAAAACATTGTTTCTTCATTTTCTACTTGTCATGTTTCTACTTGTCATTTGCTTGGTATTTTGTCTGCACTGCACTGATTTCTTTGCCTTATAAGCGATGGAAGAGTTGATGTAGTCGAGCCAGCCCATGTTTTCATATGCCAATTCCTCTCCTAAATAAGGAGCAGTATAAGAGCTGACAGTTGGTACCAGCCGAGTGCTAATTTAAACAGTGTGTTACAGAAAAGAGACTTCACCATCTTTTTTCTGTCAACTACAGGGGAATACTAGCCATAAAAGCAGTAGCCTATGTAAAATAAAATAAGTATAATAAGATCTCATCACTTCAGAATAGACACTGATTTATACAGCATTTGGTGATATCCAGCTGTCATTCTTGTTTGTTGATTTTCTGACCCAGCGCACATAACCACACTGAATAGCTGAATGGCTGACTAAAGCCATAATTCAGGGACAGAGACATGGGGCATTACTGTGCCGCTATAATGAATAAAGACAGGTTTGTTTAGTTGTCTGTTTTTCTGTGTGTAGTAAAGAGCTGACTGCAGAGGCCCGTGAGCTCAAGGGTGAGCTGTATTGCCTCCCATGCCATGACAAGATGGGAGTTCCTATCTGTGGTGCCTGCCGCAGACCCATCGAGGGCCGTGTGGTGAATGCCATGGGCAAGCAGTGGCATGTGGAGGTATGTTATTTGACTGTCTTAATCTTGGCAATGAGGGAATCCTCTAAATGGCAAACATGTAAAGTATGTTGTTATGGGCTATTCTGTTTGATCATTAGTATTTTATTATATATTAGTATTAGTACATCACTATTAGTATTTTAATTCTGCAGTGCCCTTTTTGTGTCCCTCAAATAGCTCTTTCTCAAAGCAATACTCATGTGTTTCCATCTTGTGGTCTGTTTGTTCCCATCAGTGCTGTGTTTTTCTTCTGTCTTGTCCATGTTCTTTCTCTCGCTCTCTCTCTCTCTCTCCTTCCCTCTTCTTGCCCCTGCCTCCCTCCACCAGCACTTTGTCTGTGCTGTGTGTGAAAGGCCCTTCCAGGGCCATCCATACTATGAGCGCAAGGGCCATGCCTATTGCGAAAGACACTTTGATATGGTGAGGTGGGGAGTGACTGCTTCTTGCCATGTCCTGGCCTGTACTCTGCCTGGCTTCCTCTAAACTCAGCACAACCCTGCTCACTGCCAACTCTTCACAGTGCCTTTCAGAGGACACTGGTCAGACATGAGACTGTTGACAGGACCAGCATTCAAATGTTTTGTATATTTTAATGAGAAAGACAGCCAGAGGTTAGTGTTTGCTCTGAGCAGGGTTGTCATGGCGCTGGCCTGTCCTGTCCCTCTCCTCTGCCATCCTGTCTGCTGCTGAATGTATGTGAAGCCTGGTATGACTAGTGTGGGAATGCACATGACCTAACGCATTGGGCCTGGCCTGTGTGTTTTCAGCATTTTGTGTGTGCTAAGTGTGAAAAGCCTTTCCTGGGACACCGCCATTATGAGCGCAAGGGCCTGGCATATTGTGAGACACACTACAATCAGGTAAAGTTGTGAAATGGTAACCCCATGTCAGAGGTGTCTAGAATCAAGGGGGCGGTTTGTGTTTCTCTTAGTGAAGGCTGGATGTATGTAATAACTAGTGTCAGCCCAATATGGCCTCATAGCTACTGGAACTGCATGAAGTGCTGAGTGCAACAGTGGCTACATGTCTGTGAATGTGAATGACTAAAAGTTTGTAGTTCTCTAGGTGTATAGCACAAACAGGCATGGGTTCAGTATGTACAATTACACTGTCATTGAAAATTGTGACAGCTCAAACGTTACCAGTTTAGTAGCGCCATCTGTTGGTACAAATTGGCATGTGCATGTTTTTGTGTTTAACAACCTTATGCCAAAGAGTAAGCAGTAGAACATAGTCAAATGTTCTGAAAGTGCAAAGTGTTGAGTCTGTCAATAAGACTCAAAGTTCTCATGCATGAATGATGACTATCGTGATGCATATGGGTGCACCGTGCACTAAGGTACACTTGCACTAAAGACTTGAACATAGTCTTTCCAGGCTCTGCTGAAATTACTCACACAATCAGTGCTTAGTGCTAAAGGCTTCATAATTTCTGTTTTGACTTCTGACAGTTGTTTGGTGATGTGTGCTACCACTGCAACCGTGTCATTGAAGGAGATGGTAAGAGTTTACATTCAGAATTCATTTTGAAAATGCCACTGTGATGTGCCAATTAAGCTAATTAATCCCAAACATCCACTGGGCATTCACATTGTCTTTGTTAAATTGTCATTGTTTTTCTTCTCCCAACAATCATATGCAATTTCCAAAATAATGATTTCTAAAACTAGACGTGGCTCCCAAAATACTGTAACCCTGTGAAATACAAACCACTCAGTAATCAAAGTCTCTGCTGTATGATTTGTTTGTCTGGTTTACCTTTCAGTTGTTTCTGCATTGAATAAAGCATGGTGTGTCAACTGCTTTGCCTGCTCAACCTGCAACACCAAGCTGACCCTCAAGTAAGTTGATGTCACACACTCTCACACACACACACATATGTATATATACACACACACTGATTTGATATCTACTTATGATCTGTGTATATTGCATATAATAAAGTGACATGTGTAGACTACATATATCAAAGTGATGGAGACCAGTGTATGTTTCCACTCTAATCTGCCTCTTTTTCATAGCTGATGCTCTTTCTGTCCCTGTCTGATGTGCTGCTTTCTCTCTCTCTCTCTCTGCGCTGTCTGTCGTGTGACTGTACTCATCATCCTCTGTGTTTGTGGGCTTGCTGCTCCTCTCCCTGTGCCTGCCCTCCTCTCTGTGCTGGGCCGTGACCTGGGCTCACTCAGGGATAAGTTTGTGGAGATTGATCTGAGGCCCGTGTGTAAACACTGTTATGAGCGCATGCCAGAGGAGTTTAAACGGCGCTTGGCTAAGCGCGAGCGGGACTCCAAGGAAAAGAAAAAGAAAATGGCTACCTGTCTGTAATTACTCTTTCTCCTTCCTCTCTGCGTCTTTCCATTTATTGGTTAGTGTCATTTCCTCTCATTTTCAGTACCTGTGTTTCATCTTACTGCTTGGCTTTGACAATCTTCCACTCCTCCCATCCTTTATCACTATCAGTTTCCTGATTTCACACTAAGCTTTTCTTTTAGTTGGCTTACTTATGCTTTTATACATTTAAGTATTACATATTATGTAGTCTAATATTTCCTATACTGGGGTATTGCATAATTTCAACCTGCATACTTTACAGTGAAATATGGCCTACCTAGGAAACCTGCCCATGGTTTATTTCTAGATTGAAATGGAAAATTAGTCCAAGATGGAAACAGAGGTTAAAGATTAGTAAAGATCTAGTTTTACAAATAGTTATTTTTAAAATCAGTGTGATTGTAGACTCAATTACCTAAAGGTGGCAGCACTATATATGCATTTGATTGATAAAAGTACATCACTGTTGTTGAGAATACGTATTTATTTTCTTACATCCACCTTCACTCCATTTCTACAGGAGCAAATTTGTTGAATTTGATATGAAGCCGGTGTGTAAGAAGTGTTACGAGAAGTTCCCACTGGAACTGAAGAAGCGGCTAAAGAAACTTGCAGACACAGTTGGACGGAAGTAAACAGCAGCATACATTTAGAGGGCATGTATACATCTGCTTTATGCAGACAACAGGATCTGATTCTCTGTGCTGTATCACAGTTATTTTCACTTGGAATGAATGTGCCAGAGCCTGTATGGAATGTATTGCATTATTGGACCTTCAAAAAGGGAGACTACTGAATTGTTCCACTTCCTTTTTTTTAAAATAAGAAAGTCTAGTCATGTCATGAAATGCTGTTACATGTTGGAATGAAGTAAAAAAAAAGAATATATATATATATATATATATATATATATATATATATATATATATATATATATATATATATATATATATATATACGGGGATTATAAAGGGGATGCTTTCCTCTTCTTGAGGTTATAAACAGTCAAAACAGTATAAAGTAATGCCTCAGGTATAATAACCAAACTATGTCTGCCTTTTTTTTACATTTACGTTTCCTGGTTAAGTTACAAATCACTTAAGTTTGCCATTGCTGAGATTTAATTATCAATTCTGACTTGCATTTTGTATTGTAAGAAAACCAGTGTGCACATTCCTGTTTATGTCTGTGAAGATTCTCATTCTTCCAGGTCATGGTAGTCAAAAGTGTTTGTTCTTTTTGGAGCTTGGAAGACATTTCACCTTTCATCCAGAAGGCTTCCTCAGTTCTGGCCTGGGTCGAGTTCAAGATGCAGGTAAAGTAGCAACACGGTTAATTCCACAGAAACAGGCGAACTGAACATTTTGTTGCGCACAGCTGAGAGCGTCATCTGTAGGTATTTGTTTAGGAGTCTTTAGCCAAGCCATAGAAACAGAGGTGAGCTGAACGTTTTTAAAAAAGACAGTGAATATTGTATCCACCTTCAGTTGAATGCAAGTGAAAAGTCAAAAATAAAGTAATCCCCATATTTATATGCAGGGGATAAGGCTTGGCTAAGAACACATAAACAAATAGCTAGAGATGACGCTCTCAGCTGCGCCTGTGCAAGCAACAAAGCATTCAGCTCACCCCTGTTTCTGCTGAATTAACCGTGTTGCTACATTGCATGCGTCTTAACACGACCCAGGCCAGAACTGAAATAGCTTTTTGGATGAAAGGTGAAACATCTTCAAGCACCAAAAATATGTCCAGTTGCATATAACTGAACACTTTTGATTCCTGTTCATAGTGTGACTGATTCCAGTGCATGCAACATCCACTGCTTTCATTATGAATATTTAGTTTTTTATTTATTTGCAAGTAATAATGCAAATATTACAAATACTTGTTGGCATGACTTCCCTCCTGCTTTCAGCTGCATGTGTGACATTTAAAAAGTAACAGCTATTCAATAAAGAGATCATTTCATTTGGTTTGTGCTGTTTGAAAGACCATATTCATTCAGTTTAGCTTTCACTGCAAAAAATAACATTCTGCTTGCAGGAGTAACCAAATTGAGAAATACTGTATAATAAACAATTGTATGGAGTCAGGTTTATCTCACTCTTAAATTTGTAAGGCTTACATGATACAATTGCTGATAAAAAAAGGATTAAGTCCTATGAAAGCCATTTTCAACAAGTCCCCCCATAAAAGAAATATTCTGTATTGAAGTATTAAATAAAAATGTTTTAATTGTAGATGAATATGAATCCATAGCCACTGTAGTCATTTCCTGGCCTTGGAAAACCCATCCTGATCTGTAAGCGATTTAATCTCGCTCTGCAGTTTAGTGTGGCTAGATAGTGGGAGATCGTTCAGATCAGTCAGATGCTCCATGTGAACCCTACCCAAACTCCTAGGTCTCCCTCGGCTTTTCACTGAATGGTTGCATTGCTGAGAATGTATCCCACCACACATTACTGTGTTGTGGTTTCTGTGCCATGCCTAATTGTTGGTGATATGGGGTCCCAACCACAAGATCAGTGCACAGGTTTTGGGGAGCACATTTCCCACTGTTCAGAACTCAGTAAGGGCATGCTTACATTTTCAACCTTTTTCAAAGGACAATACTGTTGTGTTGTGACTTATTTTAACTAGCAAGGGGTGATTTGGTCTACTCGCTTTTGCACACTCATGGCATTTCAATGGACACTAACCTGGACTGCACGAGTGGACCTGATCCCTGTGCGTCCCTCATTTGGGATGATCTCCAAAGTAAGCCATTTCATGAGTTGCAGGAGTAAACAGCAACACTTGTCATTTCAGTTTGTTATTTAAGCTGTTCACATAGTTGATGTTATATGGAATAATTTACAAAATATAAATTATTTAAAGTCTTTTTAGATGTGTTGATGATAATGGTAGGCCTAGAAACAAGCCTACAGTTTTATGAGGTGGGTGACACAACTTGACTACATAATTAGATAAAAGACCATGCGAATGTGATGACAGAAACACAAGCGCATGCCATTGACAATTAACCTCCTGCAGTGCCTGCTTACCAAATCGTGTTGCTCGTCCGGGGTCAGACTCAAAACGACCACAGCCAATCATATCTCATAAAGAAGAGCGTCATGACCGCTTTTAAAGTTGCGTCACGAGTTGAAGCACTACCCCAATCGACAGCAAGGTTACATGCGACTGGCTTTAATGGATGAAGTTTAACAACACACGTTGTCCCCTTTGTGGAATTGTTTTAGATTTCCTCTAGTAATCATGCGGCGTAGTAAAGCCGAAGTGGATCGCTATGTTTCTTCAGTACAAAATGCCTCTCCTTCTGTGAAAGAGGTGAGTTAGCCGGTTCGAGTCTGCGTGGTAGGAAGCTTAGCTAACATAGCTAACGAACGCTTGGTGGTGCGTTGGCTAGCTAGTTAGCATTGTGTAGCTAATGATATCCACACAGGCCTTTCATTTTATTCTTGTTTGACGGCACAAGATGCATACAAACTCAATTGTATCTAAACAGATAAGTCATTAGCACCACTGTATAGGAGTCTCTCGAGATATGGTATGTATTCGGACTGGTTTTGACCGACATTAGTCAACTTCCTTGTGGAAAACGCGGCAAACCGGTATTTTGAACATGTCAGAATGGTGGCGGTGATGCTACGCACACGTCTGTACTTGTTTGGCTTCAGACTTTCTTTGGTTGTCGGCTTGTATAACCGTGAGTCTTTAGCCCTAACTTAAGGAGTACTTAACATTAGGTACCTGCATTAGCTAATGTAGCTTAGGTGGCATGAGCTCCGTAGTCTTCGACTTAATGTTAGCTGCTAACTTAGCTACCCTGATTACAAAAGTTTCCAAGTGTATCGGCAACGTTTAATTGTGGACACGTGACTGCCACTCCCGTTGATCCCTAACCTACGTTAAATGCAGAACATGTTTCCATGATGGTTAAAATTAACGTTACAGTTCCATAATTGTTTTAACTTTGCCAACAATGACGACGCAGTAAGAAATGAGACGTTTGGTAGATTAACGTCACTCAGATAAGTGTTTACATGCATTGTTTTTCTTTATTCATAAACTTTACCTCTTTTTGCAGAAACCCTTAAAAGGCTTCTTGTTCGCAAAATTGTACTTCGAAGCAAAGGAGTATGAGCTTGCAAAGAGGTGAGCAGACCATGTGAGCGTGCTTATTTTATGTGGGACAAGCCATCCTGTTTGAAATTGTCAAATGTATGAAGGTAACTTTTGTTGTTGTAATAGTACTAATACCCTGTTTTGTATGTTCAAAATCTGATATCCTTATTTGTCCCTCAAAGACATGTATCAGCTTATTTATCGGTCCAGGAGAGGGATCCGAAAGCACACAAATTCCTTGGTCAGCTCTATGAACTTGATGGTGATATCAACAAAGCAGTGGGCTGCTACAAGGTTTGTATCATAAAACCCACTGATAAGAGCTGATCATGTAGTAGGCCGATGATGTTTATCAGTGTTGGCATAAAGACGAGCATTAGTTTAACTTTTTGTCTTTTACACTTCAAACTTTTACAGCGCTCTGTGGATCTTAACCCAGCTCAGCGAGATCTTGTACTTAAAGTGGCTGAGCTTTTGTGCAGTAAAGAACAACAAGATAGCCGAGCCGAATTTTGGGTTGAAAAGGCATCAAAGCTTATGCCTGGCAGCCCTGCTGTTTTTAAGCTAAAGGTCAGTAAATCTTCATAAATGTATAATTTGAAAGGTCATATTGTGATTATGGTCATGAAGACTGCTCATACATTGATGTGAAACTGTTAAAATGTAACATGATGCTTTATACAAGTAATGTTTTCTTCTGCCTGTGAACAGGAGAAGCTGCTGAGCAGACAGGGACAGCAGGGCTGGAACCAGCTGTTTGATCTCTTGCAGTCAGAGCTCCAGTTGCGTCCAGGGGATGCATATGTGAATGTAAAGCTTGTTGAGTTGTACTGCTCTGATGGAAGACTGGAGGAGGCCGTCAAGCACTGCTTGGCTGTTGAGAAGTCAGGAGTCCTTAGTAACAGCTTGGACTGGTACACCACAGTTGTGTGCACACTACAGGTTTGTTATTGCTCTTTAAGTAATTTCACTCACTTCTCGCACTTCATCACTGCATTAGTATTTTTGTACAAGACAGATGTCAGAGCTGCTCATCTGATGTGTCTTGAATTATGCTGGAATACTTGTACTGCACATGTGGATGGTAGCCATTTATTTTTGTGATGGAATTGTCCTGCAGGATTACCTTAGCCAGCCAAATGTGTCCATGAATGACAAGTCTTGCCGCAAGTTTCAGAAGGAGCTTCTCCTGGCCCACTGTAATCTGTTGAGACGCACACTTTCTGAGAAGGGAGTTGCACAATGCATGGAAGTTTTGCAAAAGTATGTCCATTTAATTTTACTGTGTAAAATATACACATTTTATGTTGGATAACTAGGAGCAAAAAAGAGTCTCCATAAGTGGCAGTATGTGTAATCTGTCTAACCTGTATTTCCAGTTTTGATCATGCAATGCAGTCTCTGAAGAACACAGCCACCAACACTACAGATGAGCTTTCAGAGATGTTCACAGAGCTAAAGGGTCACTTGTACCTTTATGCTGGAACGTTGTTACTGAAGATGGCCCATGACCGTGAACAACAGTGGAGAGCTGTGGTGGACCTGGCTGGCCTTTGTTACCTCCTTGCATATCAGGCATGGATTTTGGTTATTTAAAAAAAGATGGAAAGTTTGCATAGCCATCAACAGTGTTGTAAATCCTATGCTCTGCTGTTTTTTAGGTTTCTAGACCAAAGACTAAGAGTTCTAAAGGTGATCAGCCCCCACAGCACCCTCTGGAGCTTTTAGCTTGTGATAGACAGAGCCAGGCTGGCCACATGTTGCTGAACCTGAGCCAGGATGTTGACCAGTTTGTGAAGGACATTGTGGAGGCTTTTGGAAACCGAAGTGGCCAAGGGAGCCTTTTTGACCTGCTCTTTGGCCCTGATGCTCCTGCTAGCCTGTCCTTCATTGGCAATGATGACATCCGTTCAATCAGTGCTCAAGCTCCTGAGATTGCAGATCTCGTCAAGGCTGATAATGGTGACTCTTCTTCATACCAATTTTATTCATTATGCACACATTACATGAACTATATGGGGTTACAATATAAAATGTCTTTCTTACAATATAAAATGTCTTTTATTGTGATTTAGAGCACATCAACAAGTCATTTATTGTTTGAGAGCTCATTTTGTACAGTGCATCTTGGAAAACAATGTCTTTGAACTGATTGTAAACAGGTGCAATTCTACTCTACGGGGGAGATCTGCAGCATCTCACCTGGCTGGGCCTGCAGTGGTCTTATATGGCTCAAAGACCATCTCTAAGGGATTGGCTGCGGCGGCTTTTTCCTCGTCTCACCCTTGAAACCTCAAAGTTGGATACAAACACACCAGAGTCTATCAGTCTGCTTGATTTGGAGGTGAATTGTATTGTTTGGAGTAGGCCTAAACATAGAAGAGAAACTGTACTACTAATGTATAAAATCACATGAGGAGTGTGTAGAGGCTTATGCATGTTACAGATTTTTGCCCATTTGTAGCAGCCTGTGTTACTCTGTGTTTACACCAAGCGCAATGAAGGCTGTAAAATTGCTGGAAGTAATTTACTTGGTATGGACAAGAGCGTCTAGAGCGATAAAACTTTGGTGACTAGAGCAACTAAAAGAAGTTAAAAACTTTAACTGGGCATGTCATGAGCGATTAGAGCAACAAGAGTGAACGCAGATATTTTAGCTTTTTTTGAGAGAGAGACGAGCGATTTTACAGCTTTAGGTGCTCTTGGTGTGAACACACTTAAGCATGGCCTTTGAAGTGGATGCACCATTATTTGAAGTTTGAATTTATTCTGTTTGTCTCTCAGTGGTAGCCCACTAGTTTTTTTTTGTTTGTTTTTTTTTAAAGGCGACAATAGAAGTGTTGTGTAGAGAAGCCTCTAGTAGTAATTTACTGTGATGTTCTAAATTGTGTTTAATAGTTAATGGCCTCATGCCTGGTCAGACCCTCCAAGATTTTGCGATGTTGCAATCGCAGAAATTCATTGTGGCCTTCCAATTTTGACCAATCACCGCAACTTTCTGACCGGTTTCTCGAGATATATCACCAACCACAGCAGTCCCTTTTCCTTGCTTTGTGCTGTGAATATAAACTATGTGCATCTCAAAGGCCTGCAGCCTAAAACAGCTGCTAATGACCATATTTTGTACTGCTGACTTGTGTTTGTACTGCTTAATTGTTTAGGTAAGATTATTAGCCATTCAGAGTTTAAAAAGTTATGACGCAAGTTACCTTACCATGGGGAGTGACGGTGCTCACTGACTTCCACTGCGCGTCTCGCGCCCCCTTTCTCTCTGTGCCTGATATTCCACACACAAGTCTTTCCACTTGAATAGATAAAGGAGGATATGTGGCACTGCACAAAATTTGTCTTGACCAAGCCCCTTTTTCATAGTAAACTCACTTTCCGTGAGTACCCTTTTCCTCATCCACCAGACCAACCAACTCTTTACAAAAGGTGCTGCAAAATTTGACATTTTTGAACGTAACAATCACAAAAAAGGCCCGCAAATCCTGAGGGGAGACTGCCAAGTTGTAATGGTGTTAACGCAAATGAGTGGTATATTTTGTTGTTTCATCTTATGTTGCAGGTCTTTCTGTGTGGAGTAGTGTTCACAAGTCACACTCAGCTACAAGAGACGGCCAAGATCGGTGGCAGCTCCCAGTTGCATGAACCCAGATGCTTGCCCTTGCAGGTCATGAAGCTTTTGTCCACAGATAGACAACGAGAGTGGTGGAATGCTGTTTACGCACTCATCCATAAAAAAGCCATGTGAGTCTCTCAGTCTGCAAGTAGATGAGATTACATTAGAGACTTTTTCAGAAGAGTGGAGCACTAATAATGTATGCACTACCCTGAAAGTGTTGTGCCTTTCCTTGTAGGCCTGGAACATCTGCAAAACTGCGAATGGTTGTTCAACATGGATTGAGCACTCTTCGCACTGGGGAGAAACATGGTTTGCAGCCAGCACTGCTTGTACACTGGGCCCAACACCTCAGCGAAACGGTACACCTGCTGCTGCCTGTCTGTAGAATACTATAAAATGCTGTCACAAACTTGATCCGCACAGCCATTTGTTACCTTTCTATAAGTCTGTAGTAACTCAAAGCCTCACGTTGTACAGATGGTTCTCTCATTACAACACACGCATGCTGGGCAAAGCCTGTATATTGTGCTCTGTTTTCTCTCAATTTGTGTAGTTCTGGCAGAATGGCAAAAATGTTAGTTTGGGGGATTTAAATGAATAGCTTAATCTTCCTTCTGGTCAGCTGCATAATAGTCACAGCATGGTAATGGTATACAGGCTTTGTTTCTGAGAATTAGAATTTTTTACTTTGCTAATTATTTGGTTTACTAGTTATAATTGGCATCATCCAAGTACTGTAACTCAGTGAAATGTTTCTCTTATCTTGTCTGATAGTATTTTGCAGTAATGTGTTTTGTTTTTCCCTCCAGGGAGTTGGTGTGAACTCGTACTATGATCAGAAAGACTACACTGGCCGTAGTGTGCACTACTGGAAAGTAGTGCTCACTCTCTTGGAAAGGATTAAAAAACGAAGAGGCATCCCTGAACCTCTTGATCCACTCTTCTTGCATTTCCCTAGTAAAGATATACAGGTAACTAAATTATTGATGCTCCCATTCTTACTGCTGTAAATGTCAGCTTTGGACATAATAGGCTTTTTATGAAGAAAAGGAGAAGAAAGCATGACATGTTGCAGAATTGAACTGAGACTTGGCCTACTTTTATAATGATTAATTTAAAAATAATTGCTACCTGTAATGTTGCCTCCCTAGTATCTACAGTATTTGAAATAATGTAGCAATTGGTGCAAAGACCAAGAGAAAATATAAATGTCTTGCCAACATGCAATTGCAGATTTCGGAGGTTAAAGGCTATGAGGAAGAAGCGATGATTGCCTTTGCAACTCTTCTTGACATTGAGGGCAAAACGGAAGAAGCAATCACCACTCTTGAAGCCATTAATAGCATCTCATCTAATTGGCAACTTGCACGGGTATGGGTGTTTTAGTTTTATTGATGTTAGTTTATTGTTCACACTCATTTGTTCGTCTGGGCTAAAATAGTATTCATGTTGGCATGAGTTCTTATTTTATTGTGTGATTACAGATATTTCAGAGGTTGTCTGAAGAGGCTGGTAATGGTGTTGAGGAAACACATGATCGCTGTATGACATTCCTGAAGAAGTTCCGGAAGCATCTGATGAAAATTTATAATGCCAATACAGCAGAGTATGACAAGGTCAGACTGTTTCCTCTACTAAGGCTCCATTGTATTTAGTAGTGCTCAACAATGTTTCCTATTGTTGGAAATCCCAGATTTCATGTGCAGAAGAGGTTGTTGGCATGTATTCCCAGTTCAGTATTGGCACCCATGCTGATTCTAATCATATTAACCAGACCGAATGACTGCACTGATTTCATTATAGTGGACATTTAGGCTCAATGCTCAGCAGTTGATTTTAAATATCCGTCTTCTCTGTTTCTGTGTTGAATGCCACAGCAAAGTTTCATGTTTCATGTCAAGATGATGACGCACAAGGAAACGTTCTGAAAAAATGTTGCTGGCCAATGTTCATGAGTATGGCATGCTCCTGACATGCTGCTAGTCATATTGGCAGGCTGCTGCTGTTATTTTTTTTCTTGAGAATTTAATTAGCATTCTTAGAAGCACTTTGTCATTTGTAACATCAAAGGCCATAGCGAAAGGTTAAAAGCGGAGCGAGAGGCACAAACAATTGTTTACTTCTGTGTTCCATTTGCACAAGGGTGAAGAGGGAAAATCCCCTTTTATGCAGATGCTGATACGAAAGATTTTTGAAGTTGACGTAATGTGACACTCGGAATTATTGACATTAGCTCCCATTGTAACATATTATGTTTCTCTATCTTGTTCAGTATTCAGTGATGTTTGGCCATAACAGTAGACAAATTTATTTTTAAACGATTAATCTAAAGATTTTTTTTTTCTAATCTAATGACAAATTTTCTGAGAAATCTAATGATTAATTCGCAATTATGATTATTTATATAGTGGTTATTTTTCCACACTAAATCAATGTAACAAGATACCAGAACTAAATATTGACAAATTTCTCATTGGCATTTCAATTCTCATTGCATGTGCGAAAAGTGACATGTTGTATTTTCAGTGTGCGTAGTAAACTAGTGAATTGCTTCTGAATCATCTGTTAATCACCCAAGCCCATACACAAAACTATTACTCTCTTCACTGTCTCTCCTCCTATGACCATTGTCTCACTCATAAGTAAACAAAGCACAGACGAATACACACGTATAAGCAACAATTTTATTCAATGATTTGTGATATCAGGGTGCAGTTGTTTGACATTGATGCAAATTTTTCATGTCACCAAATTTTTGTGGTTGATTCAATTGACTGTCAATATGTCATTCCAACTGTAATGGTCATAGTTAAACTTGGCAGTTAGTAGTGTGCATAAGTTACTTGTATCTTTTCAATGTAACTTTAACACATCAAAGCCTTTGTAAGTCCTGAACCTGAGATGTTAGCAACTCAGATATGATTTGAAATGGTTCCACAATCCCAGAGAAATAATGGGGCATTGAAGCAAATGAGTGAATATGACCAGTCATGTACATGAAACTGTGTAGACAAATCTTGTATAGGATTTGTGATCGTTTGTGATTGTTTCTCTGCAGCTTCCAGTATCAGTGGAGGAAGTCATGGACTTGCTGGAGGAAGTGAACCAGCAGCTGGGTGAAAATGGGGATGTGATGGAAGAAGATGAAAGCCGTCCCTTCCACTCAAGCCCACACCAGCTCTCTGAACCAGCTGCTACAAGTTCACACATAAAATTCTCTCCTTCACCATCAAAGAATACGGCCTCTCCTTCTAGGAGACACATGGTATGTTCTGAGATTAATTATTTTGTGCTGTATTTTTCAGCGTATTATACTTTCAATATTTTAATCATTTAGTTTTTTAATTAATGTGTTATCGACATGGATACGTTATTGTAATGTATTTTTTATTATTTTGTTTAACTTTTAAGTTCTCTCCAAAGACACCACCTCACTGGGCAGAGGACCAAAAGTCTCTTCTTCAAATGCTGTGTCAGACAGTTGAAGCACTAAAAGTAAGTACTTTTTTTTTTTTTTTTTTTTTTTTTCCTTATTGTTTGTATTCATACGGCTTGCCAAAACAAGAAGCAAAACTTCTGATATTGTCCTTTTTAAAGGGTTTGGCTATGCATAGGAGCTCTTTTCATTCTTTCTTCTGATTAAAATGCAATCTGATGGTTAATAGCCCTATGGTTAATGTATTGGTGTGGTCAGTATCTAACAGTGAAACACGTGCACTTTGTACACAAAGTGAGAAGTTACTATCATGCTTATTGGTTTTATTGGCTACCACTTCCTTCAGTGTCATAGTAGCCAACTATATGTAATATAAGTATCCACAATGGCACCATTCCAAGCTTCCAACCATCACCATTGTGATTAAAGCATTTAGTGAAACTAAATCATTGGCTATTGAATGTTGTAACACATCAAACTGATTTGTCGACTGTTTCCTGACTTGACCTTACTGTTCTTGGAGAATCCAAAAATGAAATAAATTTGCAATCTGCAAGTGAATAAACACTAGAAATGACATTCACTTCATTACTGGTGCTCCATTTATAATGCATAAACAAACCCTTTTTCAACTGTCAACCAATGTCTCATCATGATCCACTGATTCAGTTCTTTGAGATAAAAAAAGATGAGCAATTTTAGCTCTGAGAACTGGCAGCAAAGAACAACTCAACACCATCTAGCGTGTTTACCCTGCCTTTTAACAGCAATTGCAATAAATTGGATAGAACATTCTCATCTCCAATGACAGATTTCCTAGCACTGCACCACAATGTGGTGGTCTGTGTATTGTAGTGTATTGTGTCAGCAATACATTCTGCCATTTAAACATGTGTAACGTGTATAAACAATGTATATACATTGTCAGTTTTGGTGACCTGAATTGATCATTTTTATGGTGTGTGAACATGGATCGGCTCATGCGTGGTTCTTTGTCTCCCATTACAGAATGAAGTTCATGATCTGAGACTCAATTCCTCTGATACAACTGCCTCCCCACATCACAGGGTTTATGGTGAAGGATACAGTGCTGAAACCCTACAAGAGTCTTTTCCAGCCGCACAAACATTCCATGGTGCCCCTCTCACTGGTAAATGTTATTTTTGGTGGTCAGAATTGAAATTTGTTCTTTTGTTGCAAGGTATTGAGAAACTGTCAGGCTGGTGTATTTTATGCAGTTGATGCTCATTTTGATCTGTGTCTAAATAATGCATCTTTGATGGCCTTGGGGTGTATTGAAACATGATAATGAGTATGGACTTTCCTCAGATATCCCATCTCCGTTCGCCCCTAGCATTTCGAAATACAGTGATTTTAGCCAGTGCTACCAACTATACAAAGAAATCACAATTTATATACTATTAACAAGGCTCCACACTTCATTGGTAAAATAATGAGGGTCCCAACATGTAAAACAGGGCATTGAGAACTTTCTAAGTGTACAGATAGTTTATTATGAAGGCTGTTTTAACAGACAGTACCTTGATTTTCTGGTAGGGTGACTTGCTGTTGATGTTGCTATATTGCCTCCATCTTCGTCGGTGTCAAAGGTTTTTCAGGCAGGCTGAAAGCTGTCTAGCTTTAAAATTGTCAGTGAGCAACAGAGCTGTTATTAAAGCTCTGTTTCCCATAGGCTAGGCTGTGGACTGTTTTGTTAGATGCTTGACCGTTCAGTGATGCATCAGACAGACACAGCAAAGTTACAGTCTCTGCAGTCTTGTAGAAAAAACGGGGTGATAGAAAAAAATGCAAACATTACTTTTTATCATGGTTCAATATACTTTTTGGTCATTTCACACAGGATTTCTCCTTTTAAAATTAATGGTGAAAAAGTAAATTTACATTGAATTTATTGTCAGAGCACTTTGTTTTTACTGAATGCAGCCTGCAAGGCGGTAGTCTAAACTAGACAAGTATTCAGTGCACCTGGCTGTAAAGGCATGCCAGTTTTGTACATATTTATAGATATAGTTTTACAGCTAGAACAGACATACTAAGGACAAGCTCAAAATACCGACTATCAATTTCAAAGTTAATTTCTTGTTGAGTTTGTGACTAAAAGTTAAAGCATTCACTGAATTTTTAAGCACTCTACTTTCCTAAGAAAAAATCCTTGTTACTGAGTCACAAGAGGAAGCTATTGCCTTGTTGTGTACCTTGCCACCAACTTGGTTTATCTATTACAGTTTACCTGTAGGATAATGCTGCAGTCATATCCAGTCATATCTCTTTTCAAAACAGATGCACACGAGTATACTCTGCCATTATATGAAGATGGCTTCCATAACTATATAAAATTTGCTGATATTTAAAAATGACTTATCAGTACATACACAGCTGAAGTATTGGACTACTGATTGTAAACTGCTGTAATGAGATTTTCAGTGAAACGGTGCCTAAATGTGTTTCAATTTACAGTAGCCACCACAGGTCCCAATGTGTACTACAATCAGTCTCCTGCTTACAACACCCAGTTTCTACTACGTCCTGCTGCAAATGTCACACCAACAAAGGTATGTGTCCATGGTGTATGGGTGGGAAAAGGATGTTTTGTTTTTAAACATACACATGTACTGTACACATTTACATATCTGTGTGTTTCTCCCACTAGGCACCAGTGTATGGAATCAACCGTCTGCCACCTCAGCAACATATGTATGCCTATCAGCAGCCCACTCATACTCCACCACTGCAGACAACACCAGCATGTGTTTATCCTCAAGACTTTGGGGCACCACTTCGCTTTGAATCACCAGCAACAAGTTTACTATCCCCGTACAGTGAAGAATACTACAGCCACAGTGTTCCACCGCCTACAACCAATCCACCTCTGCCAGAGCCCGGATACTTTACTAAGCCATCCATTTCCTCTGCTTCTCAGCCCCCAAAGGCTAGTGAGGGGAAAGCATTGGACTTTGGAAAGATAACCTTTGGCCAGTCTGCTGAGCCCTCTAAAGTGCCAACCTTTGGCACACAGTCAGCATCTGCAGCAGCACCACCTGCTGCCTTTAAATTCAATTCCAATTTTAAATCTAATGATGGTGACTTTACATTCTCATCCACTCAGGTGAGAAACAGCGAAAGTCTCTTGGGACTTCTGACATCAGACATGCCTAGAAATGATGGACAGTCAGACTCAAAACTCACAACCCAGGACCAAAGTCAGAGTGGGGTGTTCACGTTTGGCAGTCAAAATGTCTCTGGATTTTCTGTTGCTGATGCTGCACAAAACAAGACTGGTTTATTTGGCAAGCCTGAACAAACATTCAGCTTTTCAGAGCTGGCCAAGTCTGTAACTGTGGAACAAGAGGATAAAGCTGGAGACAGTGATAATGATAGCACGCATGTTGAAGAGGATGAAGATGGACCCCATTTTGAGCCCATTGTACCTTTACCTGACAAAGTAGATGTTAAAACTGGAGAAGAGGAAGAAGAGGAAATGTTTTGCAACAGGGCTAAGCTATTCCGATTTGACACCGAGACAAAAGAATGGAAAGAGAGAGGAATTGGGAGCATCAAAATTTTGAAGCACAAGACATCAGGCAAAGTCCGTTTGCTAATGAGGAGGGAGCAGGTCCTTAAGATTTGCGCCAATCATTACATCACTGCTGACATGGTTTTGAAACCAAATGCTGGATCTGATAAGTCCTGGGTTTGGTATGCTATGGACTATGCAGATGAAATGGCAAAGACTGAGCAACTTGCCATCCGGTTTAAAACATCGGACGAGGCAGCCCTCTTCAAGGCAAAATTTGAGGAGGCACAGAAAGTCTTACCGAAGTCACCACAAAAGCAAGATCAATTTAACGGAAGCAAAGTAGTTGAAAAGGCTCAGTCTTCAGAAGCACCTGCAAAAGGGCTGGATCTCAAAGCCAAGTTTGCTAAAAAAGATGGCGAATGGGACTGTAATGTATGCTGTGTTCGGAATTGCTCTTCAGCTAAGCACTGTGTTGCCTGTCAGACACCTAACCCTAATTGTTCAAAAACAGAGGAACCATCTGAAGGACCTAAAGGATTTCCATCAGTAACCACTTCAGGTTTTACCTTTGGCATTACAGGCGAGGCTGCAAAAGACACTGGCACTGTAACAAAAGGGTTCTCTTCGTTTGGATCACAGATACCTGTCTCGTTTAAATTTGGAAGTAGCTCCTCAGCCACATCAACATCCAAAAGTGATTCTGCAACCTCAGGAGCCATGTCGGCTACTCCATTTGGGGCTGGTTTTGGGGCTAACACAACAAACAAAACTTTACAGGATGCCTCAGCAAAACCTTCATTTTCATTTGGCAATGGATTTGGTGCTCAGTTTGCGAAGAAGGATGGAGAATGGGAATGTTCTACTTGCTGTGTCACAAATCAGGCCTCATCAAATAGCTGTGTCGCTTGTCAAACACAGAACCCATCAAGCAAAGCTGATGAAGGAGCACCAATGGCTTCGTCTTTTTCCTTTGGCACTGGATTTGGAGCTCAATTTGCTAAGAAGGAAGGGGAATGGGATTGTCCTACTTGTTGTGTCAGAAATCAGGCCTCATCAAGTAGCTGTGTTTCTTGTCAAACTCAGAATCCATCAGGTGGTAGTAAACCTGATGAAGGAGCACCAAAGGCTTTGTCATTTTCCGTTGGCACTGGTTTTGGAGCTCAATTTGCTAAGAAGGAAGGGGAATGGGATTGTCCTACTTGTTGTGTCAGAAATCAGGCCTCATCAAGTAGCTGTGTTTCTTGTCAAACTCAGAATCCATCAGGTGGTGGCAAAGTTGGCTCCCAATTCGCCAAGAAGAGTGGACAGTGGGACTGTGATCAATGTCTTGTCAGAAATGAGCCAACGTCTTCAAAGTGTGTCTCTTGTCAAGCACCTGGTCCTGTTCGGCCTCAGGGTGGATTAGCGGCTATGTTTGCAAAGACAGATGGACAGTGGGACTGTGAGGTCTGCTTAGTGAGAAATGAGGGCTCTGCCAGCCAGTGTGTCTCCTGCCAGACTCCCAACCCCAGTGCAAATAACTCAAGTACTTCTGCTTCATCAAGCTCCTCCTTTAGCTTTGGGAAACAGACTAAAACCAGCCAGCTCACTGCTCCAGGATTTGCAACTAGTTTTACCAAAAGTGGCCACTTCCAGTTTGGTCAGAGTAAAGAAACTAGCTCCCAAGCACCTTTTAAATTTGAACCGTCTGGCAGCACAGGTTTTTCTTTTTCAATCCCATCTGGTGGCTTTAAGTTTGGCACTCAGGAACCTGCTTTGGAAACACAAGCCACGGAAAGTGAAACAGCTCCTACTGGTTCAGCATCAATGTTTCTGAAAAATATTGCTGAACAGCACAGAGAAAAAGAGAGAGAGAGTACCACATCCACTTTAACACCCTCTGAGCAAGAAGAAAACCCACTCTTCCACTCTAAGCCAGACTCATTCAGCTTTGCAGACCTGGCAAAATCTGGAGGAGAGTTTAAGTTTGGCCAAAAAGATCCCAGTTTCAAAGGGTTTGCAGGGGCAGGTGAACAACTTTTCTCTGCCCCTCAGATAAACCAGAAAGCAGACATCTCTGTAGATCAAGATGATGAGGACATGTACAAGACTGAAGAGAACGATGACATTCAGTTTGAGCCAGTTGTGCAGATGCCCGAGAAAGTAGAGCTGGTCACTGGGGAGGAAGACGAGGAGGTTCTTTACTGTCAGCGTGTGAAACTCTTCAGATTTGACACTGACACAAGTCAGTGGAAAGAGAGAGGAGTTGGCAACCTTAAGATTCTAAAGAACCCTGTGAATGGCAGGTTGAGGGTCCTAATGAGGAGAGAGCAAGTCCTGAAGGTTTGTGCTAATCACTGGATCACCACGACAATGAATCTAAAGCCTCTCTCTGGGTCTGACCGTGCTTGGATGTGGCTTGCGAATGACTTTGCTGATGGAGATGCAAAGTTGGAGCAGCTTGCTGCCAAATTCAAAACACCAGAGCTGGCAGAAGAGTTCAAGCTGAAGTTTGATGAGTGTCAAAAGCTTTTGTTGAACATTCCTCTTCAGACACCCCATAAATTGGTTGATACTGGTAGAACAGCACATTTGATTCAGAAAGCAGAGAAAATGAAGTCTGGTCTTAAAGATCTCAAATCTTTCCTAACTGATGACAAAAAGATCAAAGATGACAGTAAAGACATTTCTTCAACTAGTAACACATCTGGCTTGATCATCAAACCTCATGCTGAAAGTACTGGTCCAACTTTAGAATGGGATAATTATGATTTACGGGAGGAAGCTCTAGATGACAGTGCCGATACATCTGTTTATGCCTCCCCAATAGCTAGCAGTCCTATTCGTAAGAATTTGTTTCGATTTGGGGAATCCACTAGTGGTTTTAGTTTCAGTTTCCAACCTGTTCTTAGTCCTGCAAAGTCACCAGCCAAAGTAAATCAGAGCAGAGTATCTCTTGGGACAGATGATGAACAAGACACGACTCAAGAAGAAGAGCGTGATGGGCAGTATTTTGAGCCTGTTGTGCCGTTACCCGACCTTGTAGAGATATCAACTGGAGAAGAAAACGAGCAAGTGCTTTTCAGCCACAGAGCGAAGTTATACCGCTATGACAAAGACCTGAGCCAGTGGAAGGAGCGTGGTATTGGAGACCTTAAAATTCTGCAGAATTATGATACCAAACGAGTAAGGCTTATTATGAGACGGGATCAAGTTCTTAAGCTGTGTGCAAACCATTGGATAACTAACACAATGAACCTTGAGCCAATGAAGGGTGCAGAAAAGGCTTGGGTCTGGAGTGCATTTGATTTTGCAGAAGGAGAAGGCAAAGTGGAGCAGTTGGCAGTCCGTTTCAAGCTACAAGAAACTGCCAAAACTTTTAAAGAAATGTTTGATGAAGCAAAGGATGCTCAAGATAAAGAAACCCTTGTCGCATCAGTGTCATCAACAGAAGGCCAATTCCAAGAGACCACATGTGGTAAAGCTGCAGTAGCTGTTCTGGAAGAGACCACACGTGAACGCACTGACTTGTCTCCTGAGACATTCCATACACCAGAAAACAAAACTGCCCCTGCACACAGTCCTCAGGCTGCTTCCAAAACAATTGTGGTTTCTCCCCCTAAGTTCGTCTTTGGCTCAGATTCAGTCCAGAAAATATTTGGGAGCCCCTCTGCTCAAGATGCTGTCAAGCCCTCTCACCCCAAAGAAAAAGCACCCAGCACATCAGCCTCCACCCAGCTAGCCATACCTGCGTTCAAGGTTCCAGAAGGAGGTAAGAAACTCTGGATTAATGTGACTTGTGAGTGTTTTAAGATGTCTTGCAAAACACTACCATAACATTTTACCCTTGAGCTGTTTTGAAATCTGTCAGTATTAACCTAGGGCTTTGAGAGATTGTCTACATTTTTTCACACATCCATTGCAGAGGGTTTGCATTTTTTCCATATTTTTTTTTAGCAGTTCAGAACATTGCACTTGGATGGGATTTGATTTTCAAAATCCTGTATATGCATAGTGCTTCTCTTGGGGGAAACTACATGGTGATCAGCAATGAATAAATGGTGAAGAGCATGGTGATGAATGCTCACATAAACATGTAATATTATATAATTTCCCAAAAATAACTAACGCTTCGATTAATTTAATCTAATAGTCACTCAAGACCTAGTTTTTTTTCACCCAACCACCATTATTTTCTAGGATTGGATTTTAGGCTATTCAAAGATAACCCTATGGCTTTTTGGACCAGCACATCATCCACCCAGTTTGAACCCCAAGGTATTCTGTCACTGCACTGTTGTGTGTGCTGTGACTTATCACACAATGAGCAGTCACCCTCTGGCCACTGCTGCCAGTTAACCCAGTTGTATGGTGTGGAAACATGCATTTTTGCAAGGATTGAATTTAACCTGCTGCATGTTCATTGTTTCAAATTTGGTAGCATACTAGGCATGCGTCATAAGATTTTATTTGTGTTCTTATAGCTGCAATAATTGGTGTTGGTGTCACCAGATTGTTACTCCTAAAATACTTTGCCCTGGAAGTGGGGACTTGATGTTATTCATGTCAAACAATTTTTATGCAGTTGAAATGGGACACCAACAGGTTCCAGGGCAGGAATCTGCTGTGCACAGAACCTTAAGGTCAGGCACATATTTAGTACAGCATGTCTAGCAACAGCAGTGTGACGTAGCATACTGCAACTGTAAACTGAGTATGAAACTACAGACTTCAGAGCATTACTCTAAACTCCAACATATGGAATTGTCCTGGGCTTGACCCATTCTCAGAGCTGTATTTTCTTAAGTGCAAAGCACATTGATAGTAAGTTTGCAATATTACTGGAATGATCCTCTCAGCAGTTGTAGGTGACGAGCTGTACAGGGAAAACCTTACTGCTCTTTGAAGTGAAATGCATGTCATTTTTTGAAGCATTTGCATGCCTCATTATTGGTGTGAAGCTAACCTTTTGCCCAGCACTGTACTGTCTGTACAGTGTGATTTGGCCCTTGGATCAAAGCTTAGAGCAAGCAGTCTTTGGAGGAGAATGCCACACATTTTTCAGAATTTCATAATGCTACACTTTTGAGAGTGAGTAATAGTTACACTATTGAGTGGGTTATTTTGGAAATATTTTAAATGTTTCTAGAAATTGTCCATATGTTACATCATATGGACAATGTTACATCACACTGTAAGGTTGTTGTAAGCTCTCAGTTTGTGCCCCTGCACCAGTATCTGTCTTCAATTTCTTCTGTCCTAGTTCAGACTTGCCAACCTGTATGCACTGTGTGTAGCAGCTACACATTTTGATATCAAAGAATGCTGATATTCAGTGACACATTATACAGAATCCCAGTGCGTTCACATAGTAAGTTTGTCTGACATTTGTAGATATGCTCCAGTGCACACTTGGTTTGCCAAGTAGCTTTTAGCTTGCTGAAAGAGATTGACCATTAAAGAATAGAATTTGCCCTCTTGTATTCTGTCCAAAAGAAATCATGGAATGATATGAAGAATAATGGAGCAGATGGCACAGACTACAATAATGGCACAGGTCAACAACCGTGTTGACCTCCCAGTCATTCCCTCTCCATCTCTGCCTTTCATTTTTTGGGCGATTACCAACCATAAAGTCCTTTGCAAAAACTGCTTGTTTTTTGTCAAGAACAGGAATACTACACTATTATAATGGCTGTTTAACCTCACTCTGTGGCCTGTTCTGAAATTCTGTTAAATATGCACTATTCCCTCACACTTTATTTTAGTTGTTCATGCATCTGATTATATCATCTTGTACTTATCTTGTTTTTACCTGGCTAATTTTGTTCACATATTTGCTATAACAGACTGGTTCAACGGTTTTAACTTGATCTCTGTCGTCATCATTATCGGTGCTGTTGTGCCCTGTGTGACTTTGTTGTTCCTTTATTTCTATGCCCTGAAGCTGTCTCCCAAACAAAGATGATCTGTCGTCATCATTATCGGTGCTGTTGTGCCCTGTGTGACTTTGTTGTTCCTTTATTTCTATGCACTGAAGCTGTCTCCCAAACAAAGAAAGATGAAGCCATGTCAAGTGCTGGCACTGGTGTGGAGGTTGAGGCAGCAGACTCTGAGGAGGTTGAGATTGTGTATGTGCGCGAGCCCACAACGGAGCAGGCAGAGCTGGCCCGACAGTTGATGCTTCCCTTCACATTCTTCTGCTACAAGAATGAACCAGGCTATGTCAGTGATGATGATGAGGATGGTATGTTACATTTTTGTGTGCTATTGCACCATTTACCTTAAGGAGCAATTATATATTTTCTTACCAGTCATGCATTTTGCAGATGAAGACTTTGAGACTGCTGTAAGAAATCTTAATGGAAAGTTGTATCCTGATCAACTGGAAGTGCAGTCTGCTGCTGCAAGCAGTGGTAGGTTGGATGCTTTAATCAAATTCTGTCGCAATCAATTCTTTTGTAGTTCATATAGGTTTTTTTTGAGTCGGTCGCTGAGTTTTTGACTGGTGTGCCATTTCATCAGATGGTGCATCAGGGGATGTAAAGGAACCAGAAGTTACAATCATCTGGGAGAAAAAACCAACCCCAGAGGAAGAAAGGAAAGCCAAGAGCTTGCAGCTCCCTACAACCTTCTTCTGTGGAGTCGGCACTGACTCCGACACTGAGAAGGATAAGCCTGAGGACTTTGAAGTGGAGTTAAAAAAAGTTCAAGAAGCTCTGGTGGGTTTAACAGCAACTGTGTCGCTAACCACCTCACAGCATTCATCAATGAGTGTTTATAGAATAAGTCCAAATTAATGGGTGCAGCACCATCTGTTGATCAAACTTTTGCATTGCAGTCATGAATCATGAGCGCTAAGTCTGAATTCAGATGAGGGCCCGGCTGAAGATTTGAAAGTAGTTATATAAAGCTTTGGGCACTGAGATCATCTTTGTTATTCATTTTAGAATACACTGAAACCTAGAGTTGGATGGCCCTTGTTTACAAAAGCTGCCTTGCCCAAAAGAAAAAGGGTCAATTGTACAATGTAGCAGTTTTCACAGAAAAAAGCAATGTGTGAATTATGAGATCTTGACAGCGCTGATCGAGAGAGGTTGCCCTCTGTGACCAGCAGACCTACTGAATGCCATGATGCATAGATGCAAAGTAGTAGCTGTAACGTAAGAGGCTGTGGTCTCCGTATAGGACATGAAAAACAAGATTTAGATGAGTCTACCTAATAGAAGGTGGGTTTTCTTAATATACACACCATTCAAGCATTGGGCACTGCTAGGCACTCACTTAAGGTCTTTCCACACATGGGCTACTGTATGTACTCTAATTAGACTACAAAGTGTTCCTAACAAAGAAATGAGAATATTTCACAACTAATAAATAAAAAGATCCCAAAGTGTAGCACTGTATCAGATACATTTTGTTAAGGTGTTTTAATACAGAACTAGATCATTATTTTCATTTCATTACACTGACTGGATCCAGTAAACATGTCTTGTGTGAATGTACCCTGAGGGCACCCTTGTGTTTGGCAAGGCATTTGGTAAGACCTACACAAGTTCAGATGATGAGTAATCAGTAGATTTAAAGTAGTACTCCCTGCTCTCATTTGAAGTTTTTGTTTGTGATTTATTTTTATTAATAAGTTATATTTGTGTCCTAGAGTGAGCAGCAAAGTGGAGATGTGGATTTCTTTGGGGCTACAGGGACAAGCACAAGTGTGGTCAAGACTCCTGAAACAGTACCACAACCCTTTTCCGAAGAACCAGCTCATGAAACAGTGCCACAACCCTCCTCCATAGAGCCAGCTGATGGCACTGGCAGTGGCAGCTGCCCCATTGACCTTTCTACAAAAAAGAGCCCAGAATCCAATTCCAGTGCCGGTCAAGGTACTTTTATGAAAATTAGAACTTTCTATTGATGCTTCATTTAAGAATTTCATACAGGAAGAAACATTAATTCTCTGTCTTATTCCAATACAGATCCTCCACCTGTGTTTGGATTTACTTCTATGGGACAATCTTCATTTGCAGATTTGGCTAAGGGCTCCAGTGATTTTACTTTTGGGTCAAAAGGTTTGCTGCCCTGCATTAAAAACAAACTTTTTATGGCTCCTTGCATATTTGCAGTCATAGTGAACATATCCATGACTTAACTAGTGTTTCTGGCTTAAAACAGATTCAACCTTCTCATGGGCAAATGCTGGAGCTGCAGTGTTTGGTGCAGCTGCAGAGCCTAAACATGATGGAGAAGGGGAGGGAAGTGAGGATGACGATGACGAGGCCACAAACAATGACGAAATCCACTTTGAGCCGATCGTGTCACTGCCAGAGGTATCATTTCCCCATCGCTTTGTATAGCTTCAAAGATCTCTTCATGAAGTCCATCATAGTTTGTATCTGCAGCGAATAGCTGTATTGCAATTGTATAACAGTGTGGTGAAGAATGTTAAACAGTGTTGGTCTTCCGCAGGTTGAAGTCAAGTCTGGTGAAGAGGATGAAGAGATCTTGTTTAAGGAGCGCACCAAATTGTACCGCTGGGATCGTGACTTGAACCAGTGGAAAGAACGAGGGGTGGGCGACATCAAAATCCTCTTCCACCCTGTGAAGAAGTACTACCGTCTGCTCATGAGACGAGACCAGGTGCTGAAGGTGTGTGCAAACCACACCATCACACCAGCTATTGAGCTGAAGCCTATGAACACTTCTCCCAATGCCTTAGTTTGGACTGCCACAGACCATGCAGGTATGCGATATGTTCACTGCTAATATCAAAATATTTCAGTTTTGTGTTAGGTACACCTCCACACTCACCTTTCCTACTTTTCTTAACAGAGGGAGAAGCTAAAGTTGAGCAACTTGCTGCCAAGTTCAAAACCCCAGACCTTGCTGAATCCTTCAAGAAAACATTCACAGATTGTCAGGCTCGCATGTCCGCAGGTGATGAATCCTCTATCCAACTGTCTAGAGCCCAGGAGCATTCAAAAGAGGGCAATCCTCAGGTGTACTTCACTGTTGCTGTTGACGACCAGCCTCTTGGAAAGATTACCATGGAGTTGTTTTCACACATCGTGCCGAAAACAGCAGAGAACTTCAGGGCCCTGTGCACAGGAGAGAAAGGCTTTGGATTCCGCAACTCAATTTTCCACAGGGTCATCCCAGACTTCATGTGTCAGGTGAGTACCTCTGTGCATACTAGAGCTCTGTTGATATCGGCAGAGCTGCTCATAACGTTCAGATTTCGGCAACAGACACCCATTGACAGGTCCGTCTCAGTGTGTGCTAACTACCAATGCAGCATAAATTCATGTATGGTGAGATTGGCAACCTTATGTGCTCTAGAAAAAAAATAGACTAAAATTGTGTGTGTTATTTTTTCTTTTATCAGGGTGGTGATATCACCAATCAGGATGGCACTGGAGGAAAATCCATTTATGGGGGGAAGTTTGAGGATGAGAACTTTGATGTCAGACACACAGGACCAGGCCTGTTATCCATGGCAAATCGAGGGAGGGACACCAACAATTCCCAGTTTTTCATCACGCTTAAGAAAGCAGAGCACTTGGATTTTAAGCATGTAGCATTTGGCTTTGTAAAAGATGGTATGGACATTGTGAAACAGATGGGCGAACTTGGCAGGAATACTGGGAAACCCAGTAAAAAAATAGTCATTACTGACTGTGGACAACTTTAGTATGTTCCTTTTAAGGGTTGTTGCACTTGCTATTTTTCTGAATTTTCCAGGGGGGTTTTCCTTCTGTAATTCCTGATCTGCATATTTGTGTGTATAATATACATGTTAACCTTTTTTAATAAATAGGGTTTTGCATGTTCTAATAAAATTAAACGCACTGGCAGTATAGAAAACTGTCAATGTTTTGTATAATTATGTCTTAAGTTCTTTTCATTTATTAAAGAATGAGTGGTTGATCCTTAAAGTTATGTTGGGTTTTCAGTCCTAATGTTGCATGCCATATTTTATTTATGTCTGTGGGGAATCCTTTGACAGTGACCTGGAAGTATAAAGGCGCACTTCCGGTTTAAAGTTGCCGAAGCGGCTTCTTTGAAAACGTTACCGTTTCCTGATGTTAGTGAGTAATGTTAGTCAATTCATAATGAACCTGTCTCCAGACACCGACATTGATGCCAAAGTGGAGAGATTGAAGGAGAAGTATTTGGGAAAACGACAGCTGGTATCTATCATTATCTTTTGTGTGTTGGAGGTGTCGTTGACAAGCTAACTTGCTCGCCATTTGGCTATGATTGCAAAGTCTCAGAAGTTACTGAAATGTTATGCAGCCAAATGAAACCGATCCATCAACGGCCTGGAACATAGTAATAAGATAACCTTTCTTAATAAACTGCAAATAAATAAGAGTGTTGTGAGCTTATTTGTTATATGTTTTGTTAACATTAGACTGATGCTGCTGCTGCTACAATCTCTGACAGCAAATCAACATGTGATGACGTTAACATTACCGAAAAAGTCACGACCACAGGTGAGTTGACATAAGTTGACTAGTAACAACTGAACAAAGTTATCTCAATTGACCATGGGGGTATTCCAAGAAGGTGATAAAGTGATGAACCTAGTTAAATTAACCTAGAAAAAATCTGAGTAGTCATATTGCAAAATGAGGACTCCTACTCTCAGGTTACCACTGCCTCCGGATTAATTTAGCCAGGTTTGCCACTTAACCACTTTATTGGAATACCACCCAGGGCGGTGTGGCCTAAGGTGTTAATTTTTTTTGCCTAATGCTGTTAGTTATTTTCTGTGAGTGCTTTACGTGACGTTAACCTGATAGGTTCCCTGGAAGCATTGAAGTCTCCAACAAGTCGTTGCTACCACCGTGAGATCAAAGCCCACAATAAAAAATTGCAAGAGCTCTTCAGAGCTGTCACAAATCTTCCACTACGGTCAGTATGCTGGTTTATGCAAAGTAAGTTTATGCTATGCAGAATCCATATAATTTCGACGAGCTTATTAACAACCATGCACTTCCCCATTCTCAGTCTCGACAATAAACACGTTCCCGATGAGAGTGGTGATGATTTCAACATTGAATACACTGATTCCGTGTTTGAGCCCAACATCACAGAAACTGGTATACAGCTTGGTTGAACCAGAAAATTCCTTTACATTTGAAATGTGTTCCCCGTGATGAAAATTCATCAAGTCATCTCCCTTCAGATGTTACCCTACCTTCCATCTTGGGGCCCTTGTCAAGTCCTTCTGAGACACAGCATGAGGGGGAAGGACCTACAAATCAAAAACAGTCGTCCCCACGTCCCTCAGCTGCATTGGGTCTGGGACATGTCTATCAGGAACTGCTGGAGATTTATAAAAAGTTGCAGGTAAAGCACACTCCTTGGCCAGCCTGTATAGAAAAGTCACTTTGTGTTTGCATTTCAGCCACTGGCTGCTGACACTATGGCAGAACACCTCTGATTTGTGGGAGTGAAGCAGACCGCAAGTAACAGAGCTGTGTGTGTTTGTATAGGTGGAGCGACTCAATCAGCAGCAGTGGGCTGCTAAGCTCCTGCAACAAGAGCAAAGACTGGAGCAGAGGGAGAACCTGTTGCTTCAACACCAAGATACCCTGCACAAGGTGTGTGGCGTCCAGGGAGAAGTGCATGGCCGCATACGTTCACTACAGCAGGTGGGGCCATATTCTGTAAATGCTGTCAGTGGCTCTGTCAGTGTTGGTACAATGGCACGATGGAATCAGCTTTATAGATGTGTATTCCTTCAATTTGAGTAAACAACAGTGTGTTACAGCAGTGTTTGCGAGGAATATGTATCTGTAGCTCTTTCAAGAGTTTAGTGCACCAGTATGACTTAAGACTCAAGCTGATTATGTCTCTGGAAATGGGGTCAACACGTGTAGTCTGGGTTTCCGCTGGCTAATAACATCATGATCATTCTATGTAAAATCAACTTGTGCCTTCCACTCAACCTGTCGTTTGCTTTATTCCCTGTGGATCTGAAATGAGGGTGTGATAAGTTACACCACCACCATTTTCTGAGTTGTTATGTTTTGATAACAGGCATTGCTCCTACCTAGGTGTGGGAAGTGAGAACAGAGAATTGAACGCTTCCATTCACTGTAATCATATTCCTCTGACATTATCAGTTCCTCTCATCAATGCTAGCATGTTTTTCAGACCATAGTCAGTGGGTCTTTCTGAATAAAATAAAAATATAAAATTAAATTAAAAAATATTTTTCTAATGGATAACACAGCTTTACATGGTTTCCTTAATTCTAATGCAATTGTAACCTTAGTAGTATGGGCTATATGCTAGGCCTACTTCTAACCATAAGCAACAATGCATAGTTAGGGGGAAAACAGAGGCGTCCATAGAGAGCACATCAGATTATTCGCCTATACAGATTTTGTTGTTCTCATATAGCCAGGGATTTCAGTAGGGCCCACGGGTTGAATGCTTCATTATGAAAGAGAAAAGAGTCAGACCAAAAAGTCGTAATGCAAAATTTTACTTATTTAGCGATCATTTTTTACATGTTGGAGGGCATGTGGGGCGTGAAAATTCTTCCCCTTCCAAAGTGGGGAATGACTGAAAAAGATTGAGAACCACTGGGTTATTCCTACCCCGATTTCAGAACTTGCTGCAATTTGCAGTCTTCATACTCAAACATGATTCTGAGTGAGTTCAAGTCAGCATACTTTACAGTGGCATTAATGTGTTACATCTGTTGGATAGCAGCCTAAATATGGGTTTATCTGTGAAAACACCACAAAGATAAAGATAACTTTTAATTGTAGTTTGGCCTCTGGAATTGAAGTTTTCCAAGAAGTTTCTCCATTTACATTAAAGTTAAAGAGTTTAAGCAGTTATGAGGTGATTGGTCAGGTACAAATATGTAGCAACCAGTAATTCCATCAACTATTGTGAATATATTTTCATTTTTTTCCATTCCAACATTAAGTGCTTCATTTAGAGTTTAATTGTGTCAAAATTTGTTGTAGGTCACAGATTGTGTCATATCATGTCAGAAATGCTTATTGAATAAGATATTAGGTATAAAGAGATCTAATACTTGTCTTGCAATAAATACAAAACTTTTGACTCCTGTAAAGGTGTCAGTTGTAGGACATTAAATGTACTGACACATAAATGGAAAGCATTTGCCAATCCATTTGCTTAATTGAAATGCATTATGTACTCAAGCTATTTACTTCTCTGTTTTGCTTGTCCAGACATTCATTTGCCTTTACTGATTCTGTTCAGCAACATCAAATAGAACTGGAGCAGTTGAACGGGGCTCTCAAAGAGAAGACCAAAGAGAGTAAGAGGATCAAATCGAGCTTTGACACCATCAAAGAGTCAAATGAAGCCATGAAAAAACAGGTAACTTTCAAAGTTCTGTGTCTTTGTGATCTTTTTGTTGCTGAGACTCCTCACTGTGTGTACTTTAATACATTTGAAATCAAATGGATGTGCATGGCAAAAGCTTTCTGTGCCATTCTGTGCTTACTATAACATTCAAACACACAAACATGTTTGCAGCTAACAGATCTTGGTGAACAGAAAAAGAAATTAGAGGACCAGTTAAGGAAAGTACAAGCTCGCTTGGAGAACCTTCAGGTTAGTGAGAAAGATGACTCTGGGTGTGGAGATGGAGTGAGACACAGACATGCACAAATTTCATTCTTTTTTAATAGAGAAAGTATGACTACGCAATGGCTCATAAAGGACGGGAAAATGTGTGTCCTAAACTTGAACTGAAGCCGTCCAGAGCTGATAAGGCTGCAACCATTGGGAAACCTTCAAAGGTAAATGGCTTTTGCGCACCCATGGTTGTCCTTTTATTTCAATGTAGGAATGCTGGAGTTTTGATCAGTACAGTTGATTAACAAAACAATCCTATATGTTTCCTATGTAAAATGTTATAATTTGATTGCAACGAATTAGCCTGAAATCCATTTGGAGGCAATGATAACTGATCACATATGAGGATAATTATTGTAATCAGCAGTGTTTTCTCTAATTATGATCTATTGCATTAGTCAGTCAAATTGTTTTCCCTCATCGGAACAGCACACCCCATCAAGCCAGAGCAAGGCATGGCATGGCAGAAACCGCATGTTCAAATATCCTCTAATTAACTGACCACCAATGACAACAACACTGTGCTGTGAGCTGTTCTCAATTGCACTCTGTGCAGATGCCAGGAAGCTGCACCTCTGGAAAGCTTCTGACCCTTCTTCTAGACTGGGTTTTGGACAGCCAGCTGGCCCAGACTGTTGAGGGGGACAGCAAGACCAGTCCCTTTCTGATGGATGGGCCTTCCTCACCCCCGTCGGTCCAGGAGAGATGTGCAAAGGTTTGTCTGGAGGATCCTGCAGTATTCCCCTACATGCTGAAGATAAGATTGTTAGTGTTTATCTTACCTGATGCAGTGCATGCAAAGCTTCTTCATGTCATGGCATGCTGCAGTCATAGACGGCCATTGTTTTCAGCCATTAGAGACACTAGAGCATCATCCATAGTTGATCTCCTGCATGGTGATGCTAGATGTAGACTGTTGTTGTGGTCTGGTTAAGCATTCCAGTAGCCATCTATTTGGCCTCTCTTCTCGTCTTCCTCATAGGCATTGCCAGTGCTTATAGAACAACTTCAGCAGGCAGAACTCAACTCCTCCTTACATCTACCACTACTGAAAGTCAGCTACTGGTCTATGAGGCGGTTGGATCAGAGTTCCCAGGTGCTAACATCGTGCTCAGACTAAGAGTTCAAAAATATTATCATAACAGTGTTGAAGAAGCCTTCAGGTGATGGCATAGTGTTCCAGAGGTATCAGTTAAGCTGTATGCAGTGAATTAAAAACACTGGTAGTCTGCGGTATGTACAGCTGTACTGAAAATTTCACCTTTCATTTTTTTTCCACCAGACCCCACTAACATCCACCTTGAGGAGATTAGGAGAGCAGATGACCAAAGGCTCCCTAGCTCCCGCTGCTCCCAGCCAGAGCAGGCCCTGTCCTCTGGTCAGAAGTCCATGCCTTCACACAAGGCTACTGTCTATCCTGATCATCCTCAAAACCATCACTCAAGGTAGGAGGAATGAATGCCTTGCAATGCATGCACCACAGTTTACACAGCAGTGCAGGGAGCACCAAATAGAAGCCCAGCTTGTGTGTATAGACAGATACTTTAATCAAGATTCTGCCGCTCAAGAACATCTGCCAATAGATAAACCATCAATGGCTGGTTAACTGAGTGCAGGCATACATGGGATCTAAATACATGGGCCTTCCTTTCCTTCCTTCTGTCATTACATCCTTCTCAAGATTTTGCAACCTGATTGGCTAACACAGTCTGGCAATATGATTGCCTGTTTGTTTTCTTGCCATTGGTTTAGGCCTTGCTATCAGAGTTCTGATTGGCTAGTGGAATTGTGCTGTCTGGTGTATGGGTGTTGTTCCCCCTATACATGCACACAAGCACAAGCTATTCTATAATTAGAATAGCTATAAAACAAGGCTTTTGTCACCACTGTGTCTACAAGTATAAGGCTATAAGTAAAATATAATTTCAATCCAAATAAATGCATTTGTCTGAAATCTGTAGATGAAAAGTTATTTAAATTGGAGGTTGTATATGTGAGGTTGAAACATATCTCTGTGTATTAGTGTTTGTTAAATGTATTCATGCCATTTTTTCATTTATCACAGTGATGTATTGAGCGCTATATTTTGGAGTGGTTCTGGAAACAAAGCCATAATGCAAAGCTTTTCCTTCTTGACCCCAGTAGCAGATGTGCTATGCAGACATGTACAGCAGATGGCAATGTTGTGGTTTTCCACTCATTTCCACAGACTGGTGCAGCTCAGAGAAGAGGATATCTCTGAATTGCTCAAACCTTTCTCAGCCTTGTATTTTTTTCCTTTAATGTTAGAGACAGGTCTTGTAAGAGCCACCCCACCAATAGTGTCCACAAGTAAAATAGCCCCACCAATAGTGTTTACAAGTAAAATAGTGACTTAAGCATTAGCATCTATCTAATATCTATTAATTAGGGAAAATCATGTCAATACCATGACCAGAATCTTACTGTAGCGTCTCACATTTGGGTCCTGTGTGGAAAGCATTGAGACCCTCAGATACCAGACTTTTTTAGGGTTCTCACGGATTAAATTATCTGGAATATAATTTCAGATTGGCATATTTAAGATATTAAAATGTCTTAAAAGACAGGAACTGTGGTGGACATAAATTTTGATCAAATGGCCAAATTACAGATTTTTTTGTTCAGTTTGTCAGAGCCTCTAAACTTTAGTAAAAATATATTATAGGCTGAGAACAGCAATCATACTTATGGTATTAATCCAGGATTTCTTAAGGGAGTCTTAAAAAGTCCTCTCAAGGTCTTAAAAGGTCTGAATTTTAAATTATGGATTTAAGGCAAGTCTTAAATGTAGTCACATATTATGTACTCGGTAGGCAAAATACATTTAGTGTAGGTCTTAAGTTGATCTGTTTAATGCAATATTTACCACAGTTTCACTTGTGTGGTGCATTTTTTCAAGGGCTATGCTGTGTGTGAAGTCCTACCATCACAAATAAATTGATGTACTTTGCTATTCTTTCTTAAATTTTTCTTCATATTTTCTGCCTCTGTCCAAAATTTTACTTGTTTAAACCTGCAGAAACTGTAAAAGGTCTAAAAAAAAAGGTCATATTTTAAAAATATGCAGAACCCCTGCTTTTTTTTTTTTTTTTGATGCATTTCATTTTTGACTGTTGATATATATATATATATATATATATATATATATATATATATATATATATATATATATATATATATATATATTTAAATGTATATTGATATATTTGAGAGATATATATATATATATAATATTTAAATGTATATGATACATATATATATATAGGACACATCTTGGAAACATCTTGTCACTTCAGATACGATGTACTCTCTCACTTTGGGACACACACACATAGATACAGTTCAGTCTGTATAGCTTGACCAATGGCTTATTGCCAGAGCTCTCACTTTATCTCTCTTTCTGTCTCTCTTTGTCTGCCACACATGACCCTTTGTTTTGTGCTGCATCAGTGGACACGCTGGCACAGACTCTGGAGGCCCTGCTCGTGGAGCTGAAGGCTGAGGAAGGCCAGACTCTGTTTCTTCACTACCAGGCTGTGCCCGTGATCTCAGCGCTCCTGAAGGGAGGCAGCCCTGGCCTGCTGGCCCCGGCAGTGGACGTCCTCATGCTCATGTCTGGAGAGTCCTGTAAGTGTCTGCAGCTGCACCGGCACTCACACAGACAACCAAGTGTAGACATGGAAGATGTGAGGAACACTTCAGTAATCATGATTGGTTGTGAATATGAATACATAAGAGATATCAGAAAATACACACGTTTTGATCATTAAAACAGTCCTTGCTTATGATTGGTTGGATCGTGATCGATGCCGTTGTATATTCCCCCGTATAGCACGGCAGAGGCCGCATTTCGATATCAATGCACTTAGAATACACAACGATACGCACAATTCAATACAAACTTCATAGTTGCTTGGCTACCATTCTGATACAAATCTACTTTCTATGGAACTATTTTATGAAGAATGGCCGTTTGTAGATAAAATAGCTTACAAATTTCATTACTTTTTGTTTATTTTGTATACATTTTCTAGGTATATTTAGTAACTGATTTAGAAAAGCAGTAAGCTCCTTGTCCATCCTATACTGTGAATATAACAAACCTGAGTAGATCTGGTGAAAATGTTTTAATCACTGTTCCATATCAATACACTTTTGAATGGTAACTGTAATTAATTTGAATAGTAAAAGTCAGTTGAACTTGCAAGCAAGTTGCTAGCGTTAACCATCGTTAGTAAGGAGGTAGTATAGCAACTGAATAGGTTTCTTTAAATCTGAGCCGCAAGCTTTTGTGTTTTAAAACACATGTTTATTCCTTACACGCATGAGTTTCCAACCTGGTGATAGGGGGATAACGGTCTCACATGAACTTGTTCAGTAATTCTGTATAACAGCACACCTCTGTTGCCGTTATTCCTTACATAATGCATATTGTAAAAAGCACATCACAATAGGAAATTCAACCAAGCAGTGGTATAAGAATTGTATTATTTCCATACCATGATAGCTGCCCAGTTAAGTGCAATGAGTGTGTACTGTCATTCAAGAACATAGAGTGGAAAGAGTAACAGATTTGGCCCCTAAGGTTTTGATGAGATGTTAAGTGGGAAACTAATGAATAGGCATTCACCCAGGACTCTGTAACGTCTGTCCTGGTTGTATATGTTTACATTGGAGTCTCTGTTTCAGTCTGCGGAAGTAGAACCACTGAGTGCTGTGGCATTTCCATTTAGACTCATTTACTGCTCCTTATGTCTCCATATGCAGACACTTTTACTTCATACTGAACCCCCCCCCGAAAACTGAAAAGAACAGGCCAAACAGTCGACGATAATAAACATTAAACCTCCCCCGAGCTCTTTGGTCATGCTTCCTGTATGCTTACAGCCTTGTTTTATGTCCCAGTAGATGCTGCTTATCTTTCCTCTCTCCCTATTATAGTCTTGACTAAGAGTGTCAGTAGATTTGTGTACACCTAGAAACTGCCTCCACAGCAGAAGGTAGAAGTATGTATATTTCAGATTTAGTCAAGAGCTGTTGTTTGGTTTAGCAGTCATTTGGGGTTGGCAGCATTGGATGTGTCTGAGTGAAGGATGAAGCTAGTAGGCTCCCACTGCAGAAAGTCATCAGCACTCTCAGATGATCCCATTACTCCAGCTTCCAAGCCTCAAGAGATACACAGATCCTCAGTAATGGCCTCTGTGACCACACATCCTGGTCTGCAGGGCACCCTTTTCTGAGTCTCTGATTAAAGAGTTGTTGTCGAGTGTGGACGTGGGGCCAAGGGAGAGAAGCAAGGTCTCCAGGAATATGCTCAGCACACAAGTGCGTCTTGGCCAAGCAGCTCCATCCACACATGCTCTCTGCCTCCCAACAGAGCATAAATTCAACAAAGATTTGGAGGGGAAACCGCACTCAAGCTCAACCGGCCACAAGAAAAGCCCAGTACCAGCCAGTCTGGACTTGATAATTGAATTTTTCAGGACCTTTTTGATTCTTGATTATTTGCCCTTTTCCCTTCTGACAGTGAAGATAAAAGCTCTTCACCCTCCACACTTTATCAGATGTCTAAGTCATGTCCGGTTGGTGTCAGTGGAACTGAGGTGGTGGGAGTGGGGGGGCGTGTTCCATTCCTGAGGTGCAGCTTGTAACGATTGGCTTTTAAACACTGGCAGTAGCTCACTTAATAGTCATTAAAAGCTGCTAATTAGCACAGCGGGCAGAAAGGCAGAGCCCGGAGACGCAGAGAGCCAGAGCGCTCAGGGGAGCAGGAGACTCGGGCACCTAGCAGTGATTTATGGAGGAAGGGGGGGGGGGTGAGTGGGAGACTAGGCTGGGCAATTAAAGAGCCTTGTGGAGGGAGTGATTAGGGGTCTCTGGGGGAAAAGGCAGTTGAAGCAGAGCGGCGGTGACTTGTGGGGGGAGTTCACACCTGAAGGTCACTTTGGCGGGGCACGGTTGTCCAACATGGGCCCTGCACAGCGTCTTGCGTCTGCGGCATTGGGGCGCCCTCAATGACTCTCCCGCTGCACTTAATCCACTCCATGTGTCTTGCCTCAGCACAGGGGCCCACCGAGAGGAACTGCTCAAAAAGGCAGAGGCCCTTAAATCAACACGGACAAAGTGCATTCAGCAACGGATGGACAGCTTTTGAAGTTCCCAGCCCTCCCCGATACCCCCCTCAAGCCGGTCTTCTTTGAGACTTACCTGTGAAGATGTGAGGGAAACATGTGCAAGGAGGACCACATGCGTGTCCGCGGGGAGCACATGTTCAAAGAACACACAGGCATCCACGCTGGCCTCCAGACCACAGCACCGGAGACTGGAGACAGCGGAGGGGAGGCAGCCGTGGCTGTGGAGTGTCAATGGCTTGTGTGCATAAGTAGGCTGTGGGCTGAGGAACCAGCCAGCCTTCCAGGGCCCCGCTCTTAAAACCTTCTAGGAGCTGTCCTAGAGGAGGTTCTCGGTTGCATGCTCAATTAAGCTCTAATATATTGAATTGGTTTGTGCACGGCCATAGATACTTGGCACGTTTTGTCTTTGAGGTTGGCAGGTTGGGGAAATCTGTGCGCACAAAAATCTTGAGCAGAAGGACCACATTATTGGCTTGCCTCAACCTCTTGGCTTTTCAATGAGTTGGTCGAGTCAGACAAGATGGAGCCCTGCTGTAAGGAGGACAAGTTTAACTGCACTAGTATGAGGTCTTGTTTGAATTTGATCATTGTTTATTTATTTTTGTCCTCAGAGCGGATCTGATCAACATCTGTTTTCTTGTTTCAGTCAGCTACCCCGAGATTAAAGCTGCCTATCTATCCAAATTAAAAGCAGCATTTTTCTATGGCAAGAAAGTTTGGTGAATAGGCCAACCATGCATTGAGTAGATGTCTGTGGACGTTTACTCACCCATACACACAAGTCTGTAGGAGATTAGATTTTTCTCCACCACATTTATTATCAGCATTGATTGCAGCTGAGCTTAAAGGAACACTCCACTATTTTGGGAAGTTGACTCATTTGACATTTCCCCTAGAGTTAGACAATTGTGTGACAATTACCTCTCTCATTTGCATTCCACCGATCCCCTAGTCTGGTGGTAATGTTTCTAGCTTAACCACAGTTCCTTGTTTGTGATCGGTTACCATTGCTTCCAAAAGTGCCCACAGGACTCCAATATTTATTCCTACTCTAGTTTAGTTACCACGTGTACCGACACACCCACGGAAAATTAAATGTAAATTTCTAGGCAGATATGACTTTGAACTATACTCTCACTCTGTCATAATATCAAGGATCTTTGCTGCTACTTGCATACCTAGGCGGCACAGGGATATCTTACCTTGCTTTCACTTTCCAAAAGCTCCTTTTTTGTATTCTGGTTAAAATAGATATTTGCTCCAAAACAAATACTGCATCTTCTGAATAGTCTCTCACAAATGACTACATCTGCTCCAAAACAAATACCACATCTTCTGAATAGTATCTCACAAATGACTCCATCTGCCACATACTCAATACCGCATTTTCTGAATAGTCTCTCATCTTCTGAATAGTCTCTCACAAATGACTCCATGGCCTACATCTGCTCCAAAACAAATACGGCATCTTCAGAATAGTCTCTCATCTTCTGAATAGTCTCTCACAAATGACTCCATCTGCCACACACGCAATACAGTATTTTCTGAATAGTCTCTCATCTTCTGAATAGTCTCTCACAAATTACTCCATGGCCTACATCTGCTCCAAAACAAATACTGCATCTTCTGAATAGTCTCTCACAAATGACTCCATGGTTGCAAGGCACATTCTCTGCAATTAGTCATGTTTTTCAACAGTTGTGTGATGTCTGTGTCCAGGTATGGTAGCAACAACACAACTCTGTGTCGAATGTGCTCGAGTTCCTTTTAATGCCATCAGCTATTGCTCGTTCTACTTAACAAAAGGAGCCAAAGTGTTTCCGAAGCCTTGTTTTCAGGATAAAGTGGTGAAGGAGGTTTTTTTTTCACTTTTTTCCCTCCTTGCTCACAAACATTTAATTGTGGACAGTTACTGAAATTTTCCTAGTGTGTGTGTGTGTGTGTGTGTGTAGATGTGTCTATATATACAGAGTTTTACAATAATCAATTATTGAGAATACTTTGTGAATATAAAAAAAAAGCTCTGACTATTGGATCATTTTACTTTTGCCTACATTTCCCTCTCCAAACATGTATGCAAAATGCATACAGGAATGCCTGACATAAACACACACACACACACACACACACACTCATTGAATGCATGTATGGCAGACGTGTAGAACTGGGCCTCCCTCACCATCTCCCTCTTGATTGGCTCAGGGATGCAGTCTGTGTTCCTGGAGGCCTGCAGCACTGAGGAGTTCTTCGGCACGATGTCACTGCTGCTGCGCAACCCTCGGCTGGAGCTGCCACTGCTGGAGAAGGTTATCATGCTGCTGCAGAGGCTCTCAGCCATCAGGTCAGGCCCCAATCCCACCGCACCCCCCTCTCCACCCGTTGTCCCAAAGCACCAGCCAGCGGAACTCTACAGTCATTATAGAGCTAATGCCTTCCCCTAAACGGCCAAATTAAACCAATGCCAAATTGATTTACTGTCATAGTAGATTTGGTAAAAGGAGACATGGTTGATGCATTAGCTGTGCTTTTCTCAGACCCTTTGTTAGCCATCATTAGCAAAGATCACAGCAGAGTTTTTGGATCAGCATTGACTAAAAGTGAGAGAGGAGGAAAAAAAAATACTCCAGTTTGCTTCCCCTCGGTCCATCTGGAGGGTTGTTCTGCTCCAGCGCTGTCTTGTGTTTCATCCCAGGGATAAAGCAAAAGTCATGCGCCAGTGGACCATAATGCACGCCATCAGCTTTAAGGAATGTGACCAATTGTTTCATTTGTGTATTTCTTTTCTTTTTTTAAGTGGTATGTAATTGTGCATTTGTGCAGCACAGCGGCACAAGAGAGACAAATCCTTTTGTTTGTTTATTTATTTATCTATTTCTTTATTTATTTTCCTCAGGAAAACCAAGCGTCTGTTTGAGGCATTCTCGCTGCACCTCATGCTGAAGGAGAAGCACAGGACGGTGGACCCGTCACACACCTTCCTCAGCATCAACCTCAGTTCCATCCTCTTCAACCTGGGCATGTTGACACGGCCATAGACACAAAGCTTTCTCCCCAAATTGGGCTTACTGTCTGTTTGCCCTTAGTCACATGCCTCAGTCATTGCATTTGAACTTTATGAAAGAATATGGCATTAATTTATACTTTTTACTTTTATACTATACATTTTTATACATTTATTTTATATATTATAATTTTTTTTTTTGGACAACATCAACTAAATTTCTTTGAGCATTATTCCTTTTACACAGTGTAGGTGTTATTCCTGCAATGTGCTGCAAGTCCTGTGGCTGGCCCAATTGTGTGTGTGTGTGTTTGTATTTGTTTTTATAGTCACTGTGCTAATTAAAGAGCATCTTACGTCTTTTTTCCTTGTCAAGTTTATATTTCCATAAATCTTGAATGTTTGGACACAGACCGAAAGAGTGCCAAACATCACAGGCAACAGATTTATTTTCAGCTTCAAATGTTCGACCTCACCCCAGTTCAACTTACTTTTGGTTTGAATTTATTTATTTTTGACCTTAAATGAGATGCAGACAATTGTCCCTATCTCTCCTGGAATCTCTTATTTACTGGAAAGCAACATCTGTCAATGCATGTCCTTGGCCTTGTAAGTGCCTTTCAGTCTGTGTATGCAGAGAGAGAGAGACCATATAAGGGAATCTTGGTTAGGAGCGCCCAACCATGTGTTGTTAACACACTTGACCATAGGCATACTGTGGGCAGAACACAAGATGGATTAGAGCTCATGTTCATCTTTCACTGCCTTCACAGCTCTGCTATTTCAGCCAGAGACTTGCCTCACAACATGATGAATACCTGAGAAGGGCCAACAGATTACAGGTGTTGATCTCTTTGCTTTGGTTGAATAATTCTCATTAAAGCATACAGAGATGTGTGCACGCACACACACACACACACACACGTGTCCTGGACAGATGGAGTAGAGTTTCACACCTAGACGTCTGCATATGTGCACCTGCTTTAAGTCAGATTGTAGCCCTTTCTATTGTAGACCATCTCTCCATGGCGAATGCAGAACCCAAGGGAAAGAAGCACTGCAGTCAGTAATGTGTAGGTGTAGGTCTGCACATTTGCAGCAATTCAGCAATTGTGTTGATGGCAGAAATGGAAATGAACACTGGTGTTGGTGCTGTGACAACAGGCCACATTTTATTTCAGTACTTTAATGACTTTTCAGAGTAATGGAATTTTCTTTTTTTAGTGTGTGCTTCTTTTCATTTTTGAACTTGTCATGTATGAAGAGATTGTAATTAGAAATATGAGGAGTTTGACAGTGTGGAAGAATGTTCAGCTTGAAGAGACACTGGTACCTAAAAATTAAACCTTGACAGCTCTTTTGCCCAAACACAAGACTTGTTCCCTTAAGCATTTAGTGCAAAGTGAACACAAATATTTGAGTTCCAATGAGGTTTTTTTTTAACTAATTTTCTGCACACTGGATCTGAATTAGCAGAGGATTTTTTTTCTCCTGAGTGCAGCCTCTTTAATAGTCATTTAACATAACATTTACCTCCCCAGCTGCATGGTATGGGCCTGGGCCATGTGGTGGGAGTTGGGGTGCAGGCCTGCTGCTGAGGGTTGGAGCCCTCCTCAGCCCCACCCAGCCCACCCCACCTCCACACTGCATTTCATCCACCTCACTCATCATGGCACAGACATTTATTTTACCATGCCCACCCCAAGGTCCCAAGTGCCTGTGAATTTTCCAGTAAACTGTCAGTGCTTGATTTATTTATTTTCATTACTTGAAGCGCTTTAAAGTTTGAAACTATATATCTGTTCTGTTTCTAGCACATTTATATATACTGTAAGGCATCAGAAAGGGACTGTGGGTTTGGTAATTTATGTCTGGTTATTTTCAGTTGACCTTAATCTCAGTGGAAACCATTTAACATCCCCCTGGTCCTATTTTTCTGACTAGTGGTCATTAAAATTTTATTTACATTTCAGGGGGACTGCGAGGAAGTGGTTATGCATTGTCAGAGAAAATGAAGAAGTAATTTCAACTAAATGCACATATGTATAAATATTTGCATTTATAAGTCTTTTGTGGTGTTGAAAGTAAAAAATAAAAATAAAAAAACCTTCCCTCATTCATATTTTTTGTTTGTGGGTTGTAATTTGGAACAGGAGAAATCAGGATTGAGTTTACCATATATTTGTTTATTTATGAATGCTTTTGGCTTATATCTGTGGGATATCATAGGGGACATGGTCTGCCATTACAGACTGGCCTTTCATCTGTCTGATAAGATAACACAGATGACTCCCCTCACTGGCCACAAACACCATGGCATCTGTGCTGAGTGGATGATACTGGTACGAAGATGCTGGCACCAGTGACTTCAAGTGCAATTCTAACACTAACAAGTATCTCCAGCCATTGTTTTTATCCATTGCTTAAATGATACTGCATACCTTGGCTGAGGAAATGTAAACTGTTTCCCATATTTGCTTGAATGTGATTGATGACATCCACAGCAGGGAACATGTTTGAACATGTTTTATCTTAGTATTTTCACAGAATTTCCATGACTTTGATTCACTCCCCAGCAGCACAAGAGGTTGCAGTTGCACTTTAAATGGCTTATGCTGCATATTAGATACTTAGGATCAAACAGTTGTTTTCTTTGTAAAGATTTTGACATGTGCAATATGAAGCATGAATGATTAGAAGTTGTCAAAACAATGAGACATTACATTTCTCAATACAGCATTGACGCATATAGCAGCATATGACAAGCCTGGACAAGCTTTGTTTAAGATGCAGGTTAGATGACCTTTCCCCATAGATCTTGGGGCCAGCACCACTTCTGGGGCATGGAGCTGGACAAGAATGAAAGGCCTGGCACTAAATGGGAGAATCTGCACTGCTGCCATCTTTATACACACACAACACTGACAATAGGATAGGAACTCCCTGCCCTGAGGTGTCCAAGTGTGTGCTCAGTGCAAATGCCAAGCCCTAATCACAAGCTCCCACAATGAGCCCTCGGGTGCCTGTCATCCCCCGGTGCCTTTAAAGTCCAGGATTAGCTTCAAAAAAAGAACCCTGCAGTGTTTGAAATTTGAAGAAAGCCTGCAGTGCCCAGCACTATCGGGTTTGACAATTTCTTTTCTTGAACACCAGGGAAGATCACAGGCTGGGCTTCTGTGATGTATTTCATTCTTTATTCAAGCCCCTTCTCTTGGCTTACGTGGCCTTCAAAGGCGTGGTGGGAGCAGAATGGCTGAGATCTGATGTAGTCCTTCTCCATGTGACGGCTGGAAATGACATGCAGTGATTAAACTCCCAAATGGTGACTAGGTGCAGAGGCAGTGGCTAACACAGTAGCTCATCAGCCTAGCGTTGTCTGTGGAAATGACTGGCCGTCTTGCACTGCTTGTTCTCTGCAGAGGGTCTGCCTCTCCTCCTGGTGAGGACTGGGGACTGGCCCTCCATTATCAGGGTTGTGGAAATGCAGCTCTGGCTCTTTGAAGCTCAACAACTTCAACAGTGGGTCCTCTCAAGGCACTCTTCTCTCTCTCGCTATTCCTGTCAGAATAGTTCTCTTCTCATGAATACATTAATGACAGAAATAATTAAGTTACAATTTGTTGTGTGTGTGTGTGTGTGTGTGTGTGAGAGAGAGAGAGAGAGAGAGAGAGAAAGCATGTGTGTGTGTGTGTGTGTGTGTGTGTGTGTGTGTGCGTGCGCTTGCGTGCATACATGTGTGTGTCTGTGCGTGTGTTTGTGGAGTGAGTGCATGTGCTGCAGAATAGCCAACCTGTCATCAGAAATCAATAAATATCTCTCCTTGTTCTAAACATCGCTTCCAGTCAAAATGGCTGGAGACCTCCTGTGATTTTCAATAAGAGCCACCCAAACACACAGCACACTTTGTTTGGGTCCAAAAGATCCCGTCATCTGAAAGCGTTCAAGTAACTGTGAAACAAAGCTCAAATGCCTGAGTGTTGACGGACAGACGCTGGAGGAGCTGTCTGATGCCTGATGGGCATGGGAGATGAGATGAGACAAGATGAGGCGGCCTGCCTGTGGGGGCCAGTTGTTGGGATGGGGTGGGGCAGAATCAGGCCTGTGCACCACAGGGTGGGATTTCTTCTCCTGTCCCTCTGCTGTGAATTAAGTGAATGATTGTATTCACCCCAGTACCACACACACGCAGAGAGTGAGCTCAATCTGGGCCACATTACTCAAGCACTGTGGTGGCTATGTGCTACCTATGCTAGATTGCCATCAAAGGCCCCAGACCAGCAGGAGGGGAACCCAGCAAACACTGACACTAGGGAGGGATTTGGGAATGAGTTAGGGATTTATTTTGCTTTTTGTAACATTAAAAACAACTCAAGTTTAAACTCTGTCTTACAAATACCAGACCGCTTCTCAAATGTCAGTTGAGATTGAGTGGGTGTGGAGTTAACCCATTCACTTGCCTTTTCCAGAGGCATAACAAGTGTGGAAACTGAAATCAAGCTGCTCTGTTAAACTCTTACCACTCTTGGAAGTGCAGCAAAACCACCTTTCCTGTAAACAACTTTATTTAAATGGAGTTGTTTACTCTGTTTGAAGGAAATACACATCCATATGATGAGGGCATATGATGAGGAGGAGGTTGGTTGTGGCTCCTGGGTTTTTGGTCATTGGAAAATGGGCTGCAATGGGCTGAAATTGGGACAGATCTGCAGAGCAAATTGAAAAATGCTAGGTCTCTTTGGGTTCACCCAGGCTCAAAAAATACATGCATTCATCATGTGTGTTTTGTGATATCGTAAAAGCAAAGCAAAAAAAAAAAAAAAGTGCAAAAATGAGAAACATCAGTTTGTGATACTTCTTTATTGTGATGCATATGTACACTAATAAGTTATATATACACTTACATTTTGTATTGTACATCTGGTATTGTTTTTGCTTCTGTATTTCTTTCAAATCTGTTGAGGTAAGTGAACCTGTTATGTACACATTAACCACGCACAACCAAAGCTCTGTCATGCACTGATAGCTGTTCAATCCTCTTTTACATGGTGAAACAAGAAGTATTTGGCAGTGAATACATGTTAAAAGCTACAGATTGTACATGCAGATCAGTTCCTTAACACCACCGGAGTCCTGCTCCTGTTAAAATAATGTTTTTGGTAACACCTGAAAACTTGGTCCTAACACAGTAGCCTACTGCAAAGACAAAGGCACACTTTCACACAGTTTTTTGTTTAATCTAGAGGGTTTGTTACACCTACTAACTGACACGGCTAGTTATGTGTAACAATGGTTAGCGTGGTTATAAGACCACTTATTAAATTGTGCATCAGAATTATATTTATATAATTAATGCTACTATTATGTTTATTAAGTAAGTATTTCTGTCTCAACTGAATGTGACAAATCCAAGTTCCGTCTCACAATGAAGAGAGTATTGTAATGGGACCTCTCTATCATGCTTGAAGCAAACAATAAAACAATAATCACAAAAATGCCATTGTTTGCAGGTAGGGCACAACTAAGTTCCAACATTGCATCTTTGAAACTGTTGCCACTTCCAGCTTATTTGGATTTCACTGCACTGCACTCCACGGGTCATCAGGCAGGCTGCTGTTTGGCCCATTTCACTTCCACCTTTGGCACTGAAGTGCTTCAGCAGCTGCCTTTCTCTTATATTGCCCACTTTTATGGCTTTTCCATTTGGGCTTATTAGTTAATTGGGTGCTGGAAATCACAGGCACTTTGTAAACCACCAATTTTGGCCAATTATAACCAGCAGCAGCAACAAACCACAGGAGGCGAAGGCACAGACTTAGGAGGCACTCGCCTTCCCACCACCACAGAAGCACTTTATGACGAAGCCCTAAGCCCAGGAATAAGCTGCGAGCGAGATAACCACATGGCTGACTGAGGGAGAGCTGAGGAGATCTCTATGCATTGACATCTGCTGGAGTTGGACCTGTCCTGCTTTGAGTAAACGAGTAAAAGCACTGGCTTTGTGTGTGAAGCTGATACACCTTCATGTAAAGCTGGTGGAGCTAAAAGAATAAAGCTTATGTGAGAGGTTGTTTCACTGAGTGGGGTTGGGTTGGGTGGTCTTAGTTGCCGCATAGAAACTTCTACTTGGCACTTTAATATAGAAAAGCTGTTCGTAGAGCCCTCTTTCCACTGAACCCTGTGAAATGATCAAAAAGACATGCAACATTGAGACCCAGCCACTTCACTGGAGCATCCTCATGTATGCAGGCCATTTTGTTGTTTGCCTGTTCTTTTACCCAATCATGGGAATAATAGAAACCAACTTGTGGTTTGTGGGAAACATAAAATAACCAAAACAAGAGAGAAAGAAACAACTGACAACTTTAAAAAGTAAAAAGAAAAATACTAAATAAAAAAAAAAAATCCAAACTGGACTTCATGATTCATCTCAGGCCCAGGCTGTTCTTAGTCCCTAATGAGTTCAGTAACGTGCTGTTAGTTCCAGCCTGTATGCAGGGAGAGTCAGAGAGGGAAAACAACAGGCAGGCAGGCAACGTGTGAGGGAGCAGGCTGTGTATGCACGCCTGGCCCTCTGTGTCTCTGCCAGCGAGGCCTGCTGCTATTCTTCATGTGAAGCGGAGCTGTTAAGGAGTTGGGGTGGGGGGTGTGGGGCGGGTGTTGAGAGGGGGTAAGGTTCTTAAACACTGGCACAACGGGACGAGAGAGCGGGGCCCAGGGGAATGTGAGGCACCCCCTCCAGACCGCCCAGCAGGTCTATGCACAGTGACTCCACAGCATCCAGGCGCTCGATCTGCACCAGCTTGGTGAGCAGGTCGGGGATGCTGTAGCCAGCTGTGCTGATGCGGTCAAACAGCTGCATGCCGTCCGTCATGCCCCCGATCTCGTCGCGCTTCAGGCCGAAGCTCTCGGCCAGGTGGCGCCATGTCTTCACCACAGCCTTGTCTGTGTTGTAGGTGGAGCTGAGCATGCGGCTAGTCTTCTCCAGGCAATCAAAGGGCAGCTCTGTAGGGCTCAGACCTGGCGGGACAGGAGGGACATACTCTTGTCACACTGAGTGCACGTTTGGACTTTGGGACATAGTGACTGGGGCTCTACTTTAAACTACATACAACACTGCTTAAGTTACTATTGAATTCAATTGATTTACCCTTTCTGTCTTTCTTTTTCTCTTATTTTGAGCTCATGTAACAACAAATACCACCAACGTTGTTGCATGGCAATAAAGTGTCTATCTATCTATCTATCTACAACCTCTGCAAGGACTGTATGAATGTATTAGATTAGATCACAATAACATCATAATGCTTTATTATTACACAGTCTTTTATATGCAAGATTCAAACGTCTTTTATATGCAAGATGCAAGGTAATTGATTGGAAGAAAATTTTGTTTTAGGAGAAATGTAAAAGGTATGAATCTTTGACAGCAGCATAATTAATAGAACCCTTTGAAAATTTGTTAAAGATTTGTTTCCATTTCTTCACTGTTTTTAAATGGCTAGAGCTACTTTTGACCTATGCCAGTGCAGAAGGAATTCATTTTGTTGTTATAACAGAGAGTAGAAAGGAACACAAACATGAGCCATGGCAGTGGAAAAGCTCCTATTCAAACAGCTTGCCTCATTTGGTCAGTGTTAATGTATTCAAGAGAGATACAAGATGCATGGCAGATGTACTGAGATCAGTTTTGGTGGAAGTGCGTATTCCACAGTTCCAGATGCAGCTGAGCGCACTCACTCAGTGACCCAGAAGAGCCCAGACTTATTGCATATGAGCTCAGCTTTTTCTGCCATATGCGGCTCTTAGGAGCCTGTAGCTGGTTCACATAGTAAAGCTAACAGACTAGTGTCATGGGGCTGGGGCTGTTACACATAGTAAAGCTAACAGGTTAGTGTCATGGGGCTGGGGCTGGGCCTGTTACACATAGTAAAGCTAACAGGCTAGTGTCATGGGGCTGGGGCTGGGGCTGGGCCTGTTACACATAGTAAAGCTAACAGGAGAGTGTCATGGGGCTGGGGCTGGGCTTGTTACACATAGTAAAGCTAACAGGCTAGTGTAATGGGGCTGGGGCTGGGGCTGGGCCTGTTACACATAGTAAAGCTAACAGGCTAGTGTCATGGGGCTGGGGCTGTTACACATAGTAAAGCTAACAGGCTAGTGTCATGGGGCTGGGGCTGGGGCTGGTGCACATAGTAAAGCTAACAGGCTAGTGTCATGAGGCTGGGGCTGTTGCACATAGTAAAGCTAACAGGCTAGTGTCATGGGGCTGGTGCACATAGTAAAGCTAACAGGCTAGTGTCATAGGGCTGGGGCTGGGGCTGGGGCTGGTGCACATAGTAAAGCTAACAGGCTAGTGTCATGAGGCTGGGGCTGTTGCACATAGTAAAGCTAACAGGCTAGTGTCATGAGGCTGGGGCTGTTGCACATAGTAAAGCTAACAGGCTAGTGTCATGGGGCTGGTGCACATAGTAAAGCTAACAGGCTAGTGTCATAGGGCTGGGGCTGGGGCTGTTACACATAGTAAAGCTAACAGGCTAGTGTCATGGGGCTGGGGCTGGGCCTGTTACACATAATAAAGCTAACAGGCTAGTGTCATGGGGCTGGATCTGGGCCCATTACACATAGTAAAGCTAATAGGCTAGTGTCATGGGGCTGGGGCTGTTGCACATAGTAAAGCTAACAGGCAAGTGTCATGCTCATCATATTGTTCAGGTCTACGCTTCAAAAGGGGGTGTATGAGGGACAAAGTACTTGTCTGTTTAGACTGGAGTTCGGGAGAAAAAACACTTACCCTCAGCAACACTGCAGGCCTTTGTGTAGAGATCCAAGATTTTTTTCCTTCGACTCTGAATCTGCAGGTACAGCGACAAACAAAAAACCTGCCTGAGTCAGGAAATATAACCTCGCTGTCTCCACTGACTTATAAATATTAAAGCATGAGAGTTTACACCAAAAAGAATGACACAGAATCACAGTGAAGCACGAGAGCCAACATATTAAATCTGCTACTCTGTTCATTTGATTTCAGCACCTTTCTAACACTCACAGCTACACAGCACATGAGGTCAGTTCACTTGACCTATGACCTGGATGTTGAATCAAATGGCCTGAGAGAGGCTCACCCCAGTAGCCTTGTTGTTGTTGTTGTTGTTGCAGATGGTGCTGGCAGAGCAGGTCTTGTCTCGCGTGAGGTGCACCAGTGACAGCAGGCACAGATCCGAGGCCCCCTGCTTCTCCTGAGCCGCTTCCTCATCACTGTCAATGCTGCGACTCAGCAGCTGCTCATTCTCTGATGAGGCATCATTCTCACTGTGGATGCCAAAGCACATGGATTACACCACTCAGCTTTCCCAGCAGTGCTTACTTAGTGCATTAGTGTCACACTTATCTGCACACGCACTACCGATATGATCAGTTGTAATATCCCACAGTGAAACACTGGCTGGATCATACAATTGATATAGGGATTTATAGTCACACTGTTTTATTAGGGCAGATAAGAGCCATATATGTTTTCACCAGGACTTCCATACGGGGTGTTCTCTTGTGATGTTTGGTAGTTATTTACCAGTGCACCTTGGTTCCCGATTTTTTCTAACATCCCCACCTTAAGTAACCTTACTTAGGCATATTACACAGCCTGCAGAACAATTGCCCCCTCTGACTATTTCGGGTAAAATCACCTTGTTGACAAAGGGTGCACAGAGATGCTCACAGAATGTCATTGTTTCTGAGACATATAATACCTGCACTGACTTGGCAACCAGCACAGTGAATTAGCACATCCCCTGGCATGCACTGCTTAGCCACACTATTTACCCTAACTGCTGGGGGATGGGGATTCCTCCTAAGTCCCCCTACAGTAGGGAGGAGCACTGCTGTGTGCACTGCTGTCCCTGTGTTTATCTAGTGGGTGTCTAGTCTAAACTAGTTGTCTAGCTGGTTAAAACTTGTAGCATCCATGTCTACTCCACATGTAAGACTATACTGATGTGTGTGTCTGGCCCTCATGGGAATTCATCTGTTCTCATGCTTAGCCCGTAACAGAGAATAGACCCTCATTGTCTGCTTGAAGATGGGTCAAGGAGAAAAGCTGGTTTCAACTTTTCCTGAGACAGGTGAAAAAAAGAAAGAAAGGGTTTAGGGCAAAGAGCTGTCATCCTCCAAAGCAGTGCTGCTTTCACCTGGTGGTTTGGCTGAGACGCCTCATAATTATAACTCCCTCGATTATGTTTGTGTAAATGAACATCTCTCCCTGAAACCCAGGCTGCAGGGCGCGTTTGTGCTCAACTACCTCATCCCTCCCAAAGCCACATAATGTTTCCAGTCAGAAAAAAAACTCTAAGTGAACTTGGTTTTCCATGCCATGCTCATTCAAGGGGGTACACACACATACACATAGAAAACCATTCCAGAACTGCCTACGCCATGAAAAGAGCCAGCAGCTAGACTCAACTGCTAGAACTTGCCCTGTGGTGACTTAATTACCGGCAGATCCTGAGCAGAAAATCAGATAAAAATCATGTCTTTGAGGCCTTCGCTCAAGTTTCAACAGAGTCTGCATGTCCTGTCTTTGTGGTCACATTAACTTACTCCTGAAGTAAGGAGAATAATGTAAAGCTATGTTAAACCACTAATAATTATTTCATTAACTATCTTTTTAAAAACTTCATGAGACATATTGCAGCATGCCTGCATCACAATGCAGTAATGTTCTCACCTTTTTACTGTCTTTGGAGGAGTAGGTTTGAGCTTGTCAAATTCATCCTTCTCTGAAAATATGACAACATTTTCTGAAAAAAGAAAATACCACAAAAAACATGTCTTGTACTGCAGTCCAAAAGAGCCCAGATTAGGGTTTAATTGTAAACTGCAAATGTTTACAGTAAATGTTCTCATGTGAACTGTTCTCTTTTTTGATTCAAAGCCACAACCAAACAACCCCAGCAACCCTCTGTTCTCCCCTTATGGTGAATAAATGAATTCAGGAAATGGTATGATGTGTCTCTGAATGAATAGGTCTGATCCTTCTACGACTGAGGAGAAACACATCCAATGAAGAAACTAAATGGGATGTTTTGCTGGATTGCCTCAAACAAGCCAGGGCCACACCAGTAAAATGGCTTACAGTGATGGCATTGATGGGAGCAATCAGTTCTCTCAGTGCTCTCAGCTATACAGCTACTGTCCATTAAACACACTCTTGGCTAAATTAGGTGCTTTCAGAAAGAAGAGAGTTGGTCATGCATGCACAGACACCATGGACATATTCTGGCAGTAAACTATTGAATATCCCACTGCAAAACTGAAACTGAATGAGCAAATACTGCTGCCACTGACATTACTCACTTAGGGGTGGCCTTTTTAAAAGCATACATTTCAGTATCTCTCACAGCCCAGCTGGAGTATTCCTGTATTTTCTTGGCTGTTGAGTCAGCCTGGGATTATCCAAACACCTCTGAATCACCTCCCTTGACAAACAAGCCAGGTGGAAGAAAAGGTCTGGCACCATGAAGTTTGCATCAGATTCTATAATTGGTCCTAAACCTGCAAGCTGACAACAGGGACTCTGCATAACTAATACTGTTTGACAAGCATGGGCCAAATGATTGATGTTGCGCTTAGACCTGATGAAAAGTGGATTCCTGTGCAGCAGTACATGTTAATACACTTGCCAGCTTGCCTACCTCCAGCCATGTGTGAACAGTGCAGTGGAGGCAGCTGATAACTATTACATAGTGCTAAGGGCTGCACTCAGACCTCAGGGGTGGCAAACTTAGTCAAGTTTGCGCCTAGCTTTTACTCCACACATTTTTAGTGATTATTATTATTATTATTCACAGAACACAGGTGCAACAATTACTGGCAACCCTAGAAAATGTACATAAAACGTAACTGGGTGTTTTTAAGGTAATCAGCGTGTCTATGGACGTACAAGTGCTATTTCAAGTCCCTGCCTCACTAAGGAATAAAAAAACATCACACAAAGGTTAAATGCCCTTGTAAACCTTCAAAGCAAGATGGAAATACACAATTAAGGAGTACTCAGGAAAGGTGCCTGACTAGGCAAACCAGGTAGATCATGACTAGATCATCCAGTAGATCAATGAATCAAGACATGTTCAGACCAACACAAACAGAACACAAAATCATTATTTTAGTTGTCCAATCTTAACAGCACAGAAAATCAGTAGGGTAAAACAAAGATAAGAAGGGACTTGGAATATGGACAATCTGAACAGATTTAGTAAATCCATTTCTTGTATTCTTCAACTTTTGGCATGTCAAAGGAGGTTAACAGTTGTTTTGCGCCAAAGAAAGATTTTACAAGACACTAACTGCAGGGCTGCCAATAACTGTGGCACATTTGGTTCTGATATTGTTTGAAATGTTTGTATTTCTGTATGATGCATTGTTCTTTCTAAGAACATGTTTGCTTCCTTTCAAGGCTGGATTTCTCCTTAGTGTTTTCATTTTTCGGGTGCAAATAATTGGAAGGTAGTGTGTAAGTTCTGCTGTGCACCAACATTTTCATACTTAAAAGATGTCCAATGCATGTAATATCCCAAAATGTAATGATCAAATGGATTTAAGGACTAGCTGTCAGTGTCACATTGCAGGAACTGTTTTTTATATCTGACTTCCTTACGCCAAGTCTGAACACCTATAGCCTACAGCTACAGGTAAAACCTTAACTAAACATTCCAAGAGATCTTGCTCACTTCACAAGAGGTATGTAGACCACAAAACTGTCAGAAAACACCAAAGAATGGAAGAGCAGAACATTTGCTATATGCTCCTGCATCAACCAGCAATATCATACTTACTTCTGAATAAGTCTGAATTATATTCAGCCTTTTGCCTTTTCCAGAAGTTTCCTACCTTGTACTTCCTTCTTCTCCTCTTGTTTGTTTGTCTGTGCCTCCACAGTTTTCACCATCTGGCCCGAGCAGCAGGCTGGAGACACACAAACACAGTTCAGAGTTATGCTATTTCTCAACATGGCCTGTTTACATTCTGTAGAACTGAGGCTGCTCCTTTGGGAGGGCTCTATAAGAGGACACATATACAGTAGGACCTAATCTCGTTTTTACCTTGTCCACTGGGCTTGGCTTTGAGGATATAGAACATGATGATCAGCACAATGGCTATGGCCATGATGAAGATGGTGGACATGGCAATGATGAGGGCCGTTGCTAGGTGACCCTGTCCAGTTGGATCTACAGCAAGAGGACACAAAATACAAATATTTCACTACCATGGAATCTTTAACCAGAGCTTCTGTAACACAAACAAATATTTTGAGTATGATTATTTGAGGTAGTTTAAAAAAAAAACTGTGACCTTACATGTATTGGCATCTAGAGCACAGGGTTACCTTTCTCTGGGTGTGGAAAAATGGTGGTACTGCTTGAAGACACACTGGGACCCTGTCCTGATTTTGGGTTGGTTGTGGACATGCCTGCAATGAAAAACACAATGTCATAAACCCACCAGTGACTTCACATGAATCAACTGTCACAACTATTAGTGATTCTCTGTAGCTGTGGCCAGAGAGCAGGGTGCACTTCAGGCCCTCAGCTCACAAGAACTTCCAAAATGACAAGCATATTACAAGCGTCCATAAAATCTGATTCAATAGTTTGCTGGGAACAATATTGAAACGTCAATGAATTTGCCTTGCCTTTTGTAATATTTTATATTTGAACATTTATGGATCATAAATTTTAAATTTCATTTAGTTTTACTATAAATTAAGTCATCTCCTCTGGGAGTGCTGCCTTCCCCGTGGTTCAGGGCCACAATAAACATGACTTCTTTGGGGTTTGTTTCATGAGCTCCATGGGATATGATAGGTGCTGTTGGATCCATTTTGCTTTGCTCCAAGTCATTTTCTGTTTTCCAGAGTTCACTAGAGTAAACAGCTTGTGTAACTGCCAGGATTGTGCCCACCATCTGTGCTGACCATTTCATGTTTTTTCTGTTGTTGTTGCTTGGTACTTTTATTCAAGTTTTATTTGAATTCAGGTGTTGACACTTGAAACACAGCTCACAATGTCCCAACAGCCAGTTTTTCTGTATGGGGTTCTGAAACTACCAGGAACTGGAGGACCAGCATGGTTTGCTTGCAGATCTTTTGCCTGTAAAATGTCACTTAGCACTTCATAACAGATTTAAGAGAATGGGAAAAGACATGTCTGCTGAGGTGAAAGACAGACAGTGGTTAGAATTATTCGTTCACCAAAAACAGCTTTGGTTTTGCTTAGAGTATGGCGCTTGGAACAACAATCTTCAGCCTTTCCACAAAACAAAACAAAACAAAACAAAACAAAACAAAACAAAACAAAACAAAACAAAACAAAACAAAACAAAACAAAACCATTTATAGTCACCCTATGTGCAGTACTAGAAAAATCTCACATAGTTACGATACCAAAGTAAGGGGACTGAGTTTCTGACTATGTATGTGTGCATGAATGTGTGCGTGTGCGTGTGTGTGTGAGAGAGAGAAAGAGAGAGAGAGAGAGAGAGAGAGACTGAGATTAGTATGTGGTACTAGCTGGCATTGTAGGCTGAAAGTTGTGCTTTAGTGAAATGAAAGGGAATGACCCAGTGGTGGCCACTTCAAGCTGGCAGGTATGGTGTTCTAGACAGCATTGCCAGCTCTGGCAGGTCTGTGGTTATGAAAACACTACACTTCTATGGCTGTGTTGCACATTCAAAACAGACTCAAAGCACTCAGTGCTGTGAAAGCTCATTTGGCACACAACTGACACTGAGCTGTTCCAAACCTAGAGAAGTCATTGTGGCTTCTTCTATCCACAGGCCATTCATTATTAGCAATTATTAATCTCATCTGATGTCAAACTGCCTTGAGAATCCCCCCACTGTCTGTCAGTAAACCTTGTAAAGACTGCTTAAATACATTTGGAGCAGCCAGACTGTGGTAACAGAAAAAAAACAGGTTATGTCTAAAAAACTGTATTCATATAATTGTAATATGATGTTAGCCTGAAACAATAACTAACACTAGCCTATAAACACTGTAAACAAATTTACCTTAACCTTTAATATATCGAAGAACTGTCAATGACTATTTGCCATGAAACCTTTTTAATCCTTCAACAACTGATTAAACAAACAATCAAAAAAATTAAATAATGATATTTCAACAGGGTTTAATTTTTAGGCCTTGTGAAACTTACCCTGACTGTAAGCGATGCAGTCTAGGACAAGGTTATCAATTAAACTACGCTTTTCACAAATCCCACTACTGCTAATTCAATTTGTCCTGTGACAAAGAATGCCTTGCCATTTTCTTTACTGTTCAAAACAAGTTAAACGGTCCTTTGATTTCATTTCGATGTGATACTAAGTGACTGCCCTGAAAAAAGAGAATACTACAAATGTGGCATGGCCGCAGTGTAGCACAGTCTTATTGAAATCACCTGTGGCCATGTCACAGGCTGGGAGGTCTGGAACACATTTAGAAGCGGGCTGGACAAAAACTCTGACTCACTAGACAAGCAATATTGCAAGCTGTAGCATGTTAATAATCTTTTTTTGCCTTCTATACTTTTAATTATTAGACAACAACTATGCTGTGAACTAGTATAATTTGCAGATTGCCTGGCAAGTGCTAGCTTGCCTTCACACAAAACAAGTAACTCCATGTTTTGCTCTACATAGTTTTGACCTTGGTATTTTTAAGGCCAATGCTCAGTGTCTAATTAAAATCTAACTCTGCTTGCAGTCATCGCCTTAACCATTTCAAATTGAAAAAAAGAACAATTAATGATGTGTTGAAAAATACTCCTTTTTTGTGAACACAGATGAACTCATCACCTTCCTGTCAAGTGAGAAACAATGGAATGGTTTCCTGGGACAATCATTAAGGTTACACCGCAAGTATCAATCATATCTTGTACAAAACAACTTGTCAATAAATGGTTGTGTCTGATTGATGGAGTTCTCCTCAACAACATTCAGTGTGTAATTTGTGACAGAAAAAAACAGACTTTTGCACACTGAGGTTGATGAAGCCACTACAATGTACAACTCTCTGAAAGTATCTGTAAGGTCATCACTTACATCTTACATCAATCCTATACACACACACACACACACCCTGTCTGACTTTCAGTAATCAGCAAATGAGGTATCTCAGTTAGCCTTCATTATCACCATGCCCACTCACTCCACTTGTTCAGCAGCAGTGGGAGGAGGGCAAAGATGGCCGACATCAGAGAGAAGGCTGAGCACATCATCTCAGCGTCAACTCTTTGAGACCACTGTGGTGCCCATGTTACTGGAATCAGCTTGCTCCTGCTGGTGTTGCCAGCCCTGAACCAGTGCACTGCAGCTCTTGAAGAGCTTCTATTCCCCCAGGAGACAGACCTCTGCTCTCTGTCACTGCACACAGGTTGTGGGTTTGCTCCTTGGCCTCAGCTCCTCAGGTATGCAACATAATCAGCAAGTCAATGATGTTCGGAATAATGTGTCCCACGCCAAAGCAGAGCCCAAGAAAGGAAATAAATCTCAGGATATTCATCAAGCACTACCATCAGTGCTGATGGGGCCCAGACAGGCAGGCCTGTTTGCTCTCCTCATGAGCTGCTAGTGGTGTCATTCATTAGAAGGTTCCTTGGGATTCTGTTGAGAATTTCAGATGCTGGCTGAGAGCTTCTGGCTTTGGGAGATTTCTAGTCAAAGTCTTGCTCTGAGTAGCTGTGTGTGGCCCAGGCAAATGGAACCATTTAGTATAATTGGGTATTCCTACACTAGCAGAAAAGAAGGGAGTCATAGAGTGAGTGTGCATGTTCCTGATAAAGGCTAAATGAGAGAACACTAGCAGTGTGGAGAGAAATGTGAAAAACAAATAAATATAAAAAACAACAAAAAGCTATTTACACCTACTAGTAGATTTCTCAGATAAATATAGTCTAGCATCTATAAAGTTAGAAAATAGAAATCCGATCATTTCTTAACAGACTTCCCATCATGAAAATGGATATAAGATTTGTGCGGATGTGGAATCATGACTCTTTTCTAAAAGCTAAATGTGAGACATACCACAGGAATACTGTGTCATTCAAAAAGTATGTGAGTTCATCTGATGACAAGCAAGAGTCTTGTGTGAGTTCATCCTTACACTCTTTGGTGTTCTTCGGAGCATTCTGACACGAATGACACACCATCCCATAGATATTCCGTGGTCTGTTCTCCAAGATGTAGTAGTATCTGCACAACAAAAGAGGACTTTAAGTAACAAAATCATAAAAATTAAGCAATTTATCAAAATCAAGTAATTAGTTGTCAGTGAAAATAGTTTTGCTGATCAGATGTTTGACATTATGAGTGGTATAGGACTAGCCCAAACGATGAGTAGATTCTTTGTGTTTTTCTCTTGTGTTTTTAGTGCGATACCACATTTCCTGATCTCCCTCTGCCCTCTACTTTCTGTGGCCCTACCAGGCCGACAGGTGAGAGGATGGTGGGCGAGAGCAGGACCACAGTCCCAAAGCCATCAGTAATTCTGAACTGTTGAGGCCCAGGTATTCCTTCAAAGAAGAAGAGTTTTTTATGTGGGCTCATAGATCTTTGCCGTTTTCCTTGCATGCAACCCAATGTCCTCTGTTTTTATTCTGAGGAAGCACTAGAGCAGCATATGAATCAGGATATTCAATTCTTTCCTTCAGAGAGGAAAAAGGGCTCTCCAACAGTTAAGGTCAAAAAGTTAATGTGCTCAATCCTGATGTAAAAAAAACGGGAAGGAATAATTTATAGCATCAAATCCATCTCCCCTCAGAGGCATACTGTAAGTAAAGCTACAGCAATTAATCATAAGCCAGCAACTTGTTCCTGCCCTGCTTCCAATATGTTAGGCCTGTTCGGACTTCCTCTCGAGTCTTGCTTCCCTTCCAAGTCATGGTGAGATCAAACTGATTAAATGAGAAAAAATGAAGTTTGAAAAATGTTTAAAACCCAAAGACACAGCTCAAAGCCCCCACTAAGAAGGCCAATTGAAAGACAGAAGCTAGAGCTGGCAGGGCAGAGATATACTGGGATCAGATATTTGAGTATTGTTCATATTTGACTATCGTTCACAAGGTTCAATTAACTTTGCATGCACAAACATTATGTAATCAAGGAATTCATTTTTCCACTACTTCATAAACATAGTTGCAGATATGGGCTTACACATTGTGTGCACATGCACGTGCGCGCACACACACACACACACACACACACACGCGTTTACTTTCACTGTGTGTAGGTCTACCAGAATAAATTATGTCCCACAACCTAAGCCAAATGGCCAAACTGACCAACAGTCACTCAACTCAGCTGAATTCCCCAAAGAGCTATGTGCCACTACTCCACAACCTCAGGCTCCGGGCTACTGTCCTGAGCTCTCAAAGGCACACTGCACCACAAACATGTCTGAGGCTGGCACACATTACAAGTCTCCAGAGTGGGGGGAGAAAGAGGAAAAAACATTTCATTTGCTTACATGGAGGGCTTAAATTAATGAGTACCATAGGCATTCTTTTGAAAGCATTTCATGTCAGGCCTTTGAGTTTAAAACAAAAAGGAATCCTTCAATATCCTGTGTTTGAAATCTGAATTCTGTATTTGTATACTGTGTGTCAGAGTATCATGACCGGAATGTAGTCAACCTAATTGCACTAACTTGATAGATTTAAAGACAAACACTTTGTCACTCAAAAACAAATTTTGACTCAATCAACACAGAACTCGAACAAAGTTTTGAAATGGCATATTAAATGTACCCAATAATGTCCTTTTTTAAAGACCAGTATTTTGTATATTTACATGAGAGAGAATTGAAAGCAGATTTATGTTCTAAGTGTCTTCGGCTACAAAGGCCTTCCACATGCTGGGGCCATTCCCTCTTGGTGATGGTGGTGTGTGTGGGTGCGTGTGTGTGTGTATGTGAATGTGTGTGAGAAAGAGAGAGAGACAGAGAGAGAGAGGGACTTGTTGCATCCCTGCAACAGCTTATTTTCTTCATTTGTCCTTATTGTCTTTGGACAAAAAGGCAGATGGGTAGTTGTGATGGTGCCACAGGTGCCAGTGTGTCTGGGTTGCCTCTGTGGCTTGTGTGTTCTGACAGACCTCAGTGAACACAGACAAACAGCATGCTCCACAGCACACCACACTAGCCCATGCCCTGCTTTATTAGGTCCAAAATCTCTTTGTTTTCTATGACATTTTAAACCCTAGCATTTCCCCCATAGACATGTATCAACAATGGACGTATGTGTACAGTATTTAACTTCTGACATCTGCAAAGCTCTACACCTACACATTATTGAGCCTGGCTGAGCAGCAGCCTGGTGGTAGGAGGTGTTGAGTGGAGTGTTTGTGGTGTGGTGTGCTGTGTTTTGGCTGCTGGTAGTGAGAGGTGTGTAATGTGGCGTAGTGTAGTGTGTGTGTGGTGGAGTGGAGTGTAGTGTGGTGTGTGTGTGGTGTGGATCGGTGTGTCTTGGCAGCTCACCCGGGTAGGCAGGGCCCGCACTCCGCATCACTCTCAGGAGTTCCAGGGATCAGCACCGTAGCCCGATACAGAGCGTCACAGTCCTTGTGCCTCCGGCAAATCTCATACTTGCCCCTCGAGAACTTCCCCGTTGGACACGGAACACAGTCATAATCCTCATCCTTGATGCCATAACCACAGTTCTACAAAGACAACAAACACACATATCACTAAAACAGCCCTTTTATTTGTACTTTACAATGGATCATGGAAGCATCATCTAATTAATCTACTGTTTGGTTCAACTTGGTAAATAATGTATCTAAATGAGCCAAAAAAGGTAAAAGAAGGAAACAGTGTGGCTAAATTCTTTTTTCCTACTCACTGGTAGTGTCACTAATTGAAAGCTCCCTGTTCACCAGATGATAATGAATAGAATGCCAGTGCCTGGCCACAGAGTGATCCATCGCACCCCCCTGACCAGCGCCTCCATTCCTTATTGACAGCTCACACAAGCACCGCAGCTCCATCTCTTCCGATTGAATCCAGACTGGTGACTCACACCATAATTACTCCCAAAGCTCGTTGTGCTTAATAAATAAGTCCCCAGAAAAAGAAACACAATTTTCTTTTTTTTTTCTTAAGGACAACTCAAGTACAGCTTACCAGCAGACCTTTATGAAGTGGACTACTACTCTTCAGCCATTGTATGACTTCATTTCATTGAGAGTGGATAGAATGATACTAACTGATATTTATTTTAAAATAACTGACAACAACCCTAAGTCTCATGGCTTTCAAGTATTTTTGTCTTTTTTGTCATTAATAAATATCATGTGGTTATTATTTTACATTTTCAGTATTTAGTTGTGTTGTTTTGTGCTGTTTTGCCCTTGAAGCTAGCAGGAGTGCAATCAACCTAGGTCCTATTTTGGAGGATTTTGAAATGAAAGATGATTGACCACAGCAGTTGTTTTTAGAGCCCAAGCATTGGAGTCTCTTGTGTTGGTCTCCACATGGCTCTGTTTAAGATAACTCCTCTTCATTTAGTCTCAAAGCCCTTTGACTCCAACCCCCAACATCAATTTCCTCCAACTCATGGATGCAGGGAGTCCCGCAATGTACAACAAGCCGGGAGTTTTGACAACAAAACATATTCAGAAGGAGACAGAGCTTTTATCTGGCTTTATTAAAACAAGACTGTCCTCTCTGCTGCACTGCCTCTCGAGCATTATTGAATTGGACAAAAATGCCATATGCCAGGGCCTTCAGCATTGTTCTTTTCTTTTACAAAAGATTTTGCATAAACTTGAAAGTGTAATTCAGTTAGTTTTAAAGAGCTGAGGGTTGTGGACCTGTTGATAATACTTGATAAAACTCATACTGATATAATATTACTGATACAGTAATACTCTGGATATCTAAATGTGTCTTTTATAAAAAAAAATATTCCAAGTTAAGAGTCCATCTGAATTACATTACTCTGAAGTCATCTTTTCTCTTTTCTGGCAAAGATAAATCAACATGACTTGCTGGGCTGCATGATCCTAAAGGAGGCCCTGAGACTGACAGGGCTGTGGCTTGAACATGCCGTCCTCTCCAGCAGAGGGAGGGCAACGGCACCTAAGTCAAGACGGACGTGCAGCTCCATGCCTTTGAGCACAGCTCAGATGTGATGGCAATCCTTCTTCACCACTAGGTGGATGCACTCTTTGACTGTCAACCATCTTTCATTCCGAGGCACACTTTGATGTTCCTACTGGCTTTGATTTGTTTTCACCCTTCAAAACTGAAGCAGGCTGCTTTTGCCCTGGCGCTGTGCACAGGTTTCTTGACTTTTCAGATCAAGCGTGTTGTTTGATGTGTGGTGTGGCTTACATGCCTCACCAAGGACCACTTCCAGGTTAGGATGAGAACTGTCTTCAATGAGACTGAGGAGATCACAGATTAGTTCAATTATAGTTTAGATACACTGCAATTACAGCAATGATAGATACCATTGCTCTGGAGGAATCTGTTTTTATGGACAATTGTTGTTCATATAGAAGTCACATATTCTTTGCTTTTATTTTCTCAAAAAATGTTGTTGTTGACTCGTTTGAGATTTATGCTTGTGTCTCCTCCACAGAAGCACACAGCGTGTCCTGTGACGCCTTATTAAAAATCTTTTCCTGATGAGATGGAGCACAGACTTCACTAAAAGTGTCAAGAACAGGAAACTGCTGCTCTAAGTGATTTAGAATGATAAGTGAGTTAGCTGCAGCATTTTGTGTATTTTCTTTGGCCACATAGAAAGCGTTGTGGTGAGCCTCACAGTTAGAGGTGTGCCATGCTGTTAAGGCCAGCAGACACGGTTAATAGAAGCTGCCAAGAGTCGTTACAGCACTGTAACTGGGATAATGAGTTCCTGCACTGATCCTAGAACACTTTTCACGCATTTGCTTGGTCACTTGGAATGTACTGTTACAAGACTTGAAGTGATTTCTAAAACTATTTTGTTTCATACCATCATTCTGCAATGCATGGCTGCAACAGGTAAACAGTCTGGGTGGTCCACGAGAGAGAGTGAAAAAGAGAGATTGAAAGAGAGAGAGAGAGAAAGGGAGGGAGAGAGAGAGACAGACAGAGAGACAGAGAGAGAACATGCCGTGGGCGCAGGTCAGCTCATTCGTTCTCACTGTATAATTTCCATCACTTCTAGACATGTAAACTTCATTCACACACAAACAGGCGTCATGCAGTTTAGCACTTCCTAGTCACGCCTGGCTGCAGGTCTTGAGTGAGGTGTACAAATGACCTCTTTTGGCATTTCCTCACCTGGGCTGACTAATGGAGCAGATGCAGCATGTGTGTGTGTCTGTGTGTGTGTGTGTGTGTGTGTGTGTGGTGGGCACAATCACCATGTAGGGCTCTTGACCAGGTTGGCATGGAGGGCAAGGCTGGCAGCTGGTCTGGTTGAAAAACTCATTCTCCCCACAGTTGGCGTACTCAGCACTGAGCACAGGGAGTGTGGACACCTGCAGAGGGACATGACACCATTAACACAGCCTAGTATACTTCACCTGCTACGCACTAGCTAAAAAGCTGACACTTTTAACTCATACACACATATTATACACATGCAAAAACACACACAAACACATACACACACACACACACACACACACACACACACACACACACACAGGCGACATGTACCTGACAGACATATTAGAAATGAAGAATTAAAGGGTACATCAATCTGACAGAAGGGGCATAAAAACAAAAGCATGACTACGGCTCTTGTGAGCACTGCTGCAACAGCATTGTCCCAATGAACACAATAAGGCCATCCGCAGTACATGAACACAATAAGGCCATCCGCAGTACATGCAGGCACACAGTGGATTATGTGCTTTAAAGCGTTCACTAGTGATTTACAGCAAGCCTGCTGGTTTGTGTGGACCCTGCGCTGGTGAGACTGGAGCTAACCCACAGCAGCTGGCCAGCCTGTGGGAGCCAGTGGAGGGGAACAGGGCTCACAGGCCATGGCCCTAACAGAGGGGGGGCCGTACAGACAGCAGAGTCACACAGGGCGCCAGGAAGCCACACACCACAGCTTCAAAAACCACTCACTTGCCCTAAACCGCCCCCCCCCCAATCCACCACCCAAACACACTCACACACAAATGCATGACATGTTCTGGATGGTAAGGGATGCCCATGCTAAGAGGCAGGGGAAAACAATTAAGAGCCTTAAGGGTTCACCAGTGCAAATCCAGTACTAGTATAACTGCATTGCAAAGCATCACTTCCTTAGCAGTGCAGTCTGCAGAGAGGAGGTTACAAGACTCACCTAAAGCTTGCAGATCAAATCAAATGCAGTTACATTTTGTCTCATGCTAATTTACAACTCTCAAGCATGGCTAACAAAATCAACAAGTGTGTGCCTGTTTGTGTTTTTGAAGGGAAATGGTGAAATATCCAAATCCGCAAATAACAAACTCAATTCGCCTCAACTCACGCTTGGTTAACTTGCTCCATAAACACAATGGTTCACATCCTCATAGAAAATCACACAGTATCTGTTAGAACAAAGGACAATAAACTGAGTTTGCATTTCTGTGAATAATAAACAAAAAGAAGACACCAAAAACAGCTGTTGAAAACAAATACACTGGATCAAAGAAAGAAAGAAAAAAATGAATGAATCGCCTGCATCAGTGAGAAACTGAACTGAACCCAGGCACTGCAGGCACTCTCATTGACTGTGAGATTTCAGGCATGACTTCAGGTTTACTGACAAGGCAGTTACTGGACTGTAGATGGTGTTTTTCATATGAATGACTGAATAATACCCCAATTTAATCTGGCCGATGAACAGCAACCTGCTATACACCTAACCTCCAGTAATCCTTGTGCTTTTGGGAAAGGAATTAGAAGGGTATCATTAAGACAGCCCAGGTCAAATTAACTCCTGGGAGTGTTGCCAAGAGAGATTGTGCAAGTTGCCATGTAGACAAGGTGAGGGGAGCTGAGGAGACAGATTAAACAGCTCATTTATTGCAGCTTTGTTGTTGGGGGCTTTGGCAACCCTCTCCTAAGGTCCTAATTTAGCCACGCCTGCGTTCAGGTGGGTAGACGGCTGAAACCACTGAAGGCAGGTTTGAAAAGTAAAGAGGTTTAACACAAAACTTACCAACAACAGGGACAGCAGGCACGACTCCGTTTGTCCTCCTTTCTGGACCATTTTGTCTAGCTCCTGGGAGAAAGAGAGAAAGAGAGAGAGAGAGAGACAACATGATTAAGGCTGATTGCTTTGCCTTGCTATGACTGGCAGTGGCTCATGTGTGTACATGTTCTGTCTCCACCTCATGCCCAAGAGTAGCAATGGCTCACACACACACACACACACACACACACACACACACGCACACACACACTCACAAATAAACAGTGTCAGTGAAATATTCTGACCCTCAGCCAGGACTCCACTATACAAGCCTGCTCATTTTAGCATCCCCAGGTAGACATGTCTCCAGTGTTTCTCACTTGGAGGAGTTGTATATCATTCCACCTCTCAGTAGTTCCAAGCACTTTCTGAGCCAAGAGGGAAGCACCTTGTGTCTGTTCCCGCATAGCCATCATCATCTAACACTTGGACTTTAGGCAACACATAATTATTCACAGTTTATGTTGCTTCTGCACATTTGCCATTTCTTTAAGGCACAAAAGGGCCCTAAGAAAGCCTTCTTTTTCCTCTTGTGTGTGCAGTATATTTCACAGCTTCTCTGTGATTTGCTTGTTTTCAGGTTGTCAGACAGACAGTACAGACAAAAACAAACATGAGATCAGCTGATCATTACCTTTCCCTTCATCTTCACCTCTGGCATTTGATTTGTCCCAGCCTTATGTGTTCTTGCTGTATTTATGGGAACACTATAAATGTGAAGGAGTCAATAGATTTAATGATGTTGATGGCAACACAGTGTGGCAGCAGTGAGCATGTGCAGCAGGTCAAAGTCCTGTGTGACTCCACCCTCCCCTCAGCACTCCTTACCTACATGAAACTGGCTTCATTGGCTCCTTCCCAGAGCTGTAATAACACCCCACTCATATTTCTTTCATTACAGTATAAATAATGTCGTCACCTTAATTGAAAAGAGATGGCTGAATGAAAATGAACTGGCATTTTTTTGGGACGTGCAAAAACTACATCCTTCTCCAAGTCAAGCATGATCAGATATCTATTTTCCATTCTACTTTTCTCACGTCAACAATTTCTTCATTGTTTTTGTTTAAAAAATTACATGCAACATAAATAGTCCAAAAAACAGAACACTGAACCTGCCTGAACATAAAATTACATTCAAATGATGAGCTAAATGCTATTACCTTATGAGTGCGTTTCACCACACACCCACTATCCAGCTGAGCCATCTCATGTGCCTGACCGTCGTTCTCAAAAGGAACTTGTAGCTGGTGGTTTGACGTAAGTAAGCCCAGAGTTTTAAAAGAACGTAATTACCCATATATTTCCCCAGAGGGGTGCTGGGAGATGGGGAGACCATGGGACAGGCCTCATGCCCATGTACCAATCCCCAGAACTTGTGGGGGCTGGGCCCTGGGTAGTGTTGGCATGCACTGGCACAGAGCGAGCGTGGGTTGGAACTACGGTAATAAATTACGCTGGATCTCTCTGCAGGCATGGCGGGACCCTAGTTGCCTTATTTTGCTGCTGGGTTTACACGGCTGACAGCTGATAGCTGAGACCTGGAGCTAACACTAAACATGTTGGGCCACACAACCAGGCTTGCTGCTTGGAGCAGGAGGAAGAGGAACCGAGGTTCAGGGTGCCAGGGTATTAACCATGCCTCTGTGCAATCTACTGGGTTTGGGTAACCTGTACATCTCTCTGTTATTTGTTATTACTTGTAAGGACCAATATCAGAAAATGTGCTGCAGTACTGCCTGTTAAAAATCTAAGCTTTAAAATAGCAAGAAGGAGCAAAATCAAGATACAATCTACCGCATCACACACACAGGCAATGTGGAAAGCATTACAGAATATTGTCTAACAACAGAATGTCTACAATTTTGCCAAAAACACACAAATAAAATATCCCTGGTCTGGGCATAAACAAGTGTGTGTGAATGGCCTGTCTGTAGCCAGGTGAAGATAAAGGCTGCTGGCACATTAAAGTGCTAATGCACATCATTTGATGTCTCTGGCTTTGATGGAGGCTCTGCGTCCCCCAGGTAGAGAGTGTGCATCCAGGAGTCATGGATTTGCTGTTCTCAACTCCACACATGCATCTAGAGAATTGAATCTGTCAGGTAAATGCCTGACACCATGTCCACTAGCTCTATGCCAGCCCAGCCTGTAGGCCTCCCACACAAGTTGCCTATCCTACAGACCACACCTAGGCTACACATCATCATTTTAGACTTAGACCCTCCTGTTTGTGTAATGCACAAAAAAAAGGCTGAGCACCATTCACAATGAATGTCTATGAGGCGGTTACGTTTAACAGGTTCAAGAGAAGTAAATGTAAAATGATGAATGAGAGGAATAAAATAATTGCCTGTGTGCTCATATGTGCACCTTTTCATGGGTGGAGAGTGTCAGACGAGTGCAGATTAAATGAGAGGATGTGGCTGCACTTTGTGAGTGGAGAGGCTGAACCCTGGAGGAGATTCTGTGAATGTGGGGAAAGGGAGAGGTCTTTGAACACGCTTTGAGATGCTCCACCATGGGTGGCACCCATCTGGTAATCTACTGTGTCAAACTGCTGAACCCTCTCAAGATCAAACGCACGGTTGACACCTGAGTCGCACTGGCAAAAAAAGCAGTTTCCCACTCATTTCTCCTTGGCGTGCATCCTTCCTTTCCATGGTCATCATGTGTATCACACCATGAATTACGCATGGCCATGCATCAATCAAAGCCAGCAAAGACGTTTTCCCTTCTTGACCGCCAGCTGAAAAAAATTACAGCAGTGTTTTCAGCTTTCCTCACATAGTCCCAGACTGCAACTTCAAAGTGACGGGAGGTTGAAGGGATGGGATCTGAAGCTGGACTGCTTAAAGGCAGACAGGTGACTGATCCACACAATGGCCTCTAATGATGGGCTGGCTCACCCTCGAACACAATGGAAATCATTCTCTACGTTGGGCCGACACAGACACCTTTGTTATTGGACTGGATAAACATATGGAGTCAAGTGCCATTGCTTTCTCAAACTAAGCAGTGGAGTACATTTGTTGATTGACTGGGGAAAGTATATAAATAAATATATAATGCATATGTGTGTCTGAGTGAGCGATTTCTGTTTGTTTAGATGCAGCAGCTAGACAGAACTACATAGGCCATGTGTGGTCATGATGCTGAATTAATGACATTCAGTGAAAATACTATACGATCATGGCATGGAATATCTGTTCACAATACAATACATTTTACCATGCTAAAGTGACAGAAAATGTGACTACAGGCATCACATTTACCTTTTATTCTTTACATCAAATGCATGCTGTGGATCAAAGCCTTGTCTTGTGTCTTGCCACAAATGTGCTCTGTGGCATGGGGGATGTGTGCAAGTGAGTTCTACAGTAACTAAGACAAACACTTACACTGTTGCTGTGAATCTGTATACGACTCTGAGACATACTGTAATTACTGTTTCTGAGCAAATTTCTCATGGAGTCTCTTTGACAGATAATTGCTACAGATGCAAGAAACAACAGGCTCAGCAGAGTTATTGGCTTTTTCAGTAGAGCTTCAGTGACATATTCAAAAGGCCCTCATTTATTTCATTTACTCTGCTGTGCTGATGTGAATGCAGGTACTATGCTAAAGCTGAAAACACCTCCTTTCACTGGAATACTTTTAGTTTAGCCATCCATAAAAAGTGAACATGTCTGTTTCAATTTCATACGGGGCCCACTGATACCTTAACCCTGTTTGAATAACGGAGGCTCGGATACCCGCATAAGAACCTCTTTGCTCTTGAGAAGAGAGCCTTTGTAGTAAGCAGAATTCAGTAAGCAAGATAAAAAGCCCACTGTGTGCTATCACTTCTGCTAAGAGATGGTCTCAAAGAAAAAACAAAACAGATATTTATCTGATTATTTTGTGTGAAACTTCAAGTTATGGGTTGGAATTAAATTAAGATTTAATTAGTACATTTTAAGAAACTACAGGAACACAAAACTGAAAAGGTGGGATAGTTCTTGTTAGTCTCTATGACTTTGCAGTGTACTTGATGTGAAAATCATTGTTGCGTTGTATGTGGGCTGATTTCCGACAGAATAAGGGTCATGTCCCCCATGTCCGCCGCAGGTTTGATCCTGTTAATTGCAGCCCGGCTCCTCGCACAGAAACCTGGCTTCTGAACTGAAATGAGCTTTAATTGTGCGAATCCTTGTGGAGAGCGACCACAACCGGTCCTGCTCCAAGTATTTGTCTACTGGAGACCCTTTGGCGCTAGGATTCGGCAAGAAAAAAGGGAGAGAAAGAGAGAGACGGAGACAAAAAAGTGAACTTTTGAAAAAAAACAAAACTTCTTTTTACAGGAAGTGAAGCGACTGCCAAATGACTGTGCCCCTAAGCCTCTCTCTCATTATCAGACTAAACGAACACACACGCCCAAGCACTTTCATCAGATTCCAGCTCCAGCGCTTTACACTGCAGGCCTGGCTCTCTGGGGCTGGAATGCACCACGGTATGTTTGAAGAGCAGACTTACTTCTGACACCTCCACCTGTGCAGCCCTGTTGGGACTTGCCTCTTTTGAAAGTCAACCGCAGACTCCCAGCCTTAGGTTATTAATCTTATAACGACCACATAATCTAAGATAAATACACAGAGTATCATTATCCTTATCATTAACAAGACTGAAATATCTATTCCTTGGGGACGGATTACGGAAGAGATATTATTACCCTGGTTGTAATCGGGGGGTTCACTGTCCAAGTGAATTAGGAGAAAGGAAATTGATGTCCACCTTGTCCTTTGCCACAGTTAACTTAGTTGATTGTATGTTGCCCTCTGACCATAACTACGAAGATCTCTAACCTCAGTTATTAGTTGATAATAGGTAAGCCCTTGGGTTAGGAAGTAATGACCTAAACTTCACTACACAAATGGAACTTCAATGGAAAACTGATATAGAACATGTGGCCAGACATTATAACACACCCAGACAAACAAGCAATTACTGTTAAATAAAAGCCCATTAATGTCACTATTAAACCTGATTGAAGACTTAGTGGAAAATCCCAGTCAATGAGGCCAGTCAAAGCAATTGTCTTCATATTCAAGTCATTTATCCCAAAACGGAAGGAAAGGGGCAAGAGAAAACAGCCCTCTTCAGATCTTGCTGGAAGCAGTGTTTGCATCCTCTGTGTTGACAGCACTCAAGAGTGGGAGTGTTTGTGTCTGTCTCACACTTCAGGATGAGTTGGAGAACATCTCCAGTGTTGACAATGAGTGGCAGTTCCAGCCTGATTGCTGTCCAGAGGCTAAATCAAGCAGTGCTGGCAAAGAAAGACTGACTGAGCTTCTCTCTATATACCCATATCTCCAACTGACTGAAAGCAGATGTTCTTTGTCATCAACAGGATTGGACGGAAATGAGTTTTAATTCCCCGAAGTTTAGCGTTCAGAATTGATATTTATTCCCTTTAACGCTAATTACTTTCTGCCTGATTTGGAAACTGCTTTTCAAAATGCACTGATCAGAGCAGAAATCAGAAGAGCAAATAAAAAAAATCTGGTCTCAGTCCAGTATTTCATTTCTAATGACAATTAAACAAACAGCATAATTAAGTGAGGTTCTTGTAATCTTGGCAGCCCAGTGGTCCTTCTGGAGAGAATGTCTGTTTTCCATTGACTGTCTCCTCTGTTCATGATAAATCAATCTGCCTTTAACCTCAAGGGCAAACCAGAGGGAAGGTCACTGAGGCTCCTCATTCAACGCTGCATTGGGGCCCTGAATAGATTGTCTCCAGCACAACAAGTACCAAAAAAGTTAAACTTTTTCATTAAAATCCAGTGTCAACCAGAGAAATGTTTAATTATTTTTTAATGAATATTTGAATGCACTGAAACACTGCATCCAAATGTGAGACAAGTCAGTAAAAATGACATAAAAGTTGATGTAAAAGAAATAAAAGCTAGCTAAACTAACAGGCTGAGCAAATAAACAGCTGACTCTAATAATGTCTCCTCACATGTTAACTGTCTTTAAAACATATACCACCCTCTCATTGACATTTTGCTGTTTTTGCAGTACACATTACTGATGAACTTACACTTTTTTGTGCTAGTGGAAAAGTGGCAGAGGTCCCTCATAGTCACCTCATAGTGAGATGAAATGTCATATTTTATACATTTGGCAGATTATTGAAAAAACTACTATGCCTTTTACACTACAATTACTTTAATGCAACTATCCTTCTGCATATTCAGGCCAATTTTTAAAATAAAGTTGCTTGGATATAGGCACAGTAGACATCCATGGTTCATTTAGTAAGGTTGATAATCTCAGAGGCTAGTCTGGGAACGCATACCCTTAATGTTCTTTCCCTTGGGGCCCAAAATGAAGAGATGATTGCAGAGTGTCAAAATGAGTTGAACTGCTTAAGAGGTCCACCACCTCAAGATATAATCTGCAAATGCACATGCATGCAAAGGTTTTGGATCAGTGTGTGCTTCTCCTGTTTTTGTCTGAGCAAATGTGCTCTTGTCACATATGCTATACAATATGTCTTGTAGGCATTATGATTTCAAATGCATGGGTGTTACACCCAACATCAGATGGTCTAGGCTATCTATAATTATAATTATATCTATATGAGGTGCTTACGGGAAAACAGTCACACTGTCAAAGACCCCAGAGCCAGCACCTTACAACCACTTGTGCAGTCTACAAATAATACTAGTCCACATTAAATAGTATTATCAAATGCTTGGTAAGTTTTAAAATAATAAATCAAAACAAAACTGTACTTCACTGGCATGTCCTCACTGAAATAAGAGAGATAATTGCAAGAAGTATGATAATAGTTATCTGCTGAGCGAAAAAGTAATTTTATGTTTATGTTAACATTAAAGATTGTGGCCATGGAGTGGGCACTTCTGAAATCGAATTATTTGTGTAAAGAAACAAAAAATGTTTACTATGCCCAGTCATCCATGTTTTAGATGCTTTGCTGTGGGTCTATGGTTTGTCTCTGCTTCTTTGGTTTATCATGGGGCTAAATCTCTCTTTATCTTTTGATTGCTTTAATTACAGAGTCTCTGCCAGCTTTCTTCTTGAAGCACCATAAAAACTAATTTAAAGTGCACATGAAAAGAAGACACGGAGCCTCTCCCACCTTGAACTACAGCTTGTGTCAATAGTGTCTTTGATTCCCTGCTTCAGACAGCAGCATTAAGCGCTTGCCTGTCTTTCATCAGCTTCTCGGGGCTGATCTTCCAGACTCCTGATCACTTCTTCAGCCCTGCACTCCAGCAGGGGTGTTTACTTTATGCCTCTGTCTCCAGCAGCAATGCTAATGAATGGACAGAAGAGACACAGTGTCTGAGGGAAGAGCAGGGATGCTTCTGTCTGCCTGCCACTGCTAGGCCTCTTACTATTCAAACAAACAGAGACTACCACTACCACAATCATTCATAAAAACACTCTAGCCTTGCCAGGAGCACTATCTGAGGGACCTACTGGATCTCCTTCCAGTGGCCTGTTTTCTCTAGAAATTATACAATTTAAAGTCATTTGATTCTGGTAATAGATTAATCCACGTTTGGCCTGGGATTCTGATATATTTTATATATATAGGGAGACATTTACTTCTTTTAACACACTCCCTAGTTTTGATTGTGTATCTACCTCACTGAGCCCACCTAATGCATCAATGAAAGAAACCACTCTACCTTTTGGTAGATACCTTCTGATGGAATTAAATCATAGTTCTATATAAGATAAATATAAAATAAACTGATCCTACATGGGAGCTTCGAGCTCGTTGGGGTGGAAAGAAAGGATTTATTTCCACCTTCAGTAGTAGTAGTTCAAAGCTGGGGAGACATCAGAGGACCGGCAAGAACGTGCATGTTTTGGCTCCACTGTCTCCAAGCAGGACTTTCCCCCAGGTTCTCGCTCAATGGGACGGGCAGGCGGCCCCAGAAAAATAATTACGCACTGAATTCAGACGAAAACCACACATCAGGCCAGCCCTCATCAACAGCGGATAGTTACGGAAACGCAAGTTCGTTTTTAATTATGTGCAAATTAGATGTGGATGTAATAGCCAGCACTTCAGCAGCGCCCCCAAGCAACCCCACTATTTACAATGAGCTTGCAGCGCTGCAATCAGCAAGATCCCTCACAGCCAGGGATGAACGCTGAACATAAGCCGTAAAGACGTGGAAGCATTGCGCATTATCCTGTTTCTTTAACTTCAATTGACCAGTCATTATAATGACTGAAGTAGCTAAAAATAAACATTAAAAGCTAAAAAATATTTCAACAGGATAACAGGTTTACAGCAACCCCCAAAACAAAAATCTTCAATCCAAGGCCGTCATCTTATTTAAAAAAAAAAAAAGTTAAATTCATCTCTATAAGTCGACTGAATATCAAACGTTTTGTCGTGTTTCTTAGGAGCAACCCGAAACGTTCCCAAAATATAAAATTACGTCTAAGTAAGTCTGTCTGCCACTTAAATGATCTAGGAATTTCCCTGTCTTGAAACAATCCCATAGCATTCCAGAAAAATGTACCGTGCCGTCTTACCTGCAGGCAGGAGTTGCATACAGTTGTGATCTCCAGAGGACAGAGGGCGATGTATGCTGGTATTCTTCACAGCAACTATTGAAATGGCACAACAAATGGCATAAACCTAATTTTGAACAGTTAACAACATGAAAAAGATCTTGTGTGAACCGCGTAATCCTCTTCCAAAGTCTCTGACTCCGTTTTGGTGAAGTGCATGGTTACTGAAAGTGAAGCCCCTCCTCGATAAAAGTCGAGGATGTTCTCCGCCCAAAACGTGAACAAAATTAACCTGACTCAGGTACACAAAACGGCACTACTATTTTGCTCCACTAGCGAAGCCTGCCACCTAATGGCTACCGCGGGATGTTTGCACTCGAATTTACCCTCGCAAATGTGCTAAGAGGTTGCGCGTCATTTTATATATAGTCCCATTTTCCCCTAGACTATAGCGTATAAGATCTAAGAACGTTTCCTGTTTGGCTATCTGTTTTGATTTTTTTTTTCCAGCAAATATCTGCTTCCTTTCATCACAGTTCAATATCCTTTGATAACTTTAACTTCAAAGCTTTTGCATGGTATGATTCCTCCCAGAGAGCTACAGCACACTGTTGATTTCAAAATGCAATTTGTGGACGTGTTTGGTAGTAATATTAAAGTCGCAAACATGCCATTAAAGGAAAAAAACCCTTTCGAGAAGACACATGAAAGTGAAAACTCGGTATGTGGATAATTTAGTGTTTTGTTTACCTGTTGATTTGCTTAAAGAATCTTGATCCCTTTGGTTAAAATTGAAAACAGGTGTGCCATTGGCGCCTTTTGCTTAGATTGGACATACAGTAGATATGGACTTTCCCCAGGGTAAGGAAGTGACCAGTTGAGCCCAGAGAAAGCTTGTTTGTAGCCCCCTCCTCCTTGACTCCTATTTCATGCTTATCCGCAGAGAGAGAGAGAGACTTGAAAGACACTTTGAAACCATTAAACCTTCCAATTTCAACCTCACGAGACACACCTCAGATCTATTGATCCTAATAATTATAATCAAATGGCTTCTTCCTGTAATCTGAGGATGAAGAGCAGTGGTGAAAAGGCTTGGAACCTCAGCACTGTTCACAGCCTCTTTTGTTTTCCACTTTATTTCACTTCAATAGAAACTGATTTACCATTAAAGGAGAAATCCAGTGTGAATCAATTGAGAGCCCTGTTGTGATACAACATAGACTGAATAGCGAATTGGCCGCTAACACTTATGTAGCAGAAACTCACTTTCAGTTTCATACTCCTATGGCCCATTAATGTTAGCTGCTGGCTCTATTTCATTGACCTTGAACAGGACTATTGATTCACTACTGATTCACATCGAAGAATAAGCTAGTCCATTTTTTAATGTAGATATTCACAGGAAAACTGTTTCCATTAAAATTGTGCAATGTCTAGTAATACATTATCAATTGAGTATCTGGATGTGCTGTTTAAAAGTAGGCTATCCAAATAGTTTTCTCCGTGCTCTACACCAGCTCTTCAGCAAATAAATGGTTGCCATGGAAATTGCAACATCAGCTAACCCATTTCCAAAGGCTGAAGGACATGTGGTGATTATGGGCAAAGCATAGCTCAGCGCTATACCAAACATCATTTCAGCTATTCACATTCAAGTTCATTTAGGAAACTGAAATCATGACAATGCAGTGCAGAGTTTTCCTCAAAAGAAATTTCAACAGGCCTATGAAGAGATGATTATAAAATGGCATTAAACCCCCATTGGTGTGCTAGTATAGTCTAGTTTTATTTTACTAAAAATGAAAATAGGCCTATAAAACTGTATAATCCAATATTGCAGGATTTCACCATCTCCAAGAACTCAATACAGGTAACTTATAAATATAATTAATTAACTATTAAATTTTTTTTAGGGCTCCTCAGTGGATGTATTTATAGGGCATAGGCTAGTATCACAGACAGTCCAGCAACTATTTTATTTATGCTGAGAGAGTTTGGAATGAGAAACTGGAATGTTGAAACATCTTTTTGAAACATGTGAGACTATCCAACATTTAGAATTAGAATGATAGAAAGGCTAGACAAGCTAAAAAACTGAGAGCATGCACAGTTTATCAAAAAAAAATGTTTTGTGAGCATACAACTAATGCAATCCTAATTGAAATCAGGGAGAATGCATGAACACATTCAGTTAACGTTTAGATACAATTCAAATGTGAATAAATGGCTTGCATGAAATGTAAGGCCAAGCCAACTCATATGGGCTGTCTGAATCCAAAAGAAGGCTACTGTTCCATGTGGGTGGCAGGAGATGAAGCCTGCCCTTGCCAAGGCAGGATGTCATATCTCTATGACTTAATAGTCTTTATATGTACCGCTTTTCCCTTAACTACTTAGTTGGCCTCCGCTCCATTGCTGGATTGCAGGGAACTATAATTTACTGTGATGACTGTGTGAACTGAACATGTTTGAACAAGTAGACACCACTCCAGCCAGTTCAAGAGTGGGTGGTTTGGTCCGTGAATGTTCTGCATTTGAATGGATATAGTACCTAATTAGTGCTTATGGCAAATAACTGGCTCATTTTAATGCACCCAAATGTTTAGTTTACATAGATTTGTGTGTTTGAAATCAGTTAACCATCAGAAAGTCCTATATTTACATATAAGCAGATGCTTTTTATCCAAAGCAACTTACATTTATTGTCAACTATCAATTGTTCAGGGCCAGTATCCCCTAGAGCCACTTAGGGTTAAGTACCTTGCTCAGGGTACAATGGTGACAGCCAGGATTGGAACCCACAATTTTTCAGGCTACTTGCACACTAGCCAGGGTCCTTAACCGCTATGCTATCACCACCAACAGCCAACAAAACTACAATGGGAAATTATTGTTGTTGTTATTCTTCTTCTTCTTCTTCTTATTATTATTATGCATTTATTTAATTTTGGAGACATGATCACCTAAATATTCTTAGCATGTATGATAGGCCCTTTTGTCTATAGATAGACTATAGTGTAGTAGGCCGACCCCAAATGCATAATACTTCTCCAGGCTGTTAAGAGTGTAATGAAACATTTTCACAACAGAGGGCAGTAGTTACATATTCATTCAATTGACAAGAGTGGAACTATCAGGGGTTTTCATTGTGAAAATGCTTTTATGACTGGTAGAAAAACACATTACAACAAATCACTAGTATATGTCTTTTAATAATATTGATTTTATGGTTACAGTGTTTCTTGATTATTATATCTTATTATATATTTCTGAAACAAAGAAAATGGGATATTAAAGAATAGCCTATTGTTATATCCAAGGATAGGCTACTTCACCTACACAAGCATTTTTTTCCTCAAGTTTTTGACAACAAAATTGCTCCTGGTTTAAAGTAAAGGCTATGGACAGTTAATTCAGGACCATATAAAGGGGAGACAGAGTTGACTGATTGTTGAACTCAAAATATCGACTGCAGACTGCATCCTAGAGTAACCAGACCAAAATGTTTAGGATGAAGGTGTGTGTGTGTGTGTTTTTATAGGATGAATGAATTAAAGATTAATGCACATTGAACACTGTCAAACTTATCAGTTTAGGCTTCTCTACTGGTCTAGACTATTTCGAACACCAAAAATCATTCATTAGGCTACATTTCAAATCACTATAATGGAGTAAATGCTCCTGATCTAATATGCGTAATTTCTTTTGTCAACTTAGGTTGTTGCATGTGAGGACATGGTCCCTATTGATAAAAAGAATATATTTTTTGGTAACATATTCAATTTATCTATTACAAATCACCGTTCATAGACCTCAATATAACGAGTTTTAAATCAACATTAGCCTACATCCAGAAATCCCCAGTAACACACGCGTCTTCAAACGCGCTGCGGAAAACGAGTAAGGAAAGGGGGCATTTAATTCGCTCCGTTCAGCCAGCCTTATGTGCGTATCAAGTCGCTTTCTCCTATCTCAGCCCGTCACAGAGCCTGTCACGAGTCATTGCTATTGCCTTCCGTCGGTAGTGTTGTGTCCGCGCTGATGTTGTAGACTGCTGCGCCAATGAGTATTTAGCGTATTTCTACAACAAGCATGAGAGCGTCGTTTTGATTCACCTCTAGTTTGTAGCTTCATAGTTGGCCGTGTGCGCGCGAGTTTTGTGCGCTGATGTACAGTGTGACCTCACTTTTTGCACAGCTGTGTATGAAACAGCTAACGCCAGAGCTAGAGCCCCAGTCGGGGGAGTTACCTCATGTTCCCGAGCAGCCAGTATGTATTGCACGGTCTCTGCAGCATTTTATGTAGATCAAGAGAAATTGTCTGAAGTAAGCAACATTATTACAGACTAAAATGGACGAATCGTCGCTTCTGGATCTACTAGAATGCTCTGTATGTTTGGAACGACTGGACACAACCGCCAAAGTATTGCCCTGCCAGCATACCTTCTGCCGCCGTTGCCTCGAAAACATCGTGAGTTCCCGCAACGAGTTACGCTGCCCTGAATGCCGTATACTGGTAGATTGTGGGGTAGATGATTTACCAGCCAACATACTCCTCGTCCGGCTTTTGGATGGAATTAAACAGCGTCCTAGGAATGGAGGAAGACCCTCTCTCACCGGGATATCGCTTGGATGTGCAGCCGGCATCTCGGCTTCTCCTCCCGGAACGGCCATCCGAGACTTGCCCATTGCTACACGGAGCTCTCCAGTCAAGGTTTGTCAGGATGTCTTGTGTTGTCTTATGTTGCCCATAGCCTCATCAAAGTGAAGTGTAGGCTATATGCACTTTTACACCTACTGCGCTTTGAATTTCCGCGGTAAACACATTAAGTTAGACCTCTTGTTGAAAAGACTATGACAAATAATAGCCTTTGTCACCAAACTGATCCACAAAGCTGTCAGACAGAGGATCTTTCGGCTTCATCTGAGGTGTTAAGCTAGATTTTATTAACTTCGACTGTCTTTTACAGTGCAATAAAAGCTTATGCCTTCGCCACTATGCTACTATATTTTACATGGAAAATAAAGCGTAATGCTACTTCACTGTGACTTCCTTCCCAACAATTCATAAAGTGTTGACACATTCCGTTAAGTTTAAAGTAAAGAAGAAAAATGCCTGAGTTGGATTTCTTCTGTAGTCCTAGATGGGCATGCAACCCCACATCATTAGGTCATCAGTTTCTTGCTCATTCTAAAGAAATGCTTTAGCATTTTGTAACACTGATTTTTTTCCAAATGGCTACCAAAGATTAATTTCAGTGTAGCCTAATCTGCTGAACCATTGTACCGATGTAGACATTAGTTGATACATAATTAAGCACAATTGAGTTGGCTATGTAACAGGCCAAGCAGTCGGTTATTTTGTTTTTTTGTTTCAATTAGCCTACCATCAGACGACTACACCAAAACCTTAGGGTTAGAGTTAAGTGGAATCTGTTGACAATGGACATGGAAACAGCTTGAGAACATCCCCATTCCGCTGTTGCCATGGTCCCTGGATGCTTGTCCCAGAGTGCTGTGCAGCAGGTCTGGACTGGAGGCTGCCCAGTCATTGTTTGCTTTGCCTTTTGTGAGAGGTGGCGTCACTGAACCCCAACGGCTGGCTACACTCCCCCTACCTCAGCTCTCCCCAAGGACTCTGAGCTAGTGATGAAAGTGTGAACTAATATGCTGTTACAGCCCACTCAGGCAGGGGAGAAACTGTGCTGACACAGCTAAGGGGCTGGGGTGTGTGGGGGTGGGGAGCGCGTAGGGTAAGGGGGTCTTGACACCACTGGACCACTGTTTCAGACAAAGGCAGTCATTGGAAACTACCAGCCATTGATCACACGTATGCATGCAAAATGCAAACGTCCAGACATGCACTCAAACTTGGTGTCAAAGGGTCTAACAGGAATTTGAATTGGAATTATATCTATGTACAGACTGTCCAAAATGAATGAGGTAAAATAAGTGAAGACTTTGATTTCTTTGTCATTGATGAATATGGAGTGGTGGTTGTGCTTTCAGACTATCTCCAGCTAACTAGAGAGATGTAACAAAAATGTGCAGCAGTCGAGAACTGACTATGTGATTGCTTCCCTTCATCTCAATTGTTTGCTAAACACATGTGCTGTCAATGAGATGGTGTGATTGAGAGAAAGAGAATTAGTGAGTGAATGCAAGGGACAGAAGAAGCAAAGGAATGATAGAGATCATCTTTCTTCATGTAAGTCTTCACAATACCAATCTCTAACATGCATCCAAAACAGGCTTTTTAAAAAAAATCTTATGAAGTTATAATCTGATTCTGATTCAGTAAGCAATATTTTGTAAATTGCGGTTTATGAGTGTGGCCAATACATTTTTTTTAGTTTGTATAAAACAGTGATCTAAAGGGGTGTACACAGTGCGGAATCTATTAGGGAAATTGCTCTAGTGGCCACTGAGATATCCTGTCACACTGTTGCTGAGTACACTATGTTAGCTGTGACCTAAGTGTATTGTGCCTACTGTATGTTTTGGTAATGTATCTTGTCAGTAAACTTTATCTCCACCTTGTCCTATCTGAAAAGTTATTTTTCTGGACATAAAGCACTAGATGAGAACAGATACTATCTGAGAGACTGTTTCTCCAGACATAAAGCATTAAATGCTCATGATGGTCAGAAAAGGTGTTAACTTAAGAATGCATGCCCCCTCAGCCCTGTCACCACGGAGACAACAGCACAAAAATCAGTCCCAACAATAGAAATAAGGCCCCTCTTTCTTACGCACAAACAAATTAGAGGAATGTGGTTGACAGGGTTGGCTTTTCAAACATGAGCCCAGAGAGAGGAAGTGGAATGTTCTCAAGACCTTGGTCAACATGGCCTGCTCTGCTTTTCTCCCACTAGTTTTGTCATGCTTGATGGAGCACTGATGCAAGATGTTTGCGGTGATTGCCTGTTTCAATGGTGTGGCACATTCTTCATTTGTCATTTGGAAGTAAACAATGCCTCTCTAAAATAAAACTTGGCCGGATCTCCCAAGAGGGATGGTACCTAATTAAATGGCCACTGGGTTGTGCCAGGGCTGTAAAAGGGGGTATTTTCACTGGTTGCTCGCTTTGTGGGAAAAGGAATGATGGCCATCAGGGATTAAGCAAGCACAGCCAGTATTGTGTTCTTGTCTGATTGCAGACCTAGCTCCAGATAGTCTCCCTGCAAAACTTGATACTGTATGTACAGATTCTGACACTGCTGTGTCTCACCATTAAACCTTTTGGTGTCCTTTTGTTCCATCTTGATGAGATGTAGTCATAACTGAAGAAATTCAATTTATACAGCGCCTTTTACAATAGTATTGCTTCATGGCGTTTTACAGAAGGAGCACCCAAGAGCAATAGGGGCAAGGAAAAATTCTTATGCTTACCCTTATGTTTAGTTAGTCGAGGAAGAAACCTTGGTCAAATCCACAACTCAAAGGGCTAACTCAACTGCCAGTGGTCATGTAGGAAAATTACAGTCAGTAGTAACCATGAAAGACTACAAGTTGTCCTTGGTTTTAGCTAAGGTTCATAAAAGTTCCAGAGTATTATCCCACTTTACATTACATGGTAGTCAGTTCATAGGTGGTTATCAGGAATTATGGCTTGACAGTGTAGCAGTGGCCATACATAGTGTTAAACTCAAGGAGTGAGATGGGTCATGGGGGTAACAATAAGGGTCCATTTGACAGTGCCATTTTGAGGGGGGTCAGTCACAAAGCCTCAGGGAAGGGGAGTCGGTCCTGGCATGGCCGTCTAGGAAGGGCCTCTATGATGAAGAGTCGGTCCTGGCACAGGCCTGCTGTAGTGTTGGTTGCAGTCCACTCAGGAGGGGAGGGTGAGAGGAGTCCACAGGAAGGAGGCAGGGATGACACTCAGCAGAAATGATTGTGGACAGAGGAAGCAAATGAATTAGGCCAGGCTCACACATCAGTGAGCAAATGTGTCATTTGTGTATATATATATATATAAGTATATATAAGTATAGAGAGAGGGGAAAGAGAGAGAGGGCAAGAGAGAGAAAGAGAGTTGTACGGCATGACACATGAAAGTTTTATGGCAGCACTAGGCTATAGCAGCATAGCTAAGGTATGGTGCATGGCAACCCAGCACCACTGCAAGGATGATCAGTGGATGCCATGCCTCACAACTGAGGGCAACAGCAGGGGCAGTCCCTCCCAAAAGCCCCATGAGGAGTGATGATTTTCCATGCACCATCCCTAATTATGGCAAACAGTAAAGAGGAAGGTTTTAAGTCTAGACTTAAAGGTATTGAGAGTGTCCGCTTGTTGGATGTGGGGGGGATTATTCCACAGGAGGGGCGCACAAAAGGCTCTACCTCCTATTTTAATATTCTTGGGATAACAAGGAGACCAGCATTTTGGGATCTTAGGGTTCTATGAGGGTGGTGAGGGAAAAGTAAGTATTTAAAAATTGATTCGACTTTTAATAGGGAGCCAATGTAAGTAAGCAAGGATAGGAGAGATATGTTCATATTTTTCAGTCCTAGGGAGTGTTTGGGCCACAGCATTTTGTATTAGCTGTAGGTTTTTGATACAGGTATTACTACACCTAGATTATTGCATTGCAATAATTGAGCCTGGAAGTAATAAATAATACACATTTCGTTCTAAAGTCCCTATCATCCAGTTAGCAGGAACAGTGATAATTTAGCTGTGCCAAAAGCAATCATATATGAGTTAACCAAAAAGCCTCATGCATGGTCAAAAGCCAAAACGTGTTGGAAGGACAATATTCACTTGAAAGGATGCAGTAAGACACAATACCAATACATTTATGGACTAATTTATGGACTTTCATTTTGAGAGTATTCATGCTCTTGTGCTAAATAGGGATTGTGGTGTAATAATTACTGTATCCAAGCAGCAGATTTGAGAACAGTGTGGTGATTGAGAGCTGATGTGGATGCATTGTTAGCTTTAATCAGAATGGATTAGAGCTTTTAATAGTTATTAAGTGTTGTTGCCTTGGCTTCCCAACAAACTTCAGAGATTACTTGTCCATTCACTAGAGTAATTCAATTTGGTGTATAGCAGAGTGGAAACAGGCTAATGAAAGTAGTGTGTCGTGCTTGATGTCTGGCATTATCTTCTGTATAGCATGAGAGAGAGAGTGATAGAGACAGAGAGAAACAGATCAGAGGTTTGCTTCTTGCACAGAACTCATTTTGCTCTGTGCAGTATCAGTGGAGTGGGAAGACCAGCTCTTGGGTGTGGAAATGGAATTGTGTGTGTGTGTGTCTTTCTCTCTCTGTCTGTCTCTGTGTGTGTCTGTGTCTCACATGAAGAGTGGGAAGAGTTATTCAGTATTCACAAATGGAATATGGAATATCCTGCTAATTAGGCCTGAGGTTGTTTGCATAGGAGACCCAGGGAAAAATGTCGTGCTGATGAAAAGGCAGACAAGTCATGATCCAACTCATCAAAACATTGCATACATGGTTATATGTGTTTCTCTTAAGTCCTTCTCTCACTAGTCCAATTAGTATTCATGTTGTACGGTTTGTGTATTAGAAACAGAAGGTTACATGCCTCACTAGTGTATCTTTCATTGGTCATTGGTGTTTTTAGACATCCCACTCCAGTTTAATCCAGTTACCCGTGTGAACCGAGGGCAGCTAGTCCTCTTTTTCATGTTGATGGCCAGTTTCCCCTTTGCTCTGGTAACAGTGTAGACTGGTCAGGCCTCCTCAGTTACCAACTTTTTTCTTTGAGTGAATCATGTCACTGAGATACAGGTTTTCTTTTCTAAGAATAGAGAGAAACAGTCTAAGGAGGTTAGTTAATTGAAACTAGTTCATTAATCAGAAAAGTGCATTTGCAACACATCTGCCATTGTTTTTTTTATGTATGTATGAACAGAAATATGAAACTCGGCACATTATCACTTGTTCATCATGAGATGTGGTTTGGGAATTGCATTCATTTGTCTATACCCTGGCCATTTTTGGTGGGGGAGACGCGGAAAGACAACACCTGCTTGGCTCACAAAAACTCCCAGTTGTGCTTGCGTCTGCCTCCCTTTGAGTGGGGGGTTAAACCTCTCTCCCACCACTCTATTGTTCTTATGGAAATGAGGGGTAAGAAGTTACTAACCGTTGCCAGTATCAAAATGAGCAGTCATTAAAAAGAAATAATTCATCTTTAGCGTAAAGAGAGAACTGGTATGTATTTGATGGAGAGGTCTTTGGAGCAGTATTTCTCTCTTCTCAGACTTTACTATTACAATGCTTTGCTATGGGATCCTGTGCAAGTGGGGATATATAAAGGAAGTATGTACGTTTTATGCTGCTAACGATAACATGGAAAAGTTGATTGATTACATTTTTGTCCAGTCATATGCTTCATTTCCTTTCTGAGATGGTCTGACTGTGGAATACATCATAGCCTCCATCCTCCTTTCCAACAGTAAAGCACAATTCACATCATTGCTGTCTTTTTCCATTGAAATGGAAACATGCTCAGTTATTGTATATACTATTCTACCTCGGCTCCCTAAGTATGAACCATGAGTCCTCTCCCTCATTCTCTCAGGCTCTCTATCACCCTGTTGAAGACTGTTAGTATTTTTACAAGTGCCTTTGGCATTGAACCATATCCTTTCATTTAAAAAGTCCTTTGGAGGGTAAGTGCTCTGTAGCCAGCTTCTCTCTCTCTCTCTCTCTCTCCTCAGACTCTATGCTGCTGGAGAGTTTTGGTGTTGTTGGATCGTTACCCCAAGCGAGTGAGTGCAGAGTGGGCCTGTAGCCTGTGGAAATATGTAATGGGATGAGAGCTTGCTGGAGGCCTAATGGCTTCAGCAGAACATCTGCTGCCTGCCGGCCAGCGCTGCTCGTTGGTCTTCTCTGGAGCTCCAGAACCATTGGCAGGCCTAGGGGCCCAGGGAGGATGGGCTGAAGGGGATAGCTTTGGGACACTTGCTTGGGTGTCTTGCTGTCTTCTCCTGGGTACAGGTGGAAAGGTAGAGGGGGCTTCAACAGGAAAGGGAAATCATTCTTATTGAAGCAAAGACCTGCAAGGAAATGAAACAATGGTAGTTTCAATGAAGGAGCAGTTTGTCAAAGAGTGGAAAGTATTTCTTCTTAGAAATCTAGTGGGAAATGAAATGGATGCATATGGTCCGAATTATAAACAGTAGTTTGCTAGTGGTTGGGAGTGGCCTTTGTAGCTCCTTAAAATGATGATAAAAAGTAAGTAACTAGAAGATTGCATTTACATTAGACTACTTACGTTTTGATCATTTTGTGTCCTTGATTAAAGTCACTTCTGATTGAAGTCATTCTTGGGGAGTGCAGCCTATCATTTCATGTCATTACTTAAGTGGATGGACAAAAGAGCAGCCACATGAAAAATGTTTTTCTGTCCCCTGCATCATTTTGTTTTATATTTATATTTTCATTTAAAACTACTTTCAGTGAAATAGAGGAATATGGATATCTAAGAAAGAGGAAAAATGTTCTGAGAGCTGTGTGTCTCTTTTACTCTGGTCGTTCTTTTGAGAGCTGTCTGAAATATTTGGGGGTTATGTTCTTCCTGTTGGCAATTATCTGTGTGGAGAGCCAAAGTGAATCATTTCCTGGGGCTGCCTGAACTCTGATTTTCTCCTGGACTGTTTAGTCTAGTGGAGGAGGAGAGGGAGAACCTGGGCCTTTGCAGCCGCAGAGGAAAAGAGCTGCACAAGCCAAGAGCTCCAGCCAGGGGAGGCATCCCACTGCTATAGTAGCCTAGCACATGGAAACAGGCTACTGCCACTGGACCAGCATAGTTGTAATAACTTTTTTACTGATTTAGAAAGTTGGCAGTTTTTTAACTAATATTGTTAGGTATTTATCAGGACTTTTCATTGAGGATAATTTCTGCCAAAGTACCACACGGTCATAGGGATCTTTTATTTAAGGCAGTGTTGAGTCTTTTGTCTATAGCTTGCACATGGCTTAGTCTGGTAGGTTTATGATTTTGTTTTAGCATAATGTTATGTCCTTGTATTATCACCTGGAGAAATTAAATACTGTATTCTAATTGGCTAGCAGGGTGTCCTTTATTCCCCAATAATGGAACACCTATGAAGTAGATCTGGTAAAAAACTTTAATCACCGTTCCATATCAATGCTCTTTTGAATGGTAACTATAACAACCATAGCAAGCAACAATGGAATAAGTTGTTATCAAACTCACTGTGTCAGTAACCAACGAAAATATTGCAGCAACTAAACAGGTTAGTTTGTTTTAAAACTTTTATGTTTAAACATAAAAAAACATGGTTATTGTCTATATGCATAAGTTACAACTGGGTGATAAGCGGGACTACCTTCGAGGTGCCTGATTCACCTCTGCACTCTCCCTTTTAAATAAACCTAAACATAAGCATAAATCATTTCTTGTTTTTAAGTCATCTGTCATGGCCGTAGTGTTAAAATGGCTTACCAGTCTCATTCTTCTGAGAAACTCTACTGCTCGTTTTCAAGGGTGTCCTAAACCTAATTCATTGTGGGCCCAATAATGGCTGTTGACACAGTAACTTTGGGTTAGATATATTTAGGAGCTCCACCAAATGTGAGTGACCTCCAGCATGTCAGCAATCTCTCTGGCTGTCTCCAAGGGCTAGTTTGGGATGTCTCATGGCCCTGGCCGCTTTGCTTGTCTTCCTGTTTGAAGCTTGCTTTGGCTCTTCTCTGCAAGTGTCATTGCACACAGTTTGGAATGTAGAGCCTGCTCCATCTTTATTTATCATTTTTACATATCATATTTTGTGATCTCTGTTCTCTCATACTCCCGACCTCTGAGGGGCAATCACACATCCTGGAGGGATGCGGGTTTGTTTACAGGCTGTCTGAGTTATTTGTTTAGAATGTTTAGAATGATACCTATGATGGCCATTAATAGCACAGACGTAAGTGGTGGCTTTCCCAGGCTAACTCCATAGGTGCAGTGTTTTAAGTCTGTCTTTTTAAAAAGAATTATATGAAGTCCATTTATTATTTTATGCTGTTGGTGAGTGACCTGTAAGTTGGCAAGCAAACAATCAGAGACAGCTAGCAAGCTAAAGGATTTGGGCTTAGTCACATTGAATCCATTCACTACGTGTTGTGGTATTCTCTGTCTCTACGCCATCCACTGTTATTGTATAATGGAACTCCTCAGTAGACTTTGCCCCTTACATATGTCATATGCTATAATCCTTCCATGATGTAATGTGTTGGTTAAATTTGAAACAGTGTTGTTACTGTGTATGATACATCATAAGCAAACTCCCCAACCATGTCTGCTGGGTAAACCTGTCATTCAGTAGAGGATGTGACATAAGTGCAGCCATTACAACAGCCAAGTCCAAAACAAACCTGCTATGTCAAAGGTTGAGTGTGCTGCATTTCCAAGAACTGCCCTGGGTGCTTTACTGCAGAGAATATTTGGCTTGGACAGGAACACCAAGCTGCTGGGAGCCCTTCCTGTGAGGTGAGAAACATATTGTTTGAAGAGCAGTTCTTTCACTGGAGGTGTTTTTCAGAGGTCCTGGCTCACCATGGTCTTGTGTAAATGTACAGAGTGAGGATGAGCAGAGGTCAGTGATATAATATCAAATTAGCGTCTGTGATGGAATCCAAAGTACCTATCTGTCTCCTTTTATGTCGCAGAGAGAGTTATGACTCCCAGAACACAGCTAGCACTCACATTCAATGGACTTCATTGATTAAAATATGAATTAAACGACCCCCCTTTCTCCCTCTTTGAATTTAATGCTGTGTCATAATAACTTAATCTTACCTCACCCATAAATGAGCTATAGCATTGTGAAGGGCCATTTCTGTGAAGCAACTCCAAAAGGCTCTCTGGCAGCGCAGATGAACTAATAACCCTTTTGCCATGCATGGGCACTTCAGGTGGAATAGCTCCAGGATTCAGATCATTTTGTCTTGGTGTGTCTCCATTGGCTCCCATACCGCATGGTTAAAGTTCATTTCTCTTCATGTCATTGTTGCCTGTATGCCAACTTCTGTGAGGCCGTCCAGACTCAGCACCTGCCCGAGGTCCTGGAACAGGTGGGCCTGTCTGCCCGCTCCAGAGAGCCCAACAGCAATTAAAGCTTCTCTCATGGGGGAAGGGAGTACTGCTCCTGTTGTCCTTTTGTTAGCTGTTCCACTTGGCTGGACCAAGTCTTCTACAGCCTATCTCAAGTATATGGATTATGTTTTTGTCCAGACGAAAATGTAAATTGCACTGCATTTTGTCCAATTGCAGTGTCCACTGAAAGACACTGGAAACAATGAAAGAGGGCTTCCTGTGTTGTCATTGTCTTTTGGGTCTAGGTTTTCAAAGCTGCTGAGAGATTCTGTGAAGCTTTGAACTAATTAAACAAGCTCAGCTCTCATCTTTTATTTTGTCTTGTTTTGACCTGGTATTGTTGTACATTGGTCTTATGGAAACACAATGATGTATTTAATGTTTCTTTCTTTCATCTTCTCTCTGATTTCCTGTCCTAGTGTCATCATGGGTTTTTTTCATTCAAATTTGTTCTCCATAACACACATCCACACTCAGCAGCAAACCACCACCGCAACACACACACACACACACACACATACACACACACACACACAGGCGCCCAGGCATGTACATTTGTACAAGCTAAGGCTACTTCACACACTCCTCCCTCAGAGACACAAAGGCATCCCTCTCTAAAAATAGGTGTTAGTCTGTGTGGTTTGTTTAGAAGCCTGAGTCAGCTGCTTCTTTTGGAAGATTATAGACATATGAAAATGAAAGACCCTGTTTTGGAATTCTTGCCTCTGGTAATTCACAAAAGCACTTTTGGTACTGGCCTGCCTTATTCACTCGGATAGTTGCATCTGACCAAATTTGGTGGAATTCTGCCTTTTCCTCATGTGACCATGTTGACAGTGAGAAACAGTGCGTACCCAGTGGAACCTGAGACCACATGCTTTGGTCTTGAGCGCACACCGCGTATGAGACCTGTGTCTGTCATTATCCTCTGACACAGTATGTCTGGGAAAGTGCATGGCAAGGGTCCCAAGCCCAGAGTAACAAGGCAGATCATTGTTGAGTGTGACATCCAGTAATGGCTGAGCTCTTTGTGTGAGGACCGGACTGGGCGAGTGCATGGCCCATGCGCTGGTGTGTGAGAGCGAGGGCCTGCTGAAGCAGGTGTCCATGGGAACTCTTGTAACAGTGACCTCATCTGGCAAGGGAGTCAGGCTCCTGGCCTAAGAACTCAGCTGTCCCATGTGAGTAATGTCAGCAGGCAGCTGGAGAGGAGAGGTGTGCAGGCCAAAGTGGGTGCTACAGTTATGACACCATCATATGATCGCTTCACAGCCAATCCCACTGGCTTACATGCTCTCATGGCTGGGATGTTATCACCAATGACATTCTGGCGGAGATGCGTATATCGATCCTCTGTTAGTTTTGTTTGTTGTGTGATTGCATGCTCGAGGTGCACAAACATGTGAGAACAGAACATAAGACCCCAATGCAGAGCAAAGGGCCTTTACACCTCGATAAGTGCGATATTCATCCATATACGCACGCTGTGGAGTTCATTATCCCGCTTATACCACTGTTGCCATGTTGCATCAACTCATTCAAAACTTAAGGGAATAAACTGTGGGAATAAACCGATGGTTTCTGTGATCTAAAGTGCGTTGTTAGTTCAATCTGTCGTTGTCAAGCATTATACCTTATTCTATCCTGTCTTGGCTTTTGTAGAATCACTGTTTCCCATACTCCTAAATGCAGTGTAACACACAGTTGAAATCCATCTCAAAAGTTAACATGTTGCTCTGCTGTGAGCGTCGGTCAGGCTGCTCAATTGTAACCCTTTGTTAATGTGACAGTTCATTTAAAGTTCACAGTGAGTTGGGCGAATTTATATACAAGTGTAATACGTCCAGTAAAGTGGAACTACTTCATAGGTGTGTGGTTATCTGAAAATAATGCACATTTTAAATAGTGCATCATAATAGGACATTTAAACAAGCAGTGGTGTAATAGTTGATAAGTGTTAAATTTGAACAGCCATCAGCAGCTAGCCTGGTTGATACACATACTGATCTGGAAGCTTGATTTGATTTTGCTCTTCATCTCAGTATGGTTATGAGGCCTTTGTTTTGTTTGCCTGGGATAGGGATCCAATCAAAAACTGGCTGTTACCCCTTTTGCGATGGAGGTAGGCTGACTGTGTCTTTTTTAAATTATGACAACATCAAAGTAGTGTCTCACCTCCCAACTCTATTGTATACAAGAGTAGACCAGGAGCTGTGGAGTTTTGTGAATGCTTTACTGTCCATCAGGACACCCCCAATGGCCTTCAAGGTCATGAGTGAGTGAGTGAAAGAGGACTAATGGAGAAAACATCATATTACCCCCAGCGTTTGATTTTAGTCATGGAGTGCATGGAATAATGAGAGTTGCCTGGCAACAAGAGCAAGCTCCCAGACCACTTACCAAGACTGCATCAAGACAACTGAAGAATGGCAATCATGCACCGCAAGTTCCCCTATTGCATGTTTACATGTTCTCCTGCCATAAACACTGAATTTACAGAAAGACATGTCTTTGTTAGAGTTAGCAATGTGGTTTCTACTGAAAAATGGCTGCAGTTTCTCCATTGCTTCAGGTAGAACAGTATGTGGGTAGTCCTACAATAAATCCTCCCACTACCGTCCTTATTTCAGAAATGAGAGGGAGTGATGCGTCGAGTTTGTTTTCTGGGAAACATATTTAGTGCTACTGAAACCAAGGACAGCCCAACACTGAACAATGTCAGAAGGATGATGTTTTTGACCTCATCATATTTCATCAGCTTGCTACATGGCTTCTACATAGCTCTTTAGTCAAAATAAAACTATACATGAGATGTTGAGCAAGGTGTTCTAAACCACTGACTGTTTTTTTACATTCTGAAAAAAATAGGCTGTTTGTGCCCTATGAGATTGTAAAAATCATAATCAAGCATCAAGAAAGTGAACATAAGATGCCAAGAAACCGTTGACTCCATTGCAGCCCTTCATCCAGTTAACTATGTGAGACCTGTAATTATGGTTTATTTGGTTTTAGAGTGAAATGGTGACACTTCTAATTGATCATGTAATGATAAGTCTTATTCTATAGCTGAGTCCATGCTGCTGCTCAGTGCTCTCAGTGTGCTCTATGCTTCTGTGTTGGGAGTGTATCTGAAGCCAGTCCGGACATTGCAGACAGAAAAATGAAGAGCTTTCTGTTGAATAATCAGTGTGTAGTCAACACTGTATCTCCAAGAGCATTTATTGGCCACAGTGCCAATAAACAGAACAAACAAGCTAGTACTCTTTTTCAAACAAGGCACACTTGTGGTAGATAGTTTGGCCTGCATTGTACATTTGCTCGAACAGTATTGGAGCTTGCGGTAAATGCAGCTCAAAGCATCAGCTGGATTCTGACCGTAGATTTGAGTTTTTGATCCAGCACCAATCCAATACGTAGGCGTGGTGCTCTTTAGGGTCAATTTATGTGATACACATGACAGATTTTTGGCACACTGTTCCATCATTGCACGTTTGACTTGGGACAAATAGTTCTTTGCTGTACAGAGCTTGAACTCCATATGCTTATAGTCTGGGTTTATACAGTAGCCTATATAGGGACCAAATGTGCAGGATCATTTTCAAATGCTGTGGAAGTTTGCATTTCTACTCCTAAAGAAACTTTGTAATGACATTGAAACATTGTAATCAACGTTGGCCTATGTGAAATAATCTTGTGTGAGAATTTGTGATGTGTTGTGAGAGGCATGTATCTATTCAGTTTGTTGCTTGAGGACAGCTATTTTGAATAGTCTTTGATACTTGATTGTTATAAATTTTACTTGGCTTTGGAGGCTCATTTGTACAAACTACACAATGAGACGTGCTCTTGGTGGAATGGATGAAACAAAAAGTCTTCCATATAAAGCCAGTGCTGCTTCAAAGAAGGGAATTAATCTTTAAAATATGTCTCCATAATTATCAACTACAGCAGTCCACTTGTGTAAATGTACACCATATGAGTTCTCACAGTACTGTTCCCACTGGCAGTAATATTCTGGGAAATCCGAAAAGCATGCCTTTGTTAATCCGTGTCACACTTCCATTATTTAGTAATGGACTCTTCCCATCCTGTTTGTAGCAATGCTCTTGCCAACAACTGTATGCTAATGCCGACAATGTGTTTTGCTGGCCATCTCACAGGGAGAACAGGCATTAGCACAGTGTTGGTGAGTAGCTCTCATCATTAAAGTGGACAGTGATGAATTCAGCGAGGCCATGCTGCCATTTACTGTGGCTTGTGCCTATTGTCCAGGGGGAATGCAGAAGTCTCTTTTACAGAGGCAAGACAATGAGAGAGGTACTGCACATTAGCTTGTGTGCTCCTGACTTAATGAAATCACACTGGATGCTCATCTGCTCAGCCCCAGCTTTGCCAGCCACGTATGTAGAGTAGAGTGGGAACGGAGTCTCTGCGATGGAAAGGCAGCACACACAATCACATTTCTACTTGCACAAAACACTTGTCAGATGAATTTCCAGCTATTGTTTGTACTGAACTTTTTCAACTGCGCTAAAGAGAAGTTGTTCTTTTTTTCAGGCCATATTAATAATAATTTCAGATATATTATGTGCACTTTACAATTTAGCTTCATATATAACACAATTTTACATGTCATCTGTGTGTTGTGCTACCTTGTTCCTCTAAGTGAACTTCAACAAGGATATCTCAGCTCTTGACAAGGAACAAAGTGGCAGCTCTGTGACATTGACCCACATACAAATTACACCACACAATTGAATCCGCCATTTTCTGCCACTAAATGAATGTTTTAGGGATATCAGAGAGTCCCATGTGGACTGGAAGCTGAGTACTGACTTAAGCACCATGAGCCAAAGCAAGTTCCTCTCTCCCCCTCCCGAACTGGCTTCAGCTCATCTGGCTTGGTCACTTTTATGGACACATGCAAATTTAAAGCTGAGAGCAATCAGCAGTGCAGCATCTGTGATTTGATTGAATAGAAGTAGAAATGAAAAGCAGGTCATATTGTCCCACCACACACACACAACTTTCATATAGTTCAGCTGTTTCTTCTTTCAGGGAACACCCTGAAGAACGGTGATGAAATCTCATGAAAAAGAAGCCAAAATTGGTGGCACCCTGCATCAAGGTTCATCAAAGAGAATGAGAACAGCACACTGTTCTACCACTCCTCATGTGTTAGTCATGAACACAGCTCTAGTGTATCACCCCAGTTATTGGAGTAAGAACAGAATTTTTAACCTTTGATTTTTTTTTTTGCCTTGACAGACTAGCAAATACACAGCATGTCATTTCTTATTCCTGGGAAAATTCAACCCTGTGACCTTTTCTTCTTTTCTTTAGAGAACAGTAGTCTTTGTTGCCCTGCCTTATTGTGCTTGGAGTGGCCACTCTTTGCAATGATGTTAAAAAATATGTATTTGTCTCTTGAGAGCATTTGTAAAATTCCAGATGAAAATGCTTTTTTGTGCTTCCAAAGGCATGGAGCAGTGTGGGCATGAAATGAGAGAACAGTGTGGGTGGGAGCGTTGGGATAGGTGCCTGACCCAGCTGTGGTTGCGCACAGGGTGGTTCACTGGCCCACCACATACACAAGATGTTTGTGGTCAGCACAGCTGTCTGCTCACCAGAGGCCCTCTATAGCAATAGACAAGACAACACCACGTCAGACAGAGAGCTGCTCTCACACAACTACTATGGCTAATGTGTTTGCTAGAGAAAGGCCAACTCCAGGTGTTCTATACACAGAAATGTGTTAGTGCATGGCTTGGAATGGTTTCATTAAAGTTCTCTGCTGTTTGTGGTGGATGAGGGTATACTCACACTGCTGTAATTTTAGTTTAGTAGTGCACACTCTTTTTATTACATAGTTTCTTACATCCTTTTACATACCAAATTATCATAATTACTTTACATGGCAAAACAAGAAAATGCTGCCCAGCCTTCACAAATATTTTGGCCGATTGTCATGACAAAGACTGTGTGTGCTGCCATAGTCCTGCAAGGTTTGGCGCCAGAGTTAACCTCAGACCTCAGATTAGATTATGGCATATCCCACAGTTTGACAGCACATTCTCCCCATGCTCTGGAAGAAAACCTCAGCTTGGAATCTGAAAAATTCAACTCCAACAATGGGCAAATAGAATACCTTGCCACACATGCAGGATCTTTCTCAGGACAGGGGAAATAATATACTTTTATTTACCCCAAGACACAGTTTTCTTTCCACAGTTCGTTGTAGCTGGTAAATCGATTTTAGGAAAACATCCCATTACAAATGGCAGCACTCAACAGAATTCACGAGCAAGTGATTTGTCCTGGTATGGTGCATTAATATGCATTGCATTCGCCTGCTAGCAGGAGCTTTTGGGGATTTGTGCAAGAAAAGCGTGCAGAATGGACTGAATAGGCTCCATGCTGCCTCTGTGTCCCTCTAAGAAGATTCTGGAGTTCCTCTTACAGGGGACATTAGACCTCAGCATCTGTCAGTCGGGAGAGATAAGGTAATAAAGCAGTGATTGTCTGCTCTTTTTATACTCCCAGGGCCATGGTTTCTGGCAAGATCCCAGATGACCGAGCATCTGGCAGCAACTTCAGATTTAGGTGCTATACTCCTGAATGAGGAGCTTTGTCACCATTGTCATGTTAAAGAATGAAATTTCACAGAACTTCAGTAATCTTCTTAAAATACATTTTGAGTACTTGGGCTAAAGTGAGGATTTTTTTTCTTTTTCAAAGAAATGAATGAGCAAACCTTGGATGTCACACGAGTCTGTGATTGAACACCTGAGCCAGAATCTGCAGGACGTAGCTGGAGTCCTCCTTTCCTCATGTCCCTGTCCCTGCGATGTGGCAGCGTCTGTCTGCAGAACAAAGCAAGTTTTTCCTGCCTCAGCATCCTCATCCCATTAGGCATGGCCTAGCGTGAAGAGCAGCGAGGGGCTGGCCATGCACCCGCTCCATTCAGAGGCACGCTTACACAAGAAGCACATCCAAGGCCAAATTTAGGCTACCTTACACCATGGATTGTGCTGCTCCAAGAAACCAAGTTGTTAGCTCATAAGCTAGGCCAGTGCTCTTTTCTCCCCTGTGTGAGAGGCAATCTTTTGCTCCATAGAACAGGCTCATTTCAGTTGGCTACTAAGTGCTTAATCCCTTTAAAGTGAATTATAACCTTCCAAGGGAGACAGCACTCCTCCTTCCCTGCTATATATTCAACAGTATTTGTGTATGCGGCACCAAAGCAGATTTTGTCAAGGACATTTCCAACACTTATCCACTTTTTCACAATTTTTTCATTAAGTTAGTGTGAGGATTCAATTATTAACTCTGGAATGTACTATGACAGAAAAAAAGTCCCTGTGTATGTTCAGCAGTGCTGTGGGATGATTTGCTGGTGGAAAACATAACTTGTTCCAACAAGCACATGACTAGGCAAACACAGAACTCCTGTTTACAGCATGGCTTCCTCTTCAGAGCCATAACGTAACCAGTTTGAAACCCTCTCTGGAATCTCCACTGCTCCTTCGAATCCTTTCATCAGTCTTGTGTGGCCAACAAGAATCTACAAGCCTGCTGTGTTATCTGATCTTCTGAAGCCACAGTGCTACATAATGGAAACATGCTTGGCAAAGTGTGTTCCTTCTGCAGCACCAGGCTTTCTCCAAAGGAAGAGAAGGGAAATAGCACAACATCAACAAAGGCAACAAAGAAAACAATGCAGGTGTTCACCTGAGCACAGGCACCTGCAGCATGAAGAGCAGGAAGGAGCAGATCTATTGTGGCATTCAGGAGCAGATGCTCTTCTCACTTTCTTATTTCCTACTCTGCTCATCCAGTCAACAGAATGAGAATAATAGAAATCTAGCCAAGGAAACTGTTAGTCATGGAAGCAGCTAACATGCCACTGATTGCCATGGAAGCAGTCATCCAGCAACAGAATGTTTGAATTTTCTCATTTTGTTGACATGATTTGCAGAAATGCTTGTTGGTCATGCTAACCTGAAGTATATCTCTCTGTGAGGATGTGTGTTGTTAGTTGTGAGTGCCAGTGGGCCCCAGTGCCAGTGTAGGGGGCTGTGCATTGCTCACAGAGCTCACAGAGGACAATGAACAGAGCAGAGGTGCGCCTCTAGGGGCTTTGGAGGTCATTTGCTATGTGCACACACACACACAAATGCACAGTCTCTTCAGGCTATTCAAGTCATTCAATTTAATCATTATACCTCATCCATCCATACATGCATGTAGTCTCTCAAACACTCAGAAATGCCCTGTTTCATCGCTGTCACCATCGCTCTTTTTTTTTTTCTTTCTCTCTTGTCTGTCTCTCTCTCTCTCCCTCCCCTCTGTGTTACAAACTGATTACATGGGGTAATTTGATCAGTTCAGTCTTGGTCTGTCTCCTCATGGCCATCTCTGTCATTCTTCTCTCAGTGCCTGTGTTGCGCTGCCAGACCCTAACTGTTTCAGGCTGAATTAGGGGTTGGGAATAGGAGGCTCTATTGGCTTAGGCAAATCAATAGAGCATTCACAGACTGAGCGAAGACAGACAGCAACAAAATCTCCTGTGCTATTCATGACTAGGATCATCAACAGTAATGAGGAGTTTATTGTAAGCGATACACATTTATTGAATATTTCTTATTGTATTAGCGACCTCTTTCATTTTCTGTTACGTAGTTAACCAAAGAATAGAATGAACATCTCTACTGTGCCTTGGTTCTGGGCACATGGACATGTTATATCAGACTGTAGTTATTGTCTGTGGCTGATATTTTTCGATCTGGAAAGATTTTATTTTTGGCTAATGATTCAGTCTGCCACATCTTTGACAAGAAAAGCCATTTATTGTAATAGCTGTTTATGAGCCTGGGCAATGTCAGGCCTCCTGCAGATGATGAATGATCATGACCAGTGCTGCACAGACATGTCACCTACAGAGCTCAGTGAGCAGATCTTCAAAAAAACACACAAGAAAACAAAAAGATTTAGGCACAATGAATGTCCTGCTGGAACTTTGCAGGAGAGAGAGCCCAAATCTGTCCAGAAATGGTCTTGAGAAGACAATGAGGAGCTCCACAGGGCCAGGGGAGGGAGCAGCCTGGGCTGTCTTTGGCCAGCGGCTCACTGAGAGCCCCCACTGTGTGAGCAGGCTGTGCCAGCCTGCAGACTGGAGATAGGAGGCAGCAGGCTGGGGACGTGCCAGGGTGTGAGTGATTCATCCGGTGACTCTGCTAATTGATCGCCGTGTGAAGCTCACTTCCGCCTCCTCTATTAACCCTCTCAACAAAGCATGGACCCAAACCACATCCGAGAACAACATGGAAAGCTTAGATTCAGACTCAGATTGCCCATCTCATCTCTCAGACCAACAACTGGTAGTAAACTATGGTAGTAATTTTTACCATAGTCCTTGATAGCCTCAAGCCATCAAAGAGTCCTAAATGTACTAGTGTCTACTGTAGTCTGCTAACAGGACCCTCTGTTAATATAGGCTGGACTAAACGTCACTGATACCTCTGCTGCTCCTAGTGATGAGTTCAACTTTTCACGTCTTTCATGTCAGTTTTCTAATGCTTGTTCTCAGGAGCCTCTGCTCACCGGTGGCTTATGGGGTGAAAGACTCATGAAAAAGAAAACCTTTCTATGTGGAATGATTCATACATGCAGTGTGTCACACAGACCCTCCTCAGAACTGCCTCAGTGGGGATTGCAAGCAGAGGTCCATAGAATGTGTATGTACTATAGGCAAACAGGCCTATAGAATGAGTATGTGCTATAGGGAAACAAGGCTATAGAATGAGTATGTACTCCAGGAAAACATGTCCAAAGAATGAGTAAGTACTACAGGGCAACAACTCTGAAGCAGTGTACAATGCATAGGTCAAATTGGTTGTTGATCTGCTTAGCAACAGAAGATCTGCACCCATCTTAGAAAGAGACTTTCACCTCATAAATTACTGGCAGCCTCAAATTTCAGCTTGGTGTCATTCTCCATAATGAACTTGTTCTTCTTCCCCTGCTGACAGCTATGTGCTCAAGTTATGATGGGGTGAAAGTCAGCTAGCGGTGATCTGATTGCGTCTCTCTGGGTACACGCAGAGCTGAGGGGCTGCCTCCCGGAGCACTCTCTCAGCCAAACACATTCAGAATGCAGCTCCAAGGCTCTGTTGTTCTCTGTAGAGGAGGCCAGAGGAGAGAAACAGCATACAAGATCACAGCCATACCAGACACCCCCATCCCTACCACTACCACCATCTCCCCGTGTCCATCAAAAGCCATCCACCGGGGGGGGGGGTGTCCATCGCCGTGCTTTCTCTGGGCGTAATGAAGCGGAGATGGCCAATGAACCATGGCAGGCCTCAGCTAGTCTGCCCGTATTCGAGTTGCCCACTGTGAAACGATCGTCAGCCGTCTGAGAGAGAGAGAGAGAGAGAGAGAGAGAGAGAGGGAGATGGAGAGATCCCCTTCATCCAGACTGTAGCCCAGTGAGCAGCAGGAGAGCAGCTGGCGTGCCATGGGGATGAGGGCGGGCCTGTGCCAGGCGCCGACTCAAGCGCTCACTCTGGGTCTGGGCTCCCTTTGGACCATGACCACTAACACCCAGACACATGCAGGCCATTTCCATCTTCTCTAGACTGCTGCTACAGCCTCAAGAGGATATCAATTATGTTTACATTTAGAACCACACTAGTTAGATGATTGAACTACGCTGCTCCACCACAGCAGTGTGGTCAGAAAGTGAATGAAGTGTAAGTGTACTGCCCCATGCCCTAAAACTCTGTAATGTGCATTGCATTGTCTCATGTAAACTGCTACATTTCAGTTAATCGTGGAATATCTCAATGAAGTTTGAGCATTAATTGGAAATATCTTTTGGAATATTTTGGAAGGCATGCTGCTTTTTTGTCTCTGGGTGTTTGTAATTCTGTGCACTATGACACAGTGTTTGTGTAGTATTTCCCAAGCAGGTTAAATGATCACCATCAAACCTGACATATTTCCTGGCTATATAAGCGATCAATGGACTGAATAAGTACAGGTTTATGGGGTGAAAGGCCAAGGTCGTAAGGGGTCCTCCACAACTCAAACCCAGACGTCTCCTGCATGCTCACACAGTTAGAGCCATGCTTACACATGCGTTCAGAGGCAGGAAAGAAGCTTTATACATGAGTAGCTGTGACATGAGTAGCTGTTCAGGGTCTGTTTAAATGTGATGTTTTGGTAAAGTCTGAGAGTGAGTGTGAACGCTACGTCTTGTCTCTGCCAGAGAATGCACTTCATGTCTAAGACTTAAAGTGAGCATAGTTCAGCGTCAGTGTGAAAGAGGGGGGCTGATGTTGCTGTGCTGATGCCTGCTCTCTTAATAAATACTGCAGAAGAGAAAGCCGGAGCCCCCTCTGTGTGGCCTTGAGCAGTGGGGTTAATTGAATCAGGCAGTGTTGCTTTCCATTCCTGACGTGTTTTCACTGCAAACGACTCTGCCACTGTCTCTCTTGACTGCGTGAGACTCAAGTGTGTGTATATCTTTTCCTCTCAAGTATGCGCATATGCAACTCTTGCTTGCTTGCTTATGCCCAAACCCTAACACTCTCCCTCAATGAAGATATTCAGATTCTCTCCCTCTCTCTCTTACACACACACACACACACAAACACACACACACACACACACACACGCATGCACACACATGTGTTTGCCTGCAGAAACCCGCCCAAGTGAGAATGACAGCTGTATCTTTCTGTTGCAGTGGTTGGATGCTGCAGCTGGTCATTAGTTCATGCCTGAGTCGGGCGGATGACAGCAGACACAGCCTGAATGCGCCCTGTCCTTCGGTATGCAGCCGCATTTCTCATCAGCTGCTGACAATAAGGCCTGCGCGCTCTGTAATCATCAGGCAGCCACTGAGGCGCGGCCGCGTCTGGGACTGGGGCTGGGGCTGGGGCTGGGGCTGGGTCTGCGGCTGCACTGAGTTGACCTCCACACAGACCCCCACATGCTGAGTCAGCCGCTGCGCTGGCCCGGACTGTAAATAACACACTGGGACTGCGGCGGGAGCAGTGGCAGAAGCGATCTGCCATCCCTCACCTGTTCTCGCCCCGGGGCCAGGGAGACCAGCCCAGCCTGGTTCTAATTTCATTAGGGGTCTCACTCCAGGCTCCAGCACGGCGACACGCAGGCTCTGCTTTCAGTGCTGCTCCTCAGCACTCCAAGACTCCTCAGCCTGGAGACATGGGCTGTCAGTATAGCGACTACAGGTCTAATATGATCGTAGACAGGGGCAGTCAAACCCTGTCTGAAGTTTGTGAATGCATGTATCATGTCCTAAAGTTTATTTTCACTCTGTCTCCAAGGCCACAGCTGTTTATTCACCAGGGGCCTGTACTATGAAGCAAAGTTACTGGTTAACCCAGGTAGCTTTGGCAGTTACCCGTGATCTCTAAAAGAGAGCATCATTTGTTTCTGGAGTGACATGTTTTTAGATCAGCGGTTACCCAGTTTTAGCCAGTAACCTGGCTTGGTAGTACACCCCCCAGGTTTGAGTGGCTTGTTTCCTGTTTTTGAAGCTGGGACTTGAGCTGGGACAGTAAGAGAAATCTTGACCATGTCCTCTTTTCTCTCGAGGCCTGCTGGTGGCTTTGGCTCCCCAGTTGGTTTCTGTGTGCTGAGGAGAGACTAGAAGTAGTTGACGAACCTGATCACACACATCCACCTAAAGACACACTGTTTCCCTTAGCTAATTAAAACTCTATTGATCTGTGATTCTTGGCTTTGAGAATGCAATCATTGTGGGTTGTTCACATACAGACTAAGCTAAGACTGATTGCAGTATTTTTTTCCCCCCAGTGGCTTTTTTCAAGTGCTTTCAAGAAAATGTCATGTCTGTTGCTAAGCAATCCATGAGAGAAGACCAGTAGAATATGGTGGCTGATTTCTGGGTGGGTCCATTGCTCAGCATTGTGGGCTACTTGCATGTCCATGGCGGTATTCTACATGAGAAGCATTTGATCAAATTGTCAGTGTAGCAATTTGCAACCCATTATCAGCACAACAACAATTTCCCATGGTACTTAATATAACAGCAATTATTTTACCAAGCATAAACAAATAGTAGTAAGTTCCAAAGTCCCTAGAGGCTAAAGGAAATCATTTGAATCCCATCTAGTTTAAGTATATGAGCAGTGCATGTTGTTTGTTTTTGAATTACTGAACGCTACCACACGATCCCCATGAGAATGGCTCTGTATAAACAAATACTGCCTTTTTTCACTCTTTAAATCCTCCCTACTGTGAGGAGCTTTTATGCTATTCTATGTTATTCTATCCTATAGAAAATACAGTTTTTTTTTGCAAGGCTTGCCAATAGTTTGACAGCAGCTGGATGACATATGACATATATAAGACAGTAGTATTTAGAATGCAGGGTTGAAATGAGTAACATTCAAAGTGGAATCCATGCATGAAAATACAAATATGCATTTGTATGCAAATATGCATACAAATTAGCATGCAATGTATGTGGACGTGTTTGAGAGTGAAATCCTGCTACAGCACATACTTGGCATCCTAGCTGTGTGCTTGGCTGGAGAGTTGAGGAAGCGCTCGTCTCTTCTGCCTCTGGTCAGAGGGACTTGGGGGAAATCGGTGCCGGGGCACCAGTCGTGGAGCGAATGTTAAGAGAAGGTGGGCGGGTGGGTGGTTAGGGTAGGCTATAGAGGAACTGTCAGAGCTCCTCTGCTCTCTCTGCTCAGCCTCACCAATCTCCTCGCCTCCATGGGCGTCAGTCATTATGCTTCCATAATGAAATATTTCAGCATGGCTGGCATCCCTCACCAACAGATAACAAGGCAGGGGGTTCACTCTATCTTCTGTAATACACTTTAACATCCCCTGCAGCCTGCTGAGATCAAAATAACCCCATAGGAAACGTATTCAACCATCTTTCCCTGAGCAAAAAACACATCATCCAGCAAAACAAATGATCTAGCATAATGCTGTAAGAGATGCTATGAATGCTGGGTAACATACAGGGTAAGTGCAACTAGGAGCCAGTCTTAAAGTCAACTATTAGCCTTTTGGCAGATATCAGCAGATAGATTAGGCTATGGAGACCAGTGGATGAGATATCACTTAGAGGCTAAGATCATTTCATTTTAATGAGGCTAGTCATTAATAAAGCACTAGCCTATAATCCTTCAGAGAAGAATTCTCCTCCGCAGTGACAAGAAGGGTGCGTCCAGTTCATTTAATGGAGATCATATTAACTTAAAGCCTCTGGAGGAGCTTGCCAAGGTGCTTTTTTCTCCGTCTGCTCAGAGACAGCGCTTTGGAGCTGGGAAGGGCTGATTGCGTGGAGGACAGATCCGCCAGAATGGCTGCACTCTGTGCCTTTGTGTTAATAGAGGTCCCATCACAGAAGGAAATGACTCAGTCCTCTGACCTAGCCCGCTGCTCGCAGAGTGGCCACGTGGGCGTGGGTGTCAGTGCAGATCACAGGGCTATCTCAGGCAGCCCGGCGCAAGGCTCCGCACAGCACAGCAGTCAAATAGCTCTCTGCTGTCGAAGGGACGTGAGTCGCATACAAGAAGTCTTTGCATTTTATCATCCACAAGTATCGCAAACCATTTTTCTCATTACTCATTACAGAATAGCCTTGGCATTGTGACCCAGTAGAAAAGGCTGTAAGTGAGAAGCTTTGGTCCTTTCTGCTCCAGACTGGTTGCAGACTGATAACACCAGCACCTGCTTACTGTCTGTGCTGAGATGAGATGAGTCTGTTGCATGCAGCTAGGAGCAGTTTGTCATCTAGGCATGTGTCCATACATGTGTGGTTTACATGGCCATATAATTTAAGAAATGGATCAATGAAAGCCTATTGAGGGGAAATCAAATGTCTGTGAATGCTTTTAATTTGTCCAGGCACTGATTTTTAGTCACCACCCAAAAGTGATGGGATCATGTGTTTAACAAAAACAAGAGCAGACCAGGCTGAAGTCTGTCTGTGGCTTGGACTCGCCGTCACAGATTTGAGCTGAACATCTATTGCGGTCGGGCTCGGCCCAGGCCAGCAGAATGTAGGCTCCTGAGCTGCCAGGAACAAGGGCCAAGTCGTGGCTGTTATTCCTCATTCTTCCTTGCATTCTTGCTGTCGGTAGGAGGATTGATCTGAGAGCAGTGGGCCAGGCTCATTAGAGCCAAGCGCTTTGGAATCAGATTCATTCTGCACTGATCTGGAATTAGGGGCTCTGTAGGAACATGGAGAGGGTGTGAGGCTGAGGATGCTGAGCTATCCTCCTGCGCTACTGCAGTCTGCTCTATATGGGAAGCAAAGCATGGGATTACCATGCCTGGGTTTTGATGAACATGCTGGCCTGTGCAGTCTGATGTGATTCGTCTTTTGAGTATTTGAGTTGAAATATTTATACTGTATATTTAAATTTGATATGTAAGCATGCGTATTATTTGGTCCTTTTGCTGTGCATTTATTTATTTATCTATTTATTTATTTCTCAGTTTTATCCCCCGTGTGTATGTGCGTGCGTGCCTGTGTGTGTGTATATGTTTTCATGTGTTTGCTTTATTGTTCACACAGACCCAGATTTCATGACAGCGTGTGAATAATGCATTAGTCTCGGTCCCTGTTTGGAGAAGCAGAGGACTGGTTCTCCACTTGCAGCTCGGGTCCACCACAGGAGCAAAGTCTGTCACCCCACAAGCTCCATGTGAAACACCTCAGATGTTATCTGCTGAAAGTGGGGTGTGCTCTTCTGCCTTACGTGTAATAGCTTAGCATCTGACAGGGTGCTGTGGGTGCTGAGGCATCAGGTTAAGAAAACTTTCAAGGCCTTTTTTTCTTTCAGATTCTGTCATTCGTTCCATTTGGATTCGCAGTCAGCTTTAGTTTTAGCAACTGCTCTTGGCTTGAGTCTTTGAACTTTTGCCATTTTGGAGATTTTCCCCAGAAGTTCTTGGAAAATAGATTTTATATTAGATTAGAACTTTGTTGTCATTACTCATGTAAAAATACAGGTAACGAAATGCGGTTTGGCATCTAATCAAAAGTGCAAAGAGCAGCAAGTGCAGTATATACAGTATATGCAATATGTACAGTTAAAGAGCAAATTATATTCAGATAAGAGTAGTAATAATAAATAGGCAGAAGAGCAATATACATGTAAGGTGACGAGATAATGAGGGTAATATACAGATGTGCTATATAGATTCAATATAAAGGGCAATATACAGATGTGCAATAGAGATAGTTATGTACAGATGTATTAAGTGTTAAGTATATGCAGATGTACAGAAGTATATACAGAAGTATATACAGATGTGCAATATACAGATGTGCTAGAGAGAGTTATGAACAGATGTATTAAGTGTATACAGATGTACAGGTGTGCAGTCCAAGGGGTATAGCAGCAGAGTGCAGTGTGAGGTTCAGTGGGGGACAGAGTTCAGTAGAGAGACGACTGTGGGGAAGAAACTGTTCCTGAACCTGGTGGTTTTAGTCTGGAGGCTCCTGTAGCGCCTTCTGGAGGGGAGGAGTTGGAATAGTATGTTGGCAGGATGAGAGGTGTCCTTCAGAATGCTGCGTGCCCGTCGCAGACATCTTTTCTTGTGGACATCGTCAATGGAAGGAAGTGGAGTCCCTGTGATTCTCTGAGCAGTTCACCACTCGCTGCAGAGCCTTGCACCCAGCGACAGGGCAATTTCCATACCAAACTGTCACACAGTTAGTCAGGATGCTCTCGATCGATTTTGTTGTGCTGTATGTGAATTTTTGTTGTGTGAGTACACACCGCTTATGCAGAGCCACTGATGGCCCTTTGGGTGCCTTATGTGCATTACTTCATTAAGTCATTCATGTGAAAGATGGCAGTTGACTTTTGGCCAGTGTGTGCCCTGTACATACATCAGTGAAAATACTCTTGTTGTTTATTGGCTAATTAATGTGGAATATTAATTAATGGTAATTATACATTTAATCTCAGAGAAAATGCTTACTTAAATATGGTGTAGCTGTTTTGACATCTGTACTCACAGACATTGAGTGGATAGAGTATTTTAACATAAAGATGTCTCTAAACAAAATGGGTACAAGGCTGTTTTTTTACCAATGTGATTGCACCTTTTCTGCAGGGGTCATTTTTAAGGATTTGTCATCATAAGACAAGACTCCAAATGGCTTGAAGTTAAGGCTGGCTTTGAGCAGACTCCCTGTTGCTCTTTGTTTTAATTTGAAACATTCTTTGCAAAGGTTTGGCTTTTGAATAGGGCTGTCTGGGTTCTTCATCCAAACAGAACATCCACTGGCACGGTTTCACCACCATAAATTCAGTTTTGTATGTCTCTGTAGATTATTCCACCGCCATGGGTTTTCACATCCAGAAAAGAGAGATCTCTCCGCAAGGAATGCATTTCTATCTGATTACCACCATAAGAACAGGGCCCTTGGAATTGAGGCCCTTGATTGGTTGAGCAGCAGTTGAGAGATGATTTTTGCTCTGATGGCTCCTCTAAACTCTTGGCTTAACTGCAAGGCCATGTCTTGTGAGAGAAGGCGTTCACTGACACGCTCAGGCAGGGCTGATATACCGCGTATATGAAACGAGTTGGCTGCTGAGATAGTAAGATACCATCAAATAACATTTCATGAACTTTGGCCATCCTGATGTGAGTATGTTGCTTAGTTGAGCACTGAAATAAGATGAGGGAGTGGGTTTCATTATATGGCTGAAGCGTAAATGAAATCTGTGTGCTTTCCTGATCTGTATATATATATATACAGATGTGTAGTAGAAGAAGAAAAGTGCTATGGATGTATGTACAGTAGTGAAGAGAAGCGTTGTGAACAGATTATGCCTCGGTGTAGCATGAATAGGAAGGTTCAGCAGGGGACACAGTTCAGTAAGGTAACTGCTGTGGGGAAGAAGCTGTTCCTGAACCTGCTGGTTTTAGTCTGACGGCTCCTGAATCGTCTTCTGGAGGGGAGGAGCTGAAAGATTCTGTTGGCTGGATGAGGTTGGAGTCCTTGAGAATGCTGCGCGCCCGGCGTAGACATCTCTTCTTGTGGACGTCCTCAATAGCAGATTCCATAGATTACAAGATCCTCAAGTTTTGTCATTAACTTGATGACTGTGGGATGGGGGAGACTGGGGGATGACTGTGTTGAATGCTGAAGTCAACAAACAGCATTCTTGCATATGTGTTCTTTTTGGTGTGAGAGTACGCAGTGCAGCGATATGGATATAGCATCCTCTGTACTCCTGTTGCTTTGGTAAGCAAATTGGTGTGGGGGGCAGACATTTCTTGAGGTCTACCAGGACCAGTCACTCAAAGCACTTCATCACAATGGGTGTCAATGCCACAGGGCAGTAGTCATTCAGGCACTTTGAAGAGGAGTGTTTCGGCACTGGCACTATAGAGGTTGTTTTGAAGCATGCTGGTACTACTGCTTGGGCGAGAGACAGGTTGATGTCTATAAATGTCTCTATGAAGATGTTTGTTGCACTACATGATGGAAACCCCACAAGCTTTGGCCCAAGAATCTGTTGGTTGAATCAGCAAGGTATTAGACACACACACACACACACACAACCAACAGAGTATATATTATTATGATTATTATATGAAATATAAGAGAGGAGTATTTTAGGTTGGATTTTTCTCTCTGCTGAATTAATTGGCAGGTTCTCTAAGCTGAACTAATACTTTAATGATATGCACATTTAAAGCAAGCCAAAGCTAAAATGATTTAGCAGCTCTTTGTTTTTGATTGTGTAAACATGAGTCAAACTGACTGATGTGGGAAAGGAACACTGGGAAGTGCACTAATTAGCAGGTTAGGCAGTGACACTTCAGCAGTGGAAAGGTGTGTGCTTTCACAGGTGCAGCTGCAGGCACTCATCACACACACATGCATGCACACACACACACACACACACACACACACACACACACACACACACACACACACACACTCACGTGCTCAGCGTCACTAATACATGTATTACAGACTTATTTTTGGGGGCAGGTGCAAGAGGCATCACCTGAGATGTTGGTTTGGAATCCAATGAGTTTGAGATGGGTCAGAGAACAATGGAGTGCTTCACATGGTCTTGTGGAAGGGAGCTGTTTTACATGGCAGTGACTAAATCACTTGTGTAATGTAGTGAAAGATAAACATCCTGTTCAGAAGGTGATAAAATAGAATTTCAGAGCAGATGGATTAGATGACGCATTTTTTCTAGTGGGTTTAAATAAAACAGTGACAGTATATTGTCACATTTAGATACATGTGCTTTTTCCTTCACTGCCATTAAAAATAGGTTGAAGCCAACAGTATGCATTACACATTGTCCCAGTCAATGTGCTGCACTTAGCAGTGGAATGGATCCGAGACATGAACAGACTCCACTGTGTATGTGATATGCATAGCTGAAAGCTCATTGTCCCTCTCTGCACAGGCTGCCTGTTTGTGTTTCTCTGTAGCCCCCATCTGCAGCCATTACGTCTCTGTGCTCATGTGGAGCTGGCTCTTTGTTTTCACTCTGCAACCGTGGAAACATGGCAGCATTGGGCGATGTATGATTTTACAGGATAAACAGTATCTCCTGACTTTTGTGCATGTCTGGTAGAGGCAGTTGGCTTTGTGTTCTGATGTATCTAACCCTGCTGTCACCCCAGTGGTCCAGTGACAGAGAGCCTGACTGAGGTTTCCCATGCAGACTGGGGCCCTATGGTTGCCCTGGCATGACTAATGAATGTGTAGCTTTCAGCACAAGCTTTTACAGTCAAGCCAATCCTGGCCCAGGTAAACAAACCACTAACAATGGCGCTAACCAAACTCATCAGGAGGGTTTATATGTGGAGCACAGTGCACACTGCCTGAGTGGCAAAGATAAATGGAGAATCAGATGACTTTGAAAGGCTGTACAAATGCACCTCCTGTCATTACGGAGAACTCTCTATTGTTCATCTCACGCAAGAGAGCAGTTGCTTGGAAGCGAGGTAAGACCTGCCTTTGTGTGTGTGTCCTCTGGGTTTGCACAGTCACACAGAGGAAGCTGCTCAGGTTAGCTTTACCTCCGTGTGTGTGTGTGTATGTGTGTGTTTGTGTGTGTGTGTGTGTGTGTATGCACTCTGAGGGATGGAATGAGTGGAGCTATATGCTGAATAAGCTCTAAGCCGAATTTCATCTGTTCCCAGACCTGCTGCTCAAGGTCAAGCGAAGAATAGAGTATGAATGAGAATGGAGTGTTTGCTGGTGACTCTTGTGACTCTTATTCTGCTGAGCGCTCTTTTATTTGACTGCAAAGCCCCTCCGCTCTCTTCTTGTGTCTATCCGCTCAGCCCTCACCCCCCCCAACTCCGCTGAAAGAGTTGTTAGAATCTGCCATCCAGTGAGAAAGTGGGATCCGGGTCTCTGTCTGTAGACCAGACTGAGACTCCGATCTGTCAGCTACATGAGTTGTACAGTATGCATGTTTAGACTGTGGTGCTTTATTTCTCCCATTCAACTCTACTTAAAAAAATGTACTTGTTACAACTTAGAATCCCTGCGGCTCACTGCTTCACAGCTGTTGTGCAGTATTGTTAACTGTCTGTTGTGCAGTATCCTTAACTGTCTGTGGTGCAGTATCCTTAACTGTCTGTTGTGCAGTATCATTAACTGTCTGTTGTGCAGTATCATTAACTGTCTGTTGTGCAGTATCCTTAACTGTCTGTTGTGCAGTATCCTTAACTGTCTGTTGTGCAGTATCATTAACTGTCTGTTGTGCAGTATCATTAACTGTCTGTTGTGCAGTATCATTAACTGTCTGTTGTGCAGTATCCTTAACTGTCTGTTGTGCAGTATCATTGTTATCAACTGTCTGTGCAGCCTGTGTTTTGTTATTGTGTAGTAATAGATTTTTGCTATGAACTGTCTGTGTGTTTATACACTATTGAATAAATATTTACATGTACATTGGCCAAGCACACTATAACCCATGCAATGGGTTATACAATGTACAATTATAACCCATGCAACTGTGAAAGTTCAGAAATGAAATGTATTGTGAAAGACAAGTATATAACCACAGATGACAGTTTTTATGACATTCCATTCATCATCTTCTGGCCCAAAAATCATCCAATTTAGATTCCCTCTGAAGAGCTGTAATTTGAGCATCAATCTCAGCACAACACAGCCACAGCCGTCTTCTGAGGCCTATTGACGAGTATGTGTGTGTGTGTGGGGGGGGGGGGGGGGTTTGGTGCTCTGCTGTGTGTTTGTGGTTCTGGGGGCTGACTGAATGTTGTGAGCTAGTGTGTTGAGTTGGCCTGCAGCCTCTATGCAGACTGGCCAGAGGGTTGAGTGCTTAGAGAGAATCAGTCATGTTCTGTCAATGGAAACCAAAGAGTTTTTACAAGAGCAGAGCACTGCACTCAAGAGCCTCTGATGGAAACTACAAGGAAGAAAAGCCCTGTGCCCTCACCAGAATCTACAGCTCTGCATCCTGAGAATCGAATTCCCCACATTCAGTTCTCTGGCAGCAGTGTTGCTGTAGTGTCTCACCTACAGACTCTTTTCCTTGTCAGTAATCATGAGAGAAGAGTCGGGGGGAGAATGGAACCTTTTTTAATATGGCCTTGTCTAGTTCCTTTGCCCAGCGTCATGAAGACTGCCGAGCTGTCAAGCCTAGCAGGGAGGCAGTGGAGCCACTGCTCTGTTGTCATGGTTTCAGAGCTCTGAGGCAAAAAAAAAAAACTGAATGGGAAGATGTCATCAAGATGTTTTTTTTTTTTAACCATGCTGATGTTCATGCATACATTTACACATGATTAATAGTCCCAGCAGCCAGCAGCCAGCAGCTCAGCACCTCACATGAGATGTGTCTCCCCGTCAGGGGGGTGACCTCCGCAAGGCTGACCTGTCTTTCCTGTGGGGCATGGTGCTTATTTGGTCAAGGACATATGGAGAGGAAGCCCTCCTGGAGACGCTCATTAATCTGCTCTGCTTTTTGTGCCCACTCCACCTGGGTGGGCAGATGTGTGCTAAGAAACTAGAGCAACCAAGCAGTTCTCACTCACCCACACTGAATCAACTCTCCACCTCCAGGCCTATATATATATATATATATATATATATATATATATATATATATTTGTGTGTATGTGTTTGGAAGTGTAGTAGAGGCTGTAGTCTGTAAACTGTATGTGTGTGTGTAACTCCAGCCAGCCCTAGCCTCAGGCGCTATTGCACGGGAGGTTCTAGTCAGGTGGGCTGAGGGAAACAAATGGAGGAGAGAGAGCAGAGAAAGGGCATGGCATCCCACTTTGCAGACACAACATGAAAAATGATGTCATTTGCGGCCTAAATTGTCTGGAGTGCACCCCTCCCTGACCAATTCCGAGCCCACGTTTTACAGCCTGCGATCAAATACTCCCTCAACTGCACTTAGAAGTTGTTAATGTCGACATCTTTGCTTGTTTCCAAAATGTAATATTCCCACGCCAGCCATTCCTTTCCCTCCTCCGTTCCCCTCTCTCTTTCCTTGGGCAGGCACTCAATCCCTGCAGGTCACGCTGCTCCTCCAGAGAGCCCTGCTTCCTGTGGCCAACTTTCAGCACCTTAACTGCGCTCCCCAGGGCCCGTGGCCTTTTAAGCCACTGACTGATAATGGTCGCCTGTGCTGCGGATGCGTGAAGTCTGTCATCATTCATAACATTATGCTGATTGGCCATAGAGCATGTCTCCCCTCCAATTGCACAAAATTTCCCCAGCACTGGTCCAATAAAAAGCTGGCTGCACATGCCAGAGGAGTGCAGACACTGCGTGAGTTTACTATGCATTACTTTGACCTAAGAGGGAATTTGCATTGAATTAAAGCGCAGCACTCATCCTGGCTGTGTTGGCTGTTAGCTGAGCCTCTAGGAGTGGGCAGCTGCTCTCCTCTAGGCGTGATGAATCTGCAGTGTGCCAGACCGGTCAGCCATGTGTGTCATAACAGCTGTGATTAGCATGTGTTTAATATTGATAAGGCTTCTGTCTCTGCTGACATTCAAGAGTCTATTTGTCGTTCTCTTAGAAAGTGCAGTTGCAGTTGGAAGTTGTTTTGTGTCATGATTAAGCACTGTGACTTTGTCAGCTTTAATCTGAACGAATATTTTCTTCTTTTGTGAACATCTGCTAAATACATATGGTGCTTAACTTTCCATAGATCTTTTAATAGACCCTAGAGTCAAAAATCTGATATTGATTTTCCAATAGAGTGGCTTTCCTTGAATATGTGGAGAGCTTAGATTTGTAATGAGAGCTTTTATGATATTCATCTTGTTGATGAATTGAGATAGTAAACCTCGGAAGACCAATGGGGTGTCGTTAATATACTCTGATTTATTAAAGCCAATATTCAACCATGAAGCAAGTTTTTTTCATGCTGAAGTTGCAGTTGTGTTAAAACATTTGTATTATTCTGAGGTTGGTGCTAAGATAGCTAAATGAAGCATATAGAGATGGATTGCCCTACTTCATGTAAAAAAACATTTAGGGTCTCCTGTAGTCTTTTAGTCACTCTGTCTGTTTTTACATCTAGAAAGCCAAACACCCTCTCTCTCTCTTCTCCTCTTTTGCAGTGTGTGAGTCACACACAGAGATGGTCTCCAGGGCATGGTGCCTATGTGCCCAAGTTTGAGCTGAGGGCTGGACTGTGCTGAGTTGTGCTGGCTGTGCTGAGTTGTGTTGGTCTGTGCTGGACTGTGTTGGACTGTGCTGGGCTGTGCTGGGTAATGCAATGCTGTGCTATGAGGCGTTGTCTGCTCCAGCACACTGATGTTTCCCAGCTGTGGGCCGGGCTGCAGCCAGCTATGGCTGTGGCCTCTCTGGGGCTGGAGGGAATGACAGGACAGCAGTGGAAGAAAGGCAGGGGAGGAAATAGATTGGGTGGGCTGACGGGGTTGGTGTGTGTGTGTTTGTGTGTGTGTATGAGCAGTGCCCATGTTCCACCTTGCTGCTGCCTTGGACCCCCAGGAAATAACACATCAATCTCCGGTCAAAGCAGAGTCTGCTGGGAACGTAGGGACCCTGAGGAACACAGCTCAAATGAGAGGGTTGTTGTGTCACACCATCAGCCCCCATACAGCTAATAAGCTTGCTCCTTTATCCACAAGCTAAAGAGTTTGCTGACTGACAAGCTACTGTGGGATGATGAAGTAGCTCTGCTTGGCTACACTTGCCGACATGGAGCTGGGCTATGGCAGCACTCTCATCCACTTTGTTGAGCTTATTGAGTGTCAGTAAATTTGGCTCCTTTTTGAAGCCTGTTCAGCTCCTCTCTCCTCTGACACACTTGGAGAAAACACTGCTTGCGGAACATCAGAAATTCCATCCAAAGTTACATCCAAACTATCAGCCTCTTGCATGAAAACGTTTTCATAGCTTCAAGGAGCATGAGGGTGCAATGCTCTGATTAATGACATGCAAACTAAGGGGACGTAAGCCCGGTGTTTCTCTTAGATGAGCTGAGCTGCTGTGTTGCCGGCAGCTGTGCTTCACTCAGTTTTCAGCCCATCTCTCGTGAGGCGGAGGAGAAGGCATAAAAGTGTGTTTGCCTAAAAAGAGGAATTTGTGGGAGCAGGAATGTGGTGCTTCCAGGCATTGGCAGGTCTGAAGTGCATCACTTAATCTCTTTAATCTCCTGCCTGGCTCTGCTCTGTTTGTGTTTGACACATCAACCCCTGTCTGGGCGTCAGCCTGGAATACTGAGTGCTGTGCCACTCTGCCATGACGCCAACTCCTGCTTAATTAGGTGCTTATGGCAGCGGCTAATCAGCCGTGCCCAGGCAGCAGGCTCTCAGGAAGGCGTAGCAAACATTGCACTAGCCATGCTGCTAGCCACAGTGACAGGAATTTAAAGGTAGTCTACTGGTTGGCCAGTCAGGTGAGGTGCAGGGGATGTACCAAAAGATAGACAGCATCTGACTGTGGCCAAAGTAAGAGTGGCACACATAAATCAAATGAGTCATTTCCCTTTCTCAGTGCTGTACTTTTTTGCCTACTCCTTTGTCAAACTGGAGGCCAGGGATTCATTTTTTGCCACCATTAATGTGAGCCCTACCCACCCTAATACAGAACACAGAATATAGGAGTGTGACTATATTTAGGCATATACAAGGTCTTTAAATAAGGTCTATAATAACCATAATGTTTTAAAATGTTAGAATGTGAAGGATGGCAGTGTCTCAGCATTGTTTTGAAGACAGAGATGGGGCTCTCAGAACCTAACTATATGAGCTGCTTGAAAGGGGGAGCTATAATTGCACTCCCATATCTGTTCATCATTTAAAGTGAATTGGATGTGTATGCGTCCAGCCACACTGAGGTTTTACTAGAATCCCCTTGCTGCCAGGAGGAAATACTGACACTTCCCATCCATCAATCATGTGCTCTTAGTCTTGCAGCTGAGGCTCTCATTCGGAGAGAAGGGCAGACCTTAGATTGAACGACACCCAGAAAGTTCCGCAGGCCACATCACAGAGCCCCATGTCAAAAGAATCCATTAAACACCACAAGGCTGCTTTGCCACTGACATTTGACCTTTCTTTTCTGAGGCTCTCAGGCTACAAAGAGAAGATTAGCATCAGTGGACATCCAGTGGAACTCAGAATTGATTTAGTTTTTTGTGTCACTCACCCCCAACGGTCAAGCCATTCATTCAAGTAGATTTCTAAAGATCTTAAAAGAAATGAAATAATAATAAATAATAATAGCTGCATTCAAATGTGTTCTGGACTAGATGAGTAATTTGTCTTTTTCTCTTTCTTTTTATCGATAACGGTGGTTCCCTCCATTCCTGTGATCGCTTCTTCAGGTAAGAGTGATTCTCTCTCTCCCCTTGTGCACTCATACAGACACACTTCAGCAGCCCTTTATGACACTCTCACTGCACACATGCAAAGTAATTACCTTAAGAAACTTGTCTATTCTGCCTGTTCTGCACAGTGGCGACTCCACACGTTTCTAATGTTCACTCTACTGTTTTACATTGCTGCTGCTAATGAAAAGAAGCATGAAGCAGAACCATTTTATGTTACAGGCTTACCTGGCAGATACAACTTGGATGAATAAGAACAAACATCTAATGCTTAACTGTACTATGTTTTTTTTCTTATTAACATCTTGCTTCTTATTAACATCTTGCTGTCAAACATGGCTAACTCTGTGTGTCATAGCACACAGTGTTCCTTTAGTAATCCCACAGAAGCGGAGTAATCAAAGATCTTTGCTAATATTGCAAAGTAGACACTGCATTTGCCCTTGTAGTGTTTCTAATTGGATTTGTATCAGCATGTTATCCAGAGAATCAGTCAGAAATGCTATGAAGGATGAAATACCTCTTACTATAACCTCAGACTGACAGTTTGAAGTACAGTAAAAGTTTCCATTAACACTGGACATTAGAGGTAATGGTCTGAGTTCAATTCCAGCTTGAAAGATGAATTGATCTATTCTGCTTACCATCTAGACATGGAAGTTTAGTAAGTGCTGTTTGTTACGGTGCTTCTGGTGGCATTTGACAATTATTAATCCCAATCCCAGTAAATGCTTGGGCAGAGGAGAGGGTCTGTAATAAGGAAGGAGGTGTCTTCAAAGCTGCAGTAATTTCATGTCCATCGCTTATCAAATGGGAAATGTGACTCTGGCTCCATGCTTATTAACTCCAAGGTTGTGGTAATCAGCCCTTTGTAATGGATGACTGTGCGGTGAAATACTCAAATGCCCTTAACAAAACACCCTGGGCTTGTTGCCGTAAATCAATGAAATGGATACTCCACATGCAGAGATACCCTTGGCCGCTGGGACTGCGGCAACCGTGGGGATGGAGATGAATATTCTGATTTATCAGTTTCTGCCCCCGCCGCCCCGCCGCTCTGATGGAATGGGTGGCGGGCGGGCTGCTCCCCGGGTGCACTGCGTGCCTCAGCACCAGGGACACTCCCACCCCTCACCCCACCCCCTTCTTCTGCAGCCCTCCCTCTCAGTATTCTAATGAACGCTTTCCCAAATTTGTCATGGACACACTCTCCAATCAGACAGTTCCATTCATCAGAGCAAAGGCCTCTCCTCAGCCTCACCCTCTCCCTCCCCCCCCCCCTCCCTCTCTTTCTCTTGGGTTCTAAAGACAGACATCTGCTCTAGCATACTGCAGGAGCCTCTAATGGTGGGAACTGGCACACACCATACATGTAGTCACAAGAATCACAGTTTTCAACTTCTACCTGCTTCTTGTTCTGTTGAAGAGCATTACAACAGTTCCTGGTCAGTAGGAGTGCAGCGGTCACACTTTTGTGTGACACTATCCTACTACCTGCCAGAAATGAGATGTTACACAAGCATTTTACTTGGCATAATCTCAAGGCAATTTACTAGACTTTACTAGATTTTGCATTGCTTTATATAACAGTAAGCCTTATCAATATAGCATACCTTGGATTGTCTTTTAAGGATTAAGTCTATGCAATTAAATTTAAATTCAGTTTTAGTTTCTGGTTTAAAATGGCATGTCATCTTAAAAAGAAATGTGTTATGTAGTGACCACAGTAATTACAGCTGACTTGCTATAATGTGCATTTATTATGGCTTTCAGCGATTCCCACTGCAAATGGAACAATAAAGAGCTCAGTGAAGTCTGTAATGACACCCTGTTACTGGTCAGTGATGCACAACAGATTTATAGGACTCAAAGTGTGCAGATTTTATTTGCACTCAGCCCTTAGGTCCAAAGCCTGGTAAAATAGGATCAGAAGAAGCAGGGTGACCTTCAAAACTCAGGCTAAATGCGTAGTAAACCCTGGGCAGTTTTTTGTGTAGCTCTCACCTACAGGCTAGTCTTTCACATCAGCTGCTGGCTGACCCTGTTTCCTTGCCAAAATAGGGCTGAGTGTAGTGGCACGGCCCCACAGGGAGAGCAGGAATGGGACTGTGGCAGAAGTGGGGTGAAGGGGTCCAGAGATAATTCAGCGTTTGTCTCTGCTTGGTGAGGTAATGTAACTCAAACCCTCCTATGAGTTTCTGTCTGCTGCAGTCAAACAAAAGGATGTCTGCACACATGTTCTGACATGCTGGAACTTTCTATCTTTCTGTACAAGTTGTGGAGCCGTCAAAAACAGTACCTACAGTGTAGCAGGAGATTTGTGAATAATACACTGTCAGAATCCAAATAAATCTACCTAGTAAATTGTCTAGTGGAAATGATGGTCAAAAAGCATCAGAGGACATGACACTGCCATACCCTTCAACACAGTTAACCAGTACAAACCTTTGGAATGAGGCACTCACTTTTTTTCTGAGCCATAACTTTCAGGACCCATTTAGACTCATGTAGCTCAGAGACATTTGTGCTTTGCTACATTTCCAGCCAGCAGTTATTAAAAGCTCCAAGTTCACAAATGACCATAAATGACCCTTGTGGTCTGTGCAATGTGGCCTCCTGCCATGGAGCTGTTGCAGTAGGGATCTGACCATGGGTGACAGTAATCATAGCGTAGGCCCACACTGAAACGCAGCATGCTGCCACATTAGTGCTTTTCCATGGCTAAGTCGCTGGCTCAAATCAACTCATCTGTTTGCAGAATTAGAGAATAAAGTTGACAATGAGAAACAAATTGAGAAGGTTTAACCCCAATTTCAGATCGTTCCTGTTTTTACCAGCATCCCAGCACCTGTTTATGTAAACTCATTAGTGATGTGCATATGCATTGTATCTTATTTAATGAATTGTATTTTTCATGGTTTGCTTCTTTGGTCAATGCTTTCTCAGTACTTTAGAGTCAGTGATTCATAGTGCCACAACCAGTTTGAAGCAAAGAGAAGAAGGTGTGTGTTTTTGAGTAGACTCCGAGTGCTTGCGTGGGTAGGTGATGATGGAATGAATGCTGTTAGCTCTGCACCATGAACCTGTCAATCAAGACCAGTGTTTCTCCACTCGGTTTAAGCACAAGATTATCCTCTCCACTTCTTGCGCTCTCACCAGCAGCTGCCAGACACTGCGCTCAAAGAGCACCACATGTGCAAAGCTTCTACCAGAGGAAGAGCAGCACTCATGTATTGCACTGCATTTTAGATAGAGACATTGCTGTCAAGACGGCAGAGCTTTGCTACACATCAACATTTAATTTGATATGGAAAGAAAGGATGGCAAAAAATGAAAAATGACAAAATAGTGAAACAATGAGAAAGGAGGTTGTGAAGAAAAAGTAGCTGGTTTGAACTCCTAGCGTGTAGTCAGGAAGCACTCAGCCAAAGGAGAATCAGAGGGAGGTCTGACTTTTCCCACCACCATCACTGAGAGCGCAGAGACACTGTATACTGGCTAATGACTGTGAATCAGAAGAGCAGTACACATTACAGGCTCCAGGGGACATGCAGTCTCCCACTCAAGGCATGCTGGGAACTATTCCAGTCTCTTCCTCATGTTTGTGGAAGATTCACCACTCCTAGCACATTGTGTTTAATATCTGAAGTAGGTCTTTGATTCTTTTCTGATTCTTTTCTATTAGTGGCACTGCTGCTTGTAGCAGATTAAGATTGCGTGTGAGTGTTTAACTTACACTAGGTCTATAAAGCAAGGACATTCTTTGCTCATTAGTGGAACTGTGATTCACCCATAAGGACCAGGAGGACCAAGTGGTGACTGAACACTGTAGCATCATAGTGGTTGGATCAGACTGGTACAGAGCACCTGTGTGTATGTTTGTGGGGTCAGACATGCAGATGTTCATGACACTGAGCTGTTGCGTGTCAGGTAGACTATAACGGACTCAAGCCTAGAGCTTCGCTCAGGTTTATAGAACTGCTCTGATGAGCTGTGACTGGGGTGGACTACTTGAACTGTAAGATTATGTGAACAACTGTAAAGGATTGTGCTGCGCTTCAGTGGGCAGTGCTGGATTTCATCCACTGCCTTGTCTGTTCGTTGAGCTGCTTAAAAGCGGATCACATAATTTTGAGGCGGAGGGAAAGACAGATGATGAGAAGAATGGGAAGAGACGTTGTCAGAAGTCACAGCCGACAAAGGGAGTCAGAAAAACACAAAGCAATCAATTTTCTTTTCCTCTGAGTCAGTCTACTGCAGAGACAGGAGAACAGGAGGGGAGAGGCGGGGTTGAGGAACGAGGGACTATCGGGAACAGAACGTATGAGGAGCGAGGGAGGAAGGGGAGAATAAGAGGTATGAGGAACGAGAGACTATGGGGAGAATAAGGATGGGGAATGTAGGAGGCAGCTGTGCAGTGGGTGGGGGGGCTGGAGTGGGGGAGTCTCGCTGGCACATGGCGGCGATGAAGTCAGTGTGAGCATGTGCAGGTGCTGTGGGTTGGGTCCGAGTCCTGATGCAGGCCCTTGCTCCGTCTGTTTTCCCATAACACCCCTCTGCTCAGCTGGCCAACACAGCATTACAGGCAGATTAGACAGAGGAGACATTTTCGATTGATACCCATGGTCCTGCTTCATCACTGTAAAGTAGATAAGAGCTAGTGTCACTCAGTGTCTATTCAAAATACTTTGAGAGTGCAGACCTAAGTCATAAATTCAATTGAAAGCAAAGGAGGCCGCACTATGCATATTTTACTTTTATTGCACAGACGCGTTTCGGCGCGTGCCTTCAGCATGCAAACAATTTAACAATGTAGCCAATCTTAAATACCCACACCCATTAATCACCCCCCATTAACATCAACCGATGACATTGTCCGGTCCAATCATAATCCAAACAATCCATTAGTTCACCTATATATATATATATACAAACCTACATGCATATTCATACATACAATACATACATACAATTGGACATACAGTATACTCATAATTGCATTTATAAAAAACAACATAAAGCAGCCCACAAGGGCACATTATTAAATACAATACGAAAGTAGATAAACAAGTGATTCTGCCCTTTACTCTGTATGTTCATCACTGACAATCATTTGCTGTTGCTCTGAGATGAGACAAGTGATTATTGCTCCAGCATGGCCTTGTTTCATACCTCTGTGTGTGCGTTTGTGTGTGTATGTGTGTGTGTGTTTGTTTGTGTTTGTGTTTGTGCTTGTGTTTGTGTGTGTGCGTTGCCATGGTACCCCATTCACTTTATGAGAGCTTATCTCTATTGACACATCTCAGTGAGTGATGCCAGGCCTCTGTTAGAAGCCCACTACAACAATGGCCTTCTTCCCCTCCTCTCAGTGCTGTGCCTGGGATTAAAGGCCTGTGAGCGTGCAGAGGTTCTGTATGCATGGTGTCTTGATCCATGCAGTTGAGCAAGCAGCAGACTAGATGATGGCATATGGTAATAAACTTGGGAAGTCAGCTTTCTTTGTGTGTAAGTCTAGCAAACGCATTGCTTTTTGCCGCTGGTGTGATTGTTCTCTTATCCGTGGAAGAGCGTGCTGCTCCATAAATTATTCATGGGAAATAGATCAATAAAAGTGTGGATCAATGGGAGGCTGAGTGATGGTGGGAGACTGTGTGGAGCTGACAGGTTGGCATTTCACTTGCACTGTGACAGGGCATCTTCTGATAACAGTGTTTACTTTGCAGATAGGCTCTTTTCTTCATCTCGCCCTGACATATCGCAAGTCAGTGTAGGCTAAGCCTATAAGTTTTAATTAATGCTGTTTGCTGCATGTCCACTCTGATCTGGGAACAGGCAGGTCCGTGCAGACAGTGCAGGTGTCATTGCAAGGACGGCTCGCTAAGTTACAAGGATTCATTTAATGCCAATAGAGTGTGGTGCTACTGGTAGAATGCCAGGCAGAAGACAGCGCTGTCAGCAGGCTGACCACATTAGCCGTAAGGCCTAATTACATAGCCCTACATCTCTACCGCCCTACAGCATGAGAAGTCCATTTCCATGACAAAGCCTGGACTCATCAGCCAGGCACACAGATGAAAGCCCTACAGTATGAAAAGAATTGTCATGGTCACAGATTTATGTCCCAGATTCTCTCCACTTAAAAGGTGTAAGAACCCTTTCAGATCTTTTTCAGAATAGTGTTATTTTTGTACATAGGACTTGTCTTGGTTGTACAGGATGCATGCACATTCATTTGTCCTAAATATATGTATTTTCTCTGTCATTATGGAAATGTTTACTGCTGCTATGTATAATGCTAGTCTTAATAATAGCTTGTTCAGTTTTAGGACACAAGCCTTGTGGGCATGTTTCTGGACAGGTCAGGACTGGCAGAAATATCTGGACCATGCCACCCCGCTTTGGAGTCTTTATTTGTGGTGTGGGTGTGGGCGAGGGGGTTTTTGTCTCCGTCCGAGATGAAAGCCTGGCCATGAGACGGAAGGAGATGGCATTTTAGGGAGAAAATGGCCCATAAACTGGAAACAAGCCATTGCTTTTCTTTCTCGGGGTTTGGAAGCCAAGCACAGAGAGGTAGCACATGGATCCTCATGTGAAGGGCCCGCTTTGTGGTCCTGGTGCTGATATGACCAGTCGGGAGGTGGCGAGCACAAAGGCAAGGCTACTGTTCTCCAAGCACATCAATCCCCGGTGCCTCTCCAAACAGTAGGCAGGCAGGCAGGCAGGCAGGCAGGCGAGCGGGAGAGTCAGCCTCATGCCAAATCCTCCTCCTCTATGGCCCTGCTTTGGAGCCATGTTCCTCCCTCTTAACTCCAGGATAATACTGCAAGCCTTTCACCCACCCTTTCTTTATCTCTCTCTCTTGCGTTTCTTTCTTTTTGTATGTTCCTCTCTCGCTCTCCCTCTCTCTCTCTCTCCATCAGATTGGCTGGTGTGCATGTGTACAGCTCTAAGCCAGTACCGGTGGCAAACCTGTTCCTCTGCACTCTGCTGACACTCCAAGATGTTTTTCCCATTTAGCACATAGAAGATTAGCACATCGCATTGTAACACTGAGTGTGGGGGTCTGATCATGGCACAATTGAATATGTAACACCTCCTGTAGGCATGCTGTTTTGAGGCACGGGGAGGGAGAATTTGCAGATGCATTCTCATCTTGTGTTGGTAAAGACCAGAGAAAAAATAATCTCTTATCAAAGGCAGCAGCTTTCCTAAGAAAGCTTTAGATTATGGGTTTGTTCTCTTGAGAATGCAAGCTTGGGCCTGATGGGCTCTGACATGTACTGGGAGTGCAGTGGTGTCCACAGCTTTTTTATTTCTCCAAGCCAGATTTGTGAGGAGAGATGTGCAAATTGGCATGCTTGAGGAGTCCAGGCTGCTGGAGTGGTGGAGGAGATGGACCCTCACTTCTCAAAGTCACAGAAAGTCCATCACCTTGGCGTCAGCAGAGGGTGAATTGGGAGAAGGGAGGGAGAGCTGAACAGAGCACACACACACACACCACCACCACCACCACCACCACATAGCCAACACTAAGACAAGGCCCCAGGACCCAGTAAACATGAGTTTGGCACAACTACCCCCCCTACACACACACACACACACACACACACACACACACACACACACACACACATACACATACACACACACACACACACCCTCTGTGCCAGCTTCTATCATCATCAGCCATCACACACTCAGCCCATCCACACGCTCACTCACACTCACACATCTCCCTCATTCACCCATTCACCTTTCAGCCACCCTTTCACCAGCTGTCATAATCCCCATCAAACACAGATACTGTCATCCGAACAGCAACACTTTCTATCAGACATTCATTCACTCTCTTCCACATTCTCTTGCTCTGGGTGGATACCAATGCACCCAGTAACCCTGAGCGCTGAACCCTTTAGACTTAACACTCCCTTAATGTTTTAACGGTTCAGGGTATAGGTTTAGGGGAGCATTAGCAGTCAGCTCACCCACTCACACCCTTCCTCCACCCTTACTCTCTCCACACTCCACACACACACACACACACACACACACACACACACACACACACACACACACACACACACACACACACACACACACACACACACACACACACACACAGGGATATCTCCATGCCTCAGCCTGCCAGCCAGCCGGAGCTGAAGCATGTGCTGCGTGCTCAGAAGGGACTGGTGCTGAATGAAATCTTAACTTAATCAAATAGATTGTTTTTCTGCTCCGATTTAATGACAATCGTTCCTCATTACTACAGACGGCTTACGGCTTAATTGTGCTCTTTCTTCCAGAGACCTTTAATTCCCTACATGTAATTATCCCATAACATGGATGTGAAATAATTGTTAGAGCAAGTTTGGTGTGTTGAGCATGGCGAGTTCAACTGTCTATTTCATGGCTGTTTATGTCACCTTACATAATTGAGTGTGAATCATTGCCACAGAGTGCCAAGCCTTGCCTCCGAGGTGTCTGTTTCCAGCCCATGTAAAACACACACCAGTCAGTCCCAAAGGCACTGACACACACACACACACACACACACACACACACACACACACACACACACACACAGATATGCACACACATATGCAGACATGCACACATACACACACGGCCACATGTGCACGTGCGCACATGCCCACGTATGCACATCCACACTGTAATATGCCCCAGTAGTGTAGGCAGTAGGCAGACTTGAGGGGCTGCCAGAGGGGGTGTGCTGTGGTTGGAGCCTTCCCTAATGGACCAGAGGTGCCAAGTTCAGAGTCTCTCAGCACTACTGCTCTCCCACGCTCTACACACATGCACACATGCACACACACACACACACACACACACACACACACACACACACACACACACACACCACTCATACATATACACATATACTTCACCACACATACGCATACACCTACTCATACATGTTCTTTCAGAGATATTGTCTCACTCTACTTTTCCCTAATGCTTAATGTGTAATGTTCTCTCTCTCTCACTTACACACATACACATTATACTGATATTCAACCACATTTTCCTGAAAAATATTAGTTTTTGCACAAAATTCCGCTTCCTGGGGTTGTTATATTTTTATTTGACACCTCATTTGCTGTGAACCGTGAGCAATATGTTACAGTCAAAGCTAATGGCACCATTCAGTCATTTGACAGCTATCAAGTGTGTGTGTGTGTGTGTGTGTGTGTGTGTGTGCATGCATGCGCCTGGGTGTGTTTATGCATGATTACACGCGTACGTGTGTGTGTGTGTGTGTGTGTGTGTGTGTGTGTGTGTGTGTGTGTGTGTGTGGAGCAGCCGGGTGGGTTTGGTCAGTGGAGGAATACTGTGATAGGTGTGGACATCCCAGCTGCAACAAGGAATGTGTGACAAGCCATAGAGCATGATTAGAGGGCATGAGGACAGAGGGGGCAGTAGCTCACTCGCTCTTTAAAACACCCAGTAGATCACTCTTTAAAACTGCCCCAGTAGTTCACTCTTTAAAACTCCCCCAGTAGTTCACTCTTTAAAACTCCCCCATTAGTTCACTCTTTACAACTCTACCTTTTTTTGTTTGTTTATTTCTAGTGTTTCTAAAGTGCTTTGAAAGTATCACCCCATGTTGCTCTTCTGACATCACAGTAATTCTGTCAGGCCAGAATAAGCCTGGAACAACGTTGCGTCTCAAGGCCTGAGGAGTGACTGAGGGCAGGCTCTGGGGCTAGGGGTGGGGTTAAGGGTGGAGGTGGGCTGTCTCAGAGTGGGAGGGTGTAGATGTGACATGGTGAACTCTCCCCCCTAATGCCTCTGTCACCCAGCTTATTCCCCTCACATGTGCTTCCTGAAGCCCACAGAGAGAGTGGACAGAAAGCAACAGCACTTCAAGAATGAGTACTTGGAAGAGACAGAGAGAGAGAGAGAGAGAGTGTGTGTGTGTGTGTGTGTGTGTGTGTGTGTGTGTGTGTGTGTGTGTGTGTGTGTGTGTGTGTGTGTGTTATAGTGGTGTCTGAAAGGACTTCCTCAAACGCATTGTTAGGGACGGCCTCAGTGGCGTGTCAGTGAACTATTTCCTGCGTAATGGAAGCCCCGGGAACTGAGCCCAGTCTGGAGCTGGCGCTGGAGCACATTCCCCTCTCAGGGTGAGGAGACACTGCCAGACTCACCACCACAGTGGGGCAGCACCAGTGCCGCTTCCACACTCACTCACTCGCTCACTCGCTCACTCACTCGCTCACTCACTCACTCACTTACTCACTCACTCACTCACTCACTCACACACACACTAACCACTCACTGCCTCTCATCATTCCTCTCTCTCTCTCTCTCTTTCCCACCCATCCCCATGTTCACTCTCTCCCTCTCTCCTGCTCACTCATGTCATTCCTGCTGTCACGGACTCTCTTCTTGTCTGGCTGTTTTCTTACTCAGTTCATTCCTGCGCCTCCTCCATGCTGTGCTAGCCTCTCCACCTTTGAGCTGAAGTGTGTTGATCATTCATCACTGGGGGACTGGCGTTTGGAACAATAACACTGTCTGACTTGAAGAACTTTACAAGGTCATAGAGGTGGGGCTGCCTCCCTGGACTCTCTCTCTCTCTCTCTCTCTCTTTCTTCCTCCCTCCCTTCTTACCTCCTATGCGGACTACTTCTGAAGAGCATGGTAGACTAAGCAGAGTCAGGGAAGAGGTGTATTAGTGGAGGTCACATTAGACAGGTGGAAGAAGGATCAGACTCTGGAACAGGAGGTTGAGAAAAACAAAACACAGAAGTGAGAGATGATGAAGGACAGGAAGAGGGTTTTTCCCTCGCAGGGTATTGGAAGAATGCATCCTGTCTAGTGTGCAGGACATTACACACACACACACACACTACACACTCTTTCACACCACATACACACACACACTACACCCACAACATCCACAGACAACGGAAATCATGGGAGACATGTCATGGGAATGTTTGTGTTAGTGCACTGCATGCAAACAGGATCAGAGGAAGATGGGATGAGTTGCTGAGAAAGAGAGGATGGAGGAGCAGAGGCCAAAGAGCAGGGGGCTACAAGAGAGGGGGAGGAAGAGGGGAGAAATGAGGGGAGAGGGAGATATGAGAGAAGAGTGTTGTCTAAGCGGTCCATGAAAGAGACTCCAGTGGGCAGACAGGCCCAGCAGAAGGCCATCACTGCCTCCATGTCTGTGGCCTCTCTCTGCAGGAGGTCTCTGAACATGCCAAGCTCACACTAATGGCCTCCATTATGGCCTCAAATATCACACATAGGGGAATTAGAATTACTCAATGTCTCCACATTAGCACAAGTATCCTTTGAGATGTGTTACACATACACACACACACTCACACACACACACAAACATACAAACTCACACCCACATACAAATGGGTAAGTGAAACTTTGGAAGGGGAGGGTTTGAAGCTAAGACAAGTCCAAGAGTCCATGGTTAGATGGACATTCATTTTGCCATCACATCCAAAACCTCTCCACAGTTTCCACACCACAAGAAGGATTATCACAATGTTAGAACACACTGTCCCAAGTGCTGCACTCTAACTCTAGGGACTGTTAAAATAAGGGAATAATGCAGAATTGTTTTTTATGTGCTAGTCTTTTAGTTTACTAAAAATATTTTAAAATGTAGAGCCAGTAATATTTCATAAATGCTTCCTCTTTCGAAAGAATAATATTAAAGCCCCATAGTGGAAATAGGGGGAACATGGGAGGCAAACACACAGGCTCTGTTGAAATGTTTCAATTATGGCACAAGGAGATTAAAATATGTCAAATTGATTCAAATGAATGAAATAGACAGTGTGATGGCTAATTATTCTATTGGATTTAACATGGTCTCGCTGGAACCACAGCCACTTTTAATCCTGTTTGCTTTTAGTGTGGGGGCTTTGGGCAGTGAACAGGCCCTTGGAGAGCCTTGATTTAATTATGAGTCTGCCTCTGAAATCTGTACCATTCCACTCTTGTTGCGTAAATAATCATGCAGGAGAACTTTAATATTGAGTCTTAATTCAGATCTTATTGCCTCATTCTCCCAGTGTATTTGTCTGCTCTGCTGCTTTCTTCCTGTCAATAAGGCCATTAGTCTGTGGTGCTCAGGGTAGGACTACAGTTCCTCAACCTCAGGATGGATGTGCTGCTCCTCAAGCAGTATAGCTTTCAAAGGATGGATCATTTTACCCTACTTCTTGTAGGCTATTTACTGTCATTTTCTGTTTTGGGGAGTAGGTTGCAGCATTCATTTCATTACATTTGAATAGAAATTATTTCTGTGGAGCCAGTGGCAGTTGAAATGGCCTCCAGGTGTTTTTCAGAGGCCAGACCAGCATGATGGAGTGACTGAGAGAAGAGGATGGAGGGAGGAAGGGAGGGAGACCCTGAGATGGATGAGTCAGGGTGAAGCGGCGTGTGGAGGCCAATTAACGACCTTGTTAGGACGGAAGCTGGGAGCCAACACAGGCCTTTGATGTCGGATGGGGTGGGCTGTGCTTCTGGGGCTGCGGATTTTCTCATTTAGCCTCATTTCCTGCAGACGTTTGTGGGGCTGGAGGTGAGGATGCGGCAGTCATGTGATCCGCTGTACTCGGCCAGCACCACCACTACCAGAACACAAAACACAAATCAGCGTCCTGCTTGAGTATTGCACACATCCTGTCACCTTTGATTCAAGGTAATTAGTTGACTTCCACTTTCCTGTGTATTTATTTGGAAGGCATGCTTTGACGGCTAACCACGCCGCAAGAGAAAAAATCTCTCTTTCCATCTCGCAAGTGCTCGTCTTGCTTCTGTGAATGTTGGACTCCTTCCGAATCCATGCAGTAGCATGACTACAGATGTGCCCAGCAGCAGTGGTTGTGGCAGGGGCCCAAGCAAACACACAAGATCAACAGCTCCTTATTTGTTCTGGCGCTGCACCTGAGTCAGTTTGCTCTGGGCTGAGAGAGGGAGCCTAGGCTCTCTTCTCCTCTCCTCCCCTTCTTCACTAGGGCACACTCCCACTGCCTGGGCTCACATTTGTTAGGTCTGATGGGAAACGTCTCCTTGGCATTGCATGCAGAAAGACCTAATACTTCCACTACAAGTGATGGAAAGAGAGAATTCTCTCTATCTATTTTTCTCACTCTTCTTCCCTGTCTCCGAGTTCTCTAGTCTATCAAGCTGCCATATTTGCTTTGCTGTTCCCTGGTGTGAAGTAGAAAGATGCTAAATCTGGAGTGTTCTCTCAACTCCTCCAAAACGCCAAACAAAGCAGCACAGGCTCTCATTGACACAGCTCTTGTATGAAGGTTCCTGAAACAACATAATTATTAGCTCTTGAGGCCACAACTGCTACCTCTCTGCACATGGAGCTCAAAACAATGAGGTTTTCATTCCAGATAAAAGGTGGTGATGTTCAAGTGGCTGTTTGAGTGGCGATCTGTTGTCACGTCTGCCAGAGCTGTGTGCCTCTTGGAGTTTTATTGGCCTCGACAAATGACCTTCCTGTGCTTATTGAGCTGCCCTTTTCCCATCCCATGAAAATGTCATTTGGCCGCTGAACTGGCAGTGGGATTTAAAAACGTCACAGTGGGCCATCAATGATGGGGTGATAACGAGCTGTTTATGAACTCCCACACTAAGAGCTGTCAGGTGCCAGGGTGGCTCTGTTTGCAGATGCCTTCAGGGCGGGAACTCCCCACTACTGTTTGACTCCTGCCCGTCATCACAGGAGAGCTGCACTGAAGCTCTTAAAGCCAACCATCCATGGCTTTTAATATTGAGGAGCTACTTTGTCACTGCCAATATTCAGAAAGGATCCAAAAATGCTTCTCTGGTTTTCTCCTTTTATGTTTTTTTTTTTTTGCTCTTTTAATAGAAGTGTTTCTGAGGTGCGTAGCGCTCACAGGGAAATTCCCCTGTCTGAATTGTCACTGTGTGTGTGTTAACCTGAGGCAATGGGCCACTGATTATGAGGGGCAGGTTTACTGAGATGTGAAATTGCTGTGTGAGGAGACACTTTTCTTACAGTAGGCTAGGCCGCGGCTGACATGGATGCTCCACCACACTGATTACTTGGGCCTGAATTGGCAGAATCTCTGCACATGCAGAGTAAAGGCAAAAAACACAGCCTCTCACAGAGAGCTGCCTCAGCTCAGAGCAGAGAAGTCACTCAGGCTAGCTATCAAAACCTTAAAGTGGGCGGTGACATTTTATCAACCCGTTTTGAGTGGGTGTCTATCATTTCTGGATAGCAAAAAGTAAGGATTTAGCAGTGATAACCACTAGGAACAATACCTCTACTAAGTCCAATCTTCCAGGGTTTTTTTCACAATGTGTTTTTAAAGAATTCTTCCTAAAATACATTTGAATGCTTGAAACCATGGGATTGTGAAATGCTTTGTTTTTCAGTATGTTGGTCTTAGGGTGTTCTGTGGCTTCACAACATAACCATTTATCATTTCCCTCATTATATAATTGTAAAGATATTGACATTGTTACCTATACCACTATAGATGGCTTGCCTTGCATGGATGGAATATCATTAGGGAGGGTCGATGTGTTCATTGCAGACAGTTGATGATCTGGTCAGGGCTAGAGGTCTGTGCAGTGAAACGTGAGCCACAGTGGCAGATGTTGCCTGTATGCAGTGTGGGAGCCGTTGGGGGACTGTGATTTCCCCAGGGTCTGCCCACAGGCCCAGCAGACTCGTGCAGCGCTGCAATTAGCGTGTGGCTGTGACCAATAGCGCTGGCTAATTTGTTACTTTGGGAAGCCCCAGAGGACGTGCTGAGTCGGCTGATTCTAAACATCTGCCACCCCAGACTCCTGATGCTTGATAAGCCATCCGCACCCCTCACTAGAGAGATGCCCATCCACACCGGCTGGACCTGAACCTGAGATGAAAGATAACCATCTGAGATCCACTAGATCTCAAACAGTCCACTCTCAGTCAATTCAATTCAGTTCAGTAGAGCTTTACTGGCATGACAAAAACACACATTGCATTGCCAAAGCACTTCTAGCTTGTGCTTGTGTATGTGTGTGTCCATGCATGCGTGTGCTTGTGCGTGTGGATGTGATGCATATGTATGCAGATGTCTGTACATGGCAATATGGTGCCATGTGTCATGAATTTTATGTGCTTCATGTCTCTCTATGATAGGCATCTACATACCTGGCCGCAACTCTTGCACTCTCTTATTGACAGTATTGTCAGTAACTTGTGTACTGGGTTTGGAAAGTCAAGATGTATATTTCCCAATTCAATAAAGAACTGGTTACGTGGTTATTTCTTTCCACTGTCTGCATGCAAGTTCTACGGTGTCTTGGTTACACTTTGTGCACAGCCTTTCTTCTCTAGGTAGCCAGGTCTGTCTATGTCTGCCCATTTCTATAGCCAGACTATGGCTGCTTAGTCTGTATCTGGTCAGGGTTTTATCTATGCTTAGTTACTGACAACACTGATGAGGACCATTTAGTCCAAATAGTGAGCTGCACTGGATGGCACAGGAATGCCATGTCTCTACAGCTAATTGGTTGAGCTGATGGGATTGTTTTTTTTAACTTGTGTCTGACAGACTGTGCCAGCTGTGTGCAAACAATGCCTGTCCTGACAAGCAGGAAGTGGGAGAATGTGGAGGATTGTTTACTTCCAGAAACATACTCCCTTCCCTTCTGCAGGTCAGAACACCAAGCCCAGGTGGCTCATTGTAGTAAACACCTGAGCTGTATTAAAGACTGACAGAATAAAACAAGAATAGCAGACATACATAACTCTGTCTCTGTTCATTAAACAGTACATATACACTGAGGCTTTGTCTCCAATGCAACTTCTTTATTGCTGTCACTTTCTCTGTTAGTCTGGTTAGATCTGTCTCTCTCTCTCTTTCTCTCTCTCTCTCCAAAGCGACTTAGATTTTGTTCAATATTAATTACATCAGGACCAATCTCCATAAAAGCAACTAAGGGTTAAGTGCCTTGCTCAAGGGCACAACGGCGGCAGCTAGGATTCGAACCCATAATTTCCAGGCTACAAGCCAGGTTCCTTAACCATAATGCCACCAACACCCCCTCTATCTAGCCATCCATCCATCCATCCATCCCTTCCACCTCTCCCATCATTTCTCTCTCTCTATTGGTCCCTGGCCTGGTGTCCACAGGGGATGCTCTGAGCTTCCCTGTCTCCAGGCTTGGCCGAGGGCCAAACCTGGGTCTCCATGCTCCCCGCCTGTAGTCATCACTTTTCACCTCTGCCTGGGAGAACAATATTAGCACATGTGCTGGTGTGTGGAGAGAGCACCGACATGTCAGTGGAGATGAGCGCTGAGGCCACTGGCCTTTATTGAATGGGCCAGAGCATACTTGTGTGTGTGTGTGTGTGTGTGTGTGTGTGTGTGTGTGTGTGTGTGTGTGTGTGTGTGGGCGTGCTGAGAGTTATGTAAAACAATAACCCACTCTGCACTGCTGTCACTTGCCCCAACACCCAGCATGCCACTGCCCTGTGCTCACAGGCGGGGGTGTCTAGGATGCGGAAGGGGGTGGTGGTGTTGGGAGGTTCTACTGTGTCTGAATAGTGATTGGGTTTGCAGGCTCTGGATTACAGGCCTTATAGGCCAGGAGTGTCATTCTAATTTCACTGAAGCGCTTTTAGATCCCATGCCATTTCAAATTGTCACACATCTGATCTGTCACATTTAATTAGCTGTGGCATATCCCATATGCGTGTGCTGTGTGTTTGTGCTGTTTCTGAGTGGATTTGTGGGCCTCTTCTCAAAACTCATCTCTATACATAATTTCCTCCCAGGCTGCCCCAGGGCATGCTGTGCACAGCCTCAGTGACGCATCGGCTTCTGATGAAGCCACCTTTCTCTCACACGCACGTGCTATCAGCTTGCCAGTAATCTGCCCCAAGAATCACGGGCACTGCAAGATTTCAAACAATGGTCACTCCAGATGATATATTTAAATCATTGCACTCATTTTCACGCTGTTTTAAACTATATAAAACTAAAACATTTTTACAATATTTCCTAGCATTATAATAATATTTTGTGTGTAAGTGTTCTTCATGTCAAAAATCTCTCAACTACAAATAAGTCAGAAATAAGTCAGCTGACATTATAGGCCTTACATTTGAAGTATAGAATAAAAGACACTTCAGTTTACAAAAGGTGACACCCAGAATGTGAAATAATAGTTATTGCTTTGTAAATTTTGTACATTTCCAAGGATACATCTGTTGTTCCAAACTTCAAGTGCTACACTCATACACTACACTCAAGTCCTTAACCATTCTGGAAGAAGTAATCATGTTTACCATGCATTCCATGTAGTTTCTCACATTCATCTACAGGGACACAGTTAGCATGGTTTCTGGGCCAACTAAAGTGGAAACAGGCAGATGAACACTGGCGGATCAGCAGAATGTTCAAAACAGGAAAAATCCCTTCAAACAAATGAAAACAAAGAATGCACAACACAAACAAATCCAAAATCAGGGAAACTGCGAAATGCAACAGCAGGGCCCAGACCACAGTTATGGCACATGGCACCACAGACTACTCCACACTCAGCCAACTGGCCTATGGTTCTCACTCTGCTGAATCATCCTGCATTACCCCTTTCCAAACAAGAAGAAACCACCTCCATTCTGGTCTTCTGGTTCATGAACCAAATGTTGAAGCATTTAGAACACTTTGACTACAGATGGATTGGTTCTGAACCTGTGAAGCAGGCCTGAAGATGTTAGTGCAGTCCAATAGGTAACCCAGATAGGCTTTATAGAGCTAGCCCAAAAGGTAACCCAGAGAGGCTTTATAGAGCTAGCCCAATAGGTAACCCAGTAAGGCTTTATAGCACGAGCCCAATAGGTAACCCAGTAAGGCTTTATAGAGCTAGCCCAGTAGCTAACCCAAGCTTTATAGAGCTAGCCCAATAGGTAACCCAGTGGCGACTAGAGGAAATCCAAAAAAGCTTTCTAGGGCTAGGTATACCTCCTGTAAAATATGACAAGCATCCCCTTCATTTAGGCCCTACGGCCCCTGTTAACTACAAAACTGTTGCAGTATATGGTGTAAGAGTTTCCCCTTTTAGCCATGTCACTGCTATTTTGCAACAAAGAGTGAGTGAGGAGCTTATGGCCAAAAATGCCCTAGATCAGTCATGGCAGAGATACATATGAGTAACACCACTGGAAAGCTTCAGTCTTCTAGTTTTCAAATATGTAGATTTTAAAATAAACATGTATCGAATGCGCTTTGTAAAAAGAATAAATAGAAATTTTATATGTTTTTCACCAGTTCAGGCAGTAGCAGCCTGTTCCTGACACACCCCTCAGCTATTCAGATGGGGCAATCAGTGGCGTCATTGGGTCAAGCCTAGTGTCTCAGGATGGCACCACAGGGAAAGAATGGCTTCACTAAAGCCAAATGATCTCACCGCTTGTGTGGAGACAGCCTTGTGCTCCACCACTCATTTCTTTTGACTGCTGGTGCTAAACCATGATCAAGTGGCAAATCAGGATGATGAACTGCCTTCATATTCTGCCCAAAGCGCTGTAATGAAAAATGGGATGAGGATCATTTTCCCCAGCATGTCTCTCTCCATTGGTGTTCTGGGCCACTCTGTCCCCCTAAAACCTGCTGTAATTGAATGGAGTTATCTTACCCTGTTGATTGGTGGCAAAGAAAACAGGCGCTTCCTCTTTGAGGGTATAGTGCATCTGAACAGTGTAGAGAGTGTTTTGGAACAGAGCTGTTATTAATCAGTAATTATAGGTAATTAATCAGTGTGTGCGCTGAGTGGTGGAGCAGCAGCTTGAGGTGGTGGAGATGAGATAGGTGGAGAGGCTGAACAGGCTCTCTGGGACAAGACTGAGCAAGAGCACATAAGGCAGATAAAGCAGAAAATAAAGCCTAAGTGTGTGTCTGTGGTCTGTGTGTGTGTGTGTGTGTGTGTGAGTGCTTGTGTGTGCGTGCGTCCTCGTGTGTGTGTGAGTGTTATGCATCAGGTGTGTGATGAGTCACAGCCTGTGTGCGTATGTATGTGGGTGTGTGTCGGTGTGTTTCTGTGTGACTGTGCTTGATCTGAAGCAGATTAGTGTGTATGTGTGGCTGTCTTTGTGTTATTATTCTTTTATAGAGCTGGGAAGTGACTTGTACACTGCAGTGAGTAACAATATTCAGTGATGAGCAGCCTGTACATTTCAGCAGATCCATTAACATCTGTGTAGGTGGGTTCATCTACTCTGAAAGACCCATTTTTAACATCTTACCCCTCCCAGTACTTCAAGTAAGCCTCTTTTTGGCACTAAAGGGCTTTTCAACAGAACATGTAGCTGCACTACAGTTTCACCACCTGCCAGCCAGAGATCTCTGAGCCGCTGGGGAAAAACAAAGGGGAGATGCATCACTGCGGCTGAGGTAGTGGACCAGCGTGCGTCATGGCATTGAAATGTAAAAGCTAGTTTTGCTCAGGCGATGGACGGGCTCCTGTGAAGAGGCAATCAGCAGGGCTAAATGACTCAGACTTGGCCGCTTTGAGCTGGAAGAGTGGAAGTCACTTATTGGCAATCCACCTCTTTGATGACATCACAAATGGATGCTGTGATCCTGGGGGAGGTGTGGTTGAATGGCCACTTCCTCACCTAAACACACCAAGTCATGCTCATTCACAAATTCACCCTCTCCTCTCCTCTCCTCTCGTCTCCCTCCTCCCCTCCCCTCCTCTCGTCTCCCCTCCTCCTCTCTCCTCCCCTCCTCCTTCCCTCTCCTCTTTTCTCTTCTCCGCTCCTCTCCTTTCCTCTCCTCTCCTCTCCTATTCTCCCCTCCCCCTCCCCAGCCAGTGGGAGCTGATGAGCTGACTGAATGGCATTTCCTGGATTGCTGGAATACAAAGGAGAAATGACTGTGGAAATGTTGGAGGGGACTTGTTTGCAGAGCATGAAATGTGAGGCTATTCATCAGCCGTCTTTCTTCCTCAGAGGCTGCATTTGTTAAGATTGCTCGCTCCAAACTACAACTTTCTCTCTCAGGCCAGAGGCCAGCAACAGTCAGATAAGGCTGTGCTGGGCTGTGTTACCATGAAATTCATCGACCCGTGCCTGGGATTATGAAACTACACAACACCCCAGTGGAATTGATCTTCTTCCTGTGGAATCCTGTTGCAGAGCTATTTTTCTGGAAGAACAGTAAAGTAAGAATCCTGGCGGAGTGCTGAAGATAATCTGTGCTAGCCCACTGACGCTGCAGTACGGGGTGCAGTTCAGGTGTTGGCTGGCTGCCTGGGAGCGGGCTGGCCTCAGATGGAAGCTTGTGTCCTGCGGGAGTTGTGTCAGTGCAGCTCACCGTTACCCTTGTTGCTCTGACCTCCTCATGCTCCCTCCACACCCAACCGTCTCCTCCATCACACCACCCAGACAACAGCATATCCCCACAAGCCAAAGACAAGCCAACAGCCTGACTACACAGACCCATTTACAGGTTTACACACACACACACACACACACATACACATATACAAGCACAAATAGAAAAGTTTTAGTCTAAAGCCAATGAGCCAGTTATCTAAAGGCCAACAGCAGCTTGCTACTAATTGAAGCTAACTGGTGTCGGTGTGTCAAGAGTGTTTGGTCACTGTGTGTGTGTGTGTGTGCTATTGCACAAAAGATGCTTTGTGTTCATACAGCTATATGCTGATGTGATATTCATCTCTCAGAGAGTCTCCTGTGTGGGGAGTGCAGGTGAAGGTGAGGTTGGTACATGTAAATTGTAAATGGACTGCATTTATATAGTGCTTTTCTACTCCTACGAGTACTCAAAGCGCTTTACATGGTATGCCTCACATTCACCCATTCACACACACGCACTCATACACCGGTGGTGGAGGCTGCCATGCAACCTGCCACCGGGAGCAATTTGGGGTTCAGTATCTTGCTCAAGGACACTTCGATGGGGTCAGCCAGAGCAACTGCGCCACCATCTCCCCACATGTGTGGGGATGTGCATGAGATAGGAGACTAAAGTGCTGATACTGTATGTCTCACCAGCACTGGCAGACCCCCCTCTCCTCAGCCTTTTACTGACATCATTAACCTACTTACACACACTCTCTCTCTCTCTCTCTCTCTCGCACACACACACACACACACACACACACACACACACACACACACACACACTCATTTGCATACTGAAACCTCATCCACTTGGAAGCTACTTGTGTGTGTGTCTTCTTAGCTCTCTCTTGTGTGTGTGTGTGTGTGTGTGTGGAGAGAGTACGCTATACGTCTGTGGTGTGGATTTGGGCAGTGTGTAGCTGGATGGTGTGCTGCCTGTGATCACTGGTTCCAGGGGACCTGGGGCCCATTAATATTTAAAGATCTTTACAGAATAATTGAGATCAGCAGCATACATGACGGATCAGCGCTGCAGGAGCAGACAGTGTTTTTATTGCCTTCCTGGCCATGGGGGAGAGAGGAGAGGAGCGGAGCAGAGCACAGCGGCCCTTATCACAACTACAGGATGCAAACCAGAGACAAACACTGCAATGACTGGGGGAGAAATTGGATTGTTTATGAAGCATTCAGTAGTCTCTGTCCAGTGCCCCCAATGCCTTTGTGGTTAATCCCCGCACACCCCCTACACACACACTCACACACACACACTCACACACACACACACATATGCTGGCTGATGAGATGAGGTTATCTTTGTGAAAATTGTTTTTTTTTTTTTTTTTTTTTGCTTCTGCCCAGGTTGTGATGGAGGCTGTTATCCTGGGTTATTGTCATGATCATATTCATGGACCATTACACTCTAAATCAGACTGTGGGGGATGATGCCATTTGGGGGAAAAAGAAATTGTTTGCTTAGCCAGCCTGGGGCGTTGTGTTCATGACTTCAAACATCACTTCTGATGTAAAGAAATGTTTGATTGATTCCCCGGAGTGCTGCACAGCTCCTCTGAATGTCTTCAGACTGTTCAAATATACATGTAACCCTTGTGTGTGTGCGCTCCATGCTCTGTGCTCTAAGTAAAGGAAGTGCCTCACTACACAAATTCTCCTTCATCAGAGTCCGTATGAGAGCAGGACTGCTGAGGGAGGACTGCTCAGAGAGAGAGAGAGTCATCTCAAAGCTGATGATAAAAATAAATAAATAACACAAACTTGAAGCAGGTACAGGAACCTCTGGTAGGCTATTAAATTGCACTTTATTTTCATTCACCATACATAAAGCATTTTCCAGACACTCAAAAGTTTCAAGATCACTCATTTCCTTACAGAAACGAAAATCAATTAAGATGCTTGATTTTACCAAGGTTGAAAAAAACCATCAAAAGGTCATACCCAGAGTTATGCTCTACCTTATGTCTCCTGCTGACGTATATAGACATCTTAGCCTGCCCAATGATGAAATTCAACAGCTGACACTTCCTTTGCTTCCATGCATATTTAAAGCCAAAAATAAATACTTCCATTGTGAAAACCTCATTGAAAAAAGCAAATAACCTTTGTAAAATGGAAAATATGGGCACCAAACGTGTGCAATGCATGAAGACATGAAAAACTGTTTCCCTGTCAGTGCAAAATGGGCACTCGTGCCTCACATCTGAATTTAAAACACAAATAAAAGAATTAACAGCAACTGCACCATATAAGATCCTCCACTGTAAACCCCTTTGATTAATGGTGACTTGTAAAAGGACCTCCAATGTGATTGGGTGTACTGTCTGAGAGAGAGACAGAGAGAGAGAGACTGCAGTAGTGCTCGCCTTCCCTCTGGGCCTGTCTGCCTGGGCTCCTCCAGCGGGAGGTGAGAGGGAGCAAGGTGCTGGACCATGCCATGGTGCTTCATGGGAAACACTTGTGTGGAGTAGGAAAGTCTCAGCTTTGTTCTGCTAGTTTTGCAAAGCATTCAGTTGTGCCCCAATCCCCCCCCCCCCACACACACACACAGAAACATGTGGGCTGAGAGAGTGGTGGGCTCCTGCTGATGTGTGCGCAGGCCTGTGCTGCAGTGCTACAGTAATGGCAGAGAGCTGTGCTGCACATTAGAGTGTCATGATGCGTGTGTAATGAGCCAGGAGATGGGTGCTCGCTGCTCTCCTCCCCATATCATCCGTCATCCCAGCTCCTCTTCCTGCCTTCTCTCTTTCCATGCCTTGATAACACTCTCCTAAGGCTCTCTTCTTCTTCTCCTCCTCTTCCTCTTTTTTTCTCTCTTCCCTTTCTCTCTGCTCCTCACTCTTTTCTTTCTGTCTGACAGCATTTGGCTGTCTTCCCCCTCCCCCGGAGCGTTCCATAACAGATGAATAAGTGATGTGGAGTCATATGCTCTGTTTCACTGCTCCTCTTAAGCAAAAGGTGCTGCTTCATTTTTAATGCTCTACAAACAGTCTGTGGGCAGGCAGGCGGGCAGGTATGAGCTGAGCTGCTCCTCAGGGTGCTGAGGGTGATGATCTGAACAGGGGCCCCTGATCCTGGTCCTGCTCACCTCCCACCGGCCCCTGCTGTCGCGTCTGCTGTCTGCTCTCCATGAATGTTTTAACGTCCCGCGTCTCCCGCACATTTCTCTGCTCACTGCCAGCCTTCCTCCCCCCAGAGGCGGCACGCTTCACCTGTTCACACCCAAGCTGAGCTGCGTGTGTGTGTGTGTGTGTGTGTGTGTGTGTGAGAGCCAGCGTTCACCGCAGGCCTGCTGACTGACACCAGGCCAAGGACAGAGCAGAGCCATTGGGTTTTGTTGGTGGTGGTGCTCAAGTGCCGTGGAGTGGGCAGGTGGCCGGGGCAGAGGTGATTGGTGATTGGACAGTGATTAATGGCCGTGCGGCTGGCAGTAATCAACAAAAGACTGCACGTGACATCTGCCATCACCAGCAGCAGCATGGCCCTGACAGGGGGAGGAACACTGTGTATGCAGATGCCACAGAGGCCCATGGCATGAAGGAACACAACATGCCTCAGACTGCAGAAGACTCACATCACTGTGATTGACATCACTGCAGTGAGACACAAAGCCCCTAGCCCACATTTTTAATGCTGCAGCTGGAGATGCTGGATGCAGGTTAATGATCAATAAGTTTATGGGGGGGGTCAATAACAAATAACAGAAGGCTTGGGATAATGGGTGCTTATTGGAGGGTTTCTGTGTGAGTGTGTATGTGTGTGTGTGTGTGTGTGTGTGTGTGGGTGTGTGTATTTGTATATGACTGAGTCGGAGGAAGAGATGGGGGGTGGGTGGAGAGTGGGGGAAGGATGACAGAATATTGGAGGGAAACGATTGGCTCCTGATCTTTTCTTCTTTCTCTCTCTCTCTCTCTCTCTCTCTGGGCCTTCTCACCTGCCTGTGCTGTGCGCTGTGTAGCCAGTTCCAGTGGATCACACCAGACATCCGTCCTGTTCCTCCCACCATGTAGCCTTTCATCCCCCAGCCCTGGCCTGTCAGCTCAGAGAGGGGGAGATGGAAGCCAGCAGTGTCAAATTTGGCAAGGTGGCTTTTAGCTGCAGCTTCAGAGTATTTCCACCTCCTTGCATCAGTCGACCCTTTTGAAGATGCTGCTGCTTCAAAGAGACACCCCCTCTCTTCCCAATCTCCTCCTGACCAGTGGGGTGACGCTTTAGTGCTTTAACTCAGATCAATTATTTTAAAGTTGGGACTAGGGCTGGACGGCTCTGCAGTACAGCTCCTAGTCTGCTATTAGGTGGTGGATGGGAGCTAATGCTAAAACTGATATCAGGTCAGTCACTGTGCTGTAATCTGACAGAGGCTTGAGCTCTTATATGAAGAAGCCAGCTGGATTGTCATAATGCATGTATTCAGAGATCAGCCAAGTTAGTGAGAGAGTCTTCTGCCTGTCATCACTGTGAGGCTCCAATGGACAATGTGGGCTCTTTTATTCCAAATGAATGCTTCTTTGCAGGCTCCTCTGATCTTTCCTAGCCAAGTGATTTCCCCAGTGATTTCAAGTAATTGGAGCCTCTCTTTTCTTCTTCTCCTTGTGCTAGAATGTTCCTCAGCTGCCCTGTGGGAAGGCCCTGTACAGCTATGAAGGAAAGGAGCCAGGTGACCTCAAATTCAACAAGGGCGACATCATCATCCTGCGCCGTAAGGTGGATGAGAACTGGTATCATGGCGAGCTAAACGGCAGCCATGGCTTTCTCCCGGCCAGCTACATCCAATGCATTAAGCCCCTGTCCCAGACGCCCCCCCAGGGCAAAGCACTCTACGACTTCGAGGTCAAGGACAAAGACCAGGACAAAGACTGCTTGACTTTCACCAAGGTAGGGCTCTATGTGTCATCTCACCACAGCAGATTTGAGTTCAGTTTCATGTGAAAAGAGGTCACTCTAATGCACAACATAAATACATTATCAGTATAATTTAGATGGCATAGATGTACTATAGAGGATATCCATCACAGATGGTTTAGGTATTTACATTACTTTTTCTCTGTGGTACCTGTTCTTTTAACTAACTTTCAGCCGCTCTCTCATCCTCAGTGTGTGTGTGTGTGTTTGTGTGTGTGCGCACGCTTGTGTGCACATGTGTGTGCGTGTGTGCACGTGTGTGTGTGTGTGTCACTATGTTCACCTTCAGTTCCTCTCTCGTTATGGCTTCATTAGTAGAGCAGGCAGCTGACTCCCATACAGCGGCTAACATCAAAGGCCCTGTCAGCCTGATAAACTGATAGATACACCCTGAGTCTCCACTCTGGAGCTCATTTGCACAGGCCCAAACACTTTTGCCTTGCCAAACCTCCCTTTCCTAATGATTTGACTCCTAGACACAAGAAATAGTTCTCCTCTTTTGGAGCTGTTGACCATTTATAATTTTGACAAATAGAACATTCAATATTTTCTGTGTAGTACATCAGGTGACTAGCGGCAATTATCAGTCCAGTCTGGAAGAAGAATGGGCTTCCTGAGTTAGAGACATGTCAGGCATGGCATTTAATAAAGTGCCCATTTCTACACATCCTGCTTAAGCCACAAAGGTCAGTGTGGGAGAGAGGGATGTTGATTGTTCTGTGCGATTGAAGGAAGGGGGGCGGGTGATGGGGTCTAAATAGGGCTGCCTTTTTCATATGGCTTGGGGAGCCTGACGGCATTACTGAGAGTACATTAAGCATTCATGCCGCCAGCCCCCAGGTAGAGTAAGTTCCTGTGTGGCACTGGTAATTATGCCGAGTGGGAGCACACAATAGATGGATCCCTTTCATCAGAGCCACAGCCGTCAGTCAACCTCCCATCTCTCTCCATCTCTCTCTATCTCTCTCTCCCTCTCTACCCCTCTCTCCTTCGTCCTCCACAGCACCCCACCACCCCCCTCCCTTCCCCCTGACACACTTGCACATAAGCACAATACCTCAGCAGTGTATGGAAAAGCCTTCCACTTGTTTTTGCATTTGTGGAACACAAGCATAAATATCTGATTTGTATTCCCAACTCTTCTATCTCCACTTCAAAGCCTGTCATTTGTCTGCTCTGTTTATCTGTGCGTGTGTGTGTCTGTGTGTGTGTGCGTGCATATGTGTGTGTGTGGGCGTGTGTATATGCATGTGTGTGAGTTACTACACTGCTGTGTGTGTGTGCGTGTGTGTGTGTGTGACTACACTGGTGTGTGTGAGGCCCAAACTTCCCTGCAGGAAGCGGAGGTAGAGGAGTATGCTTTGTCTCCACAGAAGTGCAGCCGCCTTGGATCAGGGACAGAATTAAAAAGACTGTGTGTGTGCGCTCTCTCTCACTCTCTCTCTCTCGCTCTCTCTTTCTCTCTCGTGAAGAGTCAGGCCAGTGAAAGAGGAGGGGGTGAGGGAGAGGGTTAGCCTTCAGTGACCTCATTGTTCTCAGATTGACTCGACCAGTGCAGCCAAGCAAGTGCACAGATGTGTGTGTGTGTGTGTGTGTATGTGTGTGTGTATTTGTGTGTGTGTGTGTGTGCATGTGTGTGTGTTGGAGGGGCATGTGTGAGGCCTGTCATGATGCACACCACCACCACTGTCTATTGATTTCACTGTCCAGCATTTTACTGATGCTTTCATTACAGTTCAGCCGATTAGTCAATAAACCTTTGGAAAGCTTTTGGCGCTTTTGGCGCCATTGGCAAGCATGATGGATCTGTGCTGTTCAAGTGGTGTGTGTGTGTGTTTAAAGCTGGAAAGGCCTTAGTGGTGTGTTGGTGTGAAGCATGTGTTCAAACTAACTAATAGTACATCACTGTATCTAGGCTACATGATTCAGTCCACAAGATCTATGCACATGATTTAGAGGTTTGAGAGGGTTCAGGAGCTCTCTGACACAGTGATGAAAGCTGATCCCAAACCAGCCAAGCCAAGCAGCTGGGAAACATGGAATGGGAATCATTCCACTTCTGATTTCTTCTTGCTCTTCTTACCTTCCAATCAGCCCATTTGCTTATTGTCAAGTGATTGGAAAGTTGCTGTTATATTTGAATATTTCTTTAATTAGTAAGCGCCTGATTAATTGACATTTCACATTTCTCACAGAAAAAATTCACACAGCCTCCTCACTGGTGCTTAAGGTCTATGCGTGTCTCTCTCTCTCTCTCTCTCTCTCTCTCTCTCTGTGTTTGTGAGGCTGAGCTGAGTCCCTAGCAGTGGACATGGCACAGCACACAGCTCCTTAGGGAAGTGCCAGGGCTGATCTTCATTATCATGTAGGCTGCCGAGCAGACAGGAAGCAGAGCGCTGTTTTCTGGAGACTGCACCCTGCGTGTGAAAGCCCTACTGTGGTCTGACTGTGGGATGCGCCGGCTGCTTTGTTGACTCACCGCATGTTTGCCTAACAGAGGCAGGCAGATGAAGGCTAAAGCAGGGCTTGTTCTTTGGCTGGGTTGCCCTGTTCTCTTTTTTCCTCCTTTCTCCCTCTTTCTCCCTCTTTCATTCTCTCGCTCTCTCTGTTTCTCACACTCCTGTTTCCTCTAACTCGCTCTTTGTGGGCCCAGGAAGTGTGTAATGAATTTTACCTGGGAGCCGGCCCAGTGCCAGCCCCTAATCCACACTGGGGGAGAAGGTTCCTAGCGCCACAAACCGCTCAATTACTGCCAGTCCCAGCTCACCCCAGAGCACATCATTAATGAAGGCCAGCAGCCAGCCGCTCCACTGGCCCTCAGCAGCCCAATTCCTCCCCAGAGACACAAACACAACACATACACTGAAAATGCACATTCACATAAATACACAGAAATAGAGAAAGTGAGAAGAAGAGACAGAAAGGCTTTTACTATCAAACACTCAGCTGACCTTGTTGTCTTGTGTAGGTATAATTGCACTGAAACCACTCCAAGCTTCCCACACAGCCAAGAAAAATGTTTGCAAGAAACAACAACGCAGAGTAATTAATGTAGACTAAACTCCACTATAGCTCCACATCTAAATAATCAACATCTGATCATCATGTAGACTAAACTCCACTACAGTTCTACATCTAATCAACATCTGTTCATCATGTAGAGTAAAGTCACACTGTTTGCATGGAACAGCAGACAACATGGAGCTGATGTGCCCTCTGAACAGACAGATGAGGGAGCACTTGGAGTTAGAGGGGATGAGAAAGAGAGAGAGAGAGAGTTCTTGGCTGTTGGGCAGGTGTGAGGGGCAGGGTGAGGGCGGTGATGGTGTGGGACAGAGAGCAGTGTGTGCTGAGTGATGGGAGGGCCACAGGATATAGAGAGGAAGAGCTCTGAGAGGAGGCCCTGTTCTCGCTGCCACTGAGGGGCCACATCCTCCAACCTGCTTCCTCCCCATCTGTCTGATGCATAGCACAAGAGAACGCTTTTCAGCTGCCACTGAACACGCACACACAAACACACACAAACACACAAACGCACACACACAAACACACAAACAAACACACACACAAACACAAGCATTCATATAGAGATGTACAAAAAGCACCACGACTTGACTTGACTCGACTCATCTTATTTATTTGTTTATTTATTTGTTTGTTTGTTTGTTTGTCTTTCCCCTGCTGCCTTTCATTTATTTCTGTTTGGTTAGGAAACACACCAGACCAGAGCAGACCATACTGGTGTCTGTGGGCCATTCAGATGCTAATTCTGTGGCCTGTGCTGAATGGGGTGATGGAGCTGGGCTGAAGGTCACATGCGGGGGATGCTTTTGGGAAGCGCGTCACGCCCTGCTGTCAGCCACTGCGGGATCATCAAAGATCCCCCATGCAGAACAATCCCTTAACATGGCCCTCCACACCTTATGCATCATTTACACACTGATTATTACTTAAGAAGTCCAGTTTAGACAGAATATGAAATTATATGCTGTCATTGGTGCCAGAAGTGTGTTTGTTAATGACATCAAGGGTATGTGTGCCAGGCTGTGTATCAAAGTGGGCATGTGCGCGCCTGTTATTGATGCCGTTATCTGTTACATTGTGTGATAATGCTCTCAATCAAAGAGAGGGGAAATGAGATTTCATGGAAATTGAATTCCTTGTGTGTGTGTGTGTGTGTGTGTGTGTGTGTGTGTGTGTGTGTGTGTGTGTGTGTGTGTGTGTGTGAGTGTGGTCATTTGAATGCTTAGTTCCACTCTAGTGACGGGCTAGGCTGTGAAGCTGTGCTCTGCTAAGGCCAAGTTTCAGTTTCTGAGGCTGTCTCTACAATTTAATCTCATGTTTTAAAAGTCTCTCTCTCTCTGTGTCTCAACCACCCACCCCCCTCTCTCCCTTCCTCCCGCTCTCTCTGTCTCCCTCTCTCTCTGTCTCTCTATATCTCTCTCACACTCTCTGTCTCTCTCTGTCTCTTACCCACAGGATGAAGTTTTGACTGTGATTCGAAGGGTGGATGACAACTGGGCAGAGGGCATGCTGGGAGATAAAATTGGGATCTTTCCCATTCTCTATGTGGAGGTGAGTGTGTGATGAGGCCCCAGTGAAAAACTATTCTCTGTGAGTTTTTTACTGCACCCATGAGTGGAGGCACAGTGCCTTAAACCCCTCAGGAGCTCAGTCATGGCTTTGGAGTCCACAGTACATGATGATGAACCTCAGTGGAGTGAGCACTGCAGAGAGGACAGAGTGAAGAGAGCAAGAAATATGCACCCCATCTAGAAGTGTGTCTCCTCCTTTCACACACAGTTCAGTGGCTCCTCTCATAAAAGGCACTTGTTTTTCCATTGAGTTAGCCCATTGGGAGGGATGATGGGGAATAAACAGCATCCGGCTTAAAGCTGTCAGGGAGAGTGACTCTCAGTGGCCAGTTCACAGTCAGAGGCGCTTCATGGTGTCCTCTCTTTGTGTGTGTGTGTGTGTGTTTCTGTGTGTGTCAGGCACAGAGTGCCGTGTCAGGAGAAAGGGAGCGTCATAAAGCACATAAACAGGTGCATTATGGGTGTTAGGGGTCTTATGTATTGATTTAAGAGGCTGAGTGGGGGGGCGGGGGCTGTGGTGTTAGCTGCTGCTCCCGCAGGGGGAGGTGAAGGAAAGGACACATGCAAGGGCTCAGACATGTTATCTTCTCTTGCCTTTTTTCTCTCCTCTCCACCCATCCCTCCCAGCTGCTGTCTGTCTCCACACACTCTCCCCAGCCATTTGGGAGCATTAAAACGTCTGTTTCCTCCTTGCTGCACCTGGGGAGGCTAATATTGGGAAACATTCACGGCTTCAGATGGCTCGTGCATGTGTGCAGTGGACCAGACCTGATCATCAGCTGCAGGCCCATGGAATGCAGTTTCAATGAGAGGAATATGGGCTTTAGGAGCTGACGCTGGCTTTTGATTTACTGCTCCTTGTCTTTTAATACACTTGCAGTTCACTTGCCCCTGACTGGCTCATTAATGGGCAGATGAGAGCACCGGCCCAATGTTTTCCAGGCAGAGCTCATACTGTAATTGGTATGGATTATGCTGGCAAACACGCATTGATCATTTTAACGGCACAATAGCAAAGGCTGGCACTGGCTGGTGGGAATGACCTCAGTACGGGTGGAGAGAGTGGCTGGGTAAATCTGACCACAATGACATATGATGGAAGGCTGACTGGGGTGTGGAGCCATGGGGAAAGGCGAAAGGGAGAGAGAGAGGGATGCCAAAAAGGAAAAAAAGCATCAATAATTCAGAGTCTTCCATCACTGCCAGACACCACTAGCTCCAGTGAGCCCCAGCTGGAGCGGAGCCCCAGAGCCACTGGACTTGCCTCCTGAGATGGAGTGGCCCTGGGGGACTGGGTGGTGTTGTGGTCACATCTCTGTGGTGGGTGGGGCTGGCTTGGTCCCAGAGGTGCCAACAGAGCAGAGTGATGGGGGAGGGTGGGTGTGGGGAGGGTGGCACTCGTTGCTGGGATCAGCTGGGGTGGGGTGCTGCTCAGTGGTGGCACAGGGGATGCTGGGATGTTTCTCTCTTGTGCTCCCGTCTCACTCTTAATGTCTCCAAACTAATTAAAGTGCCCCCGTCTGCATGCCCTAATCTTCCCACGTGGTGTAATTGTTCTGTTGGCAGGGGAAGGTGGGCTGCTGTGTGGACTGTTCAGGAGAGTCAAGCAGAGCATCAATCTCAAGCAGGTTTAGGATTTTACCTTGTGTGTGTTTGGGTGCTTTATCTGATTTTCCTCATTTTGCCAATCATTGTCTACGCTGGTGCCTGGAAACATGTATTTTTAGCAGTGACGCTCACACCACATTGTGGCGTTTAACCAAGCAATTTGGCTCTTTCCTCTGCTCTGCACACTATTGAGGCCTAAACAGTTTGACTCCAGATTTAGCATGCAGGAAGAGGACAGACGGAATTAGCGTGATTGCCTCTCACTCCCCGCCCTGTGGCTGTTTAATTGTTCACTCCATTCACTCCATGTTAGCTGTAGCGCTGGCTGGAGAAGTTAGACAGGTGTTGAAATGGTGCGTTTAAGACTGCTGGGCCCGAAGCGAGGGCGAGAAAACTGCTAAATCTTCAGCCTCCAGCTCTGCTCCACTCCCTTACTGTGGCTCATTGAGATTCCGCCTGTGCCCCCAGCTCTGGTTCTGCGTCGTTAACTTTTCCAGAGTCACATTTAATCAATTCATGGCCTCCCTAAGCATATTGTGGAGCTGGGGCTGGGGCTGGGGCTGGGGTTGCAGGGGGGACTTGTGGGCAGGTGCGGCTGTTTCTTCTCCAACACACAGCCCCTCTCCTGGCTGCCAAGGATGCCTGCACCTCAAGAAAGAACACAAACCCACCTGTGCTGCTCCTCTGCTCAGAGTCTGGTGACAGCCATGGGAATCTCCTCCTCCTGAAGCTACCTTGCTGCCTTCAGGCCCTCTGTACTGGAGTATAGCCCAGTGTGTTCTATCTGAGGGAGTCGGCGGATTCTACCAGAGACTCCTATTTGCATTGGCTTCTCAGTCTCCAGAATAAATGTGTGAATGGAATGTAAAATAGTCTTTTATCATAACATTCAGATCCAAAGAAAAGCACTCAAAGGCATTTCCATGAATAAGTGCTGTGACACCATCATCTCATCTCATGGGGAATGTTTGTCAAACTCATTGTGTGGAGACTGGTTTAGTGCAGCTTTGGAACAAAGAGTCTATCTACATTTGCATCAGAAAAAACCTTTACCGCAACACTCTCTGTTTTAACATGAACTAAATTAGGGCTATTGTCTTTCTTTACATTCCATGCACTTTCACGCTGTCTAGCTTTGGATGCCAGGGTAATCATTGCAAGGCTTTAGGAAGGCTCGTTGGGACTATTTACAGTACTGCTGGAAGAATTTACTAGCTGACACAGAAGGTTCTAGAATTCCTGCTTGTAAACCACAGCCTGTCAAAGCGGGAGTGTGGCCGAGTGCAGAGTGCTGAAGTATGATGTTGGCTATTAATGGATGGAAGCTAAACGGAATACTCCAAAGAGGAACGATGGCTATCCTACTGTACATTTGAAGAAGAAAGACTGTTTTTAGCTAAGAAAGATGCAGACTCCTTGAAAGGCACCACCCCACCCCCGGGAGGAGAGCGGAGGGAAAAGAGACATGTAACAAGCCTGTGCTTACACACGGAATACATTACATTCTCCATAGCTGGCCTTGTGTACAGTATAAATGAGGCTCCACATGCATGCTTTTCCCAGCTCGCTCAACATGAGGCGAGGAATGTGTCATGTTATTTGGGAGAGGCTTTTGACAGGCTGTTATTAGGCCTCCAGTCCAGACGTCTGAAGGCTGCTTCATGTCATCTCCCAGTTGGCCAGTCCCAAAGCATGATGAGGTCTTTATCATGGCTGCCATTAGAGCGTGTGCAGGGCTGTGTTTGCTGCTGCTGCTATGGTCTTCTCCAGGAGAGGAGGAGGGGTCTGAGCGAGAAGTGAGGCCAGTTCACATCCACTGCTAGAGTTCCACAGCTGCTTAATGAGGCCCTTTGCCAGCCCCCCATTCTGAAGAGAGCATATAAAGCCTTACATCAGCCACATGAAACAACAATGGCCATGTATGCAGCCTGCGGTGGAATAATATGGCTCTAATTACACCTAATTGCCCAAGTTGCTATTATTATTATCGCCACTGCCAAATGATTAAAGGCTTAACCTTGAAATCTGTTTGAGCTGTACGCCAAGAGGGCTATGATGTAGTGACGCTTTGAGTCATTTCTTCTTTGGCAAACAGAAGCTGTACAAAGAAAGGACCAAAGATAGTCTCCTTGTTGTCAGTCTTTTGTGAATGCTCACTTTAAAACCTCCATCCGATAAAGTGCTCAGAAATGGTTGTTATTTTTCACTACACTTTAATGTTCTGAGAACTTTAATGTCACATTTTTACCTCACACTCTTCTTAACAGCTCATTGTCATCTCAGTATCAATCAGTCTTACTCATTCTCTGTCTGGAGGCTATATTAGCAAACCTATTAACATGGAAATGAAGAATTAACAGACACTGAATCAAAAAGAATATTTATTGATCACCAGAGAAAAACCTGCCTTCTCAAGCTGAGCACCGGTAATAAGGGCGTCAGTGACATTTGGAAATAATAGAACTTTATTAGAGTTCTCAAGGTCTGCGCTGCACTGCGTCATTAAGTCCACTCGTAATGGAGGCTGACAGATGGTGGAGGCTTTGAGCTCTGAGAAAGGAAGATGAGTTTGCTCAGGTTCATTTTTATAACGGCAGGCAATCACATGCCCGTGGGTGTCAGGCTGAATGCTTCCTGAGGCAGAGACTGAAAGAGAATCTCATTCTTCTCCAGGCTTGCAGTTGGAGCAGCTTGGATGTCACACAGCATTTGTGAGAGATTGTTTTGACATGGAGTCCTAAATAGCAATGTGTGAGCATTGGGCTCTTGGCAGCACTAGAGATGGCAGAGCTTGCACACGCATTATGCTCAGCTTGATCTTACAATAACAAATAAGGTGGAATTTCGAGACCTATTTCTGTGGTGCCACACAAAAAAGCCCCCAACAGCCCCCTCCTCCTCCTCTCCTGCTCTTCCACATGTTGTGTAAATAGGCTTTTTCCTCGGGTGGCGTTGAGTTGTGAATTGCATTTGGCTGTGCTGGTGGAAGTGGTATTGTGTGGCATTGTGTTGTGAAGCGCTGCCAGAAGGATGAGAGTTTTGTGGAGATTGTGTGTCTGCATCTGGTGGCCGCCGCCAGGAGGAGGTGTTCCATGCATGTGCTACACTGGCCAACTTGTCTGGAGATCACAGCAGGAGGTAGATGAACTGGGGTTTTCCATCCTATTTGATGCAAATGGGCAGTGGTTCAGAGCAGCTATTTGATGGACTCAAGTGTGTGTTTTTTGTAGTACAGAGATGCTCTAAGCAGGTGTCATTCCATGTTTATTCATGTCTGGCTAATTTAGCAGCATTTCTGCACAGGCACACAGAAACCTCCTGCCTCGCTTGAACATCCCCCTCCACCACCACCATCACCACCACCACCACCCAACACACACACACCCAGCCCCCTGCAGCTGCGTGGGACTCAATGTGAGCTCACATTGGGAGCTCAAACGGGCGTTGTTGTTCATAAAAGGGCTACAGAGCTTTCCCATCGTCAGTAATTCAATCACACTCGCCCCATACTTTTCAAAGACAGACAGATAGTAGGTTAATGACCCCTTGCTGAGAGAGAGAGAGACCACCTGATGCTCTTTCAAACAGAAGCTATTTATCGCCACCATGATTGCAATCATTAGTTTGATTGCAGGATGGATTTTATGCTGGTGTCTCTGGCTCATTAACAGTCATAGACCATCCCCTATCCTAGTGGACCTCAGTTGCCCTCAGAGCTAATAGCAGGCAATGCTGCCGAACAGACTCTCATTGCCAACAATGGTATTAAACATGAAGCTGAAAAGTTAGTGTTGACTGACTGCTGTGTATTTTCTACCCATAGTTATATGTTCTGAGATAGTCTGTCATTGCATCATACTGACTTCTGATTGTTTTGTGTTGCACATTGTGTTGTATTGGTACTTTTTGTAGTGAATGAACACATTTATACAGCACTCTTTAAACATTAAATAATCTTATCAACTGGATACAGTTATGTAGTATTCCACTTTGTAGTATTGCAGAATAGAATATTCAGTTTACTACTCCACCCATTTGCTTTTTTTTTTACTTATCTTTCTACTTATTTCAGCTGCACTACTCATATGAACAAGTTCATCTGGCTTTTCTCACTTCAGTGTACCAATCAATTTTTCAGGCTGTGATCTTAGAGCATGTCTGATGAAGTCCAGTCCATTTGATAAGTCCTCATATGTACTGGACTTTTATAGCAAAGCTTACATCTCTAGTCCTACACTTCTTATAGAAGGTTAAGGTAAAAAGCCCAGCTGGTTTATTTCACACATTCCACAATTATTGGTCTTTATAGCCTGTTTATCTCTCTCTCTATCTCTCTCTCCTCTCTCTCTCTCTCTCTCTCTCTCTCTCTATCCTGTGCAGTTAAATGAGACAGCCAAACAGCTGATGGAGATGGACAAGCCCAGTGTGGTTCCGGGCCCCAGCTCTGACTCCAGCCCCCCTGCAGGCCCCTGCCTGAGCCCCTCCAGCAGCACTGCCACCAACGGCTCCAGCAGCAGCGCCAGCGCCATCCACCGCCGCCCAGAGGGCAAGAAGAATGCCAAGAAGCGTCACTCCTTCACCGCACTAAGCATGACCCAGCGCACTGCACAGGCCCTCAACAATCGCCACTCCATGGAGATCAGCGCGCCGGTCCTCATTAGCTCGTCGGACCCGCGGGCTGCCGCACGCATCGGGGACTGCCCCCACCTCTCCTCCAGTGCCCCACCTCAGGTAAAGGAACCACACCTGATGCCACAGCCAGACACACACACAAACAGAGCAGTCAGACATAGTCAGTCAGGATGGACTACAGACAGTCCAAACAAATCCTGCAGTCCTACTATATGGAGATGGAGGGTTTTTTTTAGCACTTCCTGTGATCATAGCCCTGCTTTATTTCAATCCAAGATAAGAAACTAACTTTCTTTGGCAGCACACTGCCTGAGAAAGCTCTCCCTGAGAAAGCTCTCCCTGGTGTGCAGAGGAACTTGGAGTTCTGCCTGGGGAAGATGTCTATGATGTACATGTATGTGAGCTCTAAGATCACTGACCCTCTCAGCTCCCTCCCTCCATCCTAACTAGAGAAGGAGTTTGTCTGGCACGGATTGTAGATCCTCACAGACAGAGCAAGGAAAGGCGAGGAGAGGAGAAGAGAGGAGAGGAGAGGACAAGAGAAGAGAGGAGAGGGGGGTGGCAGGGCTAGGCTACAGGCTTACTGCCACATCCGTACTGTTTGTCTGAGCGTTATAGAGGATAATAAACACACATGGCCCAAACTGGGCATTCCATTAGCAGTGAGCTAACCACACATCTATATGAATGGGATTCTTTTCCACTCATGTTTGCCAAACCCCAGCCTTCACTTGGCAGTCCCCTCTTTGCATGCTATACATTCAAACGAACTGAAGGTTTTTCTCTCTCGTGCTCTTGTGCTGTGCCTCTTGGAGCAGAGGCCTATATTTCTTAGCTGGCCTGTTTTAGAGCACTGGCCTGTTTTCTCTCTCAACACAGCAAAATGTAGAGCAGAGTAAACAACATTCATCATTTCAGAGCCACTCTTTGCCAGCCAACTTGAGCATCTGTGATGGACACACTCTCCTTCTCTGTCCTCTCTCATTCCCTGTCTCTCTCAAGCACGTACACACACACACACACACACACACACACACACACACACACACACACACACACACACACACACACGGAGCAGATGGGAAATACATGCACACAAAGCTTCCATCAAAAGCCTCATGCCTTTAATTCTCAGGCCTGCTGCTCAGAGAAGGCTGCCTATCGAACATGGCTCTCTGGGGACGCTGCGGTATGTTTGCTCAGCACTGCCAGTTGGGCCGCTTCTGGCCATCACCGCAGAAGCCCGAGCTCTCCCTGCGTGCTGCTGGGCTGCCCCTGTGCTCAGACTCAAACACTTCCCACTGCCAGCACAGCCCCCCTGAGCACCAGCAATAAACTAGGATTGCTCCCCTTTTATAGGAGGTCAGCAGGTGGACTGGACAGCCCACCACACTGGCCAGAGGGGTGCTGACAGAGCAGTGGGACTGGAGGACAGAGGCTGTGTGGAGGAGGAGTAGAGGATGATCGTAAAGCTGACTTTGACTTTAATAGGGGCTGTGGAAGAGTAGAGGAGTAGAGGATAGGGCTTGTGTGGGAGTAGAGGAGTAGAGGATAGGGGCTGTGTGGGAGTAGAGGAGTAGAGGATAGGGCCTGTGTGGGAGTAGAGGAGTAGAGGATAGGGCCTGTGTGGGAGTAGAGGAGTAGAGGATAGGGCCTGTGTGGGAGTAGAGGAGTAGAGGATAGGGCCTGTGTGGGAGTAGAGGAGTAGAGGATAGGGCCTGTGTGGGAGTAGAGGAGTAGAGGATAGGGCCTGTGTGGGAGTAGAGGAGTAGAGGATAGGGCCTGTGTGGGAGTAGAGGAGTAGAGGATAGGGCCTGTGTGGGAGTAGAGGAGTAGAGGATAGGGCCTGTGTGGGAGTAGAGGAGTAGAGGATAGGGCCTGTGTGGGAGTAGAGGAGTAGAGGATAGGGCCTGTGTGGGAGTAGAGGAGTAGAGGATAGGGCCTGTGTGGGAGTAGAGGAGTAGAGGATAGGGCCTGTGTGGAAGAGTAGAGGAGTAGAGGATAGGGCCTGTGTGGGAGTAGAGGAGTAGAGGATAGGGCCTGTGTGGGAGTAGAGGAGTAGAGGATAGGGCCTGTGTGGAAGAGTAGAGGAGTAGAGGATAGGGCCTGTGTGGGAGTAGAGGAGTAGAGGATAGGGCCTGTGTGGGAGTAGAGGAGTAGAGGATAGGGCCTGTGTGGGAGTAGAGGAGTAGAGGATAGGGCCTGTGTGGGAGTAGAGGATAGAGGAGTCGAAGAGTAGAGAAGTAGAGCATAGGGCCTGTGTGGGAGAGGGGAAACAGTTCAGGGGTAACTTCAAAAAGGCTTGTCTTCAATGCTAACCAGTGCAGAAGGGCCATCGCTAGACCAACTCTTTGGGCTGCTATAAAATGTAGCACCTTGTGCCTGAGCCTGTGTGACTGCAGGTGTGTTTGAGTGGACACCCACAAGCCTCATGGTCCACTCTCAGCTCTCTCCGTCTTTATCTGCCTCTAACTCTGACAAGGAGCTTGTGATTTATGGCCCCTTCATGCCTTGGTCATGTGTCAGCGCTAAAGGCCCGTGTTTGAGAATCAGGCACAAGAGAGAAGAGAAGACAGACGGCAGAGTCCCTGCAGCCAAAGGAGACTTTCTTTTGTCATAAAGTGATTTAAAACTGCTGAGCTGTGTGTGTCGCTGCAGGGCCATTATAAAAAGCCTTAACGTACTTAAACCCAGCAGTGTGCAGTGTGTGCAGAATGCAGTAACTGGCAGGGTCCAGGGTGTAATTCTTATTCATTTATCACTGAATGACCTTCCCATGATCCTCTCATGAGCAGTGGCTGGCCCCTCTGACCCTTTAGCACAGGTCCCAGATCCAGAGGGCTACCACCTCATAGCCCCTGCCCACCCTCACAGAGATCCCTGTTAGACAATATGGATGAGCACTCTGTGGTTGCTGAGGAGTGGGAGCCTCTCAGGGTCCCAGCAGGTCTGGACCTCTACCTCCACCTCCACCTCCACCTCCACCTCCTCCTTCTCCTTCACCTCCACTCTAGCCTCAGCTGTGGCCTCCTGCTTCTCATTGGAGGCCTCATGAATTTTTCAGTGCGCCACACAGTGCTGAGGGGCCGGGGGTCGGCAGGCTCGTAAATCCCCCCCTAGGCTGAGTGGATGTGACGGGTCAGAGTAGAGAGATGGGGGGATTGGGGGAAGGGTTATCACAAAGCACTCTGTGCTAGTGGAGTTCAGGGTGATTGGACTGTGTGTGTGTGTGTGTGTGTGTGTGTGTCTGGGAAATAAGGATAGATTGTGGTGCTGTGAGGAGTCCAACATCCCATGTAGTGGAGTGCAGCCCTATAGCTCAGCTTTCATCGTCCCCTCAGTGCATCAGTCTTCATCTGTAAACAATGACTCACAATCACACACATTCTCTCCCTCTCTCTCTCTCTCTCGCGCTCTCTCTCTTTGTGTCTCTCTCCTTCTCGTGTCCTCAGACCTGAGAGTTGCTGATTACTCTAATGTCAGAACAGGAACATATATGACACTGTCTTATTATGGTTCTCTAGCTCTTTCCAAGCTCTCCCACTTAGGAAACCTTAGTTGAAGTGTTGCCACTGACCGCTACACACCGACAGCTACAGTGTTTACCCTGAGACCCCCCCCCCCCAACTTCTCCAGCTGGAGTTGTGGAGATGAGACTCTGTCCTTATCCCCACCACTGCCTCTGGCCTCGGGGTGTGCCGTCTGGCATGTGCCCATACGTGTGCCCGCATGTGTGTGGAGCCCACTGAGACGGTCTTGCCTCAGGAGAGACACGAGCAGTAGTGAGCCACGTGACACCTGTCTCCGTTCCCACGGAGATCCCAGCACTGCGCAGGAGAATGTGCAGACGGACTGCCGTCTCCATGGAGAGGAGGCTAATGAAGGGCACCCAGTGCTACTGCTGGACCTGCACACTAGCAAAGGAAAGAGAGACTTGCTTGACAATAATTGCTGTTTCAAGCTTGTGTGCTAAATCTGTCATCCATTATGACTTTCTAATGAAGGTGCAGTAAATCTAGTTTTCAGTGCTTGAAAGGGAAGTGGGGTGTGTTTGCTCAGTTGAGCTGCACTCCCCCTGCACCCCGCACACCAGCAGGGGGTTATTGTATGCTTCCACTCCCTGTGAAAAAGGCAGGCTAATTACCCTGGCACTGCTCCTGTTTTGTTTTTGATAAGCAAATCTCCATTGTTTCTTTCATTTGCAGAGTAGATTCTGCACATTGGCATTAATTCATGGGTATCATGCCAAGGTCCCAGCCTGCCTCCATCACAACAGGACTACTGCTCTGTAGTCCTGTTGGGATGGAGAGGGAGTGTGACTGTTCCAGTGCGGTCACATTTCGGTCAGTGAAACTCACACTCTGTCGGACTGGAAGCAAAACTCACCTGATTGTGGTTAAATAGTTCCCAAGCGACAAGCACTCTAAAATGGCTTGTTTAATGCTCTGTAGACCCTAAATCAACATTCTTATATTGTGTAGTTGGTTGGGGTATGTGTGTGTGTGTGTGTGTGCGCGCGTGTGTATGTGTGTGTGTGTGTGTGTGTGTGTGTGTGTGTGTGTGTGTGTGTGTGTGTGTGTGTGTGTGTGTGTGTGTGTGCTTGTGCATGTGTGTGTTTGTGTGAGAAAGAGAGTATGTATGTTTATGTCCATACACATGCATGTTTCTCTGTGTGTATGCTTGCATATGCTGTGGTGTGTGTGTGTGTGTGTGTGAGTGAGAGAGAGAGAGAGTATTTCCATGTGTGTATATGTTTATTCTGTAGGCCCATATGTACCCGCCGGGCAGGGCACCAACTGTCAATCTGTCAATCTGAGTTCAATGCCCGAGCCCCATGTTGAGTGTGTCGCTTTGAATAAAATTGTCTGCTAAAAACCAGTCAACTTTGTTTCTCCTTGAACCCCTCAGGCCATGCTGTTTCATTTCACCCAGCATCATGCATCCTCTGCTTCAGACAGCCTATCCATCTATTTATCCATCCATCTATCTGTCCATCTATCTGTCCATACATTCATGCATTCCCCCTGTGAGTGTCTGATGTGCGTGCTGTCTCCTCTCTCCTGTCTCCTAGGACACCTTTGGGGGCTCGTCCAGCAGTGGGATGGTGGTCTCTCCTCGAGTGGCTTCAGTGACGGGGGAGCTGCTGGCTGCAGCCAAGGTCCAGCTGCCTCTCAACATGTAAGTCCTATGGCACATATACTGCAGTAAGGCTCCTTGTCTAAACACAACCCTCATACTCATACTCATACTCGCCCTGCACTACATTTGCTGAGCTCAGCACAGGGAGTGCTATAGAATTGCCAAGGGTGCTCTAACCTTATCTTTATATTAAACCTGTGAATGAATTATACACATATATTTGAATGGCCCACCCCTCCATTTCCCACTTTTCTCTCTCTCTTGCTCTCTCTCTCTCTCTCTCTCTCTCTCTCTCTCTCTGTGTTTTTAAATGGGCTGGTGCTAGATTAATAGAAGCAGTCTAACTCAAGGAGTGAAGATGGCGTGACCACCACAGTCCCACAGCCTTATGCAGTAAAGTACTGCAGCTTCAGCCAATCACATCTTGTTCTCTCTGTACACATGTGGTGCATATATACACACATACACACACATACACACACACACTCCTCCAGGAGTCAGGAGAGTCACTCAGTGTATCACAAGAAGCGTCCCTGTGCTGTGAGGAGATGCCCGGTGTGTCAGTGCGCATGGAAGCTTCTGCTGGGAGCGCCATCATCTCTGCCTGACCCCACACCCACCTCCACCGGCGGCACACAAAGAAAACACAGACCTTTGTTGCCATAGTTACCCCAAGGCTTTGTATGTCTATGCCTCCTGGGTCCGTGTGTGAACTGCTGTTAATACTTCCTCTTGTATCTCACCATAGGTGAGTGTGTTGAGTGTGTTTATGTTTATTTGTGTGTCTATATGTGTTTGTGTGTCTGTGTGTGTGTTTGCATCTGTAACAGTCTTTGGTCTTTCATGAGTGTGAGTGGTGTCAGGCTGCAGAGGCAGACAGAGCGATGGCCTGAGGGGGCCATAAACAGTGGTGGAGTCGTTCACAGCTCTGTGCAGCCACACCATTGGGCCCTGTCTCCAGACTAAATTAGCTCCCCACTCCACTCGCCTGTAGTTGGAGGAGTCCAGGTGCATTAGCCAAGCTTCCTGTGGATTAGAGGGCGAAGAACATTGTGTTCTCAGGGTCTCACTCACAGAGAGGCTTGGCAATCTATCAGTGAATATTCTGGTTGGATGTGGTATTATTCTATGTGTGTATTGAAAAGCCATTCTGCACAGCAGGTGAATTGCCTTTTCACCTAAAGCATTCATTTGCATCTCCTCAGTTCACCTCAGTGTACCCCTCTCCCTCTCTCTTTCTCTCTCTCTCTCTCTCCAACTCCCTCCCTCTCCTTCTGTCTCTCCCCTCTCTTTCTCTCTGTCTCTGTCTCTCTCCCCTGACAGATACCTAGCCATGTACGCCTACAAGCCACAGAAGGCAGATGAGCTGGAGCTGAGGAAGGGGGAGATGTACCGTGTGATGGAGAAATGCCAGGATGGCTGGTTCAAAGGCACCTCGCTCCGCAGCGGAGCTTCCGGCGTCTTCCCTGGCAACTACGTCACCCCTGTCTCCAGGTGGGTCACCTTAACTCACCCGAGGTGCTGCTGTGGGAGAGGGAAGGGTTGGGGTGAAGGGGGTAGGGGGGCTGCTATTGGTCAGTTTATTTAGTGCCTGAACGTCATGAAAGCCACTGAAAGCCTGAGGAAAGAGAACATTGCTAATGGCCGCTGACGGGCACCAGGCAGCTCCAGTGCCTCGGTCTGCTCTATGATTAGAATGTATGGGGCGCAGTAATGGCTGATTAACATAACGCCAGTGTGCACATCTCAGTGGGCCGGCTCATGCTAGCACAGGAGCAAGAGGCAATTAGCCACTCAGCAGCGGGCCCACACCAGCATGGTGCTGAGAGGCAGGAGGGCAGAGCCAGTCTGGGCACGCTCAGAAAAGGTTAGGTGGCACCAGAATGTCCATGCGGAATGTCTCAACTGACCAGTGATGGCAAGTGGCCTGTCAGGGAAAGGAGTCAACGAGCAGCTGAGTCTGTCATGTTGGAACAGCTCAACTACTGCTGTCTGTGTTGTCCACACACAAGCACACATGAGCCAATGCACTAAGTGTGTGTGTGTGTGTGTCTGGGGCACAATAGAATACTAAATAGGAACATGGCACATAACTGTCTGTCCAAGCAAATAAACCAACTGCGTAGTCAGTGTGCAGAAAGCTATATATTGTCTTTGGAGTGATATATGCCCCATTGTGTTAGCTTGCCAAGAGACTTAGAGATTTGTATGTGTATCTTTTGTCTCACTACAAAAAAAAGCCCCTCCCATAGTCACGCAAGCTCTCTGTCTGTATTGCTGCAGTGTAATTATGTGTTTCTGTCTGCAAATGGTGTCGGCAGCCTTATAGCATTTGAGCAGATAATACTGTGGTTTGTTTGTCTTAGGTTGAGAAGGCGTATCTTATTTTCTAGCAGCAGCACTGCTGAAACGAGCTGTGGGGAGTGAGCTATCAGGCACAGGCTTACTGTACAGCCCCTCAGAATTAACCTGCAGTCTCATCCCCTGACCACTGGCACATTGATTGAATGGAAATTACTCTGTGTGTGTGTGTGTGTGTGTGTGTGTGTGTGTGTGTGTGTGTGTGTGTGTGTGTGCGTGTGTATTTTTGTTAGGGGCGGGTGGTCTGCATCGGGCAGCATAAATTCTTACTGCACTAAAATGGCCAGCTGGCTAGAGAGCAGTAAGCCACACTACTGCAGAGAGTTGGGAAGATAAAGCAGATTGTTCTGTAGGATGCAACCAGCCACTACCTTCTGGTGCCATCAGATGAGTTAGTGCTCAGGTGAAGAGGACATCAAAACATCCCATAATATGAGAATGAGAGCCTCAGATAGGCTTGGATCCACTTAGTATTAAACACACACATACACAGTGTGACATACCTTGCAAGCCAGGTGGAGCAGGAGATTGAATAAGCTGGATGCTTGAGAGAGTAGTGGATCCCAGAGGTGAGTTTTGTACTCTGGGGGAGGGAGGGGGAGGGAGGAAGAGCTGCTTTGAGCTTCATTTACAGGGTGGGTGCATAATTGGGTGAGGTCTGGGAAACATTTCTGGGAAGCACTTTGAGAGGTAATTGGCTCAAGCGCTCCTCATCTCTCTCTCTTTCCCCATTTGCTATATTAGCAGGGCCTCCTAGGGCTGTAGAAGGCTCTGCTTCCCTCCATAGTCTCAAAGGGCATCTTTGAAAACTGATGTGAATGTGCTCAGATAGACTGAAGTGCAGGTCCACACATCACCTCCAATAACTCTGATTCGCTGAGTAGCGAACACTGCTCTAGATCCTCATTTAAGGAATGGGGCTCAATGACACGCTCAACGTGGAGCAGTTTACATGCATGAGTCTTACACTCTCTCTCACACACACACACACACACACACCTGTGCCCTTAAGCACTTTTTGACTGTTTGCTGTCTGTCTCTCCTGGCCATGATTGGTTTGATGAAGCCCTTATTAAAACAGCCGAGCATCTCTGCACACATGCACGAACGCAACGCTAATTCTTCCCAGCTGACAGGAAGTCGATACGTGGCCCACAGGATATGGCGGATTATGGAGATGTCGTCGATAAGATTGCCTCTTGGAAATGCATTTCCCCGCGCGTTACCTTTTAATATGGGGTTTTGGTTGCTGTAGAGCCCAACGTGTCTCATCTGTCAATGAAGCTGGTGGCCTGCTGTTGGCTGTTTATGTGAAGCAGTGTGTACAGTGGGTGGTAATCCCAAACTCATTTGTTTCTCTGTGTGTGTGTGTGTGTGTTTGTTTCTGCAGGGCTCCGTTTGCTGTTGGCCAGGCACGTGCCTGTATGGCCACCCAAGGCCAGGCTCAGGCCCAGGTGGTGAAGGCAGTAGCCAGCACGTCCAGCTCAGCTGGCCCCTCCAGCCCCGTCCTCCTGGGCTCCTCGTCGCGCTCCACGCCCCCGCTGGCCAACCCTTCCTCCTCCTCCTCCTCTTCGCCCTCCTCCTCCTCCTCGCCACAGCTGCAGCCTGCATCTGTGCACCTCAAAAACTGCCTGCGCATGTCAGGCCCTCAGACGGGCCAGGGCCGCACCGCCATGCAGCTGGGTGAGTCGCTCACTCTCTCTCTCTCTCTCTCTCTCTCTCTCTTCCCCTCCCTCTCTTTCTCTCTCTCCCTCTCCTTCCCTCTCTCTCTCGTTCTCTTGGCATTCAGCAAAGGCTGATATGCATTTCAAGTGGCTTTATGGAATTGAATGGAATAAATATGGTGTTTGTGGTGGCCTACAAATCTAAACACATCTCTTACTAATTGTTCACTCTCTTGAGCGTCTCCCAGTCTTTGTCTCTCTCCTTTACTGCTCACTCATCTCTCTCTCCATCTATCCATCATTCACCGCTCACCCTCTCTCTCTCCAAAATGGCTCTGGCTCCATCTTTCCATATCTCTTGCTGTAGTTTCTGATCTTTTCCATGAGCTCAGTTGAAGCTGAAGGAGTAGAGGAACGGAGTGATGATTCCCTGATGAGACCCCAGTGCTTTCAGTAAACCGTGATCTGCGCGCTCACACTTGCTCCAGTTCCATTCCCCTCCGAGGACTCGACTAGAGTGGCCTCCAGGGCTTAGCATGTGCTCAGACTGGGCCAAGAATAACCTTGTGGCGCTGCACACCCCCCTCCTCCACCCCCTCCCCCCACCAGACTCACATCATGCAGTCGGGTTGGTGTGCCTGTTTGTTTAGAAGGGGTGTAAAGACAGAGGCCAGAGAGCGCCCCCCACCCCCCTCTCCCAACATCCTGCCTCACACATCTGTTTCCCATTAGTGCTGGGAACTTGAGGAGAGGCCACTGGAGTGTTTGTATCAGTCCTCTGCTCTCTGCTCTCCACCTCAGAGGTGCATGCTCGTCACAGGACAGACAGCACCACAAACTGGGAAGTGGAGGGATGCCCTCTGGCTGGGGCCGGCTGTGTCGGGGCTTTGTGTGTGTGTGTGTGTGTGTGTGTGTGTGTGTGTGTGTGTGTGTGTGTGTGTATTTGTGTGGGGGAGGGGTTTTGAGTGTTCATTTGTTGTGTGCGGCTGACTGATGCCTTAACCCCTGCCAAGCACACACCTGAATCCCCAAGGTCACCTGCAGAGCAGTAACAGGTGCAGAAGCAGAGCAGGCTGTGTGGGCTAGCATGGATCCTGTCAGTGTGGCTAATTGCCCTGTCCTCACTGCAACTGTCCACCTATAGATTCCATATATAATATACAGTGCTCCAACCACACACTGACTCAGTGTGCATGGGGAAGTGTTGTCTTGTGGGCTCTGTGCTCGGCAGACATAAAGTCTCAGAAGGACTTTGGGTCAGGGTGGTCAATCTTTTCCTTTAATTAGTTTTTTACATTGGTGAACAATTGTGTAATGAGGCTATAGCTATGAGCTAACTACCATATGAACCCTGAACTGCCAAGGAACATGGATAGCTAATTAATATGGCTTACTTTGAATAGTAAACTAGTATAACTACTCTAGACAACTAATGAGGCCTAATATCAATCTAGCCTACTGTATTTCACAAAAATAGACATTCAGTGGAAAAGAGTGACCATATTGAAGGAAAGTCCTTCTGGGACTTGATGTCTCCCATGCACAGAGCCCATTGGCCTCCCCTTCTTCCATATATTCAGTGGTGATTCTCCTGTGTGTGTGATAGTGTGGCTCCAGCAGAGGAGGTGTCCTTGGCATGTATGTTAGTGGGACCCACCTTGTGCAGTGCATGGCAGCTGCTGGTCGGCATGCAGTCCAGGCTCAGTAAGCATGTTAAAGGCCTTGTTAAAGCATTTCACAGCTGAGATAAGCTGTCAGTAATAATGAAAGGCCTGCTGGTGAACATTGGCAGTAATTGGTGGTTGTAGTCCTCACTGAGAAACTTTGAGTCTATGAAAAGCTTGTTAGACTTTGCAGGGTCACCCCCCTTCCAACCCTCCATCTCTCTCTCTCTCTCTCTCTCTCTCTCTCTCTCTGTCCCTGTCTCTCTTTTTTGACTTCCTGTCCCATGCGGAGAGCTCATGCATTGCAGGCTCTCTCACTTCAAAGGCGCAGGTGAGCATTAATTGAAGGGCTCTGGTGAGGGTCCTACCCTGGGGAGATGAGCTGGGAATTAGCAACATGCTGAGACGTGTGTGTGTGTGTGTGATAGAGAGAGAGAGCTCCTTTCATCCCATGCTTGGGTCACCACCTTTAGCTCCTCCCCTCATTTAGATTGTCTGCAGGTCCATGTTACCAAGACACTACAAATGAGACAAAATAATCACATCAGTCCACCACAGTTCCATAGCATCCAAGGAGGCTGTATGGAATGTGTTGTGTAATATACGTGCATGATAATCACAGGGACATGCTCATCAGCTCTTTCTTCTTTGGGTCCTGCTTCTTACTTAGGTAGCTGTAAATGTTCCCTGTTTGAAAAGTGACTTGCACAGGGAGAGAAATGTCTGTGTGGTTAGATAGGCTAGGGTCCATGGAAGGCCTCCTATCTGTGGAGACGGCTGTCTGGAAATGATCTATCTCTGTCCACCCAGTCTCTGTCGAGATTTCATTTCCCGTTCTACATTCCCACCACATCAGTGCAAGCACCCGTGTTTCTGACAGAGTTATGTCCAAGCCAGCACCCCTTCGATAAGGCTGTCACGGCCGAGTGATGGTTGTTGGCTACATCAGAAAACACTCTCTCACGTTTTTTTCAGCAGACTGCAAGATGTGCTGAAATGACACATGAATGGATGAACCTGCAGAAATGCTCATCTCTCTCTCTCTCTCGCTCCCTCCCTCTCTCTCTCTCTCTCTCTCTTTCTCTGTCTCTGCCGCTCTCTCTCGCTCCCTTTCCATTAAGTTCAGTACAAGTAAGATTTTTTGACATGACATTGTTTACTTTGCCAGAGAAGAACATTTATACATAACAGGTCCTAAAGTTATTGAGCTGACAACACAACACAACCACCAAGCTAATTTAATAACATGACATGTCTGGTCCACCAAGCTAATTTAATAACATGACAGAACAATTTTTTTTTATGTCCTAACATGCACAAGCTTAACATAGCAGCTACTCTTAACCCTGGGTGGGGCAGCGTAAGGTTTCAGGTATGTTTATGGGATTATACTACCGTGAATATAACTGACTTACTTCAAAGCAACACCTCTTCTGTAAAACTTCATGATGCTTTCATATCACATACCTATAAGTATGTGAGATGAACAATGAACTGATGAACAAACCTGTGTGTGTGTGTGTGTGTGTGTGTGTGTGTGTGTGTGTGTGTGTGTGTGTGTGTGTTTGTGTGTGTATGTGTGTGTATGTGTGTGTGCACATGCGCTCTTGCCTGGTATTTCTCATGGTGTGGATGTGTGAGTGGGTGTATACCAGGGGTCTCCGACCATTTTTTCTCCTAAATCAGCATGTCTGAGAGCTACTCTATTTTTAATTATTATGGTATTACTGAGAAGACTACAGATAATGTTAACATCCTTTGCCATCTTACATTCTTACAGCACAAAGCAAACACTCATCTGAAGTATCTAAATCTGTAGCGCCTTTATTTTCCATAATTTAAGACAAATCTGGTGTGCCGTACCAATATCAGTTCTCATCAGAAAATACTAAACCTGGGATGATTTTGTGCCATGGACAATATGTTGATCTCAGAGAAATTTTGACTGTTTTAATACCTTTTGTGATATGTTACAAGATTTATTTACCTTAGACCCTTTTGGAGAGCTACTCTTAAGTAGGTGCCGAGCTACTGGTAGCCCCTGGTGAATACTGTATGTGTCTGTGCAGTAGTAATGTCCAAGCAGTGCTACTGGGAGTATATTAGCAAAGCTGATGGAGTTGGTTATCCAAAGCTGTGTATTTTGCACATTGAAGAAAGTGCACTTCAGTCTCATACATCATCCAGTGACCAGATATTCTTAGCTGTTGCAGAAATCATCTCAGGACATTTTCTGCCTTCTTATGGGTAGACTGTGCTCATTTAGTCTGAGCCGACTATTCGACCATTCTAATTCATTTCCAATGTTAAAAATATATTTAGCATTTTTTTGCATTATTTATGTTTAACATATTTTGATCTTTTAATGTTTCGTTTAAAGACAGACAGATTTTAAATCTCTCTCTCTCTCTGTTTCTCTGTTCTGCAGTTCACAGTCCTCCTGCAGGAAGTCCGGAGCGTCCCACTGCTGCAGTCTCCCCCCTGCGGCCCCAAGGCTCTCCATCCCGCTCCCCGGGCCCCTCCAGCCGGCCCCTGTCCATGGTGTCTCCCCAGCACTCCCACCAGGCCAGCCCCCTGTCCCCAGCGCCTCCTCACCGCTCCCTCATCTCTCTCACCTCAGCCGCCGCCGCCATCACGCCCCCCAACGTCAGCGCGGCCCACTTGAACGGCAGCGAGGTGGCAGCCTGCCCCCTGCAGCCCCCCTCACCCGCCCATGCCCACACACACGCACACACACAGGGCGCCGCCGCCAGCCTGCCCAAACTGGAGGAGAAGAAAGCTGAGAAGGTAACATAACATAACATAACATCAGCTCTGTGACTCTGTCTCTCTGAGTTATCTCCCCTCTTCTCTTCTGATTGTCTCCCTCTATCGCTCCCTCAAAACTCTCTTGTTCTTCTTTTCTTACCACTCTCTACTCTCTCTCTCCCTCTCTCCATCAGCAGGTCTCCTTACTGAGTGTTGGTCCTGCTATCAGAGAGGGAGAGAGATAGAGAGTGTGTGTGTGTGTGTGCTCTGAACTTAAAGGCTTCTGATTAGAGTTGTGTGCTATGCTGGCAGATGGCTGGTCCTCCTGCTATGTGCTCCATGTCTCTGAGCTCCTTGACTTGCTGACTTGGCTTGACCAGCCAGGGCTTTTCCTGCCTCCCTCACTGGAGCAGTGCTCACATCACAAAGCATCCCATTCTGTCCCCAGCTAAACACACACACACTCACACCCCACAACACGCTCTGCTCTGTGGCGCTTTGTGTTAGTGTTGAATTAGTCACTGCGGCACTCAGGAAGTACACCCGGCTCCAAGCGCCTGAGCTTCACACTTATCACATGACAGATCGCTGCGCCCTCATTGCGCGCTCGTTGGCTGCGAAGCATGTGTGTGCTCTCTCAAGGGCAGGATGATGTGTGCGGGGGTTGTTGTGTCTGAGGCTCACTGGAGCTCTTTTGTGTGGCAGCGGAGCAGAGAGGAGTGCATGAAGTAAGTGACTGGCACTCTGGGCCCAGTGGGTGTGAGAGGGAGTCCAGGGGGAGCCCTCACAGTGGCTCAGCTGCTGATGCCTAGCAGGGCTCTGGTGTTCGCTGGCTGACCCGTAGTGACCCCCTCTGTACCCCCACCACCACCTCCACCTCCAGAACCACTCAGCCTGTAATGGGATCTGGGAATGGAGGCTCGGTGCAGGGTGGTGGGTGCTTGACACTGAGCTGCTGCGGTGGGTTGAACAAGTCCTCCATGCTCTATGCTGGACAGGGTCATGTGGAGTTGGGTTACATAGAGGAGGGGGGCAGTGGGGAGATCCCCCCCATCCCATATAGAACAGGCTCAGGTGGAATATGAACACTTGCCATTGGGGCCAGCAAAGCTTTGGCTTTCTGCTGTGAGTAAGCAAACACTCACTGTCCATTTCTGTTAGGCTCCTCACATTGTCCTTGTCATACTGCCTGCAAGGAAAGAAGTGATGAGAATAATAGAACCTAAAATAAGCTGACTGACTCTGAAGGAAAGTGCTTGGGTGACAAAATGTATGATTGAATCATTTCTGAGCCTGTGCTTTGTCAGGGACTGCATTTCCTTGAGCTGGACGACAAGTAGCGTTAGCGTTCTCCTCAGTCAGTGTCCGGGCCGGGCTGTCTTTGGCTGCCGAGCGCCGGTGTGGCCAGCTCTGCCTGCTTCCCTGTGCCATCTGCTGCTGCTGCGTGTAGACTGCTTTAGCATCCGTCTGCCGCTTGCTCTACATGGCAGAAATAGGTGTTAAAGTGTGTGTGTGTGTGTGTGTGTGTGTGTGTGTGCGTGTGTGTGTCTGTGTTCGTGTGTGTGTTGGGGGGTGTGGATGTAAGACAGAGTTAGGGGGGTGTAAGGAGAGAGTGGGGGTGAAATAGAGGTAGTCATAGCGGGGTGCTGTGGAGACAGCAGGGGTGTGGGGGAGGGGGAGGCGGAGGGGAGGAGGTAGGTGAGGGGCTCCCACATGTCGAAGTGTAAGCTCAGCCTCCTGTTCCCTCAGTCTGACAGATGTCTCACTGTGGATTATTCACTGATAATTGGCTCCTATTCCCTTGTAGAGCAGATACATGCACACACACAGACCCTCTTCACTTTGCACAAGTCAGCTCACCCTCAACTCTATATATAGAGCTGAGAAGCTTAATTACAATTAATTACAGTATAGATACAGATAGCATGCATCTCCTAAAATGTAATATACACTGTGATTATTGAAAGTAAATAACATTCTGAAAACTTATCAGTATCAATAATATTTTATCTTCCATTTTATAAGCTGTGGATGAAACATGAGACATGAGATAAAAGGACAACACCAACCCCCAACCACCACCACCAATGATGACTGTGGAGGAGGTCTCCGCACATGCCACATACTACACATACTACAAAACAGCTTATTGGAGTGAGAACTGTACCCATTGACCATACCAGCTCTGATAAGAGGAATTCATAATGCCAGAGGAATATGATTCCAGTTCACTGAAGCAGTTGATTCTCAGTTCTACTTGATTCCCAATTCTCAATCCCCACCCCTACATATGACTGTTATTATGATCACATTAAAACCATGGTGTGAAATAATAGTATGATTTGGCAAATGTCTCATTTTCATTTAAATAGATTTTTGTACTTAAGTTTTAATAGCAACCCTTCATTTCCCTGTCCCAGTGCTCTGATTTGGAGCTGAGATGTGCATGTGTTGATTCTAAATGCCAGTGCAACTTTAATGCTTTTATTACTTTATTGCACAGCATGGTTCAGCAAATGGCACACACTGGTTTTGGTGGAAAGTGATGTTTGGTGATAAAATGTACAAATCTAATCTGAATCATAATTGCAAGAAAATGGATTGTGTTCTCTTCCTGATTTTTTTTAAATTTGCATAACTGCTGGCTCTTTTAAAATCAATCCAAACTGGCTTGCAGGCGGTTTTGTTAAGGGTGGAGGCACCTCCTGACTGACAGCAGCACTGGGCACTAACTGGCACTAGCAGACAAATACACACTGGCAGTCTGGCACACAGACTGGCACTGCAGAGAGGAGCACTGGATAGAAATGCTGGCTGGAAATATATGGAACTATTCACTAGTTCCAGAACTGTTTACTAGTTCTCTTAGATGACCATTTAAAAAGTCATCCTTTTTAGTGATAAATGTTAGTGAAGTACTAATGACTTCAGGGCCTTCAAACTGGAACTCTGGCCTGTCAATACCTTGCCTTGCTGCACAGACAGTGATATTCCAGAAGACGCTGCCACAGCATTTGCCCTGTTCTTGACCGCTGGCTATTATAAAATGATTTCTGTCTGAGCTTCAGTTCTGTTCAAGTTTATTTATATAGCGCCATAACACAGGACTATTTCTCAAGGCACTTTACAGAGCCCTGCTTGAACTTGAACTGTCTGGAGTGGTGTGATGGAGTGTTCAGCGTTTAGAGAAAGCCCTTAACAGATGGCCTTCAGAAGACATTGCTGCGTCTCCCTGGCCTCTTTGGACTGGGCCTGTCCATCAGTATTGATGCTGACAGCATCTCTTAGTCACTGTCAGCGTGGGATAGACATCACTCTGACCTGAGCAAACAAACACAACTCAGTGGCCGTCCCAGAAGCAAACAGTGCAGCTCTCTCAGTAAGTTGCCTCTAAGACAGAAGATGGAGAGGTCCATGGAGAATTCTCTGCACTTGTGTGGAACTCCAGACCCTGGTGTGGAAGTGAGGAGTAGATGATGTCATGTCTTGGCTTTTTGCTGCATAGGACTGCAGCCCTTCATTAGACAGTGTGTCTGATTCCTGCCTGCCAGAGGCTGATCGTTGTGTGCGTGCCTGCGTGTGTGTGTGCGTGTGTGTGTGTCTACGTCCATCTCTGATCAATATCTGTTATCATTTTCACATTTCAATCACCACCCCCTTCTTCATGTTCCCGTGTTGCGACTACCAGCAGCTCTGAGGGCTGATGATTCAAAGGCTCCTATCTCATGCCCCCAGGTGGCCCAGCAGTGAACTTCAGCAGCCCACTCAACACCTTCTTAGGAGCGCTTAGCTGGGCTTAGCTCCTCTGATACAACCAATGACTGTCACAGATAACAGCTCCCGCACACCCACACATTTCATGCTCAACATTAAGAAGCGGCACCAGACAAACAAATGCCTCTGACCTCGCTGCTGTGATGATGGGAGTGGAGAGAAAGCTGAAAGACGAATGCTAGGATTATTATTTGCTGCCGTGTTTTTCTCTCTCTGTATTTCTGTTTTTTCTTTCCTTCTTTCTTTCCTTCATTCTTCTCCCTTTCTCTCAGCAGTATTTGTGTGTGTGTGTGTTTCCCCCGCAGAAAGAGAAGAAGGGAGGGGGGCTGCTCAAGCTGCTCTCGGGGGCGGCGGCGAAGAAGAAGTCCCGCTCACCGCCCTCCATCTCCCCGACTCACGAGCCGCACTCGCCAGCCGCCGCTGCCTCCGAGGCCCTGATGGCGGCGGGTGCCGTGGGCTGCGCCCCCGACCTGCACCCGGTGGGCAGCCACGGTCGCGCTGGCTCCTGCCCCATCGAGAGCGACATGCAGGGGGCCATGGGGATGGAGCCTCTGCACAGGAAGTCGGGCTCGCTGGACCTCAACATCTCTGTGTCACCACCCACCCGCCAACCCTGCTCCTCGCTGCTCGCCATCAGACCTGAGCCCAAACCGCTGTCCCGCGAGAGGTACGGCTCACTCACTCACACACACACACACACGCACACAAAACATGTATGCACATGTATAAAGATGTACACACAATCATGAGCACATTTCTCTCACTCAAACACACATTCAGTCAGTCAGTCACCCTCTCTCTCTCTCTCTTCCTTTCTGTCCCTCTTTCTCTCATTCAAAACTGTTTAAAAATTTTTAATGAGACTGTGAACTCTGACCTGCCTGCCCATCCCCCCCCCCCCCAAACACACACACAGACACACACACAAGCCCTTTAAGCATTCAGCATTGCCTCCATGTATACTGTAGTTGACCAGGGGCTAATATCTACTCAATTAGAAAGATTCCAGCTTGCCTATTATCAGAATCACTTCAGTTAGAATGAGCTGGACTGGTAGATGTGTGGTATATACAAGTGGCGGGGGGTCTGCTGCTACTTCAATTGACTCTCCATTCATGATTCATGAGAGATGTATTATGCTCCTCGGAGATGAGGCCTGGAGTGCCACGAGTCTGGGACTCAGCTCACATACACACACTCCACTCAAAGAAAAACAGAGAGGAATGAGGGGAGAGAGGGAGAGAGAGAGAGAGAGCATGCAAGTGATGAGGGAGTGAATCTTAATGAAACTCACAGAGTGTCACAAGCCACATTTGTCACTCCTGTAATTTCCCCTCATTTCCAACGTCCTCCCTGAACAGAGTTCCAGAGAGCAGGGCAGACACGAGAGGCAGCACACACACACATACACACACACACACACATACACACACACACACACACACACATACTTGGTCTAAGATATTAGAAGAATCAAGTCAAGTTTATCATGGCAACAGCAACGCTATGCCCTCACACTGACGAGACCTGTCTCCTCTCCCAACCTGTCCCACTCCTAAGAAAGAGCCTAGGCGTGGTGTGCAGAGGGAGGTGGCCAGAGGTGGGGTAGAGACAGGACGTGGGGGCTGAGCGTGGCTGGGTGAAGTGTTGAGGGTCCTGTGAGGTCAGAGCTCTGCATAGAGGGGCAGCAGCAGGACCAAAGCAGAGGAGTGAGACTGACTCTCTTATACTCCCTCATTTCTATGCATTACTCACACCACATTAGATTAGATTAGCCTGGCTCCAGTGACCAACACCTCTTCTCATAGAGAGAGCGAGAGAGAGAATAAGAGAACGAGAGAGAGAAAGAGGGAATAAGAGAATGAGAGAGAATATGCAACTTCCTAAATTCCTCTGTGTCTGGGATGCAGGCTTGTATTTTGGTCAATTCTCAATCACAATCGGAATCAGCAGGGGGATATTTCCTGAAAGAACTTCAATAACGTCAGACTCTCAGCATCCCCACTTCTTGTTTATTAACCTGGTTAGGATTCATGAAGAAGACAACCACTAGACAAAATCAATCAAAACTCCATTGCAAGGCAATGTTGTTGCAAATGAAACTAGACAGCTAAGCACAAACTCCTTGGTGCGGTGTGTATGTGCAACTTTGTCTTTGTCTGGGCTGTTGTCCTTCCTATCTGACGCCCTAATGGTGAGTAATCACCTCAGCCCTCAGCCCAGAAAACAATCTCTCATGCGGCCGATCTCTCCCTCTCTCTCTATCTCTCTCGCCCCTGTGCTGTTAGTCATCAGTGCTGTCTGAACACGGCACCTCTGTCACTCCCAGCCTCTTATCTCTGGGTGCCGGAAGGCTTTGCAGCAAATTTATCTGCATGCAAAGAGGCCAGGGAGAGGTCACCCTCCTGCCTGCCATGGAGGAGTTATTGTCTCCATGTGCCGTCCGTCCCTTTACCCCATACCCTCCAACGCCCCCCCCCCCAACCCAACACTATTCTAACGCCACTAGAACATGTGCAGGCCTCAGGTGCTCTGCATATCACATGTGCATGTGGTCTCCAAGAGAGCACACCTCTGGATGCCGATGCTTGCTCCCTCACACTCCACCACCTCCCTCCGCCATCGCCTCCACCTCTGTGATTCACTGCCGCCATCAAAACCAGCCATCGATTTTCTCCAGACTTCCAAAAACTGGGCTTAGGGCTGCGCTGCAAATAATATGGCCACAGTTTTTGCAAAGGTAGCAGTAGACACGTTCACGTGTAATTACAGGGACAAAATCCATGCTGCATTCCTAGAAAAATCAATGCTGAGAGCACACACAATCAAAAATGTTTCTTCCCCAGGGATGCTGTGCCATTGTGAAAAGGAGACTTTCTAAGTGCAGCATTTGTTTTTCAGAGTCATCATTTCATGATTTCAATCTGAATGAAAATAACCCATATATTCAGGCATTACCAGGAGCCATAGGCTAATACTGTAGAGGACAAATACAATCCCTGGGTCTCTGTGAAATACTCTGCATCTGTGCTCATCTCATCATCCTGCTGGAGTTGGAGCTGTGTGGGGAGGTGGAGGTGCTTATCTGTGACTGATGATTCAGGCCTTTTATGACACACTGAGGACAGGGCCAACAGACACTGACACATCCACATTCTTCCTAGCAGCCTGCTTAGAACATAGAATGACTTACACCACCTGGGACTCATCACAGCCTAATACGATCTCTCTCTCACACAGACACACACACACACACACACACACACACACACACACACAGTCTGGCACAGTCTGAAACCATTGTGCCAAAGACAGTGCAGCGGTGGGTAACCACATCAGCAGAGTGGTGTAATCCATCTCTACCTCCACTGCTCTGCTGGCTTTACCTCCAGCCCTCCACACAACAGATGATCTTTCATGTCTGTGCCTGCTGACGCGGCCCATAAATCGCTTCATCAAAGGGGGGCCTGTGTGTTTCCGCCGGCGAGGCCCAAGCTCACCCGCCACCCCGACCTCTCTCCTGCGCAAACCTGTAAATCAGGAGCTCCTGGCTCCATTTGATGTGGCTGTTTTCATGGACCTGCAGCCCAGGAGCTGCAGCGGAACACTTCCTCCATGTGCTGCCTCCTGTCCAGGTGTGCTGAGAGCGCTCACTCACCCTCATGCTGTCTCCCCCCTCCCTCCCCTCTGTCCCTCTCACTTCTCTCCACAGGTACCGGGTGGTGGTGCCCTACCCTCCCCAGAGCGAGGCGGAGATCGAGTTGAAAGAGGGCGACATCGTCTTTGTGCACAAGAAGCGGGAAGACGGCTGGTACAAAGGCACTCTGCAGCGCACAGGCCGCACCGGCCTCTTCCCCGGGAGCTTTGTGGAGAGCTTCTGAGAGCATCCACAGGACTGGCCCACCACCAACCCCAGTAGTCAACCTCGGACTTTGGTGGGGGTGAGGGGGGTGGGTGGGGGGACTGGTGGATGAATGAAGGGCATCTTTTCTGGACGGGCACCTCCCTGGCAGCCTCAGAAAGGACCCTCTTCATGAGTATCAACCGAAAGGATGCAGTAAAGGAAGCGCCATCACAATTGTGGGAGCCTCTCTGAAAACTGCGCAGCACAGTCAACCCTGGCTGAGCTCATCGTCATGCAGCACAGTGAATAGAATCGCAGCGGCGCTTTCCTGCCAGTGAACAGAACTGCAGTGGCGCTCTCCTGCCAGTGAGGCCACAGGTAGTAAAGGAGCACAAGCAGACATAACAGACCCTCACTGCCATAGGAACCTGGGAGAGGAACCTCTCTCTCCCTCTGGGACAACTCTCTCCTCTACAGCTGATGGCACACTGAAGTCCAGATGGCACAAGCCTTCTTGGTTTGAGATTGTGTAGGGGACAGAGTGCACAGATGTGGTAACATAAACACATGCACACACACACACACACTCACATGCACATACACACAGAAAAACCTCCAGAACTCTTCAGTTCAGTGAAACCAGGCTCAAGCAGTGCCTTCCATCTCCGGACCTGCCAACACCAGAACCAGCCTCTGAGTGAACCGCAGCCCAGGGCAAACCCAGCTTGTGTTCATGGACACTCTCATTGGTCCTCCTCTCTCTCTTCTTCTTCTTTTTGGTCTTGTGAAGCAGCTGCTGTGTGCTTGTCGGACTTCCCACCCTACCTTACCCTATCTCCCTACACACACACACACACACACACACACACACACAGCCCTTGCATGGGTTCCTGTTGATTTGAGAGTCGTGAAGCACATCACTTCGACATAGTATTCACTGTACCCTTATTTCAGTCATCAAAGACGCCCAGCAGGGGAAGAGTCATCACCCCAATCAGAAGTCCTTGCACTCCAGTTCTTCACATCATTCATGACTAATAGTTCCCAGACCAGCGCCTCTGATAAGACAACCAAAAAAGAGGCAGGAGACCACAGCCACTGACTGGGATTGTCAAGGGAGGTGGGGATGCAAGGACAGCACTGGGAATGGAACCTCTAGAGGGAGGATGGAGCAACAAAACCTGTTCCACTCGCTCTCTGATGAGTGAAGCGATCCAACTATTTCTGTGATGAGTCATCCTGTTACCTGCCTCAGTGTGTGTGTGTGTGAGTGTGTGTTTGTGTGTCTGTGTGTCCATGTCCACTTCTCACAACATTTCTTAAAGAGCTGATCAATTTCAATGTGCGGCTTTTTTGTATGGCTACTGTAGTGTTAAGGTCAGTGGGTAATTTAACATGATTTTTTACCATTTTGACAAGTACGTGTTTTACTCTATACATGAATTTCCATGTACCTGTACTAAATGTGTCTTATGGATACAATGAAATGCTAAATGTTTTGGTTTTGGTATGTTTTGTGTTATGGTGTAGCAAAAGTCCCATGCTCCCATGCTTGTTTTAAAAGCGTGAGTTAATGGATACCCCTCTGGTCCACTCTCCCCAAGACCGCTTTGAAAACCAGTTGCACCTGCGAGCACAGAGCTGAAAGGCACACACTAGGACAGCACCACTGCATCAGAGGCTGGGAGGAGAAGCTTCTGCCAATGTTTTCAGTGTGGAAGCAGCTGGCACTCAAAGCACATAATTACTTTTCTAGGCAAACAGCCACATTGCCTTGCTAAAGGGAGGCCAGCAAGATTGTTTAAAGAGCTGTTTTTTTTTTTTTTTTCCTGAAACCACACTGACCAGCAGCAGCAGACCCAATGGCTAGGTCAGAGTCACTGGGTCACCTATTGGCCCAAAACAACCCTCACAGCCCAAAAGAACCAGACCAGACAAAGCACAACCTTTAGAGGTTTGAATCATTTGAAAGAGGTACGGGGTTGGTGAGTCTGATAGACTGGATAATGTTCTTTCATTCTCACAGGAGAATCTTCTTCGGATGGTCTAAAAATATAGTGTAAAGCACAGGGGGGATATGAGGGTCAGTGTAATCTTCGTAATCACATTGGCAATCTCACTGGGATTGGTGTCAACCCACAGTGGATTGGGGAAGCTGTTGGGGGATTTGTCACTTAACACAGCGATTGGGGGATTGACAGAGATTACAGCCCATTGGAAAATCAAAAGCATAGAGATTAAGACCATCCCCATCACACTCTCAGCCACGACAGCAGATAGCACATGGGTAGAATGCCCTCATGCACCTATTTCTAGATCTTTCTATTCAAGCAAATATCAGCAGTGATGATTGATCCCCTTCTCCAGGGACAGAGGTGATGGCTTCCCATGTGGAGCTCATCCCCCTCTCCCATTCTTCATCATTAGAGTTATCAGTGCCAACCCTGCACAGCTCAGTCTCCCCCCACCAGGGACCTCCAGGTAATGGCTCAGGAAGTAGATGCAGGTGGAGAAAGGTGAAGAGAGATTTATGAGGCTTCATGAGAAAGACTGGCCACCCCCTCCTTCTCCCCTTACTTAGGATTTAGTCCACAGTGTAGACCCTGCCCCAGCCCCAGGCCATTCTTCATGCCTCCCTCCAATCTGTGGTGCTGTCCCCACATCCATCCCCTTATTACCTTGGATTAAGTGAACAAATACAATGCAGTGGTCTTCTGGTTGTAGAGCAACTGTGTACAGTTGTGTTTTTCCTTGATTGTCTTTGTTTTGAAATGTCAGTATTTCATGAACAGCAAGGTTTTATTTCTCCCTGTGAATCATGTGAATATAGGAGACTGTTGTCTTTGGATGAGAAGCACAAGTCCATGTCCATGTTGGAGATGCCTAAGATAGATAGACAGGATATTGCAACTGTCCGGCATCTTTGGCTCACTGTTCTCCTCTGCTCTCATGGATGTGGGGTCAGTGCAAGGTGTTCAAGCCTTGAGACAAGAACTTGTGTACCACTGAATGGTGAAAAGAGTCTTGTTTTTCAAGAGGATTTTTTGTCAAGCATGGAAGGTCATGCATAATTATTAAGAGGTTTTACATTGCTACATTGAAAAGAAGTATAAATATATAAATCTATATTGTGAATACATATTTATGGGCCATTGGTAAAGAGTTGAGATATTGAGGAATATTTCCTCTGCTCTTGGTAACCTGCATTGGATTCATTTACATTTTGTCTTGTATTAACTACATGTGGTTTGTTTGTTTTTTTCATGTCAAGTGCATTTAAGCAATAAATGCCTTTGTTTTAAAATAACAGTTTGCCTCTCTGAATTGTAATACCTTAACATTTTACACACAATTATAAATTCTAAAACCTTTTGTATACAGAGCTTGAATACAGGTAGGTTTTGTAAGCAGTTTGTGTTGCATCTAGTGAGGTCTGTCTCTCACGACTGAGGTGAGTGTTTAAGTAGAAGGCTTTGATTCAGGTACAAATGGACTCCTCTACTCCCCCGACTGACCTTTGCTTCACAGCGTTCAGCTCCAGTCTGTGGCAGTCACCGCTGGCTTGGTGATGGCTGCCCTCTTAATCAGCATGAGTGACACTGTGAGCAGAGCTCACTGAAATGGCCTCCTGTCCCCATGGGCACACAATAGCCTCTCGTCCTCAGATGGACATGCACTTACGCTCACCTCTAAGTCCCTCCTAAATCTCCTATTCTGGCACCTAGAGAAACAATGTGTGTTTTTGTCTTCATCTGTCATGTGTCGTTTCCACGACTGCCCGTACTTGAAGTATCATAGAAGAGCTCTAGGGTTTTGGAATTGGAATTCAGATCCTCTGAATATCCACATAAATGACACACCAGTTTTCTTTGCCAAACATTGCTGTGTGGAAGAATCACTCCAGAAGGCTGTCAACCACGGACAATCTAAATGCAAATGCCAGTGATTATTTCCAGGGCCCCTGTCAGACAGAGGTTATTTTGAAGAGAAAAGGTGTGTGTGGTCGCTCGTTTATTTAAATTCTTGGCAGGATGGCAGTTAGACCTAGTGTTCTGGGACAAGCCAGTAGACTGTTCATGTTGTTTTTGATAGTCTACAATGGAAAAATTGTACCAACAATACATGCTGAAGTTAATTCAGTACTGTGACTTCCCTGGGAGAGAGTGGCAGGCATGCCGCCATCATGCTCCTAATCCATTCCCCTTGGCTCCAGTGATGTCTGACACTATTCGTGATAGGCTTGTCTCAGGCACCTGTCGGACACCTTTAGGCCCCTGCACCAGTGGATATTGATTGAAATTTAAGGGCATCTCCCTGCGGCTTCTCAAGAGAGTTTTGGCAGCTGCCCATAACTTTAAAGGGCAGAGAGGCCACTTAGCGAAGGGCAATGTGTTACACACAAAAGGAAGATCTAACAAGTCAGCGCTTGTTTTTTACAAGGTCATAAAGATAAAAGTGTATAACAGACGCTTTGATTTAAAAAAATGGACTTTTGCTGTTTAAGAGGTTCTACTGGAGCCTATCCAGAAAACATTCATTGAAGGACTTCACTGAATGGAGGATTATGACAAACAAAATGTGGTATGATCACAATTTAGACTAATAGAAAAATATCCTATCATTTCTTATGGAAGATGCCATTTCTTTGTTCCGCTGAGTGGAGAAAGGCACGCGTTCCAGGCTCTCCATCCTCACAATACACCCAACAGAAGAAGGTGCACCTAAGAGCAATGAATAGAAATAACTGCAGGATCAAATTTATGTCTCTTCACAAAACTGCCATGACATTTATCATTACCCCGGCTTCCTCCACAATCAGGTAACTCTCTCTCTCTCTCTCCCTCATCCTCTTCCTCTTTAGTTGCCCTGGCAACCAGTCTGAGGATTTCATGTGTTTTCATCTAGATGGCCTATTTCATTAGGGCCTGATTAAAAAATAGCTGTTAGCACTGGACGTAAGGATGAAATAAAATTAAGCAATTATTCAGACTTTTCTCAATGAGCAGCCAGCTTGTTTGAGTTTAAGGTATGCAGAATATAGGTCATGTTTTCCTCATTCTTATGCATTAGTGCCATCTAGTGGTATGTTCTAATTTCTGGTCTGGTGCTCTAAATCAAGCAATGTGTCAGTGCAGTCTATTCTTCCAGATACTATTACACATGTAGCAGTCAGAGGAAGAACACAACATAACAGAATAGAACTCAATTAAAAACATTGCTTTTCAAATGCACTTTAGGAGACAATAACACCCAGTAACACCACACACACACCACAGTTTATAAATGCTTGTGGCATCGTCAATTAGCTCTAAAAAAAAACACATGAGCCATTGAATTAATATGGAGTAAAGTGCTTAAAATCATGTTTTCATGTGTTAGTATGTTCTCCTCAAAGAAAGATGTGCAGCTGAAATGCTTATAATGTTCTTCACTATGTCAAATGACAGAAGCGAAAAAAGACCAAGGCCAAATTACAGTCATGTAGTTACAGCCACAACTGTATGGAGAGCTACTATTACATATCACATTTCAAGACTGACTTCAACAAGGTTTTAATGTTATGATTCTCACCATGATAAAACTGGCTGTGAATGTCACCCACCAATGTTTCTTGTGTCTACAAACATTACATCCTCTTGCCCTTATTCACTGACCAGAACACTTCATTAGCAAATATCTGTTCAATCTCACATTAAAGCTTAATATTTAATCAGCCAGTCTCATGGCCCCGACCCAATGCACTTGTATGTGTATGTAGACATGGTCAAGACTATCTGTCAAAGTCCAAACCAAGCATCAGAATGGAGAATGGTTTAGCCTACTGTGAGCATGGCATAGTCATTGTTGCCAGATGGTTGTAGATGTTGCTCACCTGAAGATTTAGAAATTGTTGATCCACTGGGATTTGCACACAAAACCATCAATAGGATTTACAGAGAATTGTCCTAATAAACAGTTAATAACATAATAAATATATCCATTAAACAGCAGTTCTCTCTGTGAAAAAATTTTGATATGCCAATGGTGTGAGGGTGGCTAGACAACTGTGGTGTAAGATGATAGAAAGGCAGCAGTAACTCAAATAATCATTTGTTACAGCCAGTGTTTGCAAAAGAGCATCTCTGAATGCCCAATACATCAAGAATTGAAGTGGATGAGTTACAGCAGCAGAAGACCACATCTGGTGCTACTCCTATCAGGAAACCGAGGCTAACATCCACACAAACTCACCAAAATTGGGCAACCTCCATCCTCCAGTCTTTGACATGTGGTCCACAAATTTGCAGCAACTGCTGTGCATGTCAATAATACAAAATCACTGAGGAATGTTTCTAGCGTCTTGCTAAATCTTTGCCACAAAGAATTAGGGCAGTTCAGTAAAGGGGGGCTTCCACAAGACCAGTGTCATCTTTCCACTAGCTGGGACTTTTCTGCTTCATCCTCAGATTTAGGGGATTTCATGTTGCTTTGATCACAACTATGCCTGCTCTCCAGATTTACTGTACAGATTTCAGGATGGGAAGTAATTATCAGAGGCAAAGTCTATAATGAACTAACCTGGAAAGAAAAATCTGGGGGAAAACACATTTCAGAGTCCCTTTAAATGCAATTGGTATCTGTAATTGAAAGATTTTTGCACCATTAGTAGTTGACAAGTATTGCTGATCCAACTTAGAAATTAAAGTATAGGCAAGAATAAATATATTTAGCAGTAAAACCCTCTAATAACACAACTGTCTGTCCTTTGAGTACATGATGGGATGTCCATATTATTAGCTGGTGTTATGTTAGAGGCCCACCTCCTGCAGCTCAGAGGCTGTTGAGCAGAGGATGAACCTGAAAGATACACTTTAAATCAATCACAATCAAGAGCTCAAATTACAGTCTAGACGGAGGTTTTACCTGTACAAATGCAGACTTAATTTTAGGAGACCACGTATTATATGATGAATCAGTCTATTGATAAATGTTCAGTCACATTTGATATGATATTTGATATTGATTAAGAACCAGAGCTAAATAGTCTAAATGTAGTTGATTGCTGTCCAATGCTGTGCATTGATCGGACCTTTTAAGCCTTGTTAGCCTTGTAGGTTCAATATATTTCAGTCTTCAAAGCTAATGTGGGTGATGCACACATACCTTTTTGAGATTATTAAGAATATTACATGCAATGCAACGCATTCAGAAGAATACGATTTTAAGAGATGTACTTGCTTATGGTAGCAGTCGGAGAATATGAGTGGTGCACCAAGGTTTTTGACACAAAGTTGATACTTCATAAAATTCTACAATAATGGACAGCATCCCCCTACCGCCGAGCAGTAGTATTTTCCCATCACGACCCCGCCTCTCCAAAGATCTGCTGACATCTGAGGCAAGTGTGCGACTATGGTTACCATTTTGGCTCCATGGTGAATTGAAGGTGCCATTTTTAAGTCGTATGGCGATCCAAAATGAACGGCCATGCAAACACGGTTTCACCAGCAAGGCGCTAGTTGCTAGGATGCGATGGACTTTGTTGCTGTGTCGACCCCTATCTGACGTATTTGCCTTGCATGCTCCCGTGCATAGATAACCTACTTCTGACCGGAGAAGATGGAATCCTGTCATTTGCATCAACTGAAACTAGGCTGTTAGGCTAATAATATGATTGCTGGCGGAATGCAATAGATGAAAATACCTCTGAACTTCGTTTTATGTTCTTAACCATGGCGTCTGAATGCTCCCAAGAGGCTGTTTTGCGTTACCTAATTGAAAAAGGAGGAAGAGTAAAAAATAGAGAACTGATTGACCACTTTAAAGTGACGGTTTCACTTGATCCTACGACAAAAACGACGTTCAATGAGAACTTGGAACGTTTTGTCGATACAGTTGCGTTTGTCAAGCAGGAAAATGGGGAAAATGTCGTTTGTTTGAAGAGAAAATACCGTGAGGGAGATATGCGAACATTCGTGGGAGATGATGGAGAGTGCAATGGAAATGGTCTCCCTGCTGATGCGATTTGCCCATCTGAGCGGAATGAAAGCAGTGACATCAATAGGACCGTACGTGACCTGGACAACGGTAATGAACCCGCGACATTAGGTAAACTCTCTGAAGATTGTGTACAGAACAGAACGTCTAATTTGAATATGACTTTAGGTCTGACCTCTGTGGAAAACGAGGTTCGTGTGAGCTCGACTGTCAATGATGCTGCTGAGCAAAAAGTATTTGATGCTGATTTCGAAATAACAAGGGATAAAGTGTCCGATGCCGTGAATTACAAAACTGAGGACATTTCACGCGTCGCTTTGAAGAACGGTAAAAGTACAATTACGTACGATTCATCATTAGACTTTTCAAATTTAGATATGAAGACTGTAAATGATAGACCGGCCTCAGTATCTGAATTAACCATTACTGAAGTGGAAGATGGAATAAATGAGAAGATAGCTACCCTTCGTCAGGTTCAGTCATCTCTCAATCTTGACACCGCCGCTAACGAAATTGATGCTGAACCTACTGCCATCAGAGGACCGGTGAATCCCGTAGTTAATCGCCGTCGAACCTCAAGAGGTTCTACACGAAGTTTGCTTGCTCTTTCAGAAGACGGGATGAATGAGGGTGTGTTTGATTTAATAAACAGTGGCGATAGTAACACTCCGAAAAGCAGCAGAAAGAACTTTATTGAGCTAATGATGAGCAGCTCACCCCAAGTCAGGCGCACCCTTGTTCACAGAAACTCACAAAGCAACATTGCGGTAAGGAATAGAGAGTCGGTAAGAAGCGAGGGAGACACTGCCTCTTTGCTTTCTTCCGCTGATGAGGACTGCACAGCAGTAATGCTGGACCCTCTGGAACACGAGTGGATGATGTGTGCATCTGATGGACAGTGGGAAAGCCTTCAGCGGCTCCTGGTCTGTGATCCAAATCTTGTTACAAAGAGGGACTTTGTGACTGGATTCACTTGTTTGCACTGGGCAGCAAAACAAGGCAAACAAGACCTTCTTGCCAAGCTGGTCAGTTTTGCAAAAGAGCATGACATTCCAGTCAATATTAATGCACGTACGAGTGCCGGGTACACTCCTTTGCACCTTGCAACCATGCATGGTCACACTGAAGCTGTGAAGTTGCTAGTAGGTGCCTTTGATGCTGATGTTGAGGTGAGAGATTACAGCGGTAAAAAAGCCTCCCAGTACCTCAGCAGCAGTGTGGCAGAGCACAACAAAGACATCATTGGGGCCTCCAGTGACTCAGATGTAGAGAATGCGGAGAGTGGAACCGGGCGCTGGAGGTTGCCCAAAGTTCTGCCTTCCAACTTGAACCCACTGCGGCTGCTTAATCATCCCGACGATGCCCAGGGTGAGAATGCGGCTGCAGTGAAGCCCAGATCTCTCTACAGAAAAGCCTCCATTGGCAGGATCAAGATGAACCGAAGCCGATTTAAGACCCAGATTGTTCATAGCACCTCATTTAGAGAAACAGACGAGGGAGAGAGCTCCCTGAAGAGCCCAGTCAAATCAAGACCTGTATCAAACCTCTTTGGATGAACATACACACCACCACAGCCTATACGGCTGTTACCATGCCTTTACACGAAGTTGATGGCATACACTCTACTGTTGATCCCTTAATGGATTAGACTAGTGAAAACCCCACTAATCTTAACCTACTAGAATGTCCCAGTGTTGCATTGCTCCCAAATCAATCTCTTTGGGCTGCCAAGGCACAAGAATATTTGTGAACTAATTAATCCAAGCTTAGGAAACGTGTGATCTACACCCTGTGATGTACAGTTGAACAGTGAACGGCTGCACTTGCCACTTTTTAAAGTACTTAATATTGATGTTATATGAAGACATTCATTCCATTTGATAATCACAGTGGTTGAGTCTCACCCACTATGCAGTATCACTCTGACTTTGCACAACTTTTTTTTTTTTTATTTTGCTGTAATTTTATATGACTGTAAATACACTTCTCATTATGGGCATGTACTACATACACAAGTCTAATACATAACCCATAGTGGAGTACATTGAAAGCCATTTGTTGGGAATTCCTAGTCTGCATGCATGAATTGCTCAGTGTCAAGGTTAACAAAGGCATTTAATCTGTTACACCAGTTTTAATGGTTTCTGGTGCTCATGTTTGGAAATTAAATCTGGACATTTTAAAATTCTGATTCTTCAGTTGTCAGCCATTACAATGTTGTACTGGACAGAAATAGGACCAGTTTAATAACCTCATTCAAGCTGATCTAAGCTGCTACTTCAAATGTCTTTCTAATGCATTCTAATTAAGCAGTACAGCCCTTATGATAACCAATTCTGTGGTGGTTTGTACTGCAGTTAGATACAGATCTAACACCTTCAGTTTTAGATGAGATTTTACTGTCTGTCTGTGGAAACTGTTGATAGACCTTACCTGACATGTAAGACTATGGAAGCCTTTTTGCCTGACCTCAAATCTGTTCCCTTTATTTTACTGACTAAATAAATTCATTATGTGAAACTACCCCACCAATATGTGTACATCATTTAAGCATCAAGGGCTGCAACAACTGATTGATTATTTTACAACTATTAAATTAAATACCAACTACAATTAGTTAGTCAGTGTCCATATTGTTAAAGGATTTATGAGGAATTCGGTCACTTTCAAGTTGTCTTGAAAACAACTTTTGCATAGACAACACAGAGCAAAGGTGTCTCAGGGCTTTGGTGTTTTTGAAATATCATTAGTTCCTAATGCACATTCTGTTGCTTGTTTTAACCGGCACAGCATCTCCAAGCATTGGCATCATAGATCATAGGTGTAATCAAGTTATGTCATTTTCTGAACCATATGGACACAATGCAATATACAATTTGCCTGATGTTATTGTGAGGAGCTGAAAAGATAAGCTGTTTATGTGTGTTAGGGAATTATTTATTAATACCAATTAATCAAGTTACAAGTTGTTTTTTAACTCAAGTTAAACAATCTGGTGATGATTCATTATTTAACGGGTGTATCAAATTAGCAGCCATTCTGCACCTGTTAGCAAAGTGAATTAAGATCAGGATAGCAAGACCACTGAGATGATATTCTGCTATTAACTACCTTTTGTCTCCGTCAGCAGCGTAGACCATTGCTCATGAAGCTATGTGGACACATATAGCTCCTGCCTTCTCAGAATAGTTTTAGAACATTTGAGATTCTTCAACATCATAAACATTAGAAGGAGTTTTATTTAGTGCATAATAGCAACAAAATTACATGTTAAAAAATAAAATTAAAGCTACATGTAGCCTACATCAATGAAAATTATTCATAGCCTACAGATTTTTACAAAGACTACTCTCCTCTATTATCGTGTTACAATAAACCCATGTCACACTATTTTCAAGGGGAACCATTTGATGGCAAGAATTATATTTGGGATAACAGCCGTTGAGGTGTCCCGGTATAGGGGAATAAGACAAGGTAGGGGCAAAGAACAGCACAATGCTTTTAGCGGAGTGTCGTTTGCGTCCACCAACCTATCACCCGGTTGCAACTTGTGTATAGACAAGAAACATGAGTGTAAAGTACAGGCTGAGACCCAAATGCAGATCGATACGAAAATTTATTTACAAGGTGCAAAAAAAAAAAGGGAAAAGCTCAGAAGATCGAAAACCAACAGGTGCAAATAATCCAACAAAAATCCAAAAACTGAGTTAGGGGAAAAAACACACAAAAGATCAATTCTCCAACGAAACTAGAAATTCAAATCCAAAAGTATCCAACAGGGAAAAAGCAAAAACAGCGGTAACGCGAACAGGCACAGGTAATCAGGATCTAGCAGACAGATAAATACACTGAACTCACGGAACATGGTCAGACAATCAGACAAAGAGCAGAGGGAACACTGGGGTATATATAGGGAAGGGAATCACTATAACAAACAAGGAACAGGTGAACTCATTACAGGGAATGGGATCATGATTTACAGGTGCAGAGCAGGGGAGGAGAAAGGGGCAGGGCACACAGCAAAAACAAAGGCACATGGTGGAGTAAACAAAACACAGAGATTGCAGTGCATTAATAGTCCAGTGGGTGGCCGACGTCGCAAGGAGCAGGATCATGACAGTACCCCCCGTCTAACGGACGCCTCCTGGCGTCCCCTTGGCCGAGGCGGGGTGCTGGCGGCGAAACTCCTTGATCAAATTTGGATCTAATATATGCCGAGCCGGGACCCAGCACCTCTCCTCAGGGCCGTAGCCCTCCCAGTCTACGAGGTACTGGAGTCCCCAGCCCCGGCGACGAACGTCCAAGAGTCTTTTAACCGTGTACGCCTCTGAACCATCAATGAGGCGGGGGGGTGGTGGGGAAGCAGGGGAAGGGTGCATGGGACTGCAGACGAAGGGCTTAACACGGGAGACATGAAAAGTGTGGTGGATGCGGCGTAAGGGTAGGGGAAGCTTGAGGCATACAGCTGTGGGACTGATGACCTTGGTGATGGGAAAAGGGCAGATGAACCGTGGGGAGAGCTTGCGGGATTCCCCAAAAACAGCGGTAACACAAACAGGCACAGGTAATCAGGATCTAGCAGACAAATAAATACACAGAACTCACAGAACATGGTCAGACAATCAGACAAAGAGCAGAGGGAACACTGGGGTATATATAGGGAAGGGAATCACTATAACAAACAGGGAACAGGTGAACTCATTACAGGGAATGGGATCATGATTTACAGGTGCAGAGCAGGGGAGGAGAAAGGGGCAGGGCACACAGCAAAAACAAAGGCACATGGAGTAAACAAAACACAGAGATTGCAGTGCATTAATAGTCCAGTGGGTGGCCGACGTCGCAAGGAGCAGGATCATGACAAGGAGTTTAAAACAAAAAGGAAACATTTGGTTCAGTTGTAAAAGAAACTAACCTGTTCGGTTGCTGTACTATTTTCTTTGGTTATTGACCACGGTGAGCTTAATAACAGCTGATTTCATTGTTGCTTGCTAGTTGTTTACTATGCTTAACTGTTACCATTCAAAAGAGCACTAATATGGAATGGTGATTAAAGTTTTTTTTACCAAATCTACTTCATAGGTGTGCCGTTATCGGGGATTATCGCCTCTATACCTCTATACCTTTTTCTGATTGGCTGACAGGGTGTCCGTTATTAACCGTTATTAATTTTACTTCTGTGAAAGGATTTCTTTTAGTCTTGAGCTGTGATAAAAAGCTGTCTGACAAAGATATACTTCAGTAGGCTACTGAAATGGTTGCCTACAATTTTTGTTTAACTTTTAAAAGACAACCCCGGAGGGTTTCTTTTTTTATTACCTTTAATCAGATAGAACGGTAGAGATATGACAGGAAATGACTGGGAGAGAGAGATGGGGAGGGATCAAGAAATGACCTCAGGCTGGGATTGAACCCACGTCCATGGGGTTTTGGTATAAATGCCTTGGCCAAATGAACCATAGCGCCCCCCAGAAAAGGCACTTTCAGAGGCACCTGAAAAATTATGGTCTGCCCCTGGAGCTGTTGACTGGCTCAGCTCAACACTGCAACTTTGCACAGCAGAATTGGTACTGTTATCACTGTCATGTTTTAAGCAGAGACAACAGGACAGAAACAGACTACAATGAATATAAGGACTTCAAATCAGGCTTCTCTTCCTGCCCAGTCTCATGGCCTTCAGTTGAACACCTCACAAACCAGAAGGTGGGTAGAGAAATCATGAGCCCTATGGGACTTGGTAAAAAAAACAAATCTATAGCCAATGGCAATTTACCAAAAAATGTATTCCATGGCATCCCTTCCAACCAATGAAATCAAAGGTTATTTGATGTGTCTACAGGAACGTGGCTAAGGATTAAGCCATTTAATTAATTATAAAAAACAAGATATCTAACAACCTGTGAAAATACACAAGAATGCAGAAAATCACATCTAATTTTTAACCCCCAGGACCCCCTCAGTAGCTGTGCACGCACACATTACAAAGGTTTCCAATACCCTTGTGTTGGTCGATCTAAAAGTGCTAGAGAAGCCGTCATTGTTGCGTTGTATAGGCTATTAGCATACAATATACCTAAAATAAAATATTCACCTAGCTCTATCATTTTTATTTTGTTAAAGGATCCAACATAAAAACAACAAATTAATTGAGTAACTGATAAAATATTGCAATGGATTATGTCTTTGCTTATATAATGTCTGGCTATTCCCACTAGAAATCATAAAAAACATATATACTCTAATGCAACGTATTCACTTATAAACGAAGGCGCCACAAAACAAAGGTAATGTTGTGTAATTAATAATCAGTTAACCAGTGTTTGGAACTTCAATATGATTCACATTTGGTAATTCTAAAAGTGGCTATGCTCAGCACAGCGGTAAAAATAAATAAATAATAAAAAAGACAACCTGGAGAGAAGTTAAAAACTGATGTGGGCCTTGATGCCAAAAAGGTTCCCCACCTGTGTAAACTATAGAGTAAATGTGGAGTGTGACTGGAGGTAGCCTATAGCATAAACTGCTTTTTCCAGTGATAATAAAAAGTCGTTAGACAAAAACTATGCTACAGTTAATAATGAAGTTGAATCGTTCACTTCATTTTACTTTTTTCTTTCTATTCAGAGAGAATTTCTGAAACTGATGAGGTGCTTCAGAACTGACCACACGAGGGCGATAAATAAAACAAACACAAATTAACTTGCAAGTACTTCCTGTGTTTGAGCGAGGTCATGTAACCCAACCCGGAAATGTTGCTAGTAACCCATTTTCTCCAAATGAGCCAGCAAACTTAGCTTTTGTAGTTATGGCATATTAGTTATACAGCTGTTGGACAACATTTTAACCATGCACACTGAAATTCAGCTTTGATAACTGTGAAGCAAAGGTTGGTATTCAACTGATAACCGCTTTTCCTCCTGGGGTTCCTACCGGCTTGCTGGCGAGCCAGAACGTTTTAAATGTAAACTTGTTAGTTAGCTGTTTATCGACTGAAGTTATTGTAATGTGTATTTGCTCCGACTGACGGTGGACGGAATAGTTGAGTCAGACTAAAATTCACGTTGTTTACTTTAATGACTAACGTTAACAGTGAAATTATTCGAACGGTTAGCAGCATCCTTGTTCTTTTTATTTTTTATTTTTATAACCATAGCTACTAGGCCTAGCCAGTCAGTTAATGTTGTTAGCTAGACCGGTAGATTAGCTCTGGAGTTGCTGTGCTGCAGGTAACGTTGAATATATGTGGTATGTTTTACTTTTTTCAAATCAAACTAGATCAACATCTACATTTTATACTTGCATTTAAAAAATACCGTTGGTCTTGAGAACAGTACAACGTTTCCCGCAGTGGAGATTGGTTTTGTTTGTCTTTCAAAAATTGATATAATAACTTTTTTTCTCTCCCTGCAGCTGATCAACATGACCACCATTGTCCACGATACCACAGAGGCTGTGAAACTGTCCCAGGCACACAACCTATACTTGAAGCCTATTGCCAAGATGACAATCAATGTTGGCCTGCCACAACTCAAGCTGCCTGGCAAATCTATCTCCAACTGGGAGGTGATGGAACGCCTGAAAGCCATGGTGCATCCCGATCAGTTTTCCTCCCTGCGCATCTCCAAGAGCACCATGGACTTCATTCGTTTTGAGGGAGAGGTGGAGAACAAGAGCGTGGTCAAGTCTCTTGTTACCAAACTGGATAGCAAGAGCATTAAACTCAGCGGCTTCACAGACATCTTAAAAGTCCGCGCTGGAGAAAATAAGGTTGACTTCCCCACTCGACATGACTGGGACTCTTTCTTCAGGGATGCCAAGGACATGAATGAAACTGTGCCAGGAGAACGGCCTGACACCATCCACCTAGAAGGGCTGCCATGCAAATGGTTTGCCCAGAAGGATGGCTCGCCAGACAAGCCCTCTGAGACTGTCCTCAAGGCGGTGTTTGAGAGTTTTGGCAAGATTCGAAATGTTGACATCCCTATGCTGGATCCTTACAGAGAAGAGATGACTGACAAAAACTTCAACACATTCACTTTTGGTGGCCACCTGAACTTTGAGGCCTATGTGCAGTACCAGGAGTATATAGGTTTTGTTAAGGCCATGGACACGCTGCGAGGGATGAAGCTGATGTACAAAGGAGAAGATGGAAAAGCTATAGCCTGTAATGTCAAGGTCAGCCACTTGGAAATGTTGAAGCAGTTTGCAGACTGAAAACTAGGTGGCATATTTGCTTTGTTTTAGAAATCCCATGCAGCTCAACAGGAAGCCAGTGCAGAGTACTTGTTTGTATCCAGCAGGTCATGTAGTTTGTAAGTGAGATGGGAGGGTACTGGTGTTGTTTATAATGACCATTTAAAGGCATCATAGTGCATCACCATAGGGCTTTACGTCATCAGTAGGCTCTGATCTTAACCAAGAATAGGCTAGTTCATGGAGTCTGTGTACTTGACATTGAGTGGACTTACAGTTTAATCTCTTGTCGTTTGTGAAGCGTATAATTTGGGAGGAGGCTGAGGAGCAAGCGGATTGTCTGTGTAGTTTTTCTAATGAGATGGAGGCCATTCACTGAGAGTGACTGCTTAATGCTGCCACTGCTGGGGGCTTTTAATCAAATGGATGCAAAGGCTGTGCTGTGCTCTCAAACCATGCCTGCTTTAAAATCTATTGGTTTATAAGTAATCAGGGCCAGACCTCTGCAGCCCACATGTAGTCAATCCACATTCACAACTGTCCCCAGAATCTAAGAGCAAAACATGAGCATCACATGGAGCTTGATAGGAAACTTTTATCTGCTGGTTATACTTCTGAAGGCTACAGTAAGTAAATTGTTTAAAGTTAGGCCTAAGGAAGGAATGTATTTAACTGGTTAATTAGCCCAAGTGGGAGTTGAAGAATTAAAAGCATTGCATATGTGTGTGTTACAATTTGATTTGCTACAAATGTGTATATGGATGTGTTTTACTGCTGAAGCCATGGAAACAAGCCTCATGTGGATGTTAGTAGAGCTAGCAAGAGAGGAGAGCCGCAATTAGCATTGGGCCTACGTCCACCTGATTCTTTCCTACCTTGCCTAGGTGACCTTTGACACCACCAAGCACCTGAGTGAGTCGGCGATGAAGAGGAGGCTGCAGGAGAGACAGAAGCTGCAGGAGCTGGAGAGGCAGAGGGAGGAGCAGAAGCGGCGCGAGAAGGAGGAGGAGGAGAGGCGCAAGGAGGAGGAGAGGTGAGCTCACCCCACCTCACTGGGGAACTCTCTAGAAGGCAGATAGCCCAATAGCTAGCCATGGGAGCACACTTGAAGTGCCTTGTGTCCTGTTCCCTGTAGGAGGCAGCGCGAGCAGGAGGAGGAAGAGCGGGAGCGGCGTAAGGAGGAGAAGCTGCGCCGGCGGGAACAGAAGCTGCGGGAGCGCGAGGAGAAGCGCCTCCAGAAGAAGGCCAAGCGTCAGCAGGAGGAGGAGCAGCGGCGGCTGCAGCTTAAGATCGCCACGGAGGAGCGCAAGCTACTGCTGGCCCAGCGTAACCTGGAGTCCATCCGGCTGGTGGCCGAGCTGCTGAGCAGGGTCAAGGTCAGAGCATGCCTGGCTCCGCGCCCCGCACACCAGCAGACCACCAGCACCATTCCGCCTGAACATGTAGGGCACCCGCCCACACCACACCACACACATATCACACACACACACACACTACGCTCAGATGCAGAGGTGGAGGAGAGGCTCTGAATTGTACAGCCCACCTTTGAAATCTGGGCTCTTGGAATGGCACATTTTACCGTACTGGCACGAATAATTTTTGGTGAAAAAAGAGAATTTTTGTTGACCAAATTTTGTCTTGTATAGTAAATTATTTTATTTGAGAACACTGTTGAAAACTAATTGGAAAACCATTTTAAAGTTAATTTGCCAATTTTTTGAATGTCATCACTATAGGTTAAAGCATGAGATCAAGTTAATTATCGTGGATAAATTTGTCACATTTAAATTGAATAAATAGTAGGCTACCAAATTAATGATAATTTTCCATGAAAGTGCAAACAATACATTGTAGGCTATCTACAAGGCAGAAAACCATATGCATTACCCAGAGGTCTGCTTAGAGGCTAGAGCCTTGTGCGTCAAAGGGGAGAGTTGGTCCCAACTGCAAGACACTCAGATATAATAGTGATTCGCTTCTCTCATTTCCATCTCACAGTAACTGATCTTCAACCTTTCTTTGCAACAGTAACAGGTGTTGACATGTCAAAAAAACCTGACGTTTGCTCAGCATTGCCTATCTGTATTTCCTATTTTCCATAGTTTGACAGTAGACTACTGTTAAATAGACAGTTTCCTAGAAGTCTGTCTGTGCAGGTGCTGGGCAAGAGTCATTCAGTTACGCAGTGACAATACATTGCGCTGCATCTGAGACTTCTGTATGCAGAATATGATACGGATATGAAGTGCTTTGCCTATTCAACAACCATAGACCTATCCCGAATATTATCAACACCGGATCAAGGGATACTGAAATGTACATAACCCAGTCATTCTTTTACACCACTCAGGGCTAATTTTGAATTTGTTCAGGACAATCTCTTACCTCTCCATCGTGTGGGGTAGTTGGCCAATGAGACACTGCCGGTTCATTTAACACAACCTTTTTTTTTCACTATTTTTGTCTAGTCTGCGAATATAAGACGACCCTTTTTTTCAGAAGTGTTTACAGGACAAAAATATTGTCTTATATTTGGGCTCATACAGTAAAACACTCCCAGCATTACTTTCTTTAACACTAGCAGAATGTTTGTCATAGTCCATAGAACTGGCCTTGATGAGTCAGGGTCGGCTTTCTGCAATGTGTGTGCTTCTTGTTGTCACATTCCTGTAGTGAGTGCTACATCTGAACATGTTAGCCTTACAGTAGTTTGATGGATGACTTCTAGTCACTCCTGCAAATTCTCTCTGTCTGCTTGCTCCTCCTCTGCCTCTAACCACACCCCTATTGCCATCATTTATTCATGTGACTAGTGCCCCAGTGAGGAGTGTGAACAGAGCTTAAGTAGCTAAAGTATGGATGCTAAGCCTTAAATCTTATATCACCCACTGGCTGCAGGCTCTTGTTTTGACTTGCTTGGGCTCAGGTGTGTGTGTTTGGCTGTGGCTGCTCTGAGTATGTGTGTGTGTGTGTGTGTGTGTGTCACCCCCAGGCCCTGAAGCAGCAGCAGCTGGATCAGGAGCGTGAGGAGCAGGCTCAGAAGCAGCGGGCTGAGCGGGCGCATCTACAGCAGCTGGAGGAGCGGCGGCGGCAGCAGGAAGCGGAGCTGCGGCGCGTGGAGGTGGAGAAGGCCCGCACCCTGGAGCTGCAGCGCAAGGAGAGGGAGCTCCGCGACCGGCTGCTGGGCAACCTGCTCAAGAAGAGCACGGCCACAGACAGGCAGCCCGAGGAGGGGGAGGGGGAGGGGGAGAGAGGGGCGGGCCTCGAGCTCATCGTGGGAGACCCTGACCTGGGAGTCCAGTTGGAGCTGCAGGCTTTCCAGGCGCGGGCTCAGGTGAATGGGGTGGGCCATGGGCTAGGGGAGGAGAGGCCACTGGCTGAGGGAGGGAGCCACCAGAGGAAGGGAGAGCGGGGGGAGCAGGCCTTGGCCCAAAGGCTCAAGCATGACCAGGAGCCCCGCCGGGCGAGGAGCAGAGCAGGAGACGCACGTGCTGGGGTCCAGAGCAGGAGGAGGCACAGCCCCGACAGAAGGGGTGGTGGTGGGGGGGGGAGCCGCAACAGGAGGAGGAATGAGAGCCGACACCGGCGCAGCAGGAGCAGAAACAGCAGGAGGAGTCGGGGCGGCAAGAGCAGACGTAGTTGGAGCAGCAGAAGTCGGAGCAGGAGCAGCAGCAGGGCTCACAGCTACTCCCACAGCAGAAGTAGGAGTAGGAGCAGACACCACCACCGGGGGAGGAGCCTCAGCAGAAGCTCCTCCTCCAGCCATGAGAGGCGGGACCACAGACACCACAGTTCAGAGAGAAACCATTCCAGACGCCACTGAGGACAGATGTTGTCACTCACAGTCTGTCAGAGTAGGAAGATTCCATTGGCTGGGTTGGAAGAACCTGAATAATGCTCAAAAAAAAACTTGACGTTTGATTGTACTAGAAATGGTGGCATATGTGGTTAAATTCCCACTGTGTGTGCACTACTCCGTTAAAACTCTGCTTTAAGGCAGTTAGTGTGCTGCTTAGGAGAGAAGTGTCTCTTTCCCAAGTGCTGCGCTGGAAAGAGGATCTGGATGTCATCATAGTTTAGACTAAATACCTCATCCTCAAGTGTTCTCCATGAAGTGATGAAAGATCAGTTCTCTAGCACCTTTGCTAAATGGGATGCATTTAGGCCCTTTGAGGTTCTCATCACAAGGACTCTATAGGAAACGTCAAATTTTAGTTTGTTTCAGACGACGGAATTTTATTGTGCCCTTGTGTTACAGGAGAATAATTAGCCTATAGTCTGTAAGTAAGTGCTTGAACCATTGTTGCCATTTTTTGCCATTTGAGAGATGATTAAAATAACTTTCTCTTAGGGCAGATTATTAGTGCTATTTGGACCTAATGCACATTGTAATGAAAAATCTCCTTTGTTGAGTGGCTCATGACAGATAGCTGTAGTAATAACAGCACAGTAATCTGACAACCCTGGTGAAAATTATTGTGCAAATCTCACATAATGCCAAAGAGAATGAAAAGAGGATTGAAACAAAAGAACAAAATGTGACACATTCATCAAGTGTAGCTAGTGTTAAGTTACTAGAGTTTTATGTTTTGGATGCTTAATTTATTTAGTTTTATTGGTCATAGACATAAATTAGGTGAGTTTCTTTGTCTAACTGATCTGCTTTACTGTGCCTCCATGCTGACTCGAGGGCAAGTGGGAAAGTTTGCGTTCAAGACAGCCTTGTCTATTCTAATGCAATAGATGCATTAACTGAGATGTACAGTGACTGTTGGCTGTTCAGCGGTGACTACAACAAGACTAATTAGCCCCAGGCTTTGAGTTGCTGTGTGGGAATCAAAGGGAAGTGTTTCTGCATTCAGACCTTACTTACCTTCCCAGTTGCATGTGCCACCTGCCCCTCAGGAACAGCCAGTGTTCTAATCACCATTGGCTTGTCCCTTTTAATAATCCCCAAATAAATCTCCTTTAGATCACCAGGTTTTTGTTGAGTCTTTTTTTCCAAACACTATAAGCCATTTCTAGCATTTGATGGCTTGTCGATTTCTCTGTTAAAATGTTGTGTGACTTCCTTCCTCCCACTCTAGCAGTGTAATCTGTAGCCAGACGTGACGGTGGCATCTGAGTGTCTAATTTGGGTGCAGTGAGCAGGGAGATCTGCCACACAGCTCCATCTCAATCCCACCCACAACCTGTCAAAACCCCCACACAGCTGCTTGGCACTCAGCTCCGCTGCTTCGCTCGTCACCATCCAAAGCTATCTGATTTGTGTGGAATGTCTCAAACACACTAAACACTCTCTCATTGCCAGCCTCATGTAGACCCGACCCAACCCCACATGGCTGTCCCCACACACACACATTATTTTTGCATATGACGCTGCATGACCTCTTCAGTCTGGAGAGGAAAAGTAGGAACTTTCCCCATTTGTCTGATTCTGTGGAGCTTGAGTGATGGCTCCATCTCTTGCCTGCTGATTAGATTCTGTTTCACTGGAGATTATTGTCCCACATATTCACTGGTCTGTGTAAGTAATGCAGACCTCACTTTTCCAGTTACAACTGGTCGTACTCTACATCTTACCGTAACAGTCATTCTTGCGACACTGACCAATAATCTGGACTGTGCATTGTAACTAACAGCCTGCTTTCTAAGTAGAGTTTTAATGTGTAGGCCAGTCGTAGGCCCATGAATCCTGAGTCGGGAGTGAAACACCCCTTCTCCAGCCGCTCAGCGTCCAGCATCTAATCTGACTAATCTGCTTACAGGGCTGGCTGCTGACTCATTAAAAGTCCACTCTATGAGACAGACACACACACACACACACACACACAGAGCAGAGCCCTGAGGTGAGGAGGGCCCTGGCCACAGAGCAGCACAGACATGAGCGGAGCACAGGAGGATGAGACCTATCCCAGGAAAATACTGGACTACATGGAGGGTTTCCTCATATCCAAGGTAATAAGATCCCCCTTCCCCTTGAATGGTGTGACTGCTTCTGATGTTGCCATTGGTATTCAGTGTCTTGAGTCCATCTTTCATGTGGCTCCTGCCCTGTGGCTGTCCTGCTAAGCACAATGACTCATCAAGTCTGCAGTGCACCAGCTCTGCCTAGTGAGATTTCAGTCAGTACATCATGCAGCTGGAAATTCAGACCAAATACTGCTGTAATACTAGAGAGATTATGAGTGCGTGTGTGTGTTGCTCAGACATTGTTTGCGGCGTGTGAGCTGGGAGTGTTTGACCACCTGGAGGCGTGTGAGCACCCCCTGTGTGCTGCAGAGGTGGCCCAGGCGCTGGGCACCAGTGAGGACGGAACCCAGCGGCTCCTCTCTGCCTGCGCTGGTCTGCAGCTTCTCACTGTGCAGCAGTGCAATGACCAGGGTAATTACATTTTCTCATATACATGCTTTTAAGTAAACCTTACAACTTTAACCTTCAAAATTTAAAACCTTTAATTAGTAATATGTTAGATTATACACACAATAGATACCATAGAGCTGTTCCTCAATATGCTTCAGCGAGGTAAAAATGAGCTTGAGACACTTTTGTGCGATTGGCATTTTCTGAACATGCTATTGTTTGTGAAGTTGTTTACAGCAACACTGGTCTATCCAGTAGATACCTGACACGGACAGGACCCCAGTCACTGTACCACTCCATCCAGTACAACTCCAACACCATTTACCTGTGCTGGCACTACCTGACTGATGCTGTCAGGTGGGTTCTGCTCTCTGTGATGCCTTTGGAGGAGAAGAGCCTCAGTGGGTCTCACTAATCTCACAGAGGAGTCCAGATGAGATGGGATGAGTAGATATTTGCCAAACAGATAACATAATGTTCCCTTTCCCTCTTGTTTGGCAGGGAAGGTCGTAACCAGTATGAGAAGGCCTTTGGTGTCAGCTCTAAGGACCTCTTTGAGGCGCTGTACAGGTGAGGGAAGGATTCTGATTCAGCTTTTAGTTGTGCTCCTGTAGGAATCTGTCTGAGGAGAAGACATCATTAACATTCATGTGCCAGAGCCTCCGCTCCCTCAATACATATGAGACTGTCCCATCCACCTGCAATGACTTTCCCAGCGCCACACAGCTCTGAGATGAGATGAGAGCGAAGATGAGAGCACAGAGCAGGTTTTTCTGTCCCCAAGCGCTATTTCACCAGCGCCCGCTGATCCACAAGCTGCTCTGACTATCACACAGATGCTCATTCCAACCCACCCCATTCCTATTTAAGGAAACAGACTGCAGGTAAAGAGTAGGTACACATGTAAGCTGGGACGACAGGCTTGAGAGAGGCCCATCACAGTGTAATGTGTTTCTGATTGGTGTGGGTGGACGCCGGAGTGAAGTGGGGGATGTGTGTGTTAGCGGCGTGACGAGGGGGATGTGTGTGTCAGCGGACGGGATTGGCACTTTGCACGGGGCCATCAAGGTCACCCCTGCCCTGCTCTCCATCTCATGCCGCGCCGCACCCTCTTCCTGTGGCTCGGCTGAAAGATAAGATCAGAGAGATGAGTGGCCATTTGCCCCCATTCTCTTGTCCGTCCTCTGTGTTCAGACAGTGTTTCAAGATATTTTTAGCAGACGGAGATAGATAAATTGGGAGGAAATACTGATTTTTTCCCCTCTCGCTGGTGGTAAGAACTTTAGAAGGTCATGTTAAAGTCAGAGTTGAGCATAGAATTATTCAGCAATAAAACTGGGCAATGGAATACTTTCCACTCCTTGTTCACTGATGCTGAACCCTTTACTAGAGTATTGCCACAACAAATAGAGTCTATTTGGTTGACCTGTCTCTCCAAGCAGGTTGACTTGTTTTGTGTAAGACATGGAAGAAACATGGAAGCTCTGCAGCCAGCTCTGAAAATATTTCCGCGCTTTAGGGCGACGCAGTGCTGTCTGTTGCAGTATTTGTAAAGCCAGCGTTCTCCAAGGTTACTGCCGGCCTGTGACTAATGACGGGCTGTAGTGGGCCGGCTACCCCCAGGGCGTTGCCGATATGAAAAGCTTGACATTTGGGTCCTTGAGTGGAGAGAGAGAAATTGGATCAGGCTCAGCAGGGCCAGAGGGCTGTGGAACTAGAGGACAGGAGACGAGAGTGGGGCTTGCTCCTTAGCGCTGCTCCACAGCCTATTGGCTTGGCCCGCATGCTCAATTTGTTTTTCCCACAGAGCTGACAGCGGCGGAGCTGGTACACTAAAGGCATGTCACCCTGAGGGCCAAAGCTGTACCCCATGAGTCCACATTGTTTCAGGATGGGGGACTGTTTGCATGAATTAAAACCAAATAGAGGAAAACATTTTGCATAGAATCAATAAAGAAAAGAACAATGCATTATTGTTGTTAAATCACTTTGATTAATAGATGGGGGATTCTCTAGCCATTTGTTTGTGAATGGAAAATCAATATGTTTCTGTCTTTGCTTTATGTCAGGTCAGATGAAGAGATGACAAAGTTCATGCACCTGATGAACTCCGTATGGAACATCTGTGGCAAAGATGTGATTACAGCATTTGACCTCTCCCCTTTTAAGAGCATCTATGACCTTGGAGGTAAAGCCACTCTATGTTGTCTATGTGATTATTTCTTCTTTGTTCAGGCTTAGGTCACAGGTGGTAAATAACCACACCACATCTGATGCTTTTAAAATGGAAGCGTTTTTGTATGTGGAGCTCAAAGGGTCTGAGTGGCATGTCATGTCATTGAGAGGTCTGTCTGGGAGTGCTCTGGTTCTGAGGGGAGCCCAATTGTTCTCCTCTCTGGCAGCACACACTGAATCTAATCTGGCAAGAGGAGAGGGGTTTGACTCACCTCTCTGGGGAATGAAGTCAGCACTCCAGCTATTCAGCTCTCTCAATTAGGAACACACCTTTCGCTTGAGGAATATGCACAACACAGCCTGTCTTCTGCCCTTATCTGGGGTTCTTGTGGGCTGGCACAATTAGCTATTTCAAACAGACTTTCTTCTGTTATACTTTAACAATGCAGTATACAAAGATGTATCTCAGATATACTTCCACGTACACTAATATACGGTTGGTTAGTAGATTGTGAATTATTCTGAAGGATTGTGTGTGTGTGTGTTCAGTGAGCTGCCAGACTCCTACACCTGCCTGTCTAAAGCTGTGTGTGTGTGTGTGTGTGTGTGTGTATGTGTGTGTGTGTTCAGTGAGTTGATGTAGTGAGTCACCACAGTGGAACAGCTCGTTACAGTGTCTCCCTCCTGCCCACCTGTAGAGTATACGTGTGTGTGTGTGTGTGTGTGTGTGTGTGTACTGAGCAGTGAGCTCTCTGCAGTATCACTCCTGCGTTGCTCCGGCAGACAGGTACAGACGGGCGGTTGTGTGCCGCAGTAGTCGGCGGGGCAGCGGACGCCTTGTGTTGTGGTGTGACGGCGGCAAACGGCAGCCATCTGTTCCCCCTGCTGCTACTGCTGCTGCTCCCCCCGCACTCCCCAGCCTGCGCTCAAATGCCACCGCCGGAGCCCCACAATGGTGCGCTGCAGCACTCCTCCAGAAATGAGTCGAGTGTACGCTCACACCCACACACACACACACACAAACACAGAAATACATAGTCCAGTCTTTTAGCAGGGCAGCAGCATGCACACAAGCACAGTTTTGTCATTATTGCAAGGTTAGAACATCAGTCTTCATGAGGGAAGTGAGCTCCAGATGCTGGCGGTGACAGCAAGCCTGATTTTGAGTGCATTTAGCAGCTGGAGTAACCTTTACGCTGCCACTCCCCTCACCTTGAATTCATTACCATAACAATGAAGGTCACCATTATCTGAATCTCACCTTCAATTCTCACAGTTCACCATAGGGGGTCCAGATGTAGATTTAGATACATTTGGATGAATCAGAGTGGGGGGGTGGAGGGGGGTGGTGAGCGGGAGCTCCTGGTGTTATCTCATTGATTTCAAAAAGAGATTGAAGTGTGTCTCTTGAATCTCTTGATTTGTGGTAGAGAGGCGTTGTGATGAGTTCCACCACAAGGGGGAGCTTTGTAGCCGCCGTGGCAGGTGCTGGGATCTGAAGCGGACTTGAAGGCTGGAAGCTCCTGCTGAGCTTGGCCACCCTACTGAGACTGCCTCCGGACCGGTCATGCTCACCCACCACCAGCCTACAATGAATTATGAAATGCCCAACCAAGCTAAAAAAGCCCACCACCACAATCAGGAGACAGGCACCATTTCCCCCTTCACTTCAGTGGAATGAGCAGAAGCACCAGAGTGTGTTCTATTTCTCCACATCCACTGTGGCCAGCACACTAACAGATGACTATATCAGCCTTCCTTTTCATCCTTTCCTTTCTTCCTTTCAACATTTCCTTGAGGAGCTGTTGCTGTTGTAGGACTGAGAGGCTGTTTCTGTCAGTGTGTGTGTGTGTGTGTGTTTGTGTTTGTGTGTGGCGAAAGCCTCAAGGAATAAAGGTCTACTCATGGACTCAAACGGCTGCCATTTCTCCCTTGTCTCTTTTGATCTGCGTCTGTGGCGGCTGATGAAGTGACGCAGCAGAGGAGTGGAATCCAAGGGGGTGATGGTGTGGTGGAGCACAGCTCCATGCATGCAGATGTGTCAGAGCCCCTCTTAGCCTCCAGTCTGTGTTCTCTTTTATTATTCATGAGAACAAGGTGGCTGTCGCCTCTAATCACTTCTGTGTGTGTGCTCTCTATTGATTGGGGGAGGGCGCAGGGCTCTGGCCAGAGCGGCTGTTTAAGGTGAGCATGTTAGAGGACACAGAGTCGGGGTCCAAGCTCAGGAGTGCAGCGGGGGGGCAGCTTTTAAGCTTCCACTGGGGAGATGGGGGATGGTAGAGGGGGGATGGGAGCCAGAGTTGCTGGAACCTGCCTGGCAGTCCATCAGTGTCAGCCTGTGGAAGCTCTCATGATCTCATACACACACGGAACATGGGGAGGGATGAAGAAGGGTGATAATGATGATGATGATGAGGGTTGCTCTCACAAACACATAACCCCCCCTGCCCAGTGTGTGAGCTCAGGGGACCAAATGGTCTGTGTGTCAGTGCTGATTGCTGGAGGAGGACCCCCTGAGTGTGTGCCCAATGGTCTAAGAGTCTGTCCTAGGCTTGAGCTGCTGTGCAGCTGGCCACTGATGACACAAGTGGTGCCTGCTGTTGGAGTAGTTTATTTGTGTGTGTGTCTCCCTGCGAGGGTCTCCCAGTAGGACAGAATGTGTGTGTGTGTGCGCACTTGAGGGAGAAGAGAAGAAAAGGGAGAAGAACAAGAACAGTTAGCCGAGTGAAGGTTTCAAATCTAGAGCACAACAGCAGTGGCAAATAGAAGAAAAAGAAGTGGATTTAAGAAGTTAAATCTCATTTATCTTATTTTCCCTCCCTGTCTAAGTGGCCTTTGCTCTAGATTGCAGTTCAACATCTAGACAGCTATTTAGCACAGAGCTAGCCATCATGCCAGAGAACCATATGTGCTCTCCAGCCAGTCATCACTCATGGCCTAAACTGGGGGGTGGGAAGCAATTGTCCTTGGGGGTGTGACTTCCACCTCACTGTTTCCTCTGTCATTTTTGCAGGCTGTAGCGGCGCATTAGCCAAACAGTGTACTCTGGCCTACCCAGGATCCACCGTGACCATCTTTGACCTACCTAAGGTGGTGCACATGTCAAGGGAGCACTTTGTGTCAGCCGAGGACAAGAGGATTTCATTCCATGAAGGTATGCATGTGCTGAGTTATCGGCCACGGCAGCAGAGGACTGCCGGGGAAATCAATAATGTGTGCTGGGGAGAGGGGGAGGAATGGGGGATTCGTCATGGAGCTCACGCTGATGCCAGGCCACTGCAGACTACAGGCATTTAGACATTGCACACTTGTGGCACGCACAGGCAGAGCAGAGGAAAGCAGAGTGGAGGAAGAGAGAGAGACAGAAACTGATTTCTGCAGCAAAATGGTGGAGCCTTTGTGCCTGTAATTGTGGCAAGCACCAAACAGACGGGTCTCAGTCTGTTTGCTCTGCTTCAGCTCCCTGTTGCTTTGCTTTGTTTGTCTCTCCCATTTCCACCATCATGTCAGAAAATCACATTCTGCCACTGCTCAACATATCACTTGTCACTCGGGGTGTTTAAAAAGTCCTACAAATGACTATAGAGAGTGCAGATCGCAGCTCTACTTTTGACCAGTGCACTCACACATAGCAAAGGACCAAAGGCACCCAGGAAACTCCAGGGCCCAAGTGAACTTTGTCATGAGGTCACCAAGTGAGACATAGCGTGAGAGTATGCCCCAGTCAGTCCTTGTCCAATCTACCTCACGTTAGATTTGTTTTGTGCTCGTGGAAGGTGAGTCTGGGCTTGCAGCATATGTGTTGTTTTGTTTTGTTTGTCCTAATTTTACTGTTAGTATGATTATATCACTGATGCAAGCAGGAGTGACAGCTGGAGGAAACGAGAGATGAGAGCACGTCTGCAGCGGGCGGCGTGATGAAGATGCGTGCTGACGGAGGGGGCTATTTTCACAGGACGCTAATAGAGTTAGGATGACACCCTGATCACATCCAAAGAGGAGCGATGAATGTAATATGATGTCTGCGTTTTGCACTGTGGACACGTGACCATACAGCACAATGTGTAGCTGCTATACCTCGCCACCTCGCCTCCTCGCTCTGCTTCCCAAGTTCAGAAACGTGACAGGGGAACGTGATGGGAATGTTATTGAATTGAAACACCCCCTTGAAGCGGGAAAGCACTTGCTCCTGATTGACAGGGACAGACTCTGTCTGTGTGTTTGTTTTTGTAGGGGACTTTTTTAAGGATGAGCTGCCTGAAGCCGACCTCTACATCCTGGCCAGGATACTGCATGACTGGACTGATGGGCGCAGCTTGGAGCTCCTGGCCAAAGTCCACCAGTCCTGCAGACCTGGTAACCCAACAAAACAACTACAGCACAGCACCGTAACAACATATGACAACATCCCAGCAGTGCTCTCCCCAACCTCAACACCCAGCAAGATACTGGATGATAAAAAAGCAATGGCAGAGTTGCCATATCATCAGAGCAAACCCAGTTGGCTACCATATCTTGCTAACACTTTAGATTAGGGTACACATGTTCACCAGTAATTAGCAGCTTATTACCCTGCAAATTAATAGCATACCAGCCTTTTGTTAGTCATTGCAAGTCGCTTATTAACATCTTATTCTGCATGATCTTATTCTACCCATAATACACAATTAACTAGACTTTCTCCAGTATAAACTCCTAATTACTCCTTATTCATAGTAAGTAAGGTAGTTGTTGTATATGAATTATGATCTCAGTATGCTTTGCTCAGTAAGGGGCTTGTAAGGTGGTAGTACAACAGGAACAGTTATTCTCAGGAACAGTTATTCGCCATCAAAAAGACGTAATTAGGACTTATTTAGACACCATTAGGTACTTATAGTTCAGGGTTTTGAATTTGGTTTAGAATGGTTGATGAATATTTTGTTGATGATGTAACACAAATTGAGATGACCAGGATGTCAGTAAATGTTGAATTATCCTAGTTATGTATTACCTTCTGACAGAAGCACCGCCGCTGGGGGCAAAGTCAGGATGAAGGGCCTGGCACTGACAGGGGGTCCCAGAGGACATTTAAATATTATAATCAATGTTTGGGGGGCCAGAATTATTTTCTGTCATGGTGCACAAAATGTCTAGTGGTGCCCCTACCTCCTGGGACTGGAAGGATGAAGGATGTGTGATGGTGCTACATTATGTATTGCAGAATGTGTAGTGAGGTGAGAGGATTTGTTTTGTTATATTTATGAGAATGGCAGAAGAAATTCCTCAGAGACTTAAATATTATTATCAGCAGGCTGTTTTGCAGTCAGAAGGCCCCAAAATAATTCGGGCATAACACAACACTAACAAGATGTAGCCCACTTCAAAGAACCTCCAGACCACTTTACAGACTCCCTTGATAATACTAAATGCTTCTGGAAACTCCCCAATTCAACAGTGACTACAAATGTACCATCCTTTATTGTAAGAGAAGCATTTTTGTAAGTGTTATCCTCTCTTTCTAAAGCATATCTAGGAGGAGATGATATCCTCTGCCACTGAAGCAAGGACGCCTCCTAAAAGTGAAGCCCCTGAAATCCCCAGTGCTCCCGAGGCATTGACATACTTCTAGCCCCCGATCCATTTGTTTCATCTGCCCACTGCGCTGAGAACTGGCAGCTGAGATTTCTCACTCCAGCATGAGACCCTGACCTGCAGCCACAGAGACTCTGTCTGGAGGTGTCTGTCTTAGCTTGGCACAGATGCCCTATTGCTTTCTGCCTTAGACATGCAAATGTCAACAAAATACCCTTCACAAACAAGCCTCCGAGCTGTTCCTCCCAAAGATAGAAGACAAAAAATGTTGCACTGGCTTCAGAAATCTCAGCAGTGCCCAGAAGCACATTACATAACTCATAACAAACACTGCAGCCGTACAAACTGATGATATTGTTTTAACCTTGCACTCAGTTGTCCTGACCAAAACACACAGCATGCCAATTAGAGAGAGAGTTTCTTTTTGGCAAAAGAGGTGCACTGTGGTCTGTTTGATTTTTTAATTTTGAGATGCAGGAATTGCCTGCTCATCCCCTGACGGAGAATAAAACTGGCCAGCTTACTGTCTCCCTGTTTTAGCAAGCCTTCAAATATATTACCATATACGCACACAAATACTTTTAATAAATGTAAATATTTGAATGTGTAATTAACGTAAATATGTGTAATATATCTGTGTATGTATATGTATGTTTATGCTCAAAGACATGTTTGGGCTTGGGTATGTAATAATAGGTTGATCAAACATATAGCACATTATTGAATAAGTACTAATGTTCAGTATCCAACAGTGTGGATAATGTACAGTGTTCACACGCTTGTGTAGATTTCTGGCTTGTGCTGTGGAAGGCGCTTTATGGTTCTGTAACAAAATGATTCACGGTCCAGAACTAACAACCATATCCGTGTGCGACTGCATCTGTCTCTGCCTGCGATAAGGAACCTTCACTAATGGAAGCAATATTGTGGAATCACCCTTGTAGCAACCTCTGTGCTGTGGGCTGTTGCTGTGTGCCAGAGGAGAATCCTTGGTCTGGTTGAGGGGAGGGGGAGGCAGCTCTGTCTGTGCTGAATGAACTGATCTGAGTTCAGCCAGGCTTCTGTGCTGATTTGGTGGGAATTGGAGATGGTGGTGGTGGTGGTGCTGTGCCAGGTTTTCTGAGCATGCCCAGTGCCAGTCCCTCCTGGGAGGTGTCCGACTCACTCATCGTTGAGATTGAATTCTGGTGCTGCAGCTGGGACCACAGATGCTCTCTCTCTCTCTCTCTCTCTCTCTCTCTCTCTCTCTATATATATATATATATATATATATATATATATATATATATATATATATATATATATATATGGTATCCCACAACACTGCAAGAAACACATTTCTCTGACTGTCATCCTTTTCTATTTCTCCTCATTGTCTTTCTTTAATGACATGTGAGCACATACTGGCCAAACAACACAATCACAGCCAGTAACAATCTCCTGCAAATATGAAGAGCTCTTTGTGTTTCCCAGTTTGATGTATTGCCTATTCCACTGTCCACTGGGACCTGGTGACAGCCTCTCTTTCTCTGTGTGTGTGTGTGTTTGTTTGTTTGTGTGTGTGTGTATATGTGGTGTGGTGTGGTGGCTGTCTATGGGGTGTTGGTGTTCAGGAGGAGGTGTTCTGCTGGTGGAGGCTTTGCTGTATGAGGATGGCAGTGGGCCGCTGACGGCGCAGCTCTACTCGCTCAACATGTTGGTGCAGACGGAGGGTCGTGAGCGGCGCGCCTCCGAGTATTCCAGACTGCTCACCACCGCCGGCTTCACCAGCATTCAAGTGCAGCGCACTGGCAAGATCTACGACGCCATCTTAGCCAGGAAATAGTGAGACATACGTCCAGCCTTCATCACACCACTCCCCAAACACACCCACTCACATACACACACAAACACACACATGAGCATGCATACAGAATGCTCTCCACACACTTCATCTCCTCTTTCTGCTTCACTCAGCAGCAACCTCTCTCTGAACTACGGTATCCATTATTCATGAGATCTACTGAATCGGCCAATCTTTCCATTTGATTAAGTCAAGCAAAATTAGTCATCTTCATGTCAACATAAAGAGCATCCTTGTATTTTCACTTATACTATATGTGATAGCCAGTGACTCCAAGGTCAACCTGAAAAAGACAGTTAACCAGATCATTTGGGTTTTTCACCTCCTCTTTGGGTCTATATGTGCTTACCAGTATATGGATGTTAATAGACAATACACTATATTGTCGGGGGATTCTTTTGTGGGAAATTAATTTTCAAAGTCACATCATAGATGTGCAGGACAGGAAAAAGAGAGAGAGAGAGAGAAAGAGAGAAACAGGGTTGTCAGCAGAAGATAAGTGCACTGATTCCTCTCTATCCCACAGCTCTGCTGCACTAAGAGACTTAGTGCTGGGGCCCGTGGGAGAGTTGGGGGAAAGCCTAATAAAGCAGCAGACACCATTTCCCAATCATTTCTATGCTAATCATCTGGATCCCCATTCATTTGACTCGCATAAGACTCTGTTCTGTTCTGTTATCTTAGGACTGAAACCTCACTAGTCAACTGAATGTTAAACTCTGCAGTGAATTAGTTTTCTAATATCAGATACATTTACAAAACATAGAGGCCAAACCTCTAATAAATATTCCATATCCTTTTAAGTACATTTTAAACATGTATTTGTAGACAGGAAAAAAATACTTTTTTTTCTTTTTGCAAATAAATATTTTCTATTATGTCCGCCTGTCCTCTTTGGTGAAATAAAAGGGAGGATTCAAGGCCAGCTCTGCTTTCATTATGCCTCTTTTTTCATTCAACCTTGCCAATGGCAAGAGAGAAAAGACTAACAAGCTTTATTTTTGTATTAATGTGGATTAAAAGACATCCTATTGCGGTGTGAGTGTCAGGCTGTGATGGGAGCGGTGTGTGTGTGTGTGTGTGTGTTTCAAGGTCTTGCTTCAGGGCCGGGACCCATCCACAGCTCAGTACACTCAACTTCCTGTCATTAATGCAAATTATGTCATAATGATGTCATACCTGATGCTGTAGAATCAAATGAGCTCCATGTGAAAGAGTTCCATAAGTGGGAAATGCTGCCTTCAGAATCTTATTTGTCATGCACAAACCCATTCCTTTCTTAGGCATGCCTTCAGTAAACTGACACATCAAAAGAATAGCAGCCCAGCTTGGAGAGGAAAGACAGGAACACTGAGACACAGGTTGATTTGGTGAATATTGATGATGACTCAGGTACATTTAAAATCAGACACACTATTTTGGGTTTGGCCTCGTGCACCATTGCAGATTGCTTGGCATTTGTGTAATCGTTTGTAGTCATTCAGTAAAATGCCTTGTCAATTACATTCTGATACACAATATACATTACATTTCAATCTAATGATATAATATGGTAGGAAACAACAAACAACAGTGGGATCTGCTAGTCAGAGGACAAATTGCTGGGGTATCGAGTGCATTTGATGAACGTTAGAGGGACATACCAATGGAGATTAGGAGAAAACATCAGATGAAGAAGCTAAGCGTTGGTAAAATGATGAATGTGTAACACTAGTCTTTGGTGTTTAAAGACTCGGGAGTCAGGGGACTGTGTGTTCTTCACCGTACCAAAACAAACAGATTTCAAATTAGTACTACAGAGAGCCAGTATGTGTCTCACCATGTAAGGCTGTCTATGTAATGGAGGACCACACTACCAGTGCATGAAAAACCAAATTCAACTATTCAGCACATGTAATCTAACCTCCACCCATGAAAAAATGTCTGTTCATTACCATAATAATTGGCAATACAACACATAGAGGAAATCGTCTTGAGGCTGGAAGGAATATTAAGGACACTATTAGGACACTATTGCTCATCCAATACAGAGGAAGTAAATACACTGTGAGATCCATGCATCTTCTTGGCCAGTGAGGCAGCAAATGCTGTTTCCTCTTTTTATTATGCAGTAATTCACTGAATGCAAAATCCCCCCCTGCAATCCATTCGACCATGACACTGTGACAAAAGGTCACTGATACCATTAGGACCAAGCAAACCTGATGCACAATGCATATGGTAGGGAGAGGAGAGTTCTGTCTGCAATAATATCTATCCCACAGTTGTGTCTTATACGGCATCATTTTTCACACAGCTCCACAGGAGTCTGACGCCTGATGTGTTTCAGCAATTGAGATTGCATGCTGCCTGGGGTCAAGTGAATGCATTCCATTTGATGTGACAGACATATTTTTCCATGTTGCTTGTGTCTGATCTTCCTTGAAAACCTGTCTCCTATTCCAGAGACTTCATGCCAGTGTAACATGCTACTGACTGACTGAAACTGCGCAAGGCGAGGCTTTTTTAGCCATTCTCTGATGCTTCAGATGTACCCTCATTCGATCTTCCCCACTACACTGTTATTGGTCAAGGGCAGCAGATGCCAGTTGTTTGGTTTTCAAAGGCAGCGGTCGACACTATACAGTCTGTCATCTCATCATGACTTGCAAAATATAGTGGTCTTTATTTGATCACCCCTTCAGTCTTGGCCACTTGAGGAAGAAAAAATAAAATTTGAATGCTAAATATCTCCAGGTGAAACGGACCAAAACAAGCAGATTGGATAGTGCTTATTAATATTCCTTCTAAAAAAGGTTAATCTAATGTATTCGGTCAGTGAAGCAAACTCGTGATGCACTGTGCAGTACTATCATTTGGAGGGCTTACATTCGTATTATGACGCTTATTCTTTTTGCACTGGTGAAAAGGCTGGATGACCTAAAATATCCTGTGGCCTTTGTTAACTGTGACAGGGGGAAGATGAACGAGAGGTGGATTTGCACATTTTAAGGGCTGTCGATTGGAGGAAGCGGCAGGCGGCCACGGCCATCTTCTCAGCAGCTCAGATTTACGGAGGGATCATCACTCATTAAGCTGGCGCTCGCACATAGCCCTGGATGGGCTATTGATGAACAGCCTGCAGGATTTTAGCTCTGGGGCGGATGCTGGGCAAATGGCCCCAGGTCAGGAGGAGATGCCCCAGATTTATATCCTTTCCAACAAGCGCCGACACCCTGTGAGATGTGGCTGAAATGTGCCACACAAACAGACTCCTCTCTGCTCTCGTCTCTGGTCCTTTTGCTGACCTCTGGGATGTGGTCTCCTGTGCTGGATAGTGTGTGTGAGGAAATTCAGATGAATTACTGCTGTCTGATGTCACACATAGAAATTGGAAAACAAATGTCTACCAGATCGTTCACTGCTCAATTTAAGGGGAATTTACTGAATGTCATGAAACCTTTGCTTTTCCCGTCTCACCACTGGAGGAATGGTGAACAATATGTGGTACTTTGCATTTAAAAAGCAATCAATTTATTCCATTCCTCAGCCTGCTCAAATTTAAAGCACAGCTCAGTGGCAGTCTCTAGTTCTCTTTCCCTCTCTCTGTCTCTCCTCTGTGTGTGTGTGTGTCTGTGTATAAAAATGCTGGCACTTTCTCTGGAGAAGAATAAATTTACCTCCTTTGCTGCATAAACATAACATAATACACACCCCACAATAAAGCCAAATAAACTGGTCCAATGCGCTCAGCATCAGCAGCAAAGGAGGTCTAGCAAACGTCTGTGAGTCACCAGGGCTGCCCTCAGGGTCAAATTAGTCCCCTTGACCTGGGATCTAGTCAATCAGCCCTGCCATAACCCATACTCTAATACATTCATCAACAAGGACATCCTGTTATGTAGCAGCAGCAGCAGCAGCAGCACAGCAGCACAGCAGGCAGTGTAAATGTGTTAGTCCACTTGTAACAGTGTCCTTATTCCAAAGATGAGTAGAACTACATGTGTTATAGTGCACATGTTGGTAAACAAGTTTGTTTCCCCCCTCCATCCACAAGTGGTTTTCCATGTGTGCACACATAGTGCAGGTGACAGCAAGAAGAGAGCAGTAAAGTGATTCAATTTTGCGCTCATTTAGGAAGCTGATGGGCCAGATACTCTGCACACACCTCAGCACCTTCCTTATTCTTTGAGAGCAGCTTAGAGCTTAAAGATTCATACTTTACTTTTCACCATTCAACTGGGTAGTAGCTGCCTTTGCAGTAATGAATTCAGATGGTAAGCGTCTTAGAAAGAGAGAGAGAGTGTGTGTGGTATATGTGTATCCTGCAGCTTCCAACCGTGAGGAGGCTGGGGATTTCAGCTCACTCGGCACTGACGGCCCATGATTAGCCTGCAGAGTTGGAGCTGGTTCAAATCTTATCTGAGGGCTACAGCAGGTTAGTGGTAATGGTGGCTGAGGAGTTTGATAACACTCACCTTCAGTACATCAGAGCCGGTGGAAGTCATGTTCAGGTGAATAGTCTCACAAAGTCTACCAGACTGACACTGCTGACGGTGTGTTTGCTAAAGGGAAGCGTGCCTAGTGTAACCCTGGGGAATCCTGGAAAATGTGTAATTTCTATATATTTACTCAAAATCAACCATTACCAACACATATGGCACACAGGCATTAAAATGTCTCAGAGGTCTGATCAAAAGCTATTATTGTCTGATGAAATGCATGGTGAAGCCATGAAAATATAACATTCATGCTTAATGTGATCAAAAGCACAACCTTTCCGATTTGCCTTAACGTAAAGTGATTCTTAGAGAAATCCTGTGGTAGCATCCTATTGGAGGGAAGGTTTCTCTATCCAAAGGAAATCCCATTGAGCACAGCATTCCAAAGGGAGCCTCTCTCCCCAGGTGAGCATGTGAGAGCCTTGATTAAGCCCAGTCTCTGCACAGGAGGGCCTCAATGAGCACATGCTCCCTGAGAACAGATGAATACACAGAGTAACACAGATGATGTAGGGCCTTAGGTGTGTGCTATTTATACCACTTTAGGGCTCTGACCTTTGTAAAGACTCATTACCTTTCTAACCTCTCACACACTGCACAAATCAAACGGCACCAATCTGAGCATGGGGAATGTTTGTGTGAGGGTGTGAGGTAAGATGAGATTAGATGTAACACAGGAAGATGATATCACCATTTTGCAAGCACATGTTTGGTATGTCCACTGAAATACTGGTTTTGCTAAATGATCCGTGAAACCTCACACTTCTCCTTTGTGGTTTTAGGAACGGTGAAGTGTTTTCACTGATGTGTGTACTGAGGCAGCAGCCTGGATGACTGACTGGTGACATGATGTGCAGAATGGGTGGACACACGTCCAGCTGCTGCTTAGGCATAAAAGATGGGAGTCTTATGGATGGAGCAGCCTACAAAATCCTCTGTGATCAGCCTCCACCTTCCATGGAGTGACTGTGCCCCCACAGAGGACAGTGAGAGAGAGGGATGACAGGAGGAGCACCTGAGGAGATCCACTCAGGAGACATGAGAAGAGAATGCAACATTCCCAGGAGCCGACAGAAGCAAGCGTGGGGAGGGAACTTTGCCAGCTCTGGAGTTAGGGTAGGTGTTCTACGGAAACCTCACAGACATGAGGGTATGCGCAACTGTGTGAAAACACTGATGTCACACATAACCAGACCAGAGAGTTCAACAACAGCCACAGCAAACCAGCCATAGGAGTGCTGAATTCATTACAAGAGTGAGAATAGGCCAACCATAGATTAGTATTGTATTCCTTGTTTTCAAAAGCATCAACTGGAGCATATTTGCCAACTAGTTGGTGTATTATGTATTCAGACTTAGAGACTGTTTGGGAATTGTATAATGAATCGTAATCCCCAAAAAGCAGAATCAATGCCTATTCATGCAAAATGCTGGATTTATGCCTGTTTCTCTAGTGAGGATATGACAAAGAGTCTGTGAGATCATCTGCACCTGCATCTGCACCTGCATTGCTTATTGATTGGGGAACAGCCTTCACTTGGCTGATTAGGGCTTCTATTAACCTGCTCACTGCACTTTGCCATCTGAAGGATTGCATTTGCGTCCTGAGCTTTGATTGTCATTCAGGGTGGCATACTGTCTGGCACAAAGCAAAATGCTCTCCAAAGTCACCAAATAAGTTGCCTGTCTCACCCTTGTGACCGCATCAGCCCTGCATTTAAGGCAATTAGGCACATCATTAAGCAGTCCTTTTAAATATAGCTTATGCTCTTGACCAGTGGGACTGTCAAGAGTCAACAAGTCTTTGCTCTGGACTGATAAGCATAATATGGATGCTGTTCCCAGACCTGTAAAGCATAGTTAAGCCCTAGAACAAGTCTGACCTTTATCCTCCAGTATCTATTCTCAAGATGAGGTTTATTTGTATGAGGTTTAGATGATTTTTGTAGGAGACAACTAATATAGGGTGCTGCTTTAATTAAAATATGTTTAATTTTGTCTCTAGCTGATGCTAGTTTCTCGGATAATGTAGACAAGCTAAAGCTAATTACACATGGTTGTCTATGCGGAGACAAGTGTCAAGTGAAGGTGATCTTACAGTCTGCCTGGCATGGCCATAGATGTGTGTGAATCTTTAAGTAATGCATTAGACCATATTCATTCCATCTCTCTAAAATACTGACAGGCTCACCTCACAGCCGCACGTCTCCCTTTTCTGCACATGGATGAAGTAGCCTTGCAACAGCAAATCACCTCCCCTACTCCTCTGTCTTCCTAACCACAGAGGACACCCTCCATTACGGAGTTTGTTGGCCGATAACTGGCTCAGGTCTCGGAGGGACCTGCGCACGTCTGTGCATTTAGATGACATGACACGTATAGATCTTCTCTGGTTGGGATTCACTGGTTGCTGGATGGGGAGGTGGAGGAGAGGAGAGAGTCCCCTCCACATCAGCCCTTGGGGTGGAAGTGCCAAAGGGTGTTAGGGGGCTGATGCCAGCAAAAGTGTGAGAATATCTGATGGCTCTAGAAAATTATGTTATTTCCCATGTGTTACTTAACACTCCCAGCATTGAGGGCCATGTAAAGAGTACATTAAATTTCAATTGGTACCATCAGGACAGAATCAATTGTCTTGGATGTGTTTATGAAAGCCATTCTTTTTTCAGCTTAGCAAATGTTATCATCAGGGGACACACACAGTGCATCTTAAGACATGCAAACTCCTTCCTTATCCCTGTAACACACACACATAGCCAGTAGAGATTTCATCACATAATGAAATATGAATGGGGTGGGTTTACTGAAGGAACTGAAGGGTCACATCAACACATTTTTGGTATTGAGGTCTGTGGAAGTACCCTTCAAGATTTTACAATCTCTCTAGTCAATGATTTAGAATGCCATAATTGGACTAGGGACAAATAATTATGCAGGGCAATACCGACTGCACAATGACCAAAATAGAGCTAAACTATTATAATCACCAACAAAATTATGTTGTTAAAAGGGTGTCTGACTATTAGTACCCTGTTGACTAGGAATGCACATTTCAACCCAAGGTGGAGCGCTGGGAAATACTGACAGGCTCTAGGGGATGATGGATTAGAGGTGAAGAACACTTGACAACATGTGGCCTCCTGCATCCTAGCTGTAGGCAAACCACTCCTTCATTTTTCACAATGGATGCTACACTGAAGCATGTGAGCCTGAGCCTGAGCTGGCTGCCAGAGCTGCCGTCCCTGAGCTCACGAGGCTGACAGGCACAGCAGCACTGCTTGAGATGTAGACAACCTGCACGCCTGCCTCCCATTCGCATCTCTCCACAAAGGGGCTTTTTTTCTCAGAGGATGCTGTGCAAATTGAAAAATACTACCATAAAAAGACACTTCCAGTGGAAGGGCCATAAATAACCTGACACTGCATGTAATGGGGCTATGGCAACTGTTCCTGAGGAGAAATGCATGTAAAATGAGGTGAGCAAACATATGACACACGGTTCATAAGGCAAAGCCCTAAGGTAAGATGACGACTAACATTTGCTGCATTATTGAGGGTGAAAGCACTGGGGGCATGAGAGGACATCATTATGATGATAAATGGCATGCATCAATAAAGACTCTTCAATCAAAAATACCCCCACCCTTCTGTGTTAATAAGAAATAAAATCACGGCTATATTTAGCCAAGACTTTTCTGGGAACTGTAGATACAGTATGAACAAGCTCAGTGAGTAGCATAATTGCCAGTGAGCTCGAAGAGGCACACTGCTGCATTGGTGCTTTATGTAATTGACAGGCATTAACAGAAAGTTGAAAACAATAGCACGTTTGTTGCCTTAAGGGAGCTGGGCTTGGCAAAACCAGCATGTGCTTGAGGAACAAGGCTCACCATCTGTGCCATTATAGTGAAGTGGCGTTAATGACATTGTAATTGTTATGTTCTTTCCTGTGTGATTGTGGAGCATTGTTTAGTGTTACACAGGGAACGTGTAATTAATTGTCAAAGCTTTACTATGAGGGCCATTTTTTGTTTGTTTTTGAGGAGCAGCTATTAAAGAGAGCTTAAAAAGAGACTGTGGGTTTATCTCAATAAGTCTGGTTAGGATAGGGTGTAAGGGACCATTTTCTTGTCTGTGTAGTACAGATGTTTATGCTTCAACATAACAAGACTTACTTGTGCCTTACTACCCTGCCAGACCCCTAAGATCTTAGAATGATAGTTGCCTTGTAATCCCAAGAATATCAAAATCTACGATAGGAGGAAGAGCTTTTACTACTGTGTACCTCTCTTGTGGAATAACCTCCTCCTCCACCTTTGACAAGAGGACACTCTCAATACCTTTAAGTCTAGACTTAAAACCTTCCTTTTTACTGTCCCTATAGTAAGGGAAGCCACTGAACATCTCTGCAGTAGTATTGGTTTGCCATGCATCACACCTTAATTATGAAGCCGCCGTAGACCTCTCATGTGTCATGCCGTACAACTCTCTCTCATATGATCAGTGAAGTCTGAGACTGAACTCCTCTGTCCTCCTACCCCACAATCATCTATGCTGAGTGTCATCCCTGCCTCCCACTGAGTGGACTGCAACCAACTTCACGGGAGGCCCATGCCAGGACTGACTCTCCTTTCTAGAGGCCCTGCGACCTCGCTTCCAAATGGCACTATCAAAATGGATCGTCCCAATGTTACCCCCATGATCAATCTCACTCCTTAACTTTAACATTATGTCTACACTGTCCAGCCATAACATTTGACAACCACTTTTGACTTGACTACCATATAATATTGTAAGACAACATTTTGGAAATATTATGATGCTCAGCTAAAACCATTGTAGACAAATTGTAGTTTATCATGGTAACTACTGTTTTTTTTCCCTGCATGGCCCTTGACAGTTGGGTTGGCCCATTGAGCCGTGGATCTGCCCAAGGTTTCTTCCTAGACTACCACAAGGGAGTTTTTCCTTGCCCCTGTTTCTTTGAAACAATGAACTCATCAGCTGTTGGACAAAAACTGCTGCAGTGACAACTAGTGTGGGATGTAGAAATCACAGAACAATGCAAGCACTGCAGGGTCAGATTAGTGAACAACTTCAAGAAAGTATTCCAGTGATTAAAAAAAGTCAATAATAGGCTACTTGAGTTCAAACATTTTTAATGGTTCTGTTTGTTTGCTCTGTTATTGGTCTGCTCACAGTGATAAAAGAATGAAACAGAAATTTCCAAGGAGCTCCAACACAAGACATTTATTACAGTGAGCTTATTACTTTCTCATAGGTTGCAAAGAAGGTCATATTACGTCCTTCTGAATCACCTCAGTGAGCTTTGGTTGGACATTGTTTTAAGGACAGCAGAGAGCATTTTCAAAGCTTGAGTTACATCACTGAGAACAACACACAGCAAACCGAAAAACAAAAATATATGACCATTTGACTATCACATATGAAATATATAGCCTACATTTATGCTCATGTACACTCAAATAATGTTTTAGTCATTATTGTCTAATAAAAAACAGAAAGGGAATACTTATTGAGAGGGAAAACATCAGGGTATTTTAGTCTCAAACTGCAATATCTCACTCACCAACCTGGTGTCCAGTCATCCTTATAGTTTCTTAATAGATACTTGCGCTTTTCTTTCGAAAAGTAAAATGTCAGTTCACAGTCAAATATTACTCTTGGTACATGTCAAAGGTGCTTTCTGGCACAGGAGGAAGGTTATGACTAAAAAATAAGGACACAAACATAAAATCATGATCTTTAAAAAAAAAAAAAAAAAAATTACAATGTTTTCACAACATTAAAACAATGTTGTGTTATTTAGTGATATAACACTTCTAATCATGTAATACCCATTTAACTGTTAGGTACCGTATTGGGATGTAAACATTTAATATAAATGCTACCCCTAAAGGTCCAATATGGGCTTCTGGCACAAAAATGTGCTGAATTTATTTGGAGTTTTCTTGGTGGCTAATTCAACTTAACCTGAAGACCACAGCAGCCCAAACCCACCAAAATGTGGGCCATGTAGACCACTAAAATGAACAGAGGAAATGCATGTCTGCTGGAACGTCCAATGTCTAGAAGTTCCCACGAGGGTCTTAATGTTTATCTGCAGAAATGGTCACAATTAGAGAATATTCAGCAGGTAAAGACATTAATACACAGACTACAAAAACTTGCACAAGACTACCACATTGCTATACATCTCTACTCTGAAGACACCAAACAACACACATGGGAACTGTAAAAATGTTTACTATTTTCGCATGACTGTGCAATGGAATTAACTTTGAATACCTTCTGTGATACGGAATAGCAGAATCATACATTGTCCATTGTGTGGGAGTTTGACAATAAAATATATAAATTAAAATAAAACATTCAACAATAAAAAACTTCAACAATACATGTCGTTCAGACAAACTACTAAAGGTCACTCAGGTTTATTTTCCAATTCATTAAGTGATGACTGATCGTCCTACAATTTCACTTTTGTCTGCTGTTGCTTAGGCAAGAACCTGATCTACTAGCTGTTAGAAAAAAAGAATAATGAGATGCTGGTAACCTTAGCTACTGCTATATTCACTCAGACAGACAATACCAACCAACCTGATAGTTCTCAAATCTATGCCAGCAAGTATCAAACGTACAGTACTGATAAACAATTTCCCTGCATCTCACCTAGTCCCCTTTCCCTGCTCCTGACATGAATTCCTCTCTTGGAAGGCATGTTGGCCAACAACATCCACATCGAACCTCAGAGAACAGAACAAGCAGAATCACTCTGCTACATCCATGCCTGTATGCACTACGGATCTTCAGAATTTTGAGATCAACTGGGTTAGAGAGAGAGAGAGAGAGAGAGAGAGAGAGAAGGTGGTGGTGGACCTGTGACACTTGGTCATGACTATGAGAGCCATTCTGGTTTTCACATTCAGTTCACAGGCTAAATGATATGCTAAGCTCCAACATCAATTTCATGAGGAGATGCTGCTGGGGTGCAACCAGAGCTTTGCAATCTCATTGTTATTACTGCACTTACCCTGGGGACTCCACTACACACTACCAATTACCTATACGCCCCCCTGCTGGGACTGCAGCAGAGCAGCTCCTGAGTGGGCCTCTTTGGGTGAAATTTAAACAGATTTGGGTGATGAATTATTCAAAGTGTGTGTCTGTTTGGGTGTGTGTGGTAGCACAGGTAGTGCTTGGTTATGGTTATGATTCCACCATTCTGATTAAACATTTGTTTGGAGCAAGCCTGCTACTGGGAGAATGATGCTGCTATTTGTCTTGGGCTTACTTTGCAAATGGAGCTGTGACTGTTGTGTCCTGATTGCCACCACAGGGAAATCTAAACCTGATCCTACTTTGGGAGAGTGTCCAAAGAAGAGAGAAAGAGGAGGACGAGGAGGAAATCATAGTGCTGATTTGGACAACACAAAAGCATGAGGATGGAAAGCTGTGTTTGTGCTATCAGGAAAAGCCCACATTATTTATTGATCTAGTGCACGAGGGCTTTCTACACAAAGGACACGCTGACACACACACAGACAATTGGAGGTTATTTCAAGTAGCGTTTCTGTCTGCAAGTCTGATTAGCAGAGACATATTTGCCAAGCTGATTAAGAATTGATGTTTTTCATTAGGAATGTACCACCTGTGTTAAAGTCAAAGCAAGGCTGATGGAGGAGGTTCCATTCCGCTTCCGAAAGAACATTTCTGACTTTACACATCAGTTCCTTCGTAACCGCAGTGTTATTGAACCAATATGTGCCATCATCACAAGGCTCAGAGTTTGAGAACAATATTCAGGAATTTGTGCGCACACAAGGCCGACTATCTTATTTGTGGGATACACAGTTCTCATACACCTTCATCAAGTGGTCAAAATGAGAAAAATAAAACATAGAAGTCATCACAGTGGTTAAGATCACAATGACATGTCACAGGAGCTGTGGAGAAAAAAAAACACAAAGGAAACCAGGCTCAAAGGACAATCTGCCATAGACTTTCTACCTTTTTCTTGTTCCTCTTTTCTGGTGGAAGATCAAACAGCCGCTACAGCAGTATATGCCTGCTCACAGTACAGGAGAGAAAAGGCAAAGGCTCACATTAATCCTCCTTCTTGCACTGAGCCCTTGGTCTGTGAATATAAATGTGAGGGAGACTTTCATCCATGCAGTATGCATGACACCTGCACTCACTAAGTCACAGCTTTTAGAACTTTTCATCAGTAAGAGAATGGATGAGACTGTCAACACAAAACAAAATCTGAATCCCCCCTCTCCCCCATGAAAAACAAATCGAGCCAAATGAGAGCCCATGTCTGAAGGATGAAGGATGTCTTGAGCTTGGGGCTGGTGTGGAGGGTTGGTGTTGGTGGTGGTGTCTGTGCTCCCATACGCCGGGCCAGCAGGGAAACCCAGGATAGAGAGGGCCTACTCTCCCCTGTCCTTGATGACTCTCTGATGGCAAGGCTCCCCACTCCACTGGCAACCCATACACACACACACACACTCACACACAAACACACACACACCTCACCAGCCCACGTCAGTCTGCTCGGTTCTGCTCTGGCGGGAGGCCCACCAGCCGGCAGCTCTGAGTCCACAGATGGGCCTGGAGGGCTTTGTCATACGAGGCCGCTGAGGAGCGGCTCTGCCTCCCGTTGTGCAGGTAGCACCCGCCCACCCCCTCCAGCTCGGTGGCAGCAGCGGCGTAGATTGCGGTGGCAGCTCCCTGGGCAGGGGTCTGTGGAGACAAACATGCACACAGGGCTTCAAGAGGGGCTCTTACCAGCTCAGCTCACAGCTAAGCAAAGCTCAGCCTACTGGGCTGCACAAACACTGATGTGTTAAAAACCCAAACACACCTGCAATCTCTGAAGAAATCATGATTTAGCTTACAATCTCAGCTTTTTCAAACAAATGTAGGAAAATGTCAACTGTGCTGAATTAGCTCACTTTGGGATATAACATCTACCTACAGAAAAAATACACTTTATATATGTATATTTATGAATGTGTATTTAATGCAAACTAAACCAATAACACATTTTCTTTTACATAAACAATACAATAACATCAACTTCTATAAAAAGCAAAGCCAAATGTTTATCTAATGTTTACACAAACATGTCCTGACAGAACTAAGCCCATAAGACTGCAGGTCCACTGAAGCTGCAGGCTAACTCCTGGGAGAATGGAGATTGTTTTGAAGATCGTGAAGATCAAATCCATAGCTATGTTTAGAAAGTGCTGTTGGATAGATTACTGAAAAATGGCAAAAAGTGTCTCATGAGGTGCTCCAAGCTGTTCTGGTATGTGGAACAATATCCCTGAGCCTGGCATGCAGGCTTGCCTGCTCTGGTGAAATGGATAGTAAAACATGAACTTGAGAGCAGCTCTGGCCCTCAGCTGTGTTCACATGCGTGGCCATATTTCATGATGAACACAGCCTCTGACGGCAGAGCCCTTTGGCTCATGTGACACACACGCACATCAGGGTGTAGAGGGAGCCCTATGTCAATGCTAAGTTTGAGCTCGCCTTTAAAGTCAAACATCAATGTTTCAGACACTGCAGACCTGCGCAGTGGTATAAGGTATGCTGCAGGAAGCTCCACTGACATTCCATCCATGTCCTACAGAATTGCCCATCGGCCTTTACAGATAAGCTCCTGTAATTACTATACTATACAAACAAATCCGACTCAGTTGTGTGCAAAATGGAAATGTTGCTGTTTAATAGTATGCTAAAGAGATAATCTCCTTGTCAAAAAGAATAATTCAATAGCATATACACATCTAATGTCATCACCTTGACCTTGACAACAAATGAGCCCTTGGCAAACTGGACAGACTGCCTGGGCCAAGGCAGGCTAGGGCTGAGTGTGCAGTGGTGGCAGCAGCAGCAGCAGCAGGTGTCATGATGAGGGGCCTGTCCCTGGAGGAGCACATGTCGCTCGCTTAGAGAGGACGACACGCACTGTCTGGCTGTCACTCAAACACTGCCACAGCTGCTTCCTCCTCAAATCTGCACTACAACACCAGCGGATAAAAGGGCCGAGCTAGTCACAGGCTCCCTCTACTCACAGGCCCTTTGCCATCAGATAAGGGACTTGGTTTAAAGGAGAAATCTGGTGTGAATTAATCCATGCCCCCTTTGCTTAGTGTTAACTGCCCTTTCGCTATTTGGTCTATGTTGTATAAAATTTTCTCATTCTTTTTCCTACGGACAGCCTTGTTGTTCAAAGTCATAGAGTGCTGTCTGTAAGAAAAAGAACCAGAACCTGCAGCTAACATTGACTGAATGGGGCATAGCAAAATAAAGTAAGTTTCTGTGCCCCGTTTGGTTAGTGTTAGCTGCAATTTCACTATTTGGTCTATGTTGTACCAAATTTTCTAATTTCCCTACTGACAGAACTCGATGACCTCAAACAACAGGGCTATGGATTGCCCTGTTTACATTGGAATTCTCCTTCAAATGCATTCACTGATACTTGGTGTATAAAGATCAAAGCAAACAGCATAGGCACCAAATCTGACCAGGTGAAGTCATATTCCTATGGGACAAGTTTGATATGGAAAGTTGGGCTGATATAATTACTCCCACAGTTTAGTCCTAATGAATGTGCCATTTCAGACATCTTTATGGACTACAGACTTCCCACTCAGTAAAGATTCCAGCACCTTCTTTTACCTTCTAAAATGAATTGGTGCCATAACCACAAGGACACTAATCCTGTGCAAACAGACATGTGTGAACATCCCGTTATATCCTGGAGAAAAGTTTTTTCCCTCTCTGCATGAAAGTGCTTTTATAATCTCTATGGAAGCACTCATGGGGGCATTTAGTGATGGAACTGTGTTGATTGACAACCTAAACCTTATCATAACATGGCTCTCTATGGTCCTAATTTGTTTATTTAAGTAGGCTGCACCTGCATATCCTTTCCAAAACAGTTGCAGCAAGAGGCCTTATACTAATCCACATTAAATCGTCTCTGTGTTTGAAGGCTGCTTCACTTGGGGAGTTTGCAGTCACCATCCACACAATGTGGATATTGTTTGCAGCACAAATTTATGTCAGCCAAAATATAAAACCAAAAAGCACCATCTTTGCTGGTGGCGTTGTGACGACATTGAGTAAATATGGTAGCCACTCCTATCTCTGTCACTAAGACTGAGATCTCATAGCCCTTGTGTAAAGCCCATAAATATTACAACCTTGTTGTGGTAGAATTACATTATTTCACCTCCCCATGTCAAACTAATCCATTGGAAAAAGGTTTAAGACAGACTGAAGTGTTTATCTGTTAAAAACACGCTGTGCGCTGCAGGCGCCTCTGCGGAGGATGTAATTAAGAAAATGTATGAAGACACACATCTGAAGTCTATCTCAAATACTTCAGCAGCATTTCAAAAAATGTTCAAATTTTAATGACCTATGAAATAGGTTGTGTGATTATGTGCATGTGGGGCACAAACCTATTTAACAAAACACTTCACTTATTACATACTGTAGCACAGAATAGACTGCTTTCTACTGCACAGGTCCAAACTAAACTCTAGACACTTCTCTGTTTAGCTGTAGTTTGTGGTGTGCTTGGTATTGTTTTGGTTTTATTCACTCCATTCAACAACTTCAACTAGAGGTGGCTGGAGACAGTTGTGGTATGCTACCTGACTCATCTGAGACTCATTATCTAACATGAAAACAAAAAACTCATTCCAGTGATTCTTTTATGTGTAGTGCTGCTGTGTGTCTGCTTGCTACTTCGGCTGTCCCATAAAATGGCTTTGCTCAGTCATAAACAGGCTACTACTGGGGAAATTCTTCATAAAGATTGGCACCAATACACAATTAGCATAGATAGAGGCTTATGTATTAAAAGTCTGGAAACACACACCCTAAAACACTTAATGGATGTATAAATCAAAGCATGTATTATTGTCAAACTGACACAGTATATACACTATAGAAGCAGTCTATTTAAGGAAAAATCTGAAACAAGAGAGAGGAAGGAACAAAACTATGTCACAGGCAGACAGAGGTAGAGATGGATTGAGAAGAAATGAGGGGTTACTCTGGCATACAGACGGAGGTTGAGAGAAAAGATATATTCATGCAAACAGATACTTAGAGATAACCATCCTGTTTCAATTCTGAGCTGGTAAATTTGAAGTGAGACAGCTACTCAAAATTCAATCAGATGTTGTTCGATGATCCTGATGTCCTCAGAGTGACTGACGTTCTGGCTACATCCCTATGACTAAATCATTCCAAGGGTTCACCCACGTGTGTTTCTTAAATGGGATATTTATACTGGATGTTCCACAGTGAAATGATCCTTTATGTTCTGTATTATTTACATCTGATCGAGTTATTTGGAAAACCACACAGCTTGTGAGTCTTTGAGTAGAAAGGCCTGTCCTGACAGCCAGCGCTAACTACAAAGACAACTTTATCTCTGGGAACATCCACACTGACCAACAATAAGGAAAGTCTCTTAATCTTCTGTTCATGAATGGCTTTAAAGGATTCTGAAATGCTCTGAACATTTCTATCCTTCACATCACTCTGAAAGTGACCCACAACTACACTGTTTTTCAGTTCACTGTCTTTATGGTATGTAACCTGCATGTTGTCAGTCCAATCAGCTAAAGCAGTGCTTAAAACTGGAATTTAACAGCATTAGTTATTCTCAGCAGTATGGACAGCCTTATAGCAAGACAGGTGAGCATGAAAACTGATAAAGTGTAATGCATACTTTTATCAACTCACAATCACAACTATATAGAAGAGGTGAAAAAACAATAAGTCTGTTAAAAATTCGACCAGAAGTAACCGAGAAAAATGAGGATGATGACTGGCCTCTTAACCCATTTACAAGAGCAGCCTTAGGCATTTGCCAACCTCTGGACAGTCAGCATGGTTGACAGGGATGTGAGGCATTTTGCTGCCTTGTCTCTCTTTAGGGTAACATTCTTGCCTTATAACCCTGCTCTACTGTTTTAATGGCTTTTGTGATGAGTTGACTACAGATTAATGGCGCATTTATGGTTATAGGGCAAAAGAGTCGTCTGTTAAAGCAAATGCCCTAAATGATTAATCATACAAGAAAAATGCCTCCTTGAATCAGTTCTTAAAAGAATTAATTCATGCCTCAGGGCAAATCTTTACTGTATGCACCAGCAGGTTCCCATGCATCTTTCCTAAAGGAGAGGAGCATGGCTGTTTCTCTTTCAGATTGAGCTTCTAGATGCAGTATGTGGGGAGATGAGAATCCTTTTTTGGAGTAGAACATGCCAGATGATTAACACGTCTTCTATTAAAGCAACTCTAATTGGATCTGTTTTGTCTTTGCCTAGTTTGATCCTTATCAACTCTGAGGGATCCCATTAAGCCAATATTTGCACATAGGGTGTCAGGGACAGAGGAGACTGCTATATCACACTGTCATGAACAATAAACACAACAAACAAACAAGCATGTTTCTTGTAGAGGTGCCACAACGTACCCAGAATAGCAGTCTTGCCACCAGCTTCTTGGCTAGCTGTGCAGGGCAGCTTAAGTGGCGGTACAAGGCTGTGTCCACCATCCCTGGGTCCACAGCATTGGCTGTCACTGGAAATCCCCCTGCTGTGAGCTCTTGCTGCAGGCGGTAAGTGAAAAGAACAAGTGCCAGCTTGCTGTGGGCATATGCAGTATGGGCACTGTAGCGCTGCCTGCAGGGAGACGGAGGAAGGATGGGAATTTAGCGATGTTGTCAGGATGGCTTAACTTCATTTTCATCTGGCCTGTCTCAATACTTTTTCTTTTTTTTAATGCGTCTCCACTAATTACCACTAACACACATCACAATTACACCTGTGGCCCAGGATGACATGCAACACAAATATTTACTCCACAACTGGGAGGGGGGAAAGGTGCATCACGCCACTGCAGTGAGAATACCTGTGGTGCCGCCCACAGAAACTGCCTTGAACGTTCCCACTTCTTCATTTCATACTTGACTAAATCACAACACAAAGAGCAATTCCACCAGTGTGGCCACATAAGTGACTCAGCCCCCGGTTGCATGCAAGGAGTTGTGAGAAATTCAGCTTGTATACATGTGGCCTCCCTGGCCACCTCTCCTTAATGGACCTCTCAGACAGCTATCAGCTGGGACGAGAGGCAGGCCAGATAGAGCCTGCACTTGAGAGGCAGGGGAAAAATGGGACTGATATTAAGCTTCTGAAGAGGGTCTCTGACTCTCACGGATATCAGCCAGGATCCTCTGGAGAATCATCTGGAAACAGCACAGTTTCTGTTCAACTGTCAAGCCCTTTTTGCAGAGAGCATTCTTTGTAAATTCAACAGTTCTGCAGTGGGTAGACATAATCTCATTAATCTTACGGGGGAAGTGGGGGTGTAATGAAAGGCACTAATGTGTTGTGTTTAAAAATGGAAACATCTTATTTGATTCAAAAGCTACTAGTGATTACAGGCAAGCTGCTTTTCAGACTGTATCAGAGGCCTGGCTGGAGTGTCGCTCTGTTTGCAGGAATGTGGTCACCAGACTCACATTTAGCTGCTGCACAATGTCCTAACACACAAGGCCTGAGGGATCTATGGGGGTGACTCTGAGGCAAAACACACACCAAGACACAAAATTAGGGCTACAATTGTTGAATTAGTTGTTGAATTATTCAAGAGAGTTGCTAAGAATTCTTCACATAAAGGAAGACAGACCTTTATGTGCAACTATGTACATAAATGATTGTCTGTAAATACATGTGCTTATGCCTGTTGGGAGGTGTGTGTGTGTGTGTGTGTGTGTGTGTGTGTGTGTGTGCGTGTGTGTGCAAGCGTTTATGTGCGTGCCTGTGTGTTTGAGAGATAGCACTTTGTCTGTCGAACGTTATTGGAGATGTCTCATTAGTCTCTCGTTAGTGTCACCGGGTGTTCATTTGAGGTGCCAGCATGTCTGTGTGTGTGTGTGTGTGTGTGTGTGTGTACTTTGTGTCATTGGGATATGTCAACTGTGGGACAATAGGGAAGTGCTGGTGGATGCGATCAGCAGGGGCGGGCGCTAATGCCTGTCAGCCTGCAGCGAGCTCCTGCTGGAAGCAGCTGTGCTCTGCTTAAACGTTGGCCCAGAAGTCCCTGTGCCACATCCCCTGACTAGCAGTGCACATTAACAGCAGGCCATTAACCCCAGAAGCAGGGACACGCAGAGGTGAGGGAAGCTGCTTATTAGCACAGTTCATTTCCCCAAGTAGGAATAGAGCAATAATAAATAATAAAGACCTGCAGAGACAGTGATAGCAGTCATCTGCACCTGCCTCTATGGGCAAACCTTCAACTGAACTGCTTTTGTTTACTAGCTTGTCTGTTTAAGTGTTTGTTGTTCTGGTGGGTATGGAGCTCTTCTAGTTCCACTAACTCTATGGCTTCTCTCAAATTGCTCTTACAGGAAAACACCATCCTATGAATGAACACGCACACACACAGACACACACACGCACACGCACACACACACACACACACACACACACACCCATTGCTGCCACCCCAGGGCTACAGAGTATTTCTCTGCTCTGTGGGAAAGTACTCTCTGGCCGTACCTTCTCTGGGGCTCCTTGAGGCTGAGCTGGCCCATGTGGTGTGCGGAGGAGGAGATGGTGACGATGCGAGCACAGGAGTCATGTTGCCCAGACTGCTTCAGGGTGTCCAGCAGGAGTCTGGTCAACAGGAAGTGGCCCAAGTAATTGATGCCAAAGTGTTGCTCGAAGCCGTCTTCTGTTGTTGTCTCAGGCCCCAGCATAACACCTGCTGTTAACATAAAAACAAACACACTTTTAGTCCACATCACACCAACCTTTATACATACCGAAGAGCTGCAAGAGAATGATTCAGAGCAGACAAGCCCTAGCCCTAATACTGCCTAATACATGATTTGACATAGATAAATGGGTTAAAATGGCAATTCTTCCTAGCTTGAAATTTGAGTGGATAACTAATTTAAATAATGACCTGCTCATTCACCTTAGCATTTATAATTACAATTTGTCATTTGCGCTCAAAATACCAATTTGTTTTGCACCAATGAGCCCTGGGTAATCAGGATAACAGCACAATGTATTTCTGTAATAATACACATTATGCCCCAGCTTCCTGTTTCTAATGAATGAGGAAGAGAGGTGCTCTGGTGGGTGATTAATGTCATATAAGTAACCTGGAATTTAATTTGGCTTTAATAACACTAAAATGCTCTAAACCCCTTTAACACATAGCAGATGGAGATTAGGAATTTAAAGCTACACCACAGAAGATGCATGACTGTGTCCTCTATGGTGCAAATATGGAACTGAAAACAAATCAGTGGTGTCGCAGCTGCCCTGGGAAAAGTCATCTACCTACAATGAATAAGAAGCTGCTATGGGCCTTTTACAGGACATGCAGCCTCCCCTGAAATACTGTACATATTTAAAGAGCATGGCTTTGTAACATATTTCAAAAATGGATTTACAGTATAGCATTTGGAGACAATTATTCTTGTCTTTAAAGACACAACTATGAATCTCATCTCTTGACTAAAGCTGTACTGTGTTACATTTACACTTGTAAAATGTAGTTTGTAAATGATTAAGTGTGTTTGTACTTCTTTGTCTTCACCAAAGATTACAGCAGGTAATCTGATCAGCAGCAGGAGGTAGTTTAGGTAAAGAGAAAGAAAGTGTTAGGAAAGCATGTTTGTAGAATGTAGATGAATAAAATCAGGCATAAAGTGACAATAAAGTGACTAGTTGTTGGTTATCCATGCAAAGCCTTAACATTGTTGTGCCTGATTCATCGTAGTTGTGCTAACTTTGGTACCATGAGCTTTCTGGTATGGGCATGAGGATCCTCGCTGATCATCCCAGTCACATTCATTGGGACTGATGTTTACAGATGCAGTCAATCAAGTGGAATTCAGTGAATAGATTCAGAGCCAGGCTTGGGCTTCTTGGGTGCTACCAAGGCTGGTGCGGCTAAGGTTAAAACAGGGCTAATAAGGCTGCAGTCAAATGAAACACAACTGTCATGGCTAGTTTGGGAACATAAAGCCCAATTCCCTAATCTGCTACCTTCTGCAGCCTTCTGACCTCTGGGGTGGTGTCATAATCACACACACCATGACCCGTTGCTAAATAAAGACCACTAAACTGCCCTCTCATGTCACAACAACTTAGGATCAGAGCCAAATTAACATAACTACAAGCACACGTTGAGACTTTGAGAGAGTTTGAGGATGTGACGTCAATCCATATGAGTGTCTGACAAGAGTGTGAAAAGCTCCAGACAACTCAGACATCACAGGGTAGAGGACAGCATCATTCTTTGGGTTTTTTTTCACTTTACAAACACATTTAATACAGTACAGCTTCATCTGCAGTTCAACAAATCATTCTTTAGAATCAGACTGTAATGAGGTAAAAAATGAATGATGGAAATGAACTATAAAATGAGTTCTCACACACCTGCTACAGAAGCGGAAAGAACAGTCAAAAACTATAAATCATGCCCTTTTCACAGTTACTCATGGTATTCTATTCCAGAGCAACAAATATAATTGGTTTAAATCTGGCTTCAGATATCTTTAAGGATGAACCAGAAATCTATTTGTGGTCTGAGATCATGAGGGATATCTATTGAGAAAGCTTAAACACATATACATCTGCATCGCTAATATTTCTGAATCCTAGTGTGCACAGTTCAGTGGTGAAACTTTGCAGAAATGTGGCATATTATCTTACTAAACTACAGTAAGTATAATAGATATTATAGATCCTCTCATTATTTGTTGATTACCCACTTGCTTTGATAAAAATAATTTAGCGTGCACTAAATTACCAATATAATTTCCTTCTCTGTGACTCTGAGAGGGAAAACAACTTCCCTCCATTCCTTTATTGCCACAGCAAAACCAAACAATGTCTAAGACATGTGGCAGCATGCAGTTTAATAAGAAGACATGTGGCAGCATGGAGTTTAATGAGACTGTGAGTGGTGTTAATTACGTCTTGGTCACGCACCGTTGTTGACCAGGACATGCAGGGGAAGTCCTCTGTGCTTAAACTTCCTGACAAACTGCCAAACAGACCTCAGGGAGCCAAGGTCAAGGTGCTCCATCTCCACTGGGAACAGAAGAAACACACACACACACACACACACACACACACACACACACACACACACACACACACACACACATATACAGACTATCAGTATTCACTGCCACAGTGTGCTCTGAACAAGCTGATGCTTGACATTGAAAGCTTTGAGTGAGAAGAGAATGGGGTCTGCAGAAGTGCTGTATATGAGGCTTCACTAAGAGACCAACCACCCCCCACACCTGTGCCAGAGGGACTGCTACTCTTCTGTGGGTTTACTCCACCTCAGCACACAGACTAGAGCACTGCTCCATTGGCCCCACTGGACTTCAGGAGGCCTGCCTAGCCATTTAGACACATTCATTCAGGGAACTGAACACAAGGAAAAAAAACACAGATGGTCCACAGATAAGGTCAGTCATGCCTGGACACACCTGAATACTACTGGAATACTGTCACACCACACCAAAAATATAACCATGTACAATAGAATATGGACAGGATATATAATATAATATCCAGTCAAAACAGACAATAAGTTAAGCTCACAGAGCATTAGAGAGAAATGCATCCTGCTTAACATGAAATCTCACAGAGTCCTATCTCTTCTGGCTACAAGGCATTTCTTATCTGATCAGCGGTCGAGACAACACAAAATTTAAATGATAAAACACTGCAAGTGGGAAAAGATAAACAGGAATAATAAATGCATGATGATGATGATGGGGAATCAGTCTTGACATTGTCCTGACACCACAGTCCTTTCATGATTGATGCTAACTGAGAATGTTTCCAACCTCATAAACAAGCATGACAGGTTTTTCGATGCCACACCAACTCCTACATAAAGCCAGGCTGCAAACCAATGCCAATACTGAGAGGACTCTGAACAAACCCACAATCAGTATTACTGACAACCAGTCAAGGGCATGGTATATTTAAATAAGTTCACAGCTAAAGACCCTTTGAGTTAATTAGACTTGTAATGAGTTAAGAAGCAGCCACCCAAGGCAGGCCAAGAGGAAGAGGCAGATCAGCAAATGGGAGACACCAAAAAGGAGGGGGTCACATTGTAATTAGGAAAGAAGCATCAGTCAAAGCGTCAGCGACAAAATGGACTGGGGTGTACTGATGCATGCACCCATAAATATGCCCAGCAGAACAAGCAGATCATCGCTGGGGTGACATCACACTTGCACACATTGTAAAAGGATTAATTCCAAGAGCCATTGCTGCTCGCCAACATCAAAGCACAGTGGGAGTGCCTATTAATCTCTTACAACTCAGAGCTGCCATAGAGTAAATACAGCTGTGAAAACGTCCATTTCACACATCTAAGACATTGTCCATTACAGATGGAATCACTGATGAGAAAGCACACATCAGTAGAATCTGTTTCAAATGCTATAAAATCAAAATCTAAATAATAATGCATCACTCCATAAGGCTCAGGCCCATTTTACACAGCATTGATGTGTGATGACACAGAGACGTGTTCAATAGCAAGCTTGAACACCTTCCTTGTGCTCGACAGAATCAATATCCATCTGGCAATTTTCTTATTGTCCACAGACATAGACTAATAAGGAAATTCATTTGGTCTGTTTGGCTGAGCCTGGCTCTTTGTGTAAGTGTTTGGGCAGCTGAGCATTTCCTCTGTGTACACATGCAGGGCCCACAGTATTAGCTACACTTTCAGATTTCATACCATTCTGTGCAATGCATTAAAAAGCTCCTCCATTCCAATTAATCTCCGGCTTTATTTATATTTACAGCTAGACACATGCCGGCCTTTCATTTAAGAAGGTGAAAACATCACTAACAGTAACAAGTAACAGAAATGATACTACATATGGCAAAAGCGCAAGCAACTTGTGGAGGTTTTGTCTCTGAAGTACCTCTCCACATGAAACCCCTGATGCCCAAGTGTCTCCACTTAAGCAGGTCATTATGTTCAATGATCAGAGAAAGCCAGCAACACCCTGCTCATGCTTTAGCACATACACAGAGGCGCTGCGACCCACCAATCACTGCAGGCCATGTGACTTCATCCCAGCATTCATTAACCTCAGGAAGTCCGGTTTAAAATGGCAAGCAGACCCTCAGGACAGCCACATGTTCTCGCCATGCGTTGTAACAAAGTCTCTGGCTAAAACAGGGCAGACAAAAGAGCTTCTAACCACTGTCACAATACACGCACGCATGATACCAGAGCCAGGCACCACCATTGCTCATGGCTCCTGGGACATTCCACTATCACACATGATGCTATGCGCAGCTTGCCTCTAGGTGGGAGTTAACCTCATTTACACTTTTTACACGGGAAAACCTGAGAGTGTCCACTGGGGTTTCACTGAATAAATGGGTTAAAATCCTTCGCCCTTTCGCAAAAACACCCAACCGAGAACAGGCTGAAAATGGCAAAAGAACTCTAGTGTCCTCACAGATCTGATCTAGAGGGCTCTTCTATGTGGTGGGTGGGAGAGGCAAGACTGTGCAGCTCTGAGCGTGTGGAAGGCACAGATGTGCTGACCCTTATTATCCTCCTATGATGATAGCAGTAATGAGAAGTGAGGAAACACATCTATTTTGCTGGGCTGCTGTACAACCAGAAGACTGCACAGCCATGCTCGAAAGCCTCCTTCCACTCACTATGGGCTTTGACAGACAGGCTAAATCATGCAGAAATGTGAGGCTCCATGGACAAATGTCACCAAACAAGTCAGAATATCAGGGAGAGCATGTTAGCCTTAGAGAGCACATTTTTGTGTTGTATACAGCTACAGTTTGAATGGGTTTACATTGCAGGCAGGATATTAACAGCCCTTTGTCATCTCTGTCTGAAGCATTTGAAACATTTTTAAACATGCAAGCACTGCAAGTTCACAAAAGAATGATGTCTATTTGTCTCCCCCTCATTTCTACGAGAGTTAGAGATGCTGGGGCTGAAAAGGAAAAACTGAAGGGAATGCAGTGATACACTTTGGGGAGGGAATGCCTTTGTCCTTCACCAAGCAAATCTCTTCAACATTTCTACATGCCGGAGCATTTCATCAAACAAGGAGGGAAAAGCTTGAGTAGTGACTCATCTTTGTATTACAGGAAGTGAGTCTGGGGTTATTACAGACATTCTTGCCTGGGGGCAGTCATTTAAAAACACTGATGGCTTCAGACTTGATGTCTTTGGCTTCTTGTTCATTCTGTTTAAATATGGCAGTACAAGCCTAAACGGATTTCTGTCATCTATTTTTGGCTCTTGAAACTTTAATGAAGCCTCAAGGCATACAAACAGTGGCTGACATGCACAACATTACGTCTTACTGTGGCAGTATGAATTTCAGAAGGAAGAAAAATGCCCACCAGCCGGTATGGTTTGTTCCGATGTTGCATGGGCTGCAGGCTACAGGATAAGCATCTCTTTCACAAGCCCATTGTTTCTCATGTATATGCAATATCTCTGACTTGGCTGTTGGACACAAAGAAGTCATGCCATACACTTTTCTTTTATTTTATAACATCCATGAGATGTTTTTGAAACGTCTGCAAGGCTTTTTTTTGTTACACCAAAAACTTGGCTAATTTTTCTTTTGACATTCCAGCATGCACTTAAACATTAAAAAAATACCAGGTGATTTTATGGTTGTATTATATTCAATTCAGTTTTATTTACACAGCGCCTTTTACAATAGTATTGTCTCGTGGCGCTTCACAGAAGGAGCATCCAAGAGCAACAGGGGCAAGGAAAAACTCCCTTATGTTCAGTTAATCTAGGAAGAAACCTTGGGCAGATCCACGACTCAAAGGGGTTAACCCAACTGCCAGAGGTCATGGAGAAAAATTACAATCAGTAGTAAACATGACAGACTATAAGTTGCCTATGGTTTTAGCTAAGGTTCATAATAGTTCATAATAGAGTATTATCCCACTTTTACATTACATGGTAGTCAGTCTATAGGTGGTTATCAGGAATTATGGCTGGACAATGTAGCAGCGGCCAGGCATAGTGACAAACCCAAAGGAATGAGATGGGTCATGGGGGTAACAGTAAGGGTCCATTTGACAGCGCCATTGTGAGGGGGGGTCAATCACAAAGCCTCAGGAAGGGGAGTCGGGCCCAGCATCGGCCTCCAGGAAGGTCCTCTGTGATGGGGAGTCGGTCCTGACATGGGCCTCCCGTAGTGTTGGTTGTAGTCCACTCAGGAGAGATATTTAGAGAGAGTTGTACGGCATGACACATGAAGGTTGTGTGGCGGCACTAGGCTATAGCAGCATAACTAAGGTATGATGCATGGTAACCCAGCACCACTGATGCTGATGACACCCAGCTTTACCTTTCTATGAAGCCTAATGACTATATGCCAATGACTAAACTTGATGCATGTCTGCTAGACATCAAAACCTGGATGACTAATAATTTCCTTTGTTTAAATTCTGATAAAACTGAAGTTATGATGATTGGCCCTAAACAGCTGACCAACACTCTACCCCATCACCAAAACTTACTCAGTGGCCTGTCACTGTCATGTAATGCAAAAGTTAAAGACCTCGGGGTAATTATTGACCAGGACCTCTCTCTAAATAGTCATTTTCCACCTACGAAATATTGCTAAGGTTAGAAAGTTCCTATCCTTTGAGGATGCTAAAAAATTAATAAATGCATTTATTACTTCCAGGCTTGATTATTGCAATGCTCTGTTCTCTGGGTGTAGCAATACTTGCATCAAAAACCTACAACTAATACAAAATGCTGCGGCCCGAACACTCACCAGGACTAAAAAAATATGAACATATCTCTCCTAATCTTGCTTCCCTACATTGGCTCGAATTGATTTTAAAATACTCCTCCTAACCTACAAAGCCCTCAAGGGCGATGCACCAACATATATTAAAGACTTACTTGTCCCCTACCACCCTACTAGAACCCTAAGATCCCAAAATGCTGGTTTCCTTGTAATCCCAAGAATATCAAAATCTACGATAGGAGGAAGAGCCTTCTGTTACCGTGCACCCCCTGTGGAATAGTCTCCCCCCCCCACATTCGACAAGCGGACACTCTCAGTACCTTTAAGTCTAGACTTAAAACCTTCCTCTTTACTGTTTCCCATAGTTAGGGATGGTGCATGGCAAATCATCACTTCTCATGGGTCTTTTGGAAGGGACTGCCTCTGCTGTTGCCCCCACTTGCGAGGCATGGCAGCCACTGACCATCCCTGCAGTGGCTTTTATATATTATTATATATGAATATATTATTATAATATATTACATTTTACATGTAATGTTACATTGTTTTGAGAGTTTGACAGTTAATTGACTTTGTTGTGTCTGACCAACACATTTAAGCATCTTCCAGGAGTATCATTCCATTTGAAATTGTTTAGGTCCAATGTTAACAGGGGACGAAGCATAATAAAGCACAGTTTTTAAATGTACCAAGGTGCTTCTCTGATTGGCCAGCACACACATTGAAATATCTAATTTTGCAGCCAACAAGAACCATAAGTAAGCTGAGAGTAAAAAGTCAAGGTAGGAAAATGCCATTGCTGTGGTGACTTGAACATTTGAAATCCATCCTTCCAAGAGAGAAATTGAAGCTGTGTGACAAGACGAGGATAATGAGCTCTCCACATAAACTGCTGCACACTCATGAGATGGTGCCGCCTCACTTGAATGACTGACAGCAAAGGATTCTTTGTGACTGAGCTCTACCATATGAATAATTAAGCTACCAGAGCCTAGCCTGGGTGACACAAAGCAATTCTCAATTGAGAGTTGGTCTGAACACTCTCCGTTCACTTTTGATTTCCATGAGGCGTAACCGGCAGTGAGATTAAACTTGCGCTGTATATTAAACCCATAGCAAATCCTTTGGGAGCTACAGCAAACACATTTTCCTGTAAACAAAGGTTTTAAACACAGGTGTTTAAATCCAAGACACAGCTGTGACATTTTGTGCCAATAGTGACACAATCAGCACAATTTACTAGTAGGCAACTACCGTCCCCTGCCAACCATCATATTAAGCCCACCTGATATCAGATAACTAGATGTGATTGATTCCTGGGTTTTTGTTGGGTTTGAATGGGTGGGACCCTAGATGGATCTATCAGTCCAAAATTCAAAAGCGCTCTAAAAATAACCTGGTCTCATAGCTAGCCACACTGTAACTGAGAGAAAGTTCTTTAAAACAAATGTCAAAAGCTCTGGGTCAGAATGGCATCAGGCATAGGCTACTGATGATTTATGGCCTTATAGGTCTTATTTAAGTGTGAGATGTGACTCTGAGATGAGAAAAACAAGACTAATCCGCCTTGTCAACAATCCCTCGTTCTGCACCATATCTTAATGTACTCCCCAGGATGGAGGATGGTGTAAGTTGAATTCTGCATTCATCCTTTATTATTCACGGTTGGTACTACTGGCCTTTCATTCCCAGTGCCCTGACACACCCTGCTCTGCCCTCCCCTGCCTTTAGAGCTGCCAACAATACTATTCACCTTGATATATAAAGCTGCAATACGAATGGATTCACAGCACACTATTTGAGTGATGCAGGAGTGATGTAGGCCTATAAATAAAAAAAAAACAACAGGGGCAAGGAAAAACTCTCTTATGTGGAAAAAACACAAACTACTAGAAACAATGTGCCACTAAACATAGATTACAAATCCATGGCAGATCAAATGTCACCCTGTGGAAAACACAAGTCCAGAGGACACTGACATCTTTTGCTCAATCTCAGCATCATAACTGAATCCTGACGATCACACTGATCATAACAAAGGCCTCACTAATGTCTAACACTAATGTCAGCAGCTATATCTTTACCAAACTAGTGATGACACTGTGAATAGGACCAGCAACTCCACACTTAGAAATTCCATTATGGATGCCTAGTTTTCCTTCATATGGGATATTTATTCTTACATTAAATTGTTTTCTAAAACTGGGACTAAAACTGGAATCTCTGAAAATTAGTATAAAATACCACATATCCACATCCCCACTTTATTTGAATAACATTTCAGTTCTCTGTATGAAGCAGAATCAACAGCTCTAGAGTGGGTAATGCTCTCTAGCACAGTTAGCTATTAGGTGTTAGCTTTCAGCTGTTAGGCCTAGTCATTCAGACATTATTCAGATAAGGAAGAGACTGCCAGAGCAGATTATTGTGCCAGGACAGCTTTTGGGGAAGCACTGGAGTTCTGATGGAAGTCCAAACAATCAGAGTCACCCTGCTTACTCCTGCAATGTCAACTTCAGTATCTGCTGTGGAGGAACTAGTTGAGGGAACACAGAACTAATTTCCATGGTGGAGTAAGCACTGTGTTCATTTTGTGTTCAAGTTCATGAGCTTAATAAAAAAAAGTTAGATTAATAGAAAAGATAACTTTAAGTCATAGCATATTGACCTACTTGTCTATGCTGTTAACAACTACACAAACTTAAAGGTTAAAATCAGGTCTGAATCAATAAATAGCCCTGTTGTTCGAGGTCACTATCTTGTCAGAAAAAGACAATTTGATATAACCTAGGCTGAATAGTGAACTGGCAGCTAACATTAACAGAGTGGAGCATAGGAAAATGAAACTAAAAGTGAGTTTCTGTGCCCCATTTGATTATTATTTGATTACTGACTTTTTGCTATTTGGTCTATTTTCTTGTTCTTTTCCCTAACGCACTATGAAAAATACACTTCCAAAATGCAACACATAGTACTTGCTAACTTCAACTACAATGAATTTTTATGACGCTAAGTGACCAGATGACCTGTGGAGAGACATGAAATCTGTGAATTACAGGCATACTGTAAAACCTGCTGTCAATGGCAGCAGTCATTGTTCATTTTGAATGGTCAAGAAATATCAGCCCTCATTGTTCAATTCAATGGACCATTCTGTAGACTCCTGGAGAGTTGAATTACAAGTGTCATATAATAAGACATTCAAATCTGAGCTATATAAAATGGAAAAGTCAGCTAGAGCATGAGAAGTCAATATTCTTCATCTTGTGAAGAAATATTCTCTAGTGTGACTTTCTATACTGAAACATTCAGGATCCAAAGTCTCAATCCCCACTCATTTCCCCCAAAAGGTTCAGAAGCATAATTTAATTTGGTGGAGTAGGAGCTGTATAAAACATGACCTTGTCTTGTTTAATGAACTTTGTGCAGGCAGGAGAAGCCAGTGAAACATATTTGCTGACCAACAGTTCAAAGAAACACTGATCTATACCAACATCACCTGGGTAATCATCATTTTGAGGGATAACATGTTAGGACATTAGTTATGTTTTACAATCATTTGTACAATCATGGCCATGTAAGAGATTTAGAGAACTGTGCTTCATAATGTGGAGAACAGTGCAGAGTGTGATGCTAAGTTAATACTGCTTATAGAGATAGGGTCACTGGTGCCTCAATTTCAGGACACACATACACAAAGTGTGCGCACGCACACACATACACACACATATGTTATTGGATATTGGAGACTGACTAAACTGTAAGCAAATTGAACACACTGCGTTCGCCCACTGCATCATAGCCAAAATGAGCACATCAAACACCCAGACGCCTATAGAGGTACAGGTTAAATAAGGTGATCCTGACATCCCAGTGAGATTAGACAACATATGACTGATGCTGGCATCTCATTTGCAAAGAGCAAAATGAAGACAACTTCAAATGATGTCTGCCATCTTCACTTAACCTCTGACGCTGGCTCTGACAAAGCGAGCGTACTGGCAAAGCCCAGCTGTCACAGATTCACCATGCTCCATCAATGGCCAGATTGATGTTCTCCAGCCACAGAATGAAGGCGAGGAGACACAGGGGCGGCACATCCACAGACAGGCAGGCCTGATAAGATTTATCTTCCATGGCAGCAACAGAGGACATAGATCACAATTGATGGTGGGGTGGGGAGGAGTGACAAACACGAGCTTCATTTGTAAGCAGCCCTTTTCAGTGGAGCCTTGATAGGCTCACCTGCCAAAGACAATCACCAGGACCACCTACATCAATGGTTGTGAAGTCACATCGAGGCATCACTGCCTTTATCTAGACGACTGCAGCTTATTCTGATTGCTTCGGACAGAAATACTCTCCTGAGTGCATCACTGGAGTTATGTGCCTGTGCTGATTTCAGTCTGTCACTGGTCTCTGAACTAGCCCATACTCTAGTTGATTCTTCATTCAGTCAGACCCAGTCTGAGCACTAAGGCAGAGGTGGTCTCACACTGATTTTGGACCATGGAAGAACTACACAGAAAACTTTAAAAGCACAATAAATGACCCTACCTTGGTTAGGCTGCACATGCATTGAAGTGCATCACTGGACACAAAATGTGTTCTCACAAAAGTTAAAAGTCCTTCAGGAAGTTCAATAACTATTGCTACTCCTATCTCAGGCATACAAACTCATTAACATGTAATCTATTTGCGAACTGCAGTGAGTGGGCACAACCGGGAGGCAATTTCGCGGAACCCAATCATGCCGCCTCCAGTGAATCCCCCCCAGTGAATCCCCCCCGGCAGTTGGCCAGATTTGGAACAAACACAATCTGACAAAACACTCTTATTACATCTCTTTGGCATACATTGGAAATGACTATGTGCCACAATACATTGCGTTCCAAGTGACAACATTTTGCCCTGAGCAGTTTTTCCCAGACCCCTGTCTTTGGGGTAACCACAGCAGCTTGGCCATATTTTTTGCTCTGCAGAGAATAAGATGCCAAAGACATGACAAATAAGTCACACAGCCTCAGCGAGTCAACAAACTCTACAAAACAGATTTAACACATAAATCACTGCTGGTGCGACTATGAGAGATTATTGCTAAGGGGAACAATCCCACTGCACACAAACCCATACAAAATTCTGCATTTTACTGAATTACTCACTGTAGGCTTCTATAATGTAGTGTACATAGAGCATACTTGTGATGCTTTAGGCACGTGTAAAACACAAGGACAGGCTGATTTATCATGCCCTAGTGAGTCATCCTAATTCTATCAGTCAGTTGCACATCCTCTGATAAGAACCTGCCAATAAAACATGATGGAGCCGGACACTGATGGTGTTTGAGACAGCAGCCAAGGGGAGGCCAGAGACTGATCCCCTCATTAACATGACTGAGCCTCAAATTCATCAACAGCAGAATGGGTCCTGATGGAAAATACAAAGCATTTCCTGTAGGGACTGAAATGTAGATCTCTTAAAAATATCCAGATGGCAAAATAGGTGTTTCTTAAAACTGGTTGAATGAGCAAACACAGCTCTGTTGAGTACAATGTACTGCCAATTGCTCAGACACACAAAGTTGTTTCAATCCACTCTGGTCTTGTATGGTTAGTTCACTTATGACACCAGTGGTCTCTGCTACAGTGCTCAGCATAAATGAGTACACCCCCTTTGGAAAGTAACATTCTAAACATGTCCATGAAAACAAAAAAATCTTTCAAAATTTTTCACAGACTAACTTTAATATCACATCTGCATAACATACGGGGGAGCAAAAATGAGTACACCCCACTGAAAGTCTCAGGGCAAAGCAAGATTTTAGACTGCAAATGTCTGATTTACCAAGAATTCAAGCACAGGTGAGTCTAATTATTCAATTAGTCCAGCAGATAGTTGATTATAAAAGGGTGTTACTCTAAGAAAACACCTCCCCATTTCCTGCTGTCAGCAATGGCACCACATGGAAGAGAAATGACACAAGACCTGAGAAAGAAAATTATTTCCTTGAACCAGAAAGGTAAAGGCTACAAGATCAGCCAAGCTTTACTTATTAGTCAGAATACTGTAGCAAAAGTGGTACAAAGATTTAAGAAAAATGGAACTGCGACCATGTCACAGAGATGTCCTGGTCGTCCATGGAAGTTAACACCTCGACAGGAACGTCTTCTAATGAGAAGGGTTGAAGAAAACACAAGTTCACTACAGTTAGCTAAAGAAGTAGAAAGTCAAACGGGGGTGACTGCTTCCCATGACACAATACGCCGTACACTGCAGAGGAATGGCATGCATGGATGCCGTCCACGAAAGAAGCCTCTCCTAGCCCGCCTAGAGTTTGCCAGGGCCCATGCTGACAAAGATGAAGGCTACTGGGACACTGTATTGTGGAGTGATGAGACCAAAATTAATGTTTTTGGAACTGATGGCTTCAAAACTGTATGACGTCGCAAAGGTGAGGAATACAAAGAAAAATGCATGGTGCCTACAGTGAAGCATGGTGGTGGCAGTGACAGCTGCATGAGTGCTGCTGGCTGCATTTCATTGATGGCATCATGAATCCAGAGATGTATTGCTCTATACTGAAAAAGAAAATGCTACCATCACTCCGTGCACTTGGTCGTGGTGCACTTTTCCAACATGATGATGATCCTAAACACACATCTAAGCCACTGTTGGCTTTCTGAAGAGGAACAGGGTGAGAGTGATTCAGTGGCCAAGCATGTTGTTTAAAAACGTATTGTTTAAAATGTTACTTTTCAAAGGGGGTGTACTCACAATAAATCCAATAGTGCAGAGTGTGGTGCATTGCTATGCACCAAACACCCCCCAGTATCCCGGGCCATTCCCTCAGTGCATGCCTTACAAGACACAAGGACATTCATCAAGGACATTTGGCATCAGGTCCCTGCACAACATACAAATGAGCTAAAGTCACATCTCCATTTAGAACACGGCTGTGGAGGCATAGGAAAAAGCCATAGATCTCAGTCTATAACTGGTGAAGTGAATGAAAACTGCTAACACATAGATTTTCAACAGAAAATGTCATCACCAAATAATCTGACTTCCACTAGAAGGTTCTGTGAATAGAAATGAAGCTGCTTTCCCCTGTGCATTGCCAGAATTCATTATACGCTCAGAAAATTGGTACAGTAGTTTAGAGCGTTGCAAAAATGATTCCACTGAAAAGTGGTAAATTGAAATCTTTCCAGATAGACAGACTTTAACCAAACCTTTTTGGCATGTCTGTTAAAGAAAAATCTAGGCAACATGGAACATTTTCTCTATCCTTTACACCAGCAAGGTAAACATTCATATTCAAAACTGATGAATTAGCAGCAAAGGGAACAACAACTTGTTGAGTTGCAATGGACTAAAAATGTTTTTCACTAAAAATGGCCATCAGTGTTAGACTATTTTTAACTGAATGGCCGTCTGTTGCTCTTATCTGCTGTATGTAGATTGCAGGCATGGAATCAACAACTTTCACCTGCACTTCTGCTGAACACGTCATCTTTTTTTCTTTTTGTTTCTTTTGCGACTGCTGGCTATTGAAGTGTTTTCTGACGACTCCAAACTGGTTTCAAAAGTTATGGCAGCTATGCAGAGATATATGCATTAACAGGCAAGGCAAGTGGTTAAAAAGTAAGTGTTGTCTGGGGCCAAGTGAGTCCTGCATTTTAAAGGGTGTTATTAAAAATCCATGCCTGCAATGAACCATCATATTTGAGTCCCCTCTAGCATCTCAAAAAGTCACACAAAGGGAACATAAAGAATTAGAAACACCTGCAAGCTTTCCCCAGCATTCAGGAGAGAGATATGGCTGAGAAAAAACATAAACAATGTACTTTTTCTACCTGCATGTCCCTCTCTGTAAATAAAAATAATTTATATATTAATATATGAAATATATTTCTAATACATTTATTTGTATTATGTAATACATATACAACATATGTAATAGGGAGGGAGAGAGAGAGAGAGAGAGAGAAAGGAAAGAAAAAAACAAAGAGAAAAGGAAATAGAAAACTGAAAAACATGGATCAACCACTGGGAGCAAACTAATGGCTCAAGATTCCTATTCATAATAATATCTGAGCTGTCTGGTACACATATAAAATAATGACTGAAGATCCTTGATCAAACTTCGTTCATTTTCATCTTCACTCTCAGCTTGTTATTTCCAATGATGGCCAATTGGTATTCATGGAGAGGTCCCACACAAGTGCCTGCCTGAATTACATTAGGACTGGTGAGTACTCGCTGTTCACCTGCCACCTCTGGGCCCAATCAAATGTAACTACAACTACAACTCTATCTGCCAACAGTCTGTCTTACAGGTCTTTAAAACAGCAGGATTTAAGACAACCTAACCTCCTAAAGCAGACACACCAGCTTCAGTTATCTAAACCTAAGGTCACTTATCTGACCTTGACTCATGACATTGCCAACATATTGTCTATGTTTTGTCATTTCTCCTGACCTGTTCCATACTATCCACCCATGACGTGTGTGTGTGTGTGTGTGTGTGTATATTACAACAATGCCTCTGTACACCCCATACACAATCATGGCTGCCAGTGTTACCATGACATTCAATGCATGCCCTCATTCCTTCAGTCTACAGACCATACAGTCCCAGTGCTGTATCACGGTAGACAAAAGCTTTCCCACTATCTCTTACCAGATAAAGAGCCCTTCATTCAGTCAGTCAGGTTGGAGTCTCCTCTCAGTGACTGTTGAATCATCTCTCAGAACATCAATGGAAGCTAATCACAGTTTACTGCAGTGATCCACCTTTTCTCAATTGCTTTGTTAAGAAGAGATTACAGAACATTTGCAGAAAGAAGAGGAAAGCATACCCTGTGCATCTTTTCTTTCTTCACAGATCCTCTTCACTGCAGCCAAGCCCTCATTCTTATTATTGGAGGCTAAAAAGAGGGATGGGTGAGGAGATGGTTACAAATCAGCTTCTCTCTAAATCTCTGTAAAGTTTCAGACTGTTTGCTAAAGTCTTCATAACTATGAAACCAAACAATATGCTAGTGATGACAAGCCCATGTACAAGTGAAAAACTGTTTACCTACAATTAATCATTTATAACCATCTGAACAGAACATTTATACTAAATCTGAAGAAATTGTGAGATATTACATTCAAGTAGTCATAGGAATCTTAAATTTGGACCTCAAAAATCAAATCAGTACACCCCAAGTTCCAAGCAAATGTTTGGACTAAATTTGAAGAATATGCTGTCAGGCATTCTTGAGATACAGCATCCAAATGAATGCGGCTTTCATGGTCAAAGCGACCTTTAGATTTTAAATCAAAATGATTGATCTTTTGATCATTTGAGATATTGTATTTGGATAGGATTAGGTCACAGTGACCTTGCACTTTAACCTATAACTGCAAAAGTCTAATCTGTTCATCAGTGTTCAATTACAAACTGTCCTAAATTTGAAACATGTGCCTTTAAAGGCCAATTCCGACTGAAGATTCACGACAAGATGAAACTGTTTTAGAGAGGAAGCAAGCCATTTCAAGTTGTTCAATGAGAGGGCTAACAATTGGTGGGGAACCCTCTTAACAGTTCTTGAGATATCACATTAACAAACTTGGGACAGACAGATGTATATACTTGTAAAGGCTGCCCCATACCAAAGATCTGGAACAAGATGAGCAGCAACATTCTAAATACTGATCACAGATCTCTGGTGTGAATTAACCTTCACCATCAATTAACTTGAACATACTGTATAGCTTCCAAAGCTTTCCATTACACTAGATACTAGAAGGTGGCTAAAACATTTGATCCTCATGAAAAGGACAGGTGATTCGACATTTAACCATTATTGTAGTTTTTTGTAAATAGGCAAGAAAAATCAGCTCTATATGGACAAAATATGTGCCATTTTGTAGACTCTTGACTTTTGTAGATTTAATCTCTAGCTAAATCAAATCACAAGAATATTTGTGTTATTTGCATTATTTTACCAACTAACTCAGATGTACAGTATCTGAAATTGTACACAAGCACAAGACATTCTTTTTAATTTATGCAAGATGTTTTTTGTTTTTTTACATGCAACTCAAATTAAGTTCCTCTGGCAGAGAAGAACACCGAAGATCATCAACTGAACTTGTTGCTTTCAGAGTAATGGAATCGGATGCTTGATTAAGATTCAATTGGTCTCATTACACCTTGCTAAGTGTTTTAATGACATGTATACTCTACCTATGATAACACGCATGCCAAGAGTCGTCAAGTGCCTCACTGTCTCATATCCCATTCCTCTGGCACCTCCAGTCACTATTGCCACCTTTCCATGTTGTGTTGGCAAAACTAAAAAAAAAAAAAAAAAGAAACACAAGGGCAAAAAAATATTAAATGCACTAGAATATTAGTGTTGATGTATTGGCAGCAAATAAAACTATTGTGTGCTTATAGTGCTTTAGCTTTTTTTGAACAACAATGCAGAGCATCACATAATATTTTCAATTCTGACAATTGCAAAGCAAGCCCATTAAAACAGAAAACAAATATGGCACAATTGTTTAACAGCTTCTCGTGACAGGTCACTGGACTGACCTGAGATTTGTGCCCATCAAAATAATGACAGGCTTTTAAGCCATTCAGAGCGCATTTGCCCTTGTTAGAGATTCCCAAATAGGTCAAGAGTGTTTAGTTTCCTCTTGTTTTTTTTCTCTGTCTGAACCATGTCAAAGGAGGCTGTACAGCCATGTTATCAATAATTTGCCTACAGAAGATTAGTTAAAAACAGCCCTCAACAGTCAACTATTACGGGTTTAAACTCTTAAAATGTTGATTGTCAGTTTAAGGCCCAAAGTCTCCTATGAAACTGAAAACAGGCTTTGAATTAGCTTGATTGACAGACACACTGATGAATTTGAAATGCTATAAATAACTAGATTAAATATAGCAGGCATTAATAATAACGTGACAAAAATAAACTTGAAAAATCATAAGTTTTAATACCAAACGTAAACCATTTAAAATTCTACACAGACTTGGAACAAGGGCGCAGATTAGTGTTCGTTTACATTTTAAAGCTGGAGGTGTGTGTTCATGGGCATTTGAACCAGTTTTTTTCTGAGCCTCCTTTCATCAGGTCTAGCTAACAGGTAACTGGAGCCTGTTCAATTCATCATGTTTGGAGAAAGGGGTTAGTCATTTGACCAAAGCTCAACAACCTGACCGTAATCAAGTTCGAAGAGCAGCAGGAATCTCGAACGGAGATTTCTCTTTCGGGATTTAAAGAAATGAACTCAAGATGGCAAAACCTCGTTATAACTCAACATTTGCTAATGAAGTATAAGAAAACAGGGGCGATGTGCAGAGACATAACATAGGCTACTTGTTGTTCGCTTACAAATCGCTTTCACACAGACATACTACATAGGCCGAACACATGATTCATACTTAAGGGCTTTTCATGAGTTGCGCTACGTTGTTCGAAGCACTGAGATAGCACTGCAACCTCTAAACTACTGTACCTATTTTCTGACCGTATAATAAATTCCTGTAATGCACAGGGAGAAGCAGCAAAGTGGTATGGAAGGTGGTGTTCGAAGCATTGAAATTGAACTACAAGTTGATTAACAGCTACGGCACCAACAGTTTCGTTGCATTGGAAAAGGTAACGTTAACGCTCTAACCTGGCAAGGGCAAGGGACTATTGAAGAGCTGGTAAAGCAGGGCTTTCGCACCAATAAGGTAGAGTTTCAGGACCGGTAAAATACACTGAAGAAACCACATCTCGATCACGTTAGACCATCGGTGAGTGTGGCTGTTTGTCTTCCACTGGAAAGAGACAACAGCTGTGTTTATAGTTCCGGGTAGTCAAACCCCGCCCTCAGCTTATGATTCGAGTCTCACCGAAATCTTACAATTATGTACTAAATAATGTCTGAATTAAACGGAACAAGCGAAGGTAGACTAATTCACCCTTGTACGCCCTTGCGTGTTAAATATGAGCGCTCTCCCCCTTGTCTGAAAAGACTGCTGGCGAGATGCCTCTGATAGGCCTGCAGCAGCGATGGGATAGGATAGGCTACAAACTTGGAATAATAGTTCCAGTGTATAGGAAAAAAGGTTGTGACTGTTGCTGATGAAATTGTCTTCCATGGTTCTGTAGCCAGTGTTTCGATTCAACTAGAATTGCCCATTCTAAAATATGCTGCTGGCAAACAGATTGATGTACCATTGCATTTGGAGCTTGTACGCCAATAATATATAATCATTCAACCTTGTATGCATAGAACAAACAATCCACTTCTGCTCCTACACCACAATATCAAAACATGGATAAAAACAGCTCTCATATTTCTCTAAATTGGTATAATTATATATTTTGAACAATTGTGTGCTACAAGATATTTCACATTTCAAGCTAAATATTATTACCCATAAACCTAAAAGTTTAATAAAAAACTGAGAATAATTCCTCATCAAATGACAAAGCAGACATGTGACCACGAATGTAGGTTACTAGAATTTATGGTAACACACAAGGCCTATTGCCTTAAAATGTATAATAGACATGTGTAAACAAAATATTTTCAAGATAGTGCTCATTTCTACTGAAACTGATTGTGCACATAATGGGGCCCCAGCATATTTGCATGCATGACCAGAAGGGTCACAGTGTCCTAGTCATGGATGAAAGGAGTACATATTAGGAGGTTATCTGTTGCCATAGCTGGCTGGGGAAATGTAGCCTTTTAAGTATGCTATAGAACCCCAGTAAAAAACTCTATCTCTGATGTGTCTGGGCACAAGAAATCTGGACTCCATTCATCATTATTTACTGTTCCACCAATAGCTCAGTGCACAGACGATCTGTGAAAATATAGCTGATGTACTCAACACTTTTTTTTTTTTTTTTTTTTTTTTAGAAATAAGGAATTCATGTCATTAAGACAATGGGATGATAAAAACAATGAAACCTTTTAGCCTTGATGATAGGCCTTGCTTCACCTGGCTTGTGACAGAAGCATTTGGCCTGGCAGCAGTTGAATATGATGTTTAGTGATCAGGGGAATAGAAGTATTTCTCAAATAACTCCCAAGAGGACACCTACTGGACCACTTTCTTGGACTTCGATCCAATTGTCACACTAGAACAGACATATAAGCTATCCTCTACCACAGCTGTCTACTGGCAGACAGGTATGTAGGCCTAATGTACTTATTTATTAAAACTGAAATAACCATATTCTGACACAGTGTGTTTGGTGGTGGGGGGCAGGGGGGCAGGTAGTGAATGTGCAAATGTGAGGGGTTGTCTGTAATATAGCCGATACACGTGGATGTGGACTGAGCCTAATTATTTAAATGCTAATCACGGAATGTAAACCAAAGTTCTTCATATGTGCAGTCCTTCAAGTCTTAGATTAATCATGTGTGAATGAAATGTGAACAGAGCATTATCACACACCTTGGGAGTACTTTGGAAGATGTAATAACTAGATACATGGTGCAGAAATATGGTATTCACTCTATTTACACATACTGATTTGATACAAAGATTTATATTCATTTTGAAAATCGGTTATTGGATTATTGTCTTAAGTAAGTATGTTTTATTGTCTTAAGTATGTTGTTAGGATAAAGTATGTTGTTAGGATACAGTTTATTATAGCACATTAGATTTTAAAATACATACATCAAAGAACATTTTTAAGAATAAATAGGAAAAATGTATGTGTAATATGGAAAACCTATTAAACAAATAGCACAATGATGATTCATATGCAGACATGGATGAAGGATGGAGGAATGTCTTAGATAAATGGTTACCGGGGTATGCCAGTGATACTGACACTGAGAATATCACAGCTGTAAAATGATCAAAACACGTCAGTGGTGTTTAGTTAACCAGGATTCACAAATCATATAACCTATTGTATATCTTGAATTATTCACAGAAAAAGCATTTGAGTGTGTCAGAAATATGTGTCTGCAATATGCAGCTCAACAATTATGCCAGAGCTGAACTGTGCTTAATGAACACTGCAATAAATGTAAAAGCATGAATATGATTTGTCATGGAAGCATTTAAGTGTGTTGTCAGCTTGAACTAAGGGCATGAGTTGAGGTTACTAACTGGAGCTATCATGACCTTTTAACTAAATTCGCCTGACTTGGTCCAAATAAATTGCAGCTGTATTGTCAGTCTTAAATATTTGTTGAACAAGGGAGCTCTTTATCTGCCATGGTGCTGTTAACCCAGCGCAGGGTCAGGCACCATCCTCTTCATCTTTACACCACAACTATTCACCTATTTTATCCGTGGTACAGTTACAAATACCCAAGATTGGAACGCACGCTTGAATCAAATCAAAACCCACATTTACATTTGTGAATTCGAGAGTTAATCTCCCGATACTTCAGAAAACGCCAGTGTGTGTTTAAATTTGACACTGACAGTGAGTACAATACAGAGACAAAAGAAATGTTAAAAATAAATAACGGTTCCCGTGGAAAGCGACTGATGACATACCATTGGACTCACCAGGGTCACCCTGACTTCTCCATAGCCATCTATTCTATTCCGTTTCAGTGATGCTCGATGAATGTCCAACATCAGATGCCGTGATCACAATCCACATCTCTGCATATGTACCACAGAATGACATACAGAATAAGCAAAATAGCAAAAATAAACAATGCCACTAAAATAGCCTTTGTCACCGGAGATATAAGAGACTGCATGTCAGCAGCCAGTCGGAGGAGCGACGCACAGTTTGTAACAAGTCTTGAGAGCTCAGGGATGAACAACCTCTGTCTCCGGTAAAGAGAGAAAATCTTTAAAAGCTGTTCAGATTTCTGACAATAAAACAGTTAAGCAGAAACGCAGAGGTTTATGAAGAAAAATGAGCAGTCTTCCGAGATGAACCTTTGTGACTGAAGCTGAAATCCACAGCGCAATCATGAAGCCCGAACCGCAATGAAAGCATGCTTGGGTAAAAAAAAAGTAGTAAAAGGTAAATGGATATCCTTTTGAGTGTGAAAATTGCCAAGCTGCACAACTGAATAGACACTGTTCGCGCGCTGGGAAACAGGTTGATGCAGCCTATTCAACAGTTACTCCGTTCGTTCACTCAACTTGGTCGCAATTCTAAAGGATGTCGGACGTGCACTGTGTGAGATGGTCACATTGTCTTTCAGGGAAACCCACGTCAACGCAGACATCATCACAAGAATTAGCATCTGCATTCCTGCCACGAATAACACCATGATCAATGTCACCGCATTGCTTATGACTGCTGATAATGTTTCATGCCATATCTTGACCATGTGCTTTTTGTTTGCTTCAGCGATGCATAATTCCACGGTCAACAGAATCTGGTTTGACCTATTTGGGTAGCTATATATATATATATATATATATATATATATATATATATATATATATATATATATATATATATAAATAACTGGATGACCAATTATCTATTCTATTAATGAAAAGCAATCACAAATCCCAATTAAGGTCAAGATAGGTATATACACAAGCGTGCAGTGCAGTACATCTGCTTTTTGCTAGGTGGCATAACAATGTCTCACGAATGCTTTGATTTCTTAATAGGTTTGTTTGAGAATCTCATATTATTGAAACTAGAATGAATCGAAATATGTCTAACTCATATTTGCCTAAGACAGCCATCTATTTCAAAGATGTGTAAAAGAGATATGCGCTATTTAACGTGATCTCAGTCTTTCATGCATTGGAAAAAGTTGCAGCATTAAAGTGGCAGAAGACGTTGCATATCTTGTAAAGCAACAAGCGCGCTAATGAGTCCCACGGAGTACAGTAGTGACGTCAAGGCAGCGTGCGATTGAAATCGATTTGCCCGGAAACACACCTATGTCTGGCAAACATTAGCATCTCATGTGCCAGGGAAAAGAAACCCCCTTGCGTGCAATTGGATCCCGAACAAGTCAGTCATACGTTTGGCTGGGTAAGGGAAACACCCAAGAAAAGTTCTCTAATGTTCAAACAAAAGAGCGTGAGGCACTCACAAACTAGACAGGGTGGTGAGCGCCGGTTCTGTGTATAGGCACAAATTAATGACAACTCAGAACGAAGCTTCATTATTACAGAAACGTTTAACAGTCTTATTTTAATAAGCCACGATGAGGTCATATGTGTGGATTTTCTTGCTTGCAACTCTTGCTACGGGAGTGAAATCGGAAGGTAAGCCTCCTTCAGAAATGAAGTTATCAGATCTGGAACTAGTGATGGAGGGAACTTATTACAAACTTATCACAAAGAGCAGCAAGACAAGACGAACAAACACTTAGGATATTTTTGCTTAATTGGTGGCCTACCTTTCTTAACATTTTATAGCATCACGTGTATGCTGTTCTTTACCCTCTAGAACACAATGTCCAAAGGGTGAAACCCATTCAAATCCAAAAATCCAAAAGAAACTGCAGCACTAGGCTCGTGCAACACATTGTTCTTTAATAGTATTTACGTTTACAGACACTGAAGTGTCTTTGGTATTTTTCAAATACCAGGTATTGATGTTGAAGGCTCTCTGTCAGCCTCTCTGTCACTTGCTTTGTTTTATTTAGAACTCGTTAGTCATACCTTTATGAATCAGGAACACAGTTCTTTTATAACAAGAAAGTCAAGTATAGTAAAGTGGAAATTCAACAGATTGGCAGGCAGGCATCAGTCTTTCATTTATATAAAGTTATAGCTGTTCCATTCATTCAAGAGAATGGACAGGGTGCAGTCAAAGAAATCCAATCCTGTCCTAGCTGCAGACCCCACCCTTCTGAGTGAACGAGACAGAATAATGAAAGAAAAGGATGTTTGGGAATCAGTCCTAAGTTTCTCTATGTCTTATATCAAAACTCTGTTTTCTTTGGAGGAATGCACGTAAATGAAAACCTCTGAAATCCATCGTCTCAAATTTGATGTAGTCTCATGTGTGACTGGCCTCTGACAAAAGCTCTTCTGTTCATGTGTACATTTGCCAACCATAAACAGTGACATTATTACACTGCCAGGGCAAAACAGAGGACTGGTTCCAAAAATGCATAGCTACAGAGAATCTGTAGGTAAAGGTCATTGTGGTAAGAAGTGTACCGTGCCCAACAACTCCATAGTGCTCAGTGAAGATTTACCAATGTTACAACATGGATTACAGCTTGAAATGGTATGGAATATCTTCTGTATACATATATGTGTAACATAAAAGGGGAAAATATCCCTGAAGAGTAATGTTTCAAGTGGATTACATGTAAGGGCAACCATGCCAGGGTGCAACCAACTTAAGGCACAGTGAGTATGGAGAAGAGATTACATAATCACCTACAAAGATTTAACACCACATACACTTTCTATAGATAAGCCACTTCCCCCTGTGAAACAATGTAAATGACCCAGGGTACACAATGTTCTGACAGAGCTTTCAACTGTCACCCATGCAGCTAACATGACCAAACCTGTCTCAGTGGGAAATACTACATACTATCAAATGACATGCATCTTAATTGTACATTTCTATTCCTGTTTACTTTTATAAATATTTGTGATTCACCTTTGTCTCTCTAGAGGCAGATGTTTCAGAGGCTGTACAAGAGGGAGAAGGTAAGTTGATACTGAATGAACATCCTGTAAACTAAAGGATATTTTTATGCTGTCTGTTATATTTAGTAGTAATAGTATGATACTTATATTGTGTCATTATGTTCACAGCAGTGCCAACAGATTCAGCTCCTGTGGAGGCTCCTGAAGAGGGTTGGTTTTAAATTGACTTTGAACAGTGTTGTGCTGTTGGGATGATAGCACTGTAAACATTTTGTCTTCTTTATAAATCATATTTTAAATCTACATCACCACATCAGTTACAGTGATTATGTTATAATGGTAGTTATTCCTGAACAAGCTCCCCATGTTTTATTTGTTATTACTAGTAATCTGAATGTTTGATTTGTTTTGATTTCCCTGTGAATTAGATCTGGTAACAGATTAAGTTTTAGTAAGGGTTAGGTTTGTACTGGGGTGAATGTTAAATCATTTTAACCTATGGCAACATTCACGGCACACTGAAAGTGTGTGCAGTCTTTATTGTAACATACAGATTTACCTTATTTCTTAAGATTCACCAGCAGAATCAGCCCCAGAGGATGCAGCTGCACCAGAGGAAGGTATGTTGTGTGATGAATCTTTGTATGAGAACTTTTTTACCAGAGTTAAGGGGTTGTTAATCAAGGTTTATTTTTTTTATTGTGGTTGTTGCAGGGACTCTTTGCATTAGGCTATTTAAAAATGAAAACAGACCAGATAAGCTTCATGTGTTGTTGGTGCCGCAAGGCACAAATTGTTGGCTTTCTGTATGCCATTGTCTGTCTTCCATCTTCATGTTCTAGAGGTATTTGTAGGACTTCTAGTATGGCGTGGACACCTTCAAACACTGCTTTTGTCATTTCAGCCACTTAAAGGCAATGGTTCCATATTACTTTTCACATGGCAGTTTTGTTTTGTTTGTTTGTTAATTGGGGCTGAACACTAATCTTAGCAATGCTTAATCAATCTATTTTTAAAAGAATAAATGAGAATTAGCCATGGAATCAGTTGAAATATGATATAGACCTACCTGAACAGAGCACGGCTAAGCAATGAACTGTAGGTAAACATTATAATGAAAACAAGCCAAGTCAGTAGAGGTTTGATGGTGTAATCTACAACGTACAATGAAATTGAACAAAATTTTCAAATAGATTAAATTCTTTTGAAAATGTTCCAGAGCAATAAGCTTCAGCTTCAGCTTCAGCTGTGATTTTGCCTACTGGGCACTATGAGTCTGTCTAATGTGTATGGTGCTCTATGTATGTATGGTATTACATCTAGTGAATTTCTTTGGGTGTGTTTCAGTGCAATAGTGCTTAATGAAGGGTAAAGAGAACAAAGCCAATTCAGAATAAAGTCATGTGGCTGTACCCCTTGCTTAGGCCTCCAACAGGTTTGTTCTTGATGAGCTCACATTAAGGTATTTTTTTCTCACTGAGGGGTTGATATCCTTGGAAATGCCCCAACTTGTCATGAAAACTCACAGCTGGTTCTGGTGTCTTAACTTATTTTCTGTCTGAGTGGAGACAAGGCATACAAGTTAGGTGAACACAATCCTAATTTGATGTCTTTCTACATGATTGTGTATTCTGTGTTATACCAGCAAACAAGTTAGTCAAGGTGATGCTATTATCTTCTTCAGAGCCCTCTTTTCTGGTGTAATATTTTTGTGGTCTGATCCACGGTCATTGCACTTTCTCACAAACAAAATCTGCATGCTTACGTGTTATTTTTCATAACACATATGATTTGTTGAGTATACTTGTCTTAGTTTCCTTAGTTTTATAGTCATTTTCTCATTACTCATATATTCACTCAACTGATTTTTACGTCACAATGTTAAAGAAGAGACTGAGGGTACTTTGTAATTCTTTCAAACCACAATATAATTTGAAAAGTATTCTTACGTCCTTATTAAATTGTCACAGTAACTGTCATTTTAACTTTTAGACACAGCAGGCACAGCCACAGAGGCTCCAGCAGAGGAGGAAGCTCCTGCAGAGGAGGACGCACCTGGAGAAGGTAAGTACTGGGATAAATCTGGAAGGATGTTTTACTTCGTATATCTGTACTACATGACTCAACCGTCATTTCAGGTAAATAGAACACATTTGGATTATTAATGGTGACACTAAAATCTTTTTAGAAGCAGCTCCAGTGGCCTCAGAGGAGGAGGAGGCGCCCACAGAAGGTGCAGCTTTCAGGTTTCATGGGAAAATGTGAAAAAGCTGTGATCTTTCATAGATCATACTCAAACCTTTGTCTTCTTATCTCCATTTTTGACAGGTGGAGCAGATACAAGCGATACAGCTGTTCCAGGTACTGTTTCTGTGAAGTTTCATAGCTTATGTAAAGCACATACAGTACAAATGGGGAAACTAAACAAACATGCTGTTCATGAAAGGACATAGGCAGTAATGTCTTGGCCTTTTCAGATGGAACTGCAGCTCCAGCACCGCCAGATACAGAGGAGGAAACACAAGGTAAGGGAACAACTTTTGTAGTGTGACAAATATGAAGAGAAAATAGAAAAGGTGAGCTCAGTTTTATTTCAACTGATTATCTTTGTTCAAACTTTAACGTGAGACATACTATATAAAGCATCTAAATCACATAACACTAGCTGTTAATGTAGTAAGGAGTTATGAGCTCCATGCCTCAGAGGTATTTAGTGGTTTCTCTTTGTCAACCGCAGAGGCAACTGAAGTCCTGGGAGAAACACAGGCAGAAGATGATGCAGGTAATGACAGCTCTTTTGTGCTTTTGGAAATGAACTAAAACCACGAGGCCATACTTGTCTTTGCCCTGTGGACTCATTTGTGTTTGTAAACATTAGGTGGATTAGACACAGCGACAGAGGAGACTTCTCCAGGTAGGCTCAACAGCCAAAACTTTCTTAGTTGTTGAAAGGAAAAACGTTATATGCAAAACAGAGAGCAGTAGGTTAGCCCTTAGCTCTTGTGATGGATGGTCATATACATGGCTGATTTGATCACTTTCCTCCCTTTTGTGTAACAAAATGCCTAGATCCATGATGAAATCATGTTAGGCTGTAATGCCTTTGGCCCATAAAATTGATAAACTAGTTAGCATCAGTCAGTAATGTCCACAAAATGAATCTCCTGTTTTGAAACTAGGCTTGTTCAAGTGATCATCAGATTCAACTGACATGATCAGACAGGTTATTAAGGTTCATGTGTTTTGCATATTAATGTTTGTCCTCAGATGGTGCAACAGACGCTCCAGTATCAGAGGAGGAAGTGGAAGCTCCAGTGGCAAAGGAGGAAGTGAATCCTGTTAAAGGTAGACAGAAATGGCATAATTAAAAATGGTGTCTCCACATTATCCATATTACTATGATTATTACTGTGACTACATACTATTATTATCATTACAAATAACAAATGTGTATATTTTGGTCTTCCTTAATAGATGAATTTGATCTAAGCGATGCTCTTGAACCAGGTAGAAACCTTTTTGAATTTTCCGTACTATGAAATGTTTTTGACAGTTGTAAACAAAAGGTTTCATCTATTTTGCCTAATCAGCATATTGACAAAGTATATAATGTTATACTACCAATTGAAAAATACTCACATTTCAAGCATTGGCCACTTTTGCATGCCATAGCATGCTCCCATATCTTTCCAAAAGTAATCTTTGCGCTGGACTGTGGGAACATTTTCATAGTCTCTGAAGCTGGCTACTTCCACCCTTAACTGTCCCTGTTGTTCTGTTTTCCATTAGTCTCCTGGTGTTCTCTCTGTTTCCCCTGTTAACTGCTTCCCTACCATTTGGTGTAATTGGTTACAGAAACCAGCCTGTTTGTCTTGCTTGACCTTGAGGCACAAAGTCTATAATTATGGAAGGAAGAGCATGTAAATGGAATGTGATGCATGAAGCCCAAAAGCAGCATTATTGTTCCTGTGCATTACCACTAATCCTCTCACTCATCTATAAGAACAGTAGAATACAAAAGCTGTGTGGTATTAATCTAATTAATGTTGTATGATTGATGTTCAAGTAACTCATTAAGCATATTTGCTGTGTTCTTTTCTAAGACAATAAACCTCCTGCTGATTCAGGTCCTATTGAGGCCAAAGGCAGAGGTACAGTAATATTTAGCCCAATATTAAAATGACTAACTCCTCTCTGTTAGCATGCTGTTTAGAATTTGCTTCACTTAAACTTGATATGTGGAATCAAGTCTTTTGGTAGACATTAACCTATTCTATTAAAGTACATCTGCAGTAGTTGTACATATATTGTTATATTCTAATGCCAACACTTGTCAACATGTTGTCTGGCCAAAGTAGCGACACTGTGCTTTCTGAAACTCTCTCTGGCTCTTTATTGTAGCACGCTCTGCTGGAGCTGCATCTGGCTCGGATGGTATGTCACATGCGACACACACAGAACCCCCCCCACCCCCACCCCCACCCAAACACACACACACATACACACACACACACACATATCAACTATAACCATAATTGTAGTAACAAAACCCCTAATCAATCCAAATTATATTTTAGTGTATGCTTATCATGTTAGCCAGAGCTGTAAGAGATTTTACAGGCTGTAAGTGATTTAAGTGAGCTTCTGCAAGTAGGAAACAGATCTACTCTACAGGGGACACATATTTAACATTGTTGGAAAGACACAAGGCATTCAATTTCACTTTCAATTTCATCTTCAATTTCACTTTTAGGTTTTGCCTTTCAACCTGAAAACAATTCAAACACTGAAACAGTTTTTACTTTGTGAAATGTATTAACATAGATGCTTTTACTTTTTCTGTTCTGAAATCTAGGGGTCAACATATAGTATTTATATGATGGCCATGGCACACTAATAGCAGTATCTTAACTCTGATTATAAGCTATTTATATCTTCAGTAATTTTTTACATTTTTAATTTGTTCGTTTGTTTCTTGTAGGGACTGCTGAAGAACCAAAAGGTAGAGTAATTTAGCATCTCAGAACCAGCAGTTAAATCATCTTATATATATTAATTATTAGGTGGCATGTACCTCATGTGGGTATTTTAACACAGATTTGCATTGTTTGATGTAGTGACCTTTTAAAATTGGACTATGATGACCAAAAGAAATGTATAGTCTTCATATTTGTGCTCAATTTGTTTAGCCTGTCTATTTGCATCAGGTATTAGAGTGATGTGTGTTTGGACCTATGTCTGTGGCATTAACAGTTTACGTGTTGTAGGGTATTTTACATTATTTCACTCTGATGCATGTAAGGTTTTTTTCTCATGCTACAAAGAGGAGGATCAGGCTGAATCTTGCCCGTCTTGTCTTTGAGGTTTTGCTTCTCACATTCTGCTGTAGAAAGGGCATGGCTCCCTGAGGGGATGGTGTGAAAGTGATACATAAGATCATGAGAATCTCAGAGGAGGCCAGTGCGCTAGTAGGGATTCTTACTTCATCTGGGTTGCATGACATCATAAATGGTCAGTTGTAAATAATTGCAAATGAATGGTTTACACAGCAACACTCAATAACCTGAGATGCAGGTACAGCAGTACATCAGATTTATACTGATGGTGAGAAGAATCTGGCTCATGCTTTGTTACTCGGAGCCTTGCCATGTGGCTTGTGCAAGAGCTCTTTGAGTATGTGCTGAAGGATTTATATGAACTATAGGCACTCGACCATATGATGAATGATGTTCTGAGTGTATCTGAACAATATAGAACACTGAGCTCTCTCTCTCTCTCTCTCTATCTCTTTCTCTCTCTCTCTCTGTGGTTTGGTTAGTCATCCAACAGTAATACCTCACTTTAGTGGAATCTAGCTGGCATGCTCAAAATGTGCAGTATCCAAGCTATGTGGAATATTTTTAATGTGTTGAGTCACTGACCACAATACAAAAAGATGTTTTGTTGACTTCAGTCCGTCACATGGAATTGGAACTGACAGAGTTAAGCTCCTAGGTGTTCAGTTCTATAAAGTGACTCACTTGGGGGAAAGGTTTCATAACAGCTGGGGAATCTGTTGATAAATTATGGAACTACTTAATTTAAATATGGTTGGTTAGGGTTTTGTTGTGATGGTAAGATCCAAGTTTTGTTTTGTTTTTCTTTATTTACAGTTCTTGTGATATGTTCAGCTGATGTTTTTTGCCATTATTTAGTAATTTTTTTCTTTGAATATATTTACATTTATATATCACATTTAATATGATAACACATTTCATCATATATTTGTCAAAACAAAACAGGACCTACAGTTAATTTGCCTAAATATCAGTATTCTCTAGTTGAATAGGTCTAAGGTAATAACTCTTAAAAGCTCCATACTGCCACCTTGTGGATTAGTAGGTTATATTGACTCATATACAAATGTTTGGCTCAAACTCTCTTTCCATTTGTAAGATAGAAGTCATGCAATGTCAAATCTCTCTGCATTTTAGAGAGTGGTTCTGGTAAAATGGCTGGTATTCTGGCTGGCATTGGAGTAGCGATTGTTGGAGCTGCCTCTGGTTACTTTGCCTATCAGAAGAAGAAGCTTTGCTTCAAGCCTCAAGGTCTGTTAACAATGTATCTCAGTCTTAACTATATGTTCCTAAAGGACACGTCTGAACACTGAAAGGCACCAATGAACCTCTTAAGTCTGTATCACTAACACTGTTCCATTGCCACAGCTGATCCAGAGAATGCACATAAAGAGGATCCCACAACACAAGCTGAGCCTCAGGGTATGTAATGATTAGGGATGATTACCTCAACACTCTCTATCCTATTAATTGATGCAGTGTTCCAATTATGACCGGGCAGAGACATATGTTTAATTAACTAATACGTGCTTACCACATGTATATTACATTTAAAGCAATATGATGTTAAAAATATGCAAACCAATAATATTCTTCTATACTCTCTTGACAGTTCTTAGCAACCTTCTTAGTTCATCATAAATGGTGGTTCTTGGAGAAACTTCTGCAACATTAATGCTGTTGTCTACTGAGTTGGAGTTGGAGTGAAGTGTCAATTCTAGGACCTTAATGTGAAATGTGGATTGTAAGAATTTGCCGGAATGTGTGTAATTTGAAGGCAGATATCTGAGAGTATTTGGCGAAGAATGTGAAAATGTGTTACAGTGGTCCATCTTAAATGTTACCTCCAAGTTGTGCCTTATCTCTGCAGGGAAAGGAAGCATCTGGGTTTTCTTTAACTTCAGTAATTGTAAGATGTAAGTCTCTGTTTTCTGATTATCATACATTTTAGGATATAAGAATGTGGAAATGTTGGACTGGACTGTGGTTGACTGATTTACTTAAACATGCAACCGTTTTGAGGTAATAATTCAAATTTATTGGTATAATAGCTTTTTCTGGGGAGAAGCACTTTCCTTTCCATAGATGCTCTGATAGATTTTTTCATTATTCGTGTCTGATTTATGTTGTTTTATGATGTTAGTCTGTCATTTTGCCATGCCATTGTTTTATAATTATTAGACTTGTAGCACCTCTACTTGTTTGAATGCTGTAAATAATGATAATTTTGAATAAAGTGGGATTTTGTGTGTTTCATGAGTGTGAGATATTTGTTTTAGAGCAACATTATGCAACAATTTGAACAAATGTATAGTCTGTTAGTCTTGTCCTTATCTTCAAATTCATTTTGTATGGTCATGTAAAGGGCAGGTAGGCCTAAACACAAGAGCCAGTCAGTCTTGCTGCCCAAACACTGAGTTGTGTGGTCCCAGCCAGAAGTGTGAGTCAAACCTCCACAACACAACATTGCTCTAGTCAGAACACGCTGATAGGTATCTGCCATCAGGGACAACTTGGCTGTTGGTGTTTGCATAGATTTTGCATAATATTTAGGTAGTTAGTTCACCACATCAAACCTCCTAACTCCATAGTTTTGACCTTTTAATGTACAACTATGTAATCATAGGCCTATTAAACACTGTGGCTGTGGTCCTTTTGATAACATGCAATGTGAATATCTGCAATATAGCCATACTGTATTGGTCTACTGACTAGTGTTTTCTGTCCATACTGGTGGATAATGCATTATCTGCTAATTTTCTTAGCATTAATACACAAATCAATAACAATGTAGGTCTAAATACTGACATTGTAGTATGCAAGTGCCAATTTGAGTTCTTTATAGGCCTACTAAAAAAATTAGGTCAAATACACACCATAATGATAGTGAAACATTGATATTATAGTGTAAACTATACTTCTTTCCATGCTGCTCAGTTTGGACACCTGTTTTCATGTGCATGGTACCTGTATCTATGTGAATGGTATATGATGATGGTACCTTCGACTTAAATTATTAAATTAATGAACTTTACTACTTTTAGACTACAGTTGGTCAAACTCAGGGAAATAACTGTCCTGGTGATTGACCAGGATCACCAACTGACCTTTGTGGATCATGATGCCTCTGTAGCTCGGTCATGCCGTTTTTCCCTATTCAACAAAAGGAAGATCAGGCCATACCTAACCCAACATGCAACCCAGCTCCTGATACAGACCCTGGCTATTTCTTGCCTTGACTACTGCAATGCCCTCCTATCAGGTCTTTTTAGCCTGTGCTGTGAGACTGCTATGGATTGTCCAGAATGCAGAATGAATTCAAGGCACTAATGGTGGCCTACAGGGTTGAGATTGGCCAGGGTTGGCCTACAGAGTACAGATTGATGGTTCTGCTCCCATCTACCAGAATACTCTCTTAAAGCCCTATGCCACCTGCCGACCACTTCGCTCCTCCAAGGAACGTTATCTAGAACGGCCAACACCTTGTGCAGGTCAATCCAGACTCTTCTCATGTGTTGTTCCACCTTGGTGGAATGACCTTCCAAACGCCACTAGATCAACAGATACCCTCTCTACTTTCAAGAAATTCTTGAAGGCTAAGCATCACAGTAACTCCAAAATATTGTCCAACAATATTATATGGCAATAAGTGGTAATGTGGGTCCACAGCAGGTTGCCAGGGGGTCTGCGAAAATTGTTGCTATAGTATAAATATAAATGTTGCTATAGTATATATTTTGCTAAGTAGAAACTTGTCTTACGGGGAAAAATACTAGAGGTGAGTACAGAGCTCAATCACATTAAGCTCATTACTCCCCCCCAGCATGCCTGTTGAAAACTGTTGTGGTATTAGAAACATATGTTTTTAGTTCAAACGCTTTTGAAAGAGCTGAAAAATGGCTATAATCTTATATGGCTACGTTTTTGTTGCGATTATGAGGGGTCCTCGGCCCAATAAAAGTTTGAGAAACGTCGTCACGGGGGTCGATTGAGGAGGAGGAGTTGGTGACAGGGAAATCAGGAGACAGGTATGACACTCAGCAGAGCTGATTGTGATGTATGTGTGCAGAGAAGGCAAATGAGTTAGGCCTGTCTAGGTGGTTCACACTTTAAGTAGTTCAACAACGTCTTTACGTTGGCAGGAACTTGTTGGCCTTTCGGTCAACAATAGGCTACTATTTAAACTGCAGACATGCATATGCATAAATGTAAAATTAACGAAGATAACGTTTAAAATATCTGCTTCAGCTTGAACATCATTAAATCCGAGTGGCAGTAGGAGCAATAGCTGTACTGTAGGCTACAGGCTACTGTTGAATCGCCTCCTAGGCCTAACTTTCAGATCGTGCTATCCCCTCCTTCACCACCCTGGCATCTTCGACGTCGTAAACCCTTGCTATTGAGGTCCATCACAAGACCCACATAGGACTGCACATACTCGGGCTTCTGTTAGATCACATCCACTTACTCATCTAATTAAAGAGCAACTTGCACCATATCTGACAATGCGTAAAGTTATGTTATGCGTAACTGATTTATCGCAATTTATTGGGGGACAAAACTTCTACTACTGTATAAATTAAACTATATCAGGTAAAAACGTATTTGCATGATTGATGCGTTAAAATGAAATAATAACAACGGAACAAAATATAATTTCAAGCCCTTGCAATTTTGAAGCATGTTTTGTAACATGTGTTTTATCATTTAGATGTCTTGAAGAGACACGTCGTTTACGCACAATGTAAAGTTAGCTAGGCTATTTTGTTAAACGTGTGCGCTTCCGACTACTCGCACACAAACCATGCCATCTCACAAGCGAATGATGCAGGCCCAGGGTATACAAAATAAAACCTAACGAAAGTTATGATGTCTCCAGGTTATGGTCTCATAAGCAAGTTATATTGTCCAAGCAAAAAAGCGCAGACATGTTTCCTTTTCAGTTTGAGAAAAGACGCGTTTCTGAAGGTACATGAATTACTGTACTGCGCACGCACTGTGCCAAGGCTTAAAAGTTTAACCTACATGTTGTGCACAAAACGAATTTGGTGATTTCTTTTGTGTCGTTTTTGTTTGTGGCCTGGAAACAACAAAACAATGACTTCGTTTAACCACTAGTTACACACAAACCACTCTCTTATCTCAATCATTTTATTCGTTGATTACTTCAAGATGTATCCACATCGCTGCTGCTCCATTGCCTCCCTTTATGTCGTGTCTCGGGAGTCAAGTTGAGCGTGGACAAAATGTGCTGCTTTATCAGTAATTACGGTAGGAAACGTCAGCGGTAGTAGTACAATGTGACATTCTGCACAGGTTTGTTTGGTGTTATACAATGTAACACCGGCCCAAAACTGAAGACGTCTGCAGGTAGTTTTGTCAGTTTGAACACTGTATTTCTTGATCAGTTTGTCTGAGATGTAGGCTACACTTCCCCCTTGATCTGCATGAGATGTGTATTCCTGTGGATTCGTTTTAAAGTTTGGGACTGTCATTTACTTAAAGTTACCTTGCTAGCAAAGCAATACCGTTACAGACCAGGCAAATGGGAAAAGTGGCAAATCTGCGTAGGCAAACACTACTTAGACTACAGTAGCAACGGACAAGTTCAAGATCTGTCATTAACATTAGGCTACTGCAAATTCTGTCATTAATTTTGCTTGCTTAGCAGGAGCGATTCACCGAATGCTTCCATGGAGCACTCTTGGCTATTGTGGTAAGTTAAGCTATAACGTTAAGTGAATCTGGAACTCGTGAACCTAAATCTCTTGTCTGAGCGTTTATTCATTTCGGCTATTGTATAGGCTATTGTAAAACAGCGCTAGCATAACCTACAGGTGGCATAGGCCTGGGTGAAGGCAAACTAGCTCTGTAATTTTATAGATTCTATAGATTTTATAGATTATTTAGATACTTCAAGCAGCCACAATCAGTTTCTGTGTGAATGCTAGATTTGTTGTAGTATTTCCTAGCAAGTAAAGAAACTTGTATTCAATGAACCTCATTTGTTGTGAATATTTAGGCGCTCTACATTGGTACCTCTTATCCTCATTGTTTGTGCTGGATACTGTTTTGGACTGAATGATGACTCCAGTCCTAAACCTAATTTTGTCCTCATGATGGTGGATGACTTGGGTATTGGGGACATTGGTTGCTATGGGAATGACACAATCAGGTAGGCCCAGTGTCTTTTTTGGACTTTTATTTAATTCCAAGCCTTTCATTTTTTTTTATCATTACTTGTTAATGTCCACTCTGCCACACCTACTTGAAGGACTCCCAACATTGATCAGTTGGCTGTTGATGGAGTGAAACTTACTCAGCATATTGCTGCAGCTCCTCTTTGCACCCCCAGCAGGGCTGCATTTATGACTGGCCGATATGCCCTGCGTTCAGGTATGATTGACCTGAGAAAATATAGACAAGTGTGATGATGTTTTAAATATGTCTTTCCTTACATTGGGTTTGTCATTGTGTGCTGGCAAGGGCTTGGGGCCATCGGCAGAGTGCAGGTGATTTTGTTTTTAGGGGGCTCTGGAGGACTCCCTCCTAGTGAGACAACTTTTGCCAAGCTCCTGCAGAAAGAGGGCTACACGACTGGGATTGTTGGTGTGTATCATACTTACTTCTGTCTTCTCTGGAGTTGTAGAAAGTATTTAACCCCTATAAATGATCACACTTTTCGGAAAAAAGATTTGTGTACATATTATAATATATAAAAGAAAAAATATCATATAAAAAGGGAGGAGGTAAAAACGTGTAGGAGGTGTAGCGGTTAAGAAACTTGGCTATTGTGTCAGTAATCACAAAATAGTAATGGTAGTTGACAAAATATCAACTAAATAAATAAAAGTCACTTTAGATAAAAACATCTGCTAAATGCATAAAAAGTAGACTGCTATATCTAAGGCTTACCTGCCATAGCAGAAGAAATTAAAACAAAGTGGTTCAAAAGATAAGAATGTATGCATCTATAGTTGATTATTTCACATGATCTCTTTGTTCAGTGGAGGGCCACTGGACCCACACAAAAAGTGGACATTGCCTCACACCACTCAGATGCTTTGTAAATGTTGCTGGATGTTGTTTAAAATATTGGGAAAGTTTTTATGATCACACAGCATTGAAGGATAGAGATTTTTGGCCAGTTTGCAAAGAGTCTCTAAGAGCCTCTGGCATCCCAGGGCAGGACCATTATCCATTAGCCTAAGTGTTCCAGTAAGCAATAACCCACGAGAGCCCATGGGTTATGCTAGTTCTACCATGGCTAAGGGGAGTTGTCAGGCCTGATGCATTAGCCATGGTAAAACCAGCATAACTCATGGGCTTGAGCGGGTTATTGTGTTTTTAAAATATTAGCCTGCCATGGTTTCATTAAAGGAAGATACAACAACGAGAAATGTAGCGAATTATTCATCGATAACAATTCCTCCTCTTAGAAATAATTTTCCTTTAGCTGAATGGTTGCCAAGTAACACACAAGAGCAGCCACCTTTCACTTTCCAATTGCACAGTAAGAACGAAATGTTGTCGCGACGTGGCGTATCGTGAATTTTACAATGGCATCATACACAATTCAGCCAATCATAATCAAGGACCGGAACTATCACTAAGAAGAATCAGGGCAAATCCCAGCAGATGTTTATGCTGGTTTTAGCTAGTTTAAAAACCCACCAAACCATCAAAAATCATGGGAAAACACCATAAGCTGGTTAATCAAGCTGGTCCATCTTAAGATGGTCACTTCTGCATGCTTTGCTGGAGTAGGCTGGTTATGCTGACCAGCAAAAGCCAGCTAAACCATCTTATCCATCCACACCTTAAGATGACAAAAAACTAGCTGGTGAAGCCAGCTTAAACCAGCTAAAACTACCAGCATAAACTGGGCTTTAGTGGGATTTCTCTGCAGGGATATTAGTGTATCTGTGGGTGAATAGCCTACTTACAGGGAGGCCATACTGGATATGTTACTGAAGTGTTGCGTTTGCATTTGCCACAATAATTTGTTTCCATGATTATCAATGGAGCTGGCAACACCAGATGTGACAGCGCTGTGTACATTAGTTTTTGTAATTATTTTATTATTACATTATTTATTATTATTATTTCAATTTTAGAAATGTCTTAAATTATAAAGTTACAATGAAAACACTGAATGCTGTGGAAGAAATAGGTAATAAGTGAATATCAGATCATATTTCACTTCTCTGACAGGAAAATGGCATTTGGGGCTGAATTGTGAAAGCAGGAATGATCACTGCCATCATCCCAACAATCACGGGTTTGACTATTTCTACGGCTTGCCTTTCACCCTTTTCAATGACTGCAAGCTTGGAGAGGGCTCAGACGTGTTAGCTGACATACAGCTGAAACTATGGAATCTTACTGTACTGCTTGGTGTCGCAATGATAACTCTAGTCTGTGTGCATGCAACTGGCCTGTTGGAGGTCAGTGGGAAAGTGATGGTGCTGCTGGCTCTGCTTTGGCTCCTGGCCTTCGGGGTGTGGTATGTGCCATTTCGCCTCCACACCTGGAACTGTATCCTCATGAGAAATCAGGATGTAGTGGAGCAGCCCATGAACCTTGAAACACTCACTGAGCGCCTTGTTAATGAAGCTGAGCACTTTGTTGAGAGGTAAAATCTACAAGTGTGTCCCTATGTTGTTTCCTATGATGCTGTTGATGTTTTCTGAATGAGGTCTTTCATGTGTGATCACAGGAACCAGAACAAGCCCTTCATGCTCTTCCTGTCTTTGGCACATGTGCACACTCCTCTCTTCATAACTAAAGGCTTTGCAGGACAAAGCAAAAATGGGGTCTATGGGGACAACGTTGAAGAGGTAGACTGGGTGATAGGTAAGATACGTCATATGGTTGCTTAATGAGAACATCTCTGTTAGGACAAGAACACTTTTGAAATCAAAGGTTTGTACATGGCTCATGTGAAGAGTGAAAGAAATAGAACATGGGTAGATAGGGGTGGAAAATTTCCAGGAAATTTCAATGTAAACTTTAGTTCAGGAATCTTGGAAAATTGGAATTGGAATCTTGGAAAAACTTTCTTTGGGAATTATAGGAATTTATGGGAATTCACGAGAATTATGGGAATTAATGAAAATTAGCTGGAAATTTTGGATAATTTAAAGAAACTGTCATAAAAACCTTCTAACATAAATTCCATCATTGTACAAACAATTATTTCATTGAACTACCCAGGATAAGAGCTCTGCACAGATATAGCACATCATGCTTTTCTGGAGTCAGTCAAACCATGGCCCTGTTGTTCATGGCTGCCGAGTGCTGTAGGTAGGACTAAGAATGAGAATACCTGGTATATAGACCATAGCAACATGGCTGCCAAAGCTAGCTGATGAAGACCCCATTCAGTTAGTGTTAGCTACAAGTTCACAAATGCAGTGAACTTGTGCACTCTGCAGTCTCAAATAACAGGGATATAAGCTGACTGACCCCAGGTTTGTCCAGGTTTGAACCTGTCTAAAGTGGAGATTTAAAACTTAACTGGTGCCATGCAAACCTGACAGGGGGCGTAAAGGCTGTGCAGTACTCTAGGAAAATCACATCTTAGCAGGCAATAAGGATCACAAACACCAAGCAGGAAAAGATGGCAAAAATGTGTTGGCAAAAAACATCAGAGTTTGAAAGCGTCAGTTTTTGATCTCAGGAATTCGTCATGGTTACAGGAGTAGGGTTTTGAGGATGTTTCGATGAGGTAAATTTGGAGGTCTATGCACAATGCATGTTTCAGTAGCTCTGTAGTAAGTGTGTTATGTGCCTGTAGGGAGTGTGGTTTCAGTAGCTCTGTAGTGTGTTATGTGCATGTGATTAAGGAATAGATACTCTGCTTAATTTGCATTAAATCTGTCTCAGTCAGGTTTATACTGTGATATATTTTCACCATCCATGTCTATGTTCCCAACTTTCAGGTTAAAAAATTACCAGTTTATTCCTGTTAATTCCTGGTAAATTTTCATAAATTCCTGTTGTTCCCATGTAAAATGTTGCAACCTTAGTCTAGATGAACAGTATGTCTGTTTCTTTCCCCAACAGGCCGGATGGTGAATGCCATTGACAGACTGAACCTGTCAAACAGGACCTTAATTTACTTCACCTCAGACCATGGTGGATTCATAGAGGACTCAGATGCACGTGGACAGAAAGGTGGCTGGAATGGAATATACAGAGGTATTACATGCCTGCACTGTCTCAGTTATTCACCTGTGGACTGCACCTAAGAACATCTGTGGTTATTAGACTCAGACTTTTAGTAGACTTTCCAGTCTTCCCACTAAAAATGACTATTGTTACATCCTGAGAATTCAACTGTTTAGAAACGAAGAGTTCAGTATCATGGATCGGACTAGAACGATGACAGAGAGAGAGAGCTTTTGATTGACAAGGCTGAACAAAGAAAGGGAGGACAGAGATTTTATATGATTTTGTAGATTTTGACTTGTACTGTATATCTAGTGAACAGCTCTCACGTTTATGCTTATTTTCTAATTAGCTGTAACCATGTAAAGACCTCATGGAAATTTGACTAAGCGTTGGAAAAGTTGCATTGTTGATAAGAAAGAGACTCAGACATTAGTCTGCTAAATGTAGCTAATTTCATCCAAGATCCTCAGTGATCTAGAATTAACTTTACTTGGGAAATCCAGAATTCCTCACCTCACTGTTGTTGAGGACATATGGTTGGTTGAAACTCTACTCCAGTTATTTTGTCTCTGGTAACAACAGGATGCACACTTCCTCTCATCTCTGCATATAGGCTCCACACATGTCTGCTTCTCACCTGCCGGAGCGCTCAGTGAGAGCTGCCTAGAATAGGCCTTTATTTCATGTACATAAGACACATTTCTAACAGTTATTTTTCAAAAGGCTTGATGTATTGTGTTTGTTAAATGGTGGACACATTTCGATCAGCATCATTGTTCCAGGAGGAAAAGCTATGGGTGGTTGGGAGGGGGGAATCCGTGTCCCTGGAATATTCCGCTGGCCTGGTCGACTGGCTGCTGGAAAGGTGATTGATGAGCCCACCAGCCTCATGGACATCTACCCAACACTGGTGAACCTTGCTGGAGGAGAACTGCCCAAGGACAGGTAGGCTGGACTCAAATCAGTTTGATATACGTAAGAGAGAATCAATTCATTTGTAATTCAGTGAAATAATGCTATACGTAACTCTGCATGGAAAACACTCAGCATACACAACCCCATTTTCCCTTTCTTGTCCCTGAAGTGACCAGTGTCTTGTCTACTCTTAGGTTGCTGGACGGCCATGACCTGATGCCGCTAATGGAGGGCAGAAGGGAGCACTCTGAGCATGAGTTTATGTTCCATTACTGTGGCATGTACCTCAATGCTGTCCGCTGGCATCCCCCTGCCAGTAAGAAGCACACAGCCGTGCACTAATCCCTGTAGCCCCCTTTCATTCAAAAACATGATTCACTTTCCAATTATGCACATCAAAAAGGTCATGTGACATATGGAATGGAAAAATAATGATGTCTCTCCTACCCCCTGATTTTGTCACGCTGAAGTAATGGAGAACTCTTATTACACTCCTTATGTCGCTAAAAATTTATTGGACTTAGACAGTTAATTTGTTTGAAAATCTGATGGGAAAGGGGTTTCACTCCACAGTTTCATAATAGAGTGTCTTTACTGTCTCAGATAATGTTCTTTACTCTTTTCACTTGTCTGTTGACACAGGTGATGCCATCTTCAAGGTGCATTTCTTCACTCCAAACTTTTCCCCGCCGGGAGCTGGAGGCTGCTATGAGATTGGCATCTGCATGTGTCACCGAGGTTTTGTCACGTACCATGACCCACCCCTGATGTTCAACCTGGCCGTGGACCCATCAGAGAGCACTCCTCTCTCTGCTGAGTCTGAGCCTCGGTACGCTGAGGTGCTGCAGATGGTCAGCCATGCTGTGGAGGAGCACCAGCGGACTCTGCAGCCTGTACCCAACCAGCTGTCATGGGAGAAGGTCCTGTGGCAGCCCTGGCTCCAGCCCTGCTGTGGTACCTTCCCCTTTTGCTCGTGCTCCGAGATCAACGACACAACATCACCTGCAGCATGACCACGCTACCCGAAACAAAAAAAGCTTTGCTTTCACAGGGTTTAAGCCATCAGGTTTATCTCGATACCAAAACACCTCATCTGTTCTTTTAATCGATTAAATTTGTATTCAGACATGCAGGGGTTTGGATAATGGTGCATTGTGAACCATTTTACCAGAGGTGTCCAGCTTCAGAGGGTAAAAGTCCTACCACATAATCTGTTCCATCCATTCACATACACCAGCTAATTCTAATCAGAGTAACTGTTGAGCTAGGGAGATGAGCTAGGACTTTTAGGGCAACTGCACACCAGCTTTGACATCATTGCGGAGCACTTTTGAATTTGACAATTTAGTTTGCTCCTGCACACAGCACACAACAAACTTCACAGTAGCCTCAGGAATAACCAATGGATTTTATTGAATGGCTTTGACAAAAATAGACATGAGTCACACTCAACAAGGTGGCAGTGACAGAGTTAGGTGCTAGTGTGCAGTGTTTATTGAAAACAATGGAATAGAATGTCAGAAGCAAAGTGCTCCACATTTTGTCAGAGGTGATGTGTGGAGGCCCACAATTCTGAAATTGACATTCTGAAGAATGGATTCTTGTAAGTAGATAAGTTTATGGAGGAATTTAACAAACTAAAATTGTCTTTTGTCTTGTCTTTCTCTGCATGTAGTGAAATATTCAGATGCGATGCTAATCTGTAATTTCAGTGCACTTTAAACAAAGCAGTTTCAGAGAATAAAAGTCCTACCACATATTTTTTCCAACCATTCACTTACACATGCTGATTCTAATTAGACTAACTGTTGAGCTGGGGAGATGAGCTAATTAGTGGAATCACCTGTTCTAAATGCATAGGTAGAACCAGTACGTGCCAGTACGTGAACCAGAACCAGTACGTGTGTTGCCAAGCTGGATTTTTCCCATTTCAAAACTCAGTAAAAGGTAGATTGAGTTGGTTCTTCAACGGACCAGGAGGAGCCAGTATATCTCTGATGTAAACACTTCTGCACACTGCCACATTTGTGTTCAGAAAATTCATTGATGTTTTTTCCTCTTGGAATTTACTTTTATTTTCCATGACATGTCATAAAGGGATATGATGGGAATATTTGCAGTGTTATGATCAAATAGCACAACCAAAGTTGAAAGCAGATAGCCACCAGTTAGCCTTAATGTTTTCTCTGGACCCATCAACTCTCCAGATCATCAAACAAATAAAAATGTGTATTTCATATGAATGTGTTCAATTAAACAAATTTTTTTTTTCCACCAGAGGGTGCAATAGTCAAACAAATTGGTTGAGAGAGTGTTAATATGCCAGAAAATGTCTGGATAAGTTTTATTCACTGATTCATGGAAATCATATGCAGATAAAATAATGTCTTTACACTCTCCAACTGTAATTCAAGGCCTCCTCCTTTCAGAAGATATAGGAAAGGATTTCTCACAGATGTCAACCATTACCTGCACTAGGATCCTAATCAGATACAGAATTTCTCATACACCCAGGTCATGTGCTGTATTGGGCCAATAGCAGTGTATTACCCCGAGACGGAGTGGGAAACGGCCTGTCTCCCCTAACCCTTCCCTGTCAGTGCCTCACCATCTCATCTCTGCCGCTGGGCAGCAGTCCAGCTCACATCCTTTAGGAGGAAAAGGCTATGCAATAGTCTGGAGGGACAGTCTGCTCACAAAGAGACAGACATGAGTAATGGAAGCTCTCTATGTAGTGTTAGCAGCCAGATGTCAGCATAAGGCATGCACACACACTAGGATGGAGGGAGGCTGGAGTTGCCCTCAGACAGCAGATGGAACATCGTGTCTATGAGTAAGCAGCAACACTTGAGCCTGGCACAGGATGGCCACATCTGTACTCACCAGGGGAAACTGCATGAAATTGCTGCAGCCCACAGTGTAATCTAGTGAAAATTGGCCAGGTAGAGTATTATAGTGGTTCTCCTCTAACTTATTTGATATCTACTTCATTATTTCTGGGGCTATAAGTGATTGTGGTGTTCTTGAAAAGATTAAATCTTTTTTCTACAGCAAGGGGTCTGTTTCTAGTTTCTCCAGGGGCTGAATGCTTTCTTTATAGATTTGAACTGAGATTGTCGCTACAGTAATGGAGCGTATCCCTCTGTATCCACATCTAATTTCTTCTGCCACAATTCATTCTGACATGAAAGATTCACCAGTTCTATATCATTCCCCTCAATGTGCTTTTGGCTTTGCAGTTCCCTTGTAGGAGGCTGGAATTATGACCTGGGGCTAATGAGTGTGTTTATGTCGCAGAGAACATTTTGTGTACAGGCTTTGATGTATGTGGTGGTTTAGATGGTTTTTGTGTAAATCTGTGAGGAAATGGCTGCCACATACATCCAGAAGTCACACAGCCATAGGGCTGCTTTGTTGGCCAGAGTTCGTGGAGAAGCTCTAGAAGTGCATTTTAGTAGCTGTGTGTTAGGAAGGAATCTTGTAGCCAGCCAATAAAATTCCTCAGATGGGTGAGAATACTCTGCTTTTTGCTTCTTTTCAAAAGCATAATGCAGAAGGGTATTCTTAAATTTCTTACCATACTGATGGTAGAATTTCAGCTATGCATGGAACCACATCTACATTACTGGTATATCTGTAATTCCACACACTACCATCTTTGTAAACTCCTGGTTAAGAGTCAGTGTCAGTGTCATGTCAGTGACAGAAGCATGCATGTACTTTGGCGCTACATGGGTTCCTCTGCAGTCTCCCAGTGAAAGATGGTCTCGAACATCAAAAGGCAGACTAGAGGTCACATAAGGGATTATATAAAATACATCTCAGCAAATGCAACATGACATGACCTAATCTCATTTGATGACTACCATCTTTTGTAGAATAAGAGATTTGCCACTTGTGTCTAAAACTGGCTTTATCTCTTTGACTTGCAACTCCAAGCGTGCCTGTGGGGGCATTGCATGCAACTTAAATTAACATCTAAATTACTTTCATGAATATAGGACCTATGAATAGCAAAAAAGAAAAATGCTAGCCTTTGGGAGTATATTTCTACTTATGATCATCTTTACATTGTGCTTTACAGGAAAAGGTCATATTGTATGCTTTCTGTGCTTATTAGTCTGAGTGAGATAAAAGGAGGATACATCTGTTGTGTGTTGTTTAGCACCAGGGAGTCAGCCCTGTAAGTAATTTAACAAAGTGAACTTCATGTGTTGCGAAATGTTCTTTTCAGTACGGTAAACAGATCCTCAACTTTGACCTTACCATGTGAGAGGATATTATGAATTAGGTTCTTGCAGCATTAATTCTTCTTTGCATAAAGTATGTGAAGTCCATAACTGAACTTTTGCAATTTCTGCAGCCTGTGCACTTTCTGCACTATGTCAAAACTCAAAACTGATTTGAGTAAAAGCAAGAATTTTCATTTTCAAGATGTGTGTGTTTGTGTGTTGGTGACACACCAAGTTATGTAAGGACTGCAAGATCAAACACATGGTCAAAAGGTCCAAGCCTGAAGTTGATTTTAGAAGACAATTCCATTTGACTTTGCAATAATTCACACCTGTGGTTATATATGTGCAAATATGCAAATGAAAATATGTTCTTAAGTATTGAAAAGAGCCTTCTCCAATCAATACAGAAAATATTCAGTCCACAGAACAAAGACAGTGTGATGTGCCAAGACTCCACCCATGATAATACTCCACCTTGCACAGCATTTTCTCTGGCACTGTTTCTGATACTCCAATGGCCCATTTAACCTCCCCAAAGCTTTCCTTAAGTGTTTTAAAGGTTGTAATTTTCATTGACTCAGACTAACATGTGTTCATGGCAAAAAAGAAAGCTGGCCATGAGGTCCACCGTGCTTTAACTTGACACCATTGGCCTTAATTGCAAACACTAGTTATAATACGCAAACAGAATTTGCTCAGCTATTTCAGCCACATTGAGGATATCTGATTGTTAGATTTGCATTTTCCCTATGCAACACAGGGAGTGGATTTCATTGGATAGTTCTAGAGAGTGTAGGGCGTTAGCAACTCTTCTCAGCTCTGACCGAGGGGAGGACTGTTGATGTCTCATCACCCAAATACCATCAGGAGAGCACTAAAGCACATCAGTATATTTGAGCCTAAGCTCTGATCTCAGTGGAAAGGTTGACACCATTGCTATATGCATCAGCCTGCAGTTTATGTTTGCCTTAATGAAAAGGAGCACTTGGTTTAGAGAATGTCTGCCCACTGGCCTACTTGAAAATGAACATCAACTTCATGGTGACACAATGTCTGGCAATCACATTCAAGCAACCTGAAATACATGATGTACTTTAGGTTCCAATTAAGTTGACAATACCATGATGGGTATTTGTTACTTTCAGGTTGGAGATAGAAAGTGAGTCTTTTATCACCTTAGAGTGCAGTCTGTTATTATAACACTTTAGGTTCCGTTCCGCCAATTAACAATTACAGTATAACTGTATATTCTTCTAACAAAATAACATGTAACTGCTTGTATGCATAGTCCTTTGCTCTGTGAAACAAATAAGGTAGTTTTCACTGCCACTGAACCACTTTCATCATGATATCCTATGAATTTCCAGAAGATTCTTCTCATTTATGTGATGTGTTCTGTTAGCATCTGTGACACAATACTTTTCCTCTTCAACCACCTGAGAGGAACAATGCACGAATGACATCATGCCACACCACTCCACTCCATTAATCATGTGGACCCAAAGAGGCACAAGACTGTGGACTTTGCAAGTGTGTGTTCATATTTCTGTTATAGAGTTGGCCTTTCTCTGGCCTAGTGTTTAGCAGTGAGTGTGGTACCCGTTAGCGTATATATGTGCCTCTGGTGAGCTTTAGAGGGGCCTGTCAGTGGTTTGGAGTTGTTCAGTGCACAACACCCATCTGGTCTCCATTACGTAGCTCATCATAAGGGAATATGGCTTGTGGCAGTGGATGCCTCCCACTCTCCCACTGGGGCAAAATAAGCTGACGCTCACAGGAAGACCACTGCAGTACTGATGAAGTAGTAATCAATGACGTTATGGCACCTGAAGGGGCCCTGGGTGGCATGGATGTTTTAGTAGCTTGTTGTTACTGACTGTTAACATGTTATTTTTTCAATGTGACAAGATAAGCTCTTTAGACCTGAGCTAGGATAAATTGGTACATTTCACTAATGATCATTATCAGATTTGACTAGCAACCCATCAACTGGCCATGAAAAGTAATGGGTTTACTTGAAAGTGCCTATTGCAAGTACATGTGTGTCACACACACACACACACACACACACACACTCTCTCTCTCTTTCTCTCTCTCTCTCACACACACACACACACACATACACACACACACTCACACTCACACAGATTATATGACTTGCTGACAGGAGCAGGGAAAGGACTGTTGGCTATGTGGGATATAACAAAAACCATGGCAACATATGTTACTAGGAGTAGGTTTAGTAAACTTGTGTTGAAAACAGCTATTAGTCATTTTTCAGTGAACAGAACAGTACAAAGTACTAAGGTACATTTTAAGTCCTCCATTAAAGTTGAATAAATACCATGTGTTCACCCATAACATACTGTATAGTTCTATCACTATGGCCAGACTCCAGTTTACAGTATGTTAAAGGAAAAGAAAATGATAAGACAGCAAGAATACCCTCAAAATGCTCTTACAAAAGCAGCTGGAAGCACACAGGCCTGGTGACAATTACAAATAATTACAATTTGTATCTGCTCAAAACAACATCCTGGGACTTTCAGGGTTTCTTTCTATCTGAACCTTTTACATATGTTGCATGTACATGTAGTAGTTCTAGGCATGGACAGAACAGCCTGCCATGGTCTTGTTGGGTTCTGTTTTTACTGTATTGCTATGTTAGTAGGATTGCAATAGTACCGCTGCTCAGCTAGATGCCTTGAAGGGATTGTCACACACATCTCCAGCCAGACAGGGTTGATATTCATTGATAAGCATGAGCTGGGTGATGTGTTTTGTGAAGAAAAGTTGCTAAAGTTTGTGTAAATGTACACATATGTTTTCAAAGAGGGTTCTAATTCTTAACTTGGCGTAGGGCATAGTCACTTTGGTTTGAGGTTTATTTGTTTTTTCCTCCCAAGAATAAAAGGGGGATAGAGTAGGATCAAAGCTGGCTTTGTTGTTTCACTGACAAATCAGAGTGCTGTCCTTTTGAAAATCTCTTCTTATGACAATCCAATCAAAGCAGTTGAGACATAAAATTGTATTCTATTTTGTTTGTTTGAATGGATTTCATTTCATGCAAAGAAAAGTGATGAAATGTATAGGCTTTTTTCATGATGAAAACCTATACTTTGCATATCCAAGGATGTTAGGGTTCTTTCATGCTTTCAGATCTCTGCCTGTGTTTGTCTCACTGGCTTTGCTCTCATAAAAATTCTAATGTGTGTGTGCAGGAGGAAGTGTACAGCAACCAAAATTAGTAACCAAAATTAGAGGCATAAGGCACAATAAACATTTAAAAGCAGCAGTGTTCACTCGAAATGAACCAGTCAGTATGCAGCTTTAATTACTCTGTGTTATGTTGAATAATTACACGTTATAATACATTCATCACCTACTAGCATGCATGGACTGCTCTTATGGTTTTCTGTTCAAGCTCCTATACTATACTCCTATACACTCTGATTGCATGAATTCAATTTCCATGCTGTTCACTTTCTCACACTGATCCATCAGGATGTCATCTGTACTGTAATGACATTGCCCAGAGTGTTTGCCTTGATGGTTCCAAAAGAGAGATTGCATGCGACTGAAAGACCAGTAAGGCATGTCAGGGGTGACTAAGGCTGACAAATGATTTGAAAAGAAAGAATCATCTATCCTGACAGATGACAATGACTTGCTGGCAGCATCACCTTCCTTAAGTGTTTCTCTTTGGCCTCTGAGTGAGCCTCTAAGCAGATGATTTGTTCCATTTGTGGGTTCCGCTGCTACCAGACATTTCGAATTGAATATCTCCTTTAACTTTGGCGAGGACTTAGTCTCTCTCCATGCATCCGATAGAGACAGCCTCGTGGACCTCAATGCTGTCTGAAACCCCCCCGCCTTAGGAGCACAGAGCGCCCAAGGCACCTTTCATTGGAGAGCTACACAAACTAGTGGAACATGCTGTTTGAGCTCTCGACCTGACATGGCCGGATTCTCCTCCTGTCTCCCGCTCCAGACTCGACGACTGCTTTTACAATGCACTGCTATCCCACAATTTCCCAACCTGGTTGCAGAGGTCCCACCCGTTTACGAATAGGGTGACCACACCGGGAGCTGCACCATTCACTTCCCTCACTGGTGAGGACAAACTCGGCTCCACCTGCATGCCTCCCATTGAAGACTTCTAAACCTTGCCAGACCTTAGTGAGACTCACAGAGAAAGCATATGCTGCATGGGGCAGGCATGCAGAACCCTGAACATGACCTTGCTGCTTCAGGTTTACCAGGCTGACCTCCTCCACCGGCTCAGCTCATCAGTTACCGAAGACAACGTCACCAAACTCCAAAAGGAGACCAACTTGTCTCTACACTTAACAAAGTATATAGCGCAGGCACAAGACAACAAGGCTACCTAGTGAAAACCGTAGTCGATTGTGAGAAGATTTCACTGTTGGATGGTCCCCTCACTCCTAAAGGCTTATTCAGAGCTGCTGTGGGGGCCACAAGGAAAAAAATTGAAGTGGCTCAAAAAGTTTCTCCCTCCCTCCCGGCTTCTCCCTCGCCGCCCTGTAAGCCAACACATTGGCAGGGTTCAGACCCAGCCTTAAGCAGCCAGTGCAGCAGGGTGTCCCCCCAGCACCTCCCTCCTCTCGAGACCATGCAAGTGGGTAGGGGTTGGGTTCTGTGGAACAGATCTATCGCACACTGTTATACGCTTTCCCCCCGATCGCTCTCATCCAAACAATGCTGGACAGAGTGTGTGTGGAGAAACACACCATCATGTCATGTTGCACAGAACACCAGCATGATCTTCTCACATGCTCTATTGAGGCCGTTTTACCTTTCCTCCAACACGTCTGAGCAGGGCCATGTATTCTCTACACTCAAACTATATTTGACTGGAATGGTGTATCCCCTGGGGTTACCCATTTCATCTAAGGGAGGTCTCACCTCACTCTGTGTTGATCCTCGTATGGAATTTAGTGCTGGTGATGAGAGCGCTGTCAGCATGCCATTCAAGTCCATTCTAGATATTGATCAGAAGTTGTTATCTCTCCAGACAGCACTCCTGTTGGCATTGACATCAGTTAAGTGCATTGGGGATCCCACTGCTTTATCAGTAAACCCATCACACATGGGGATACCAGGGTCATGCCCAAAGTCCTGACCGCCTCATCCTGCTCTGTTCTTTCCCACCTTACAATCAGAACTAGAGCTAAAGTCTATCTGCCCTGTCAGAGCATTGCATGGATATACAGAGTGCACCCTCTCATTACAAAAGACAGAGCAGCTTTTTGTTTGTTTCCCACCCAAGCTCATGGGAGAGCTTTGTCGAAACAGTGTCTGGTGCACTGGCTGGTTGAGGCTATATGCTTGTCATACGAAGTGGCCGGGGCACAGTCTCCAGAGGGTTTGAGAGCCTATTTTAGCAGGAGTGTAGCTGCGTCATGGGCCGTATGTAAAGGTGTGCATGTTCATGACGTCTGTCAGTAGGCACACTGTCAGTGCCCACTTTTATAGTCTAAATGATACAAGCACGCCTGTTGCTTGCTCTGTCCTGTCCACTGTCAACAGTGTTTAATTTTGTCTTAATGTCTCACTCAGGGTGAACTGTTCTGTGGGTTGTGTCACACCGTGTACATGAGGCTGTGTGGTATACGCATCCCACTAGGTGACGTTGAAGTGCTCTGACTGAAAGAGAACGGTCCTCTGAAGCAGAGCACGAGACACCACCTAAATCTGCCTCTTGTACACTTAGGTGTGTATAGGCCTGCATTATATAGCTCAGGAGGCTGCTGTAATGCATGCGTGCACAGCCTTTTAGGCACTGGTTGAAGAGGGTTGAGCAGATAGGTACGACCAAAAGCAATATCCCACTAGGTGTGGTCTTGCGTTCTCCTTCAGAGAACCAGGGTTATTTTCATAACATTCAAACAAAAAAGACCACAGTCTAAAGTGTAAACAGTCTAAAGAAGGTCCAATCTGTCTTGTCTTTAAGGAGCTTTCTTTGGAGGTTTCAGGACCAATGGTTTAAGCTCTATGGTGATTGTTGATATGCGTTAATAAAGACCACATGTTCTTAATCCGAGCAACATTTTACAGAAACATTAACTTATTGACCTGGACCTTTCACTTCTGACAGAGTATATTAACTTCACGAACACAAACACATGAAGCATCCAGCGGCACTAATCACTATTTTTGTAAGGTGTAAATGGACTACTTTCCATGTGTGAGCCACCCATCTGGTTTTGTGTACTTAACCATAGAAAGCTCAGTGAGAGAACAGTTTGCCTAAGATCATTGTTCACATACAGTGTCTTTTAAGTTGTCCCCTGAACCCATTTATGAGAAAGAGTCTCATTGTAGTGTGGCTATCCACTGAGCTGTTACAGGGCACCACACACAGAAGCCTCTTAACATGTTTTGGCATGCAGAACTGATTTGTTCTGTTTGTAATGCTTGGATATCATTTGTTGGCACCTTCAGATATAAATTATTTTTAAAAGGTTTGTGTCTGTAACTGTTCGCATTTTCTGTAAGGTTGAAATGAAGATACTTGCTTTGAGCTTTTTTTGTATGGCTATACAGAGCCAATTAAGAGCTGTCACAGTATCCCCAGGTCATAATAATCAAATGAAGGGAGCTTTGTTATGAGCTGCAGTGTTTGATCCACAGAAACTACCACTGAACAAGTATGCAAATACTCGGACACTGCTGCAGCATTGTTAATTTCCTGTTAGTTTTTAGCTCTGAAATATCTAGTAAGTATGAATCAAACTTTAAACTTGGACTCCCTCTGTGGTCCTCATCCAGGAACACCACACATTCAGTTGAGAGCAGCAACTGAGGCTTATTACTAAAGAGTAGTAATTACTTTGTACTAAAGAGAGGAGTAGATGAGAGAAGAGAAGATGAGAAAAGACAGGAGAAGCAAATGAAAATATCCCAGGGTTCGTCAGTGGTCTGTGTGGTTTGTCAGTGCTCTGTGTGGTCTGGTGTTTCGTCAGCTGTTTGGATGTCAGGCTCTGACATGTGTTCTGGTCACGTCACGTGCAGGTCAGATACAGCATGGACTAAGGCGTTCTTCCTGAGGTATTTTCTCTCTCCGTCCACTCTGATGACAGTCAAACAGTCTGTTTAGTCTGGGATGAAAGTGTTTCAGTTAGTGACATGCAGCAGTAAAGTCACATCCTGACTTGTTTTATCATGCTTAATTAATGTTTGCACCAATCGGTGACCGCAAACAACAGGGTATGGATTGATTCAGACTGGATTTCTCCTTTAATTAAGAGAAGTAATTTGATTACTTTAAGAAGTATTTGGAATTAAAAATTGTATAATTAGTACTGACTAATAAAGGATTCTTTGGTTTAAGTAATTTTAGTCATCAATCACAATGATTTCCATGTAACACCTTATCCATGTGGATAAGGATCAAGGTGGCTAAGGCTGTAAATTAAACTGTTGCTTTTGATAACATCCATGAGGTATGCTGTTGGAGACTGATATGTGCTATGCTCTCTGGTGACATCACTTCCAGCTCTGATGGCGGGGCTTTGATGTGCAGTCACTGTGAATGAGGAATGCTGGGCGGCCCGGTCTGATTAGCGTCAGCATGTGTTGGAACTAAAGGGGACCATATGGCAGGTGGAGCCCATAAACTCACTGCTTTTCTATAAATTCACAGTCAGAGGAGGAAACCTGATCCATGGCTTCTAGTTGTTAAACAGCCGTTGTATCAGTACAGACAAAAATCAATAAAGATGTGTGTCAAATCCTGATCCTGAAGTTGGGGCAATAGACATGATTGGTTTGATTTTGTCACTTTGAAGTATGGCATGCAAAAGGCCAGGAGGGCATAAAGAATGTTAAGAGGAATCGTATTGTAATGACTCATTTTTTTCTTGTTTGTGCTATTTAATTAAACACACATTTAGAGAAGAAACAAGCTGTTTTGTTTTGCTTACAAAGAAGTGGTTTATTTACAAAATGGTTTTGGAGGCTAAATGCATAATGCTGAAGTGCATTCCTATACATCATTGCTGAGCAGCTGCAAAATTGAGATGAAAGTAGAGGTGACAGTTATCTTGGAGATGTTATCACTGTATTCTTCAAAAAGTCTATTTCTTTACATGACATACAGTAAGTGCAACTTAACACAAACATGGCAAGATCACAAAATGATTCAGATTTAGAGCAGCTAGTATAGTCTGGAACTGTTTTAAAAGGGACTGTTTATTTTTTATACTGAAGTCTATCCAAGTGGGTCATCACATGCGCTCATATTGCATCCATTGTTGTCAGGGCTTTTTGCTTTCACTGGAGCAGCTGTGCACTGGTCACTGGTCACTGGCTGGCTCTTCTCAAACAGGCCCCATTAGGTGCTAGCAGAGAGAAGGCCATCAGTGAAATATACTTCTCAGCAATAAAACACAGCAAGGGCAGGGTTGATTACTGAACATTTTTTTCCTCAAGATGCCTATGGTGTTATTTTACTTACGATGTTGCATTGTTCATCATTCTTCCATTCCAGTCCACATACTTCATTGTCACTGAATATGTCTGAAATGAATAAAAAGCAGACTGTCTGTGTTCAGCAGCCAGCAAGCTAACTGATATACAGACATTCTCTTCAGAGGAATGGTTCCCAGTACCTACTCATCAGTGGCTATAAGACATCTACAGGCTGTTATTTCATCTCTATTCAATCTTATTGGGATGATTCATGGCCACCCAAACTTTTACACTCGCCTGTTGTTATAATGCTTATTGCATTGGTTCTGCTGATTACAATTGAAATGTTGACTCATTCAATGAGTTAAAAAAAAATGCTGCCTCAAAAGCCCAGCATAATTCAAACTGGGATAATTATTATTCATCACAGTGGTGCCCAGAATTTTACATAGTGCTGTAAAAGAGCTGAGACTTGAAGAAAACATTGACTGAGTCAGAGAACTCTGGTTTGTCCCCAACAGAGCAGCACACAATAGGCATTTAGTAGCCTTTGTAGACTGGCAGCAGAGGTGTTTCTCAGAAGATGAACTCAGATGAACTGAAGACTTTGACCACAAAATATATTTGAACAATGACCCAGCAAGCCAAAGGAGGGATTTCTCTATTGCATTCCAGATGTTTCCAGTATTTTGTATAATAACTTATAGGACCTTGATATCTGGGCAGAATTTCTTGTGTGAGACCAGTGGGCTCCTCCCCAGGCTTAGCCCATTTTCTCTTGACAGAGTGGGACCAGTTTGCAGGCGCAAGGAACATGCTCAGCACATGAATATTGATGCTCAGTGTCATCACACAGACATCCTCAAAGTCACTATGCCAGTGTAATATTGTAAGATTGAGTTCAGAACTATCTCCTTTCCACATGGGGGGAGTTAGTGTGAAGTGCTCCCCTATTATACACAAGCAAGAATGTTGAAACTTTAGTGGAATTATTCCACAGGGAATATAATAATTATGAATCACTAAGCCACTCAAATATAAGCATTATAAAAAGCAGTAAACTACTTTGCACATCTTTGTGCTGACAGTGCTAAAGAGGAGCATTGCTTATGTTGCTATGGCTACAGTGAACTGCATGCTGGGGACACTTGCAGGCTGACTTTGGCCCACATAAATGAGGTCAGGCCAGCTCTGTGCTCTCCTCTCTCCATGATGCAAAACAGAGCAGTGTCCCATCTGCGCTCACTGCCACAGCCTTCTGTGATGGCCAACTCAATACTGCTTGTTTGTTCTCCTTGTGTTCTAATGGCGGGTAATGGAAGCCTGCTGTCGGAACGAGGCAAGGATGTCTTGAGTGGGTTCAGGGGGTCACAGATGACACACTCCAGCACAAAGAGGAATCAGAGAAGCAAAAGAAAGAGCCACGAAGCATCCGCCCCGATCAGGCAAGAGACTAAGCAGTTGCAGCACACACGCCAATGAGGCACAATATGCTCTGTTTGCTTTTGGTGTCCCTTAGGGTGAATTTGTTTTTTTTATTTAGTGATAACAAAAGACTACACATCAAAAGGACCAAAGATGGTGTGAATCAGTCCTCCTCCAGACTTTTCTAGGCACTGAGAGAAGAAACACATTATTCCAGTGAGTAGGCTACCCTCTCTGAAGAGGATGCAGGAAATACATTATTATCAGTAAAACCAATTGTGGTTGGATCTTCAAACTGAAAGAATTATTTTTAATCATTAGAGTAACAAAGTACTTTCCTGACTTTCCATCATTCTGTTAATATGTGAAGTCGAATCAATCATCTAATTTTTTAGAAACGTTTACATTATAATTCTGGGTTATACCAAGGCTACTGTATCAGTAATATGTCAGGAGTAGCCATACACTGGGCAGCCATAGGAAACTCCCACAGCTGTTCTCTAACATGGAGACAGTAATTTATCTTCCCTTTCCCCCAAACCCCTCTCTTAAGCATAGCCACACATCTCTCAAGTGTCAGTCATTCTCCCCAATTTATTGCTGCAGGAGTGCTAGTCCAGCTGAAACAGCTGGCCTCTCTTAGTGCCGTGAGCGAGGGTGGGGAAGGGAAAGTCAAAGCTGTGTCACTGACAGCATCTCCCCAGTCCTCTCCATCTTAGGGCTGGACAGTTAGATTTACTCCCTCCTGTTGCTTGCTCCCTTGTCCACCCCGCTGTCACTGTGAGCTATTTCTCAGCTCCGACTAGAAAACACTCATGTTTCCCTCTGGTATTAGCCACCCAACTAAATGAAAATAAAATAAGTAATTTCAAAATGTAATTTCACTGTAGGAATGTACTCTACAGTAGCCATGAAAGTAGTTTTTGGATGCAGCAGCTCTCTGCAAAGGAGATCCCAGTAATTGTAAGGAGGACATTACTGTATGTGTGCAAAGAAGACAGAGGACATCCGTGGGCAGACATACACAGTTTGTTTTTCTTTTCTGGGCTACAGACGAGACATGCTCAGGGAGACTGAATCATTTCCCTTCTTCCCTTCCCTAACAAACCATTCAAGACCTAAGCCAGAAACCAAACAGTTTACAACAGAGACAAGGCAGTCACTGCAACATTGCAATTAGTGTGCAATCCAGAAATCAGTAGAACAACTGAGTGGATGACCTTTTCTCAACATGGGAATATCATCATGGAAAATTAGGGGGCACTGTCTTATTCCTGCGTATTTTACTGCGTATGCCCTGTGGATATCGTTTCAGTGTGTAAGGCAAGTAAGGTAAAGCTATTAGATGAGAACAGAACGTATAGTGACCTAGTGACCTGGCAAAGGAGATGAGAACTGCTGTCTGCTGAAATACTCTAGGTGGAATTGGGCTAGAGCAGATCCTGTCCTTAGCTTAACCACTCACAGAGGAGCTGCTCTTCGCATTGGACATATGGTTAGAGACACAAACTCTGCCCTCTGTCTTTGGCTAAGTGCTATATAAATGCATTTCCTTTTTATCTTTGAATTGTACAGGGTAATGGCTCAGCTCAAACTGTTACGCAGCAACAAACTGATGACATAGATGAAAGACCTCTGTGTTTAGAAACTTTTAACCTCCTGAAAACTATTTGACATCCTACTTGCAGACAGTTTGTGCTGAGAGAGGCAGTTTTCCTTCCTGGGATAATCACACACAGTGCTGAGGAGTAAGAGAAACAGATGTACAGAAACTGCAATGAAACACACCTGCTGGCACTAGTTCACATATTGTATTATTCTGTGGGAGAAAATATGCAATCACATTTGATAAATCCTCTTCACTTGAAAGTGGCTCCAGTAGTAAAAATAAAATGTTTGACCACCATGGTGGTCAAATTAAAACGATCAAGTTTTTCTTTTCTTCTTTTTTTTGCACAAGAGTCAACACAGTGTACTCTGTGGGACTTACAGGAGTAAGATGAAGAAATAATTAAAAGTCAGTGCACTTTTAATTTGGATATGAGCATGAACATGTTATGTGTGTCTTGCCCTTTATGTAGATGTGGCTAAATATAGCTACATCATTTCCTAACAGGTAAGATTTTTCACCAGTCTGGTTTAGACAAATAATTTAAGAAAATAGACATGTATGAAGTAGCTAAATAATACACAATAACTGTAATATAAATTGATGTCCAAGTAATTCATCCGAGACTTTAAAGCTTATTTGAGGACAATAAAAACCCCTATCAAATCAGGATTAAGAAGTGGTCCAATAACAATTCCCTTTCTTATTCAAATAAACATGTCAATTAAGCAAAAACATGTCAATTTGTACAATAGTTATTAGTTTTCAAATTAAAGATAACAATATGTGAATATCAAATATGTCATTGAAGAACACAAGCATACTGGGTTAGCTGTGTGAGTAATGTCTGAAATTTTGCAACAGCAGTTACATTTTTGTTCCCTGATGTCTACAATTGAAAATGTAGAGTTTTTGGCATTTGAATTCATGAAAATAAATCTGTAAATTCATCTCCTCTCCCCCCCAAAATCCCAATACACACAAGTTTGAACAGGAGGCCTTTGTTACATACAATATAACATAGGTATTTCTTCAGATATAAAAAGATGATTGTAACTTGATGCAGTGAAATAAACCAGCCCCAGAGTAAGAGCATTCCATTTTAAACACAATACTCAGATCAGATGTGCTTGTGTGAACAGTATCTTGTGCACTGAGTTTATGCAGTTTTGTGGGCATATATCACATCAACTATTTACCATTAAAACACATGTAAATATGTTGACTTTGTATCGCTTCCTACAACATTCTTGGCAGTGCACTTATAGAAACCAGTGTCTCTGCTAGATGGATTTTGAATGACTAGGGAGCCTTGAGGATGAAGATACTTGTTCCCATAGACACGTGGCTGAGTGCCAGCTTTAAACAGAGTCTTATCAGGCATTTCCCATAGCACCTCTGCTTTGGGGATGCCAATGACCATGCAGTTTAACTGAATGGCCACACCGGGTCTGGCATAGGTCACAGCTGCAGGGCCGTTTGTGATTCGTGGTGGATAGGCAATTACAATCACAGGTACTGACAGGACAGATGTACCATGTTCATTGGTCAGCTTGCACTGGTATGTCCCCCGGTCATAAACAGATGCCTGCTTTACCAGAAGGGTTCCATTTTCCAGAACTGTGTAACGTCCCATGGTCTGGGGCCTGCTGAGCACAACCCCACTAGGCACCGTCCAGGTGAGCTTAGGGAAGGGTGATCCTTTTGAGAGACAATTCAGCTGCAGGTTTTCACCATTGATGATACTCACCACTGAGTTGTATTTGTTATTGATATCAGGCTTCTTCCCTGAGTCCAAAATGACAGTGCGCTCCACAAAACCAGCTGAATTCCTGCCAACACAGCGGTACCTTCCTATCTCTGACAGAGATGGGTTTCTGATAAACAGGGAGCCATCCGGCCTGTGGTGAAATTTGAAAATGGTTGTGCCATTCGTGATTGTTGTACCATTGGGAAGGATCCAGGTCACCTGGGGAGTTGGCCTACCTTCAACAGTGCAGTTCAAAGTCATGGAAACTCCACTAGTGAGAGACATGGATTCTGTCGCCAAGCTCCTCAGCTTGGGTTTCTCCACCTCATCTATCACATCCAGGGAGACCTGAAAGCGTGCCTCCCCTCCTTCATTACGAGCAATACAAAGCAGCTGGACAGAGTCGGTCGTACGCAAGGAACGGATATCCAATGTTCCATTACGATGGACTGTGATTCTGCTTCCATAATAGGGAGCAGGGAGCACCACATTCTCAGGCAGAACCCACATGACCCGAGGTATTGGGGTCCCCTCTGCCTTGCAGTGCAGGAGCTTGCGCTGATCTCTCAGTGCTGTCTCGCGGGTGGAGCTGGCTGATCCCTGGACTCCATTGATGGTGGGGGCTGAGACAAGAACCTCAAGCCTTACCAGTTTTCTGTCCATGCCTGCAGTGTTTCTGGCAGTGCAGGTGTACGTACCATTATCTAACCTCTGCACCTTCTGAATAAGCAGAGTCCCGTCTGGCTGGAACTGGTATTTGTCTGAGACAGGGGGGATGATACGACTGGTTGGAGTGAGCCATGTGATGGTAGGAGTCGGCTCTCCCTTGACACTGCATGACAGTGCCACTGTATCCCCGTAGCTCACTTTGATAATTTCATTTGTTTTGTTTCTGATCACAGGGGGCTCCGCCACGACCTTTATGTGAACCTTCATCTCATCCTTGCCAAGTCTGTTCTCAGCATAGCATGTGTAGTCGCCCTCTTCTTTCACTCCAACTTCATTAAAATAAAGAGTGCCATTGTCAAACACTACATACCTTCTAGTGCGTACACCACTGTCGTCTGATTGCATAACACTGTTAACCATAGTTCCATCTGGCAAACTCCACCTAATCTCTGGGTTTGGGAGACCTGAGGCGATGCAGTCTACTTTTAAATCCCCTCCATAAGAGACCTCCTTGCTTTTCAGCTGCTTGCCTTCAATCTTGGCTGCTTTCATCATCACGTTGGCCTTGAGTAGCACATAGTCATCCCCCATTTTGTTTCTGGCAACACATAAGTAGTCTCCTTCATCTTTGTCTGTAACTCCTTGGACTGATAATGTTCCATTACTAAAAACTCTCATCCTGCGATCAAAGCTGAAAAAGAGACAAAGATATGTAGATGAATAAATTAGACAATTATTATTGTAAATCATGCATTATGTACAATAGGAATGATGAACTCTGTGACCTCAATTCTAAGCTTGAGTTCTGTATTTCATTTATAAATGTATCTATTCCTCATCTAATGTCAATGGCTTGATGTGAGTAAGTGTGCTGACATTTTGAACTGACTTTGAATGGAGCAGTGCTAATTAAACACCATGCAAACTACACAAGTGCATGTCTGTTCAGTGCCACACACCTGTAATGTGCATCTATTAACTTCTTAGATGGGGTCCTCCAAACAATCCTTGGAGATGGATCACCAGAGGCAATGCAGTCCAGACGCAGGTTCCCCCCGTACAACACATCTGTGCTCTGAGGAGATGTGGAGGTGATTTTGGCTGTGGATGAGTTCTTCTTCACCAGCAAGTTGACTATCCTCTTTGTTGCTCCCACTACATTGACAGCCATGCACTCATAACTTCCTGAGTCTTTCACTGACAGATTGCGAATGTACAGAGTGCCATTGGGGAAGACAAACAGATTTCCCTTCACAAACTGGGAGGGGCGGAGCTGTGTGCCATCAAAGACCACCCAGCGCATGGTTGGCTGGGGAGCTCCTTTGGCACTGCAGTCAATGTAGACTGTCTGTCCTTCAGAGAGGGTAAAGTTCTCTCGAAGTGGCTGCTGGATCATGGGAGGCAACGCAGCAATGTGCAAACGCACAGAGAGTGTGTCAGCGCCAGCTACATTGCTTGCGATGCATTTGTAAATCCCACGATCTGGGTAGTTGATCTGCTGGACCTGGAGAGTGCCGTTGGGCAGAAGCATGACACGCTGGTCCATAGCACTGACGGTCTGCAACACAGCTCTGCTTGGCAGCACCCAGGTAATGTGTGGCTCTGGCAGACCTTGGGCTTGGCACTCCAGGCTGGTGCTCTCACCCAGGTACACAGTCACGTCGCGATGCCTTGGGCTCAGCACTTTGGGCTGTTGAGCCAAAACAAAGAGAGTGACCATCAGCTTATCCACACCATAGAGGTTCTGGGCTGTGCAGAGGTATTGGCCACGGTCTTGAAGCTGCACATTACGGATCACAAAGGTCCCATTTGGCAGGACTTCAAACCTCTGGAGTTTGCTGTTTGCTGACATGATAGCTCCTAAAACAAATAGAAAAATAGAGGCATTTGATTCATATTGTTAATACATTTGTTCTCATAAGATCTTCTCTAAGATTCATTATCCAATAACCATGAGGTCATTATGATAATATATTTTGCTGGAGAAATATTGCTTTATTTTCCCTCACTGATAAATAGGATGTGATTAATGCACAAGCCCAAAAATTTACAGACATAATATTGGGCCCAGGAGTCTTGGAAAAACCATTTTGTTCACATAAAAATAAAGGTTGCACACACTCTCTTGGACAGGTCTGTCACATCAATGGCCTCTGTTTGAACCACAGGGAGACATGAAGTCTCAGTAAGTGCATTTCAGTAAGTGCACCATTTACCACACCACATGTGTCTTATGGATAGTAACAAGGAAGTGCTACAATCCTCAGTGTCATGAGGAAAATAAAGAACTCTTTCCTACTGGCTACTTGCTATGAACTTGTGGTTTTCAAGCTTTTCATCATGAAAACTGGTCTTTACATTTGTGTATGATGTTGAATGTTCTCATACTTAGAAATAAGTGTCCTCCTACCCGTGGATACTTTGGTCCATGTGAGGAATGGCTTAGGCTCTCCGATAGCATCACATGGAAGCAGCACATCAGTTGAAGCATTGACTTTAAATGTGTAGATATTGTTGGTGGTGATCTTGGGCTTTGCTTTTAGGCGAGGCACTGTAACAGGAGATGATCCATCATACGAGTTGGAGGAAAATACTGTGGTGGAATGTCCATTTGTTGAGCTTTGACTTATTTGATGCTGTGTTTTGGATTTTGATGAAGAGAGTGTCTTTAAAACAGTTGTAGGAGTTCTGGTTGTGGATGTTATGGATGTAGTTGAGGAGGTAATCGCTTTTGTGTTTGTAGACTTCTGAGATTTTATCTTTTCATTTTTCTCTGGGGAGTTGGTGACAGATGGCACTCGGTTTAGATCAGGCCTGCGAATGACAAATGGATTCCTATTGTTGGGGTAATATGGGTATCTGTGATTAATACTGGGTATTCTTTCACTGTCTCCATCAGGAATGTAATTTCCTCCAGGATGTCTTGAACTATGGAATACCTTGTTGTTTCCAGGTAATGTTAAACTGGGTCTTAATCTGGTTGAAGCTGTTGTTGTAATTTTTTGTGTAGCAGTTGATGTTGTGGTGGCGACTGTGGGTGCTGTGATGGCTGTTGTGGACACTGGGGTGGATGCTATGGTGGATGTTAATACTGTTGCTGTAGAAATAGCTATTGTGATTATATCGGTTGTGGATGATGGCTCTGTAGTGGTCACTACAGTGACAGTTTTTTTGGGATGTAGGCCATTTTCTTTGTTTTCACCTGATAAAGGTGTCTGTGGATTTGGGGAAACTACACTCTTTTCATGCTGAGTGGTCAAAACCACAGTTTGTGGAGATTCTTTATATGGGGCCTGTGGAGTTCCATGATGAGATTCACTGACTGCTGTTGGTGGCTTGATGGTCGTTGGTATGTCTTTGAAAGAGGAGACATCCTGCCCTGGCTCGGTGGGAGGTGAGGTTGCTCTTGAATCCTCATCATCATCAGGTCTTGAATCATGTTCATTATTTACCTCTGACTCTGATGACACATGACTTGTTATGTCGGTCAGAGTTGTTGCCACATCTTCACTTATAATCTTCTCATCCAGCCTCATGTCTGAAAAAGCTGATGTAGACTCCTTGTGGCCAGCTGCCACAGAGACAGATTTGTGGCTTAGCTCTGATGTTGGGCTTGCTACTGAAGAAACTGTGTGCTCATATGCTTGAGGTTTTCCTTGTGCTGTTACAAGTGACAGTAATGTTGATGAAGTACTTTCTGGCACAGCCCGCTCCCTTCCAAGCTCAACTTCATCATGACTGCCCTGTTCCTGTTCTGTGAGTATTTTATCATCTTGTGCTGAGAAAGTTCTCTCCAAGTGAGTATGTTTTGTAAATGGTCCAGGAGTGGGTAATGTGGTCATACTCACTGGTAAAGCTTCTGTGTATCTATTATGTGATGAGGGAATAGTAGTGGTCAAAGGCTGCTGTGGCTTAGGAGTTGTTAAGCGTGAGATAGGGGGTCTTGGTCTGAGTCTATTCATTCTCCTTCTATTGCCATACCTCCTTCTTGAATTCCACTGGATGTTTGATCTAGAGGGCACTAAGGTAATGGGGGCTCCAAGTTTGGCAACAGCAGTAGATGTAGATTTGGCAGCTGGTGTAGAGGTTGTAAACTGTAAGGTGAGACTGTTCTCACTCACTTTGTTTGTGTTCACCTCAAGATCTGTGTGCAGTGGAATAACTGAGTCCTCTATGATGGCTGTCTGCTTTGGTTGCAGAGTCGTTGTTAAAACAGTGAAAGCATGACTATTGTCTATTTTTGCAGGGTGAGTTTCATGCTGGCCATTGTCAGATACAGATATAGGCTTTACAACAGTATCTAGCAATGGGGTCTGTTCCTTTACATGAGTGTTGGAGTTGACAGTATGTATTTTGTAAATATTATTAATCTGGTCTTCTGTGTGAGTAGGGGCTATCACTGTTTGGTGTTGGGGTATTTGCAAAGGAATTTGAGGAGTGTTGAGAACATTTAATCCCTCTTCTGGCAGAGCAGTGTCATCTGGAGTTGATCCCTCAGTGCTGTCACCAGGTTCAGGCCTGTTTGAATTGGACAGTTCTTTATTAGGAACCCTCTTGGCTGGTGAACTGGTGTGAACAAGGCTAGGTGCAGTGGGTATAGGAGCAGTTCTTTGGCGGATTTTTGCCAAAATGTCTGCCCATTTTTGGGGGTCAATCTTGGCTTTTGATGTTCCAGAATTTCTCCTTGGCTCAGGAGTGTATTTCCTATTTGGTTCATTGTATCCTTTACCAATGGGTTTTTTACGGCCGTACGGTCTTCTCTGAGGATGTCTTTGTGGATGCCCTCGTATTCTCATATGGGGAACCTGTGGCCTGCTTATGCGAACATTGTTGGGAGTGTTTGGAGTTTTCCCAAAAATGTCATAATCTCCTGAGGAATCCTCAGTGTCATCTATGAAAGCTTTTATTTTAGTGGAGACTCCTGCAGCAGACTGTGGCTTCATGGAAATCCTTCTCAATGGCTGCAGGCCCTCCTTGCCTGTGATTGTGACCTTTGATGCCAGGGTGTCTGTGCCATGTTGGTTAACAGCCACACACTTGTAATATCCATTATTACTGAGCTGACTGTGTGGTATATGTAATGTTCCATTGAAGAAAACATACGCCTTTGATGAGTTGGCTTTCATGTTTGCTTTGCTTCCATCAGGGAAAATCCAGTTGATCTCAGCATCAGGAGCTGCTGTGGTAACACAGGGCAGAAAGATGGGCTCTCCGACTGAATGTGTTACTGTTGGCCCTGCCCTTCCACCCAGTGGGGGAGCTGAGGATTCCACCACAGCCAAGCGGAATGGTAGAAAGTCTTGATCATTCCTTACCTCACCAATGCAATAATATACACCAGCATCAGAGTGACTTAGGGCTTTAATGACCAACTTCCCACTGCTGAATACTGTAATCCTGTTATCAGGACTGGTGTAAGGTGCTTTTATTTTAGAGCCATCTGGCCGCATCCATCGAACTGATGCATGACCAGAGCTTAACACATTACAGTCCATTTCGATCATGCCCCCTGTTACAGCAGTCAGTGCAGTCTGGGTTTGGTTGTTGTGTTCAATCACTACCCAGTCTCTCCGATGTCGTCTGATCATTTGTATGTCCCAGTTTGAGGAGAAATGGGTTCCCAGGAGCAACTTGACATTTTTTGAAGTCGACTGTGGCCTGTTCAGTTGTAAGTTCATGAAGGACTGCATCAACCAAGATGGCTGAGTCACAATATTGGCTCTCACCCCAGTATAGTAATATGCATCTTTTTCAGCATCCTGCCTGTATCTGTAACTCAGCTTTGGTTCTTTACTGAGCATTATCTCTCTCTGCAAGTGGACAGGAACTTCACTGTAGTATGCAATAAGTTTCCAAAGTCTCTCATAGTCTTCACGCTCTATTGGGCACTCAAGGTCTAGGGAGAGAGTGAGGTTAGTCGCTATCTGCTCAGAGCCAATTTGTTCCCAGGCAATTTTGGTGGAGTCCCCTGGTGCCTCAATATGACAGCTAAGATCCACTTTGTTTCCATGTTCATCAGAAAGATTGAGTGTGATGTTCCCAAATGGCCCTTTCAATTCTTCTGCAGACAGCAGTTCACTCTGGCTGTGCTCCGGGGCCTTCTCTGAAGCATTAATGACAGGTCCTGTGCAAGTGAGGTCCTTCAGGTCTGAAATAGTTTTCTTGGCGAGATATTTTGGAGATGCACACACTGGACAGAGATGACCTTTAGGGTATGCTTTGTCCTTTTTACATTTCAGAACTCCTGAAAGATAAATAAAAGAGAGAAATGACATATGTGTCAGTCTGTTTGGACTTCAAGGATTAACACAGATGTGTAATGATTTTTAAATGCAATTGCAAAATGCAATGCAACATGGAAGTAACATATGCAATACAGTATGGAATATTTTAAGTTCAGCATGCAGTAATGAACAATACCTGGATGGCTAGTTGTCCAATCCAAGATATGATTCATTCTGCAATCACAGGCCCAGGGATTGCCATATATGAAGAGATTTTCCAGCTGGGGCATATTCTTTAGCAAGTTCTTTGGAAGAGTGGTCAGCAGATTGTCAGCCAAGTGCAGGTGCTTGATGGTGGAGACGGGAAACTGCTGGATGAGGGAGAATGTGCTGAAAGTGGCTGGGTGGAGCTGCTGGATGTGGTTGCCCTCCAGGTTGACCAGTCGTAAAGAGGTCATGCCATGGAACGCATCAGGGTGGATGAACTCAATGCGGTTGTGGTCCAAGTGCAACCTCACCAGGTGGGACAGGCCAAATAAAGTGTGCCCAGTGATCATGCTCACTTTATTATAACTCATCTTCAGCACCTGTGGGAAAACACTTCTTTAGCTGCTTGGCCATTAGCATGTTGATATTGGGGTATATTTTCATTGTTACAGTTAAGGGTATTACACTGTATTTCCTGTGAAATGTAGCATGCACAAATACACACATTTTAGCTCTATAAATGCACAAGACCAGATCAACCAGAGGGACCACTTTGTAGATGTACATGTAGCGTACCTGTAGTGACATCAAGTCTTGGAAGGCACCATGGGAGATGTTATGGATGTCATTTCCATGCATCATTAGCAGTTCCAGTTTTGTCAGCCCAGCAAACGAGTTCTCTGTGATCTGATTAATTGTGTTAAATCTGGAAATAACAAGAATGTGTGATGAATGCAACTATAGTAACCCCTTTTCCCAGTACACCCTCAAGCCCCTGAAATTATTGAACTGTTTTACCTTTAACTATCTTATTGTTACGTTGTCTATGTTTTGTCTCTAAAACATCTTTTTAAAATGGAAATGAAAAGGTAGCATAGCTTTTATCTACAAAATATTTGGTACTGAATAGCAAGGATTTTTATTGTCTGTTGACAGTTGCAATACCCAAATAATTCACAGGGGGCACTCACCCCAGGTTCATGCGTTCCACTTGTGTGGGTATACTAGCAGGCACATGGAGCAGGGAGCGGAAGGTACAGTGCACCTCTGTGGGGAGGTAGCAGGCACATGGGTGTGGACAAGAGTGTCCTACTTCCAGCCAAGATGCTTGTAGCATCAGTACCAGGGTAAACATGCCAGGAAGGCCCATCTTCACCTGTGTTCTAACTGAGACCCTGTTAATATCACACACACACACACACACACACACACACACACACACACACACACACAGAAAGACGCATACAACCTCAGTAATGTATTGTGACTGAAGGTCTAGCGCTTGGCCACATGGTTGGCCTACATGCCAAACTTTTTTGAGCGTCTCATTAGGTCCCAGTGACAGTTTCATATCCATTGCCATACTATGCAGACCTATTTATGGCTCTCACAACATCCCAGCACAACCCATTTTAAACATATATATACGTGCAAAATAACTGTCAAATTAAATGTCCTAATACAAAAGTACAAAAATCCATTCTTCAGAGTTGTCATTATGTCACTCATTATGTCACTGACTCATCACAGAAAACAATGACAACGAATATGACCTTTGTGCGACCTATTTCACAGCCTACATCATAAACTTTTAATTTCGTTAATTTCAGGCTTTTATGATGTCAGAGTCTAAACGTGTCATTACTGTAAAGATAAAAAAGTAAAACATAATTATAGGCTACGACAATATATGCGGACATAACAATGTCTTAGCAGACTAGAAGAAAACCTACCATACAATCAAATAATCCGTGGTAGGGTTAGAAGACGTTTTTCATCTGTTGCTGGCAATCCACAGCAAGTGCGTCAGTTTATTCAGTTCCAGATTTTAGTGTCTTCTCATCTTCTCTCATTGACATATGGTATTTATTTAGAAAAATAAAAATCAGGATCTACGCTGATGACAAGAAATAGGTTGTCCTGTATAGATTCCAAAGGATTCTTCAGATTATAGAATATTTTTGTGTCTCCTGAAATTGCTATATTGGTGATCGTCAGAAAGTAAAATGAATAATTATTTAAAAACCTGTAAGATGTTTTTTGCGATCTCCACGGGTGCTAAAGAAGCAAAATAGCGCCAGTAAATCGGAGGTGTGAAACTTATGAGAGAAGATGTTATTTCCAGCCGCTGCTTCTGGGGTGCAAGTCTTTTGTCCCGCCGAGAGGTGGACTCTCAAGATGATCGTGACGTTCAGCCTAGAGAAAGCGATCTTAGAGGAGGGGCCTGTCGAGTATATCTGAGCTAACTTTTTAAGTAACCACAATGCTCATTAGTAACAACTAATTTATAAGTCTACCATATGTCCTAAAGGAACAGTCCCAAGGAATATACCCTATGTAAAGGAAAATGATTAGCTAAACTTACAAACAGAAAAAGGAAGGCAAATTGCGCCCTAGAGGAAACCAGCATCAGTAAGTTATGATGCTATTTTAAAAATGCCCACTCCCCTGACCTTTGGTCATTTGATACCATTCTTTACTATTAATACATACAGCCGAGAATAAACCATTTGTCACTTCAAAATAGTTTAAGAGGAAGCAGTGTATAGCAAAGGCAAAAAGAAACGTGCCTGAATGCAGTTGTTAGTAGAGAGTGAGTTACCATTCCCACACATAAAATGCTATTAGGCTATGATGAATTTTGTCCACAACAGCTGAATGAAAAACATTGTCTATGACTCAGAGAGTGATAGTGTAATAATCTCATCTATGAACTATTTATTTGTGCAAACTCAAAACAAAAGTGGTCAAACAATATATGTTGTTGTATTTTGGACCATTTTTAGACGGGTGCATTACCTATTTCTTGAGCGAGACACTGCACTTGACCATAGCAAATTGCTGCAAGAATTCATGGCCAACTTTCCCCTGGAATTTATAGCTGGTAGAGAATGCACAATCAAATTGGTCTTGGTTGTGTACAAACTGAACGGTAGCCACACACAGTTAAATGACTCATGTGTGTTTACATTACTTCTGAGGGTTTTCAAACCATGCTGCATGATCAAAAGCTTGGTCTGCTTGAATGCTCTCCAGTTGCTGAAAGAGTCTTTGTTGAGAAACATGGCAGAGGGAGAGTAATGGAGGTAATGATTGCGAATGAAACGCTTGTTGTAAAAGCTCCGTACAAGAGGTGGCTAAGTAGATCACTTGTGTCTGAGTATGAACCACTTACAACTTATTCCACTGGTGGCTGAGGCTCAGGGCATGATGTCTTATGCCACTACATCAGTTGTTTAGTAACAAGAGGGGAAAAGGAAGTGGCAGCATGTGAATGTAATCTGAAGATAGTACTGTAATTTTATGAGGACGCGAACGAGGTCTGGGCCTAGATCTCCATGGTGAGCACAAAACTGTAAACACTAAGGAGGTAGTTCTATTCTATATTAAGAGAGCTCTTGGTAACTGAACACATGTGTTTGCTGTTGTTTGAGGGGAGCAGAGGTGAAAGGTGGGAAGCGATAGTGTTGACGGTGCCCACAGGGTCAGATGCCCATTGGTCATGCCGAAGCCTTTAAAAGGCATAACTGACACTGATGAATTACACATTTAGCTTACTACTTACTACTTACAGTAGGCAAAAAATGTAATAGATAATAATACATAACATAATTAACCCATGGTAGTGTGTCATGTGGTGTGATGTGGTCATGTGGTCATGTGATGTGCAGAGGGCCCACTCCTCTCCACCCCACCACTGTGTACAGGCCATTCTCCCACATGGGGAGAGCACTGGCCACTTGTTATTCTAGGTACGTCTCTGGACACACCCAGACCAGCAAATGGATTTGCTGAGTATTTACACAGGCATGTTTTAATGAAAACACACTAGAATCCATTCTTACAAACATAAGCACTATCAATGGAGGGGCAGCACTCATACAAGATGAGGCAGTGGGAACTGACTTACAGAGGGAGGCTGAGGCTGAAGAAATTCAAAGTCACGATGGGCATATGTTTCATCAAACTCCACTTTGAGCTACTGTGCACTCTATGAACATTTGGCCTATGAACCCAGTATTCATGAGGAGTAATGAACACATTTATGACTCATATGCACTCATAAAGTCTGATAATTATCAACATCATTGAATTGTTTATGTATTTTTACGGCTGTTAATAAGGCATTATAATGTTTTCTTATAGCATAAAGCTTGTTTGACTTCTTTGCACTAGGGGAAACACATTATTTTAAGAATGTTAATACTGGGTTTATACTTTTATATACTGTACATGTATAATACACGTCTGAATACAAAAAAGGACCTGTGCAAATTCCGACTACACTTCAAAAAAGATCACGTTGTAGGTTGTAGGCTTCTCCCTGCTGCAGATGAGCTAATCAAACCAGCATTATTTTTACAGACATCTGGTGAAATGCAGATTTTGTTGTTTTACTAGCATCTGGTCAAACAATTACTCTGTTTAATCATTTTTTCAGCAGATGGTTAAATAAACATTGTTTTGCCAGGATTTGATCAAACCATTTGGTTCCATACTTTCCCAGTTTCTGGTGACATAGATGTAGACCTAAGATGCCTTGGAAGATTAGACATACTTGTCATAACTACCCTGCTCTCTATAAGCAATAAACCGGGAGAGGCCGTTCAATACTGTAACTATCCTCCTGATTGACAGAGTAATTTTAGTTTCATGTGCTATAAAGTATCTCAGTAGTAGTACTATAAATTTGATCTCTTTGATGGCCAGATAACATGCTACAACACCCTTGATCAGGGTGTAGGTTACTGGAAAAATAACTATTGAACCCAAAAGAGAATACACACACAGATGTATGCTAGTATGATAATCAGCCAATTTCTGATAGTGAGCTAGTGGCAGCCATCCACAAGCTGGGTTTGGAGCGTTTGCAATGGACATTAAAGGTACACCAGGCAACATTTTTAGGTTAATTTACCTACTTTGTTGTCACTTTGATGGTTAAAGGGCTTATTATGGGGTGACTGAAGTTTCTCTTGGCACCACTCTATCCTTTCCTGACGCAGGTACAACACATGTATTATACATGAGAACAGTGCAGTGGTGTATAAAGTACCTGACTTGAGTGAAAGTTCAGATACCCTACCAAAACATCCTTTGGTAGAAGATAGTCACCCACTAGCAATTTACACAAGTAAGTCTCACAAGTATCTCACATTTACTGTACCTAAGTATGAGAAGCAACCTATAATCAAATGTACTTAAATAATAAAAATAAAAGTACAAGTAGGCAAAAAAGTCTTTAAAAATGTAGCTTACAACAAACTTCAGAAAATAGACAGAATAGCAAACAAACAGCTAACATTAACTGAATGGGACATAGGAAACTGAAACTGAATGTGAGTTTCTATGCCCCATTTAGTTAGTGTTATCTGCCGACTCATTCGATGTTTCAAATTTTCTCATTCTTTTTCCTACTGAGCGCACTTGGAGACTTTGAACTACAGAGCTATGTATTGATTCACACCATATTTCTCTTTTAATGGAAAATTTGTTTGCACTTGTTCAATGACAAGTCGGCTTCCCCAATACAAATTGTTGCAGTCACCAAATTCAGTTTCATCTGATACTATAGTGCCAATTGAAAATGTAGTGGAGTAAAAGTATTAATTAACTCAGGAAATGTAGTGAAGTAAAAGTATACAATTAACTCAGGAAATGTAGTGGAATAAAAGTATACAATTAACTCAGGAAATATAGTGAAGTAAAAGTAAAATTAGATTTTTTATAACTCAACTTATCTCTGGAATGGTGCCCCCATGTCAAACAAAATCGAAACGAAATGAAACTGAAAGAAACTGAAATCTAATTTATTACTTTGTCAGTCAGCATAACTATGAAAATGATCATCGCCGGTTCTTCTTTGTTTTGCAAACAAATTCACATGGATTGGTGGGAATGTACAACATTGCTATGTTTTCGGGGAGTAGGGGTATATAAACCGCTGGATTGCCTGGTATGCCTTTAATGAAGGGCTTGGGGAGGATGACCTCTGTACAGTAATCTTCAATTACACAACAGGTCACATTTAAGACTTTGACTGATTCAGTGATATTGACATTGAACATTTTGTTGTATGTTGTTTTAATAAATAACTTAGTTAAACATGAATGTAATTACTTTCATTTCCCTTTAAAAGTTTAGGGAGGCTTGTCCTCCTTTTCCTTGTTAGATGAACCTCCTCTGATGTACATTATACCGGCTTCTTAGAATTTTTTCATATTTCAATTTTTTTTCCCCCTTCATTCCTAATTTAACAGTTTTATTATCTCACTGCTTCAGTATTGCTATAATACTTCCGGTTTGTGCCTACCTTACCTATTTGAAATCTGGATCTCGGGAGTAGAGATCAAGTACTACACTGCACTGACATTGTGGCTATGTACTGTACTGTAAGGCTGAGGAACATTTATGATTCCTTTGAAAAGGTAGGAGAGGAAGGGTAAGCAGAGTGCGGGTTCAAGCTTTACTCTACCTCTACAGTGACTTTCTCAGTAGAGCCCCTGACATCTGTCTTCAGGATATGTGGTTCATGGTCAGAGGAGGAGCAGGTTGCACATGACACATTGTGGAAGGAGACAGGCACAAGACCCCAAAGTCCAGGATCAGTCTCAGTATGATAGTAGTTATGATTTTACTTTATCAATGAAAAAATGTTTTATGATCAGGAACTGGCATTGAGGCATTTGAGTAATGACAACACAGATGGCATTAATTGAGAGTTTTCAACTAAACATTTGAACACCTTAACTGTCATATTGTTAGGCCTTCTGTTTAATGGTTTAATACAAATGATTTAATAACACTGTGCTAGTTGGTTTTCATATAGTGTAATGACTGTAATTTGTTTGCCTGAAACCACATGTCAAAGATTCCACTCTTTTCCAGATGTCCAGATGATAACAGATGGTCAGAGTTAGTGTTGAAACACAATAGGAAGTTCATCATGCGATTACCATTTAGTCTACTTCAGGCAGACGAGAGTGTATCTGAGGCACTGCATTCTGCATCAGTAATTTTGCATTAAGATAGTATGCACAGGTCTAACTAAACCTCTAAAAACGTTCTGGTCTGATAAAATAATTAATTTGCCAAATGTCATCTTGCTAAAACAGCAGGTTGTCAAAAAACAGGTAATGGTTAAGCAGGCTGAGTCAAACACAACAGTACTCCTGAAGCAGTGCCATGCTGCGCTGTCTCCAATACTTCTCCTGTTAAAGGCTGATTATTTCCTGTAGTGGGGTCAGGAAGTTGAACACAGGAGCTCTGGAATACTGTGTATACAGGAATACAGGGATACAGGGAGTCTCCGTACACTGGGGAAAAGACACCGTAAAACACACCATAAACAGTGTGAGAGCAAATCACTACATGCCAGCCATCAGGATACTTGGCAAAAGTGGCTATAAAATGGCACAACTAGAGTGGAGAGCAGAGCTTTTACAGTCAGGAGACCGAAAAACTGGACATTTGGGGGGGAAAACAAAAAACATTACAACTATGCATGCAGTAGTTGGGCCCGTTATTCTCCCCCTCCATGCTACCTTTGGGATCTGGTATAAGGGAGCATGGCATTGCTTTCCACTCCTATGCGGACGACACCAAGCTATACTTTTCCATGAAGCCTAATGACTGTCTGTCAATAACTAAACTTGATGCCTGTGGCAGAGACATTAAAACCTGGATGACTAATAATTTCTTATGTTTAAACCATGATAAAACTGAAGTTATGATTAAACAGCTGAATAACATTCACCACCAGTGGCCTTTCACTCTCATTTAACACAAGAGTTAAAGACCTCAGGGTAATCACTGACCAGGACCTCTCTCTGAATAGTCATGTAAAACATATTACAAAAACATACTTTTCTCACCTACAAAATATTGCTAAGGTTAGAAAGTTCCTATGAGGATGTGGGAAAATTAATACATGCATTTGTTATCTCCAGGCTTGATTATAGTAATGCTCTGTTCTCTGGATGTAGTATTACCTGTAGTAAAAACCAACTGCTAATACAAAATGCCTCAGCACAAGCACTCACTAAGACTAGAAAATATGAACATATCTCTCCATCCTCGCTTCCTTACACTGGCTCCCTATTTTAAAGATTTTAAAATACTTCTCCCAACCTATAAGGCCCTCAATGGCCTTGTTCCAACATATATTAAAGACTTACTTGTCCCTTGCTACCCTGCTAGACCCCTAAGATCCAAGAATACTTATCTCTTTGTAATCCTGAGAATATCAAAATCTACAATGAGGTAGAGCTTTTTGCTACCGTGCACCTCTCTTGTGGAATAATCCCCTGCCCCCCAAATTCGACAAGTGGACACTCTCAATACCTTGAAGTCCAGACACAAAACCTTCTTCTTTACTGCTCCCCATTGTTAGGGATGGTGCACGGTAATTTATCACTCCTCATGGGCCTTGGGAAGGACTGTCTCTGCTGTTGCCCCCAGCTGTGAGGCATGGCGGCCACTGACCATCCCTGCACTAGTGTTCAGTTGCCATGCACCATACCTTAATTATGCTGCTATAGCCTAGTGCCACCAAAAACCTCTCAGGTGTCATGCCGTACAACTCTTTCTCTCTCTCTCTCCTCCCTCTCTATTATACATATATATTTACATATATATGCATATTCGACTCATGTGATCAGTGAATTGTGAGACTGGCCTAACTCATTTGATTTTTCTGTCCTCTTACCCCACAATCATCTCTGCTGAATGTCATCCCTGCCTCTCACTGGCTGACTCCTGTCACCAACTCCCCCTGAGTGGACTGCAACCAACTTCATTGGAGGCCCATGCCAGGACCGGATCTCCTTCCTAGAGGCCCTTCCTAGACACCCATGCCAGGGCCGACTCTCCTTCCAGAGGCCCCACGACTGACCCCTCATCACAATGGCACTGTCAAAATTGACCCTCCCAATGCTACCCCATGACCTTGAAGTCCAGACACAAAACCTTCTTCTTTACCCTAATTATCCCTTATCCCTCCTCTCAGCCATTATATATGGCTGCTACTACTCTGCCCTGCCATAAGTTGATAACTACTGATACTACTACTATGGGTTGACTACCATATAATGTGGGACATTATTTTGGAATTATTATGAGGTTCAGCTAAAATCATGGACAAATTGTAGTCTATCATGATACCACTGTTGTACTGTTGTTCCTGTATGACCCCTGGCAGTTGGGTTGGCCCCTTGAGCCACGGATCTGCCCAAGGTTTCTTCCTATACTAACTACCACAAAGGAATTTTTCCTTGCCCCTGTTGTTCTCGGGTGCTCCTTGCTGTGAAGCGGCATTAGACATTACTGTTGTAAAAGACGCTGTATAAATATAATTGAATTGAACTGAATTGAACTTTTGACAACCATCTATGGCTTGACTACCATATAATGTTGTGGGACAATATTTTGGAATTATTATGATGCTCAGCTAAAACTATGGACAAATTGTAGCCTATCATGGTAACGACTGATTATAGTTTTCCTGCATGACCCCTGGCAGTTGTCCCCTTGAGCTGTGGATCTGCCCAAGGTTTCTACCACAGGTTTTTGCTTGCCCGTGTTGCTCTTGGGTGCTCCTTGCTGCAAAGCGCCAATGAGACAATACCACTGTAAAAGGCACTGTATAAATAAAATTGAATTGAACTGGCAGTCTTTTTGGTATGGTAGGAGGTGTGAAAATGAAAGATAATGAAAACAGTCCTTGGTTTTAGACATTTCAAAGAGAACACAAGTAGTCCATGCAGCAGAGCCCAAACTATTTGCTTATTGTTGGTACTGAGGCACTCAAAAACCATATCACTACACAAAATATATCTTATGTGAGCTCCAATGTACTTTTTATACTTTGCAGACTAGCCAGTTGGCAATCATGCAGATGGGTTTAGTGCTCAAACAAATGAAGCTTTGTGCAGAGATGATTTTCCTCAGTGAAATTAAACCCATTTGGTGTTATTGTACGTCATTCTAAATATCTCCCAATAAGGCTAGGAGCCCTTTTATAAACCTCCATACCCTTGACCACAGTCAGTGGGAATTAAAAGGTCTTAGCCTTAATGAGGGTTAATGATACTCATGGCTCTAGGCCTTTTTCAGCTGGAAGAAGATGTGGTCAGAATATTCAGGTTGCATAGGCTGGTGAGTGAATACATGTAGTTGTACTTTGGAACAGCTCCATCATAAAAAAGGCAGAGAGGAATGAGAACCTGCACCATGAATGTTCATAAAGTGGAGGATCAAAGATTTCTGTAGTATGAGTAAGATTGTTATTGCAACTGCACTGACATACACAACACTGCTTTTGTAGGATAGTGTTGCTCCTCACAGTAAAGTTGATTCTTGTCAAAGATTGTTGAGCATTGTCGAGAGAACATTACAAGACTTGAAAAGATGACATATGAAAACAGGAACAACAAAGATCATTTAGCACTTCTACACTACTGAATGGTCAAATGGAATTTGTCCAAATCTGCAGACCACAGCTGTGATTGCTTCATGAGCTGTGGAGAGACAAACGCAGCTCTTTCTGCTAAGCAGATGTGCAAGTCAGGCTGTCAATGAGAAACCATATGGCAATGAGCAGTAAAGCTACCTGACACTATGAAGCTCTTTAAGAATGAGAAAGGCCGCCTTCCATCCAACTCTTCTTCAACTGCTCTGGAACAATGTGTTGGAGTGGATTTGACATAATGCAGTCAGAGCGCTGAATAGACACTAGAATGGGCGTGATGCCGTAGTCCGCCCCTAAGGAAATGAAGTCTTCTATTCCGGGCAGGCCAAAACTCTGAGATGTACAGTATGGTTGGGCGCAAGTGTGGTGCACAGCTGACAGGGTGTTTTCATTAGCGCTGCTCATAAGTGTAGTGAATGTGAAGCAATTCTAACATCCCGTTGCTGTCAACCTCATCCCCAGCATGCTGCCAACAGTTGTTGGATGGCCTAGTTTTGTCGAGAGCCACTCCTAGTGAGGCTGTGGAGCAGTTCATCTGAAGTTGATGGGGAGTAGTGGAGTAGAATTAATGTCTGTAATTAAGATGTATGTCAGCAAGCACCAAGTTTGTGTCAACAGTCTTGTGGAGTTGACTACTTGCATCTAATATGTGATTGTTGTGCTTTGATCTGTTGTGTTGATAAAGTGCTGAGAGTTGTCTGTGTTTAAAGTGTTCCTTTGATATCGCTGCTGTTAAGAATCTTGCCTGAAAACACAATTTGTCATAGAAGCCCTTTTATTGCTCTTGAGTGTTTGTCTGCACAGGATGTGTAGAGACTTTGTGGAGAACCTTTGTTCTTTTTGGTGGTCATACATTTCAGCATTTTTAACACTTGAGTGACATGGATGCGAGGACCTTCTCTAAACATAAAAAACTGTGATGTTCTTCTTTTAGGTATCTGAAATTGTCCATCATCATCTGTCATGAGTTCATCTACTTCCAAACTAATTGTTTGTAATGGGCATTGACAGCATGTTTCCTCCATTCAAAGTCTCATAGATCACATTCACATTCTCTTATGCTTTATTAAAAGTCTTACTAACTGGGTGCCCAAAGCAGACAAGGGATAAAAAAGCAAAATATAGTCATCACTGGAGGAAGAGAAAATCCACCAACACAGTGATAAATATTTATGCTCTATTTCTCTGGCAGAAGATCCCCACAGAGGTTACCACTCAGAGGAGGAATTCATGGCGGGGCTCCACTTTGTCCTCACAGGCCCGGTCTGTAGGCCCCAGGACATAGCCCTATCAGACCCAAATACTTGGATGGCCTATCTGGCAAAATCAAACACAGACGGCCCACTTCTCTCACCATGACACACACTGATAAGCATGCAACAGTACACAACTCAAATACAGTACCGTAATTATTAATACTCAAGAGCCAAGCAGGGAGTTGTGTAGAATGTGAGACTGATGTGGTGACTCATTGTCCAAATGGGAGAGAATCATGGTGCTGAAATTTTAGCTTGAATAAAAATATTTGCAGCGCAAGCAGCAGATGTATGTCCAGTGTGCCTCCCAAGTCATTTTATTTGAAATCACTGGGCTAGTTACAAGGCCTAGAGTACAGACTCTTTGTCAGTTTCACACCTCACAGATGCATGCTGACTGGCAGGTCTTGATGGACGTGTTTTTGAGGCGCTTTGCCCGGCTGCTGGCAGCAGAGTTTGTGTAAAATGAACTCATGGCATCTGTTTAGGCAGGAATTGAACCTAGTAAACTTAATGAAGAGCAAATGAAGACCACCTGTGCCAAAGTGCTCAATACATGCCTCTCATTCCAATTCAGAGACTTGAGAGGCACAAACCGGAACTGCATTAATTACAGCTGACACAGAGAAAGCAAACAGCTTCAGGTCAGAAGGTTCTGTGGAAACCCTATAGAAGACAGGCAGCAGTAATGGCAGTTTTGCTGTTGAAGGGTTGAGCTGAGCTGGGTCATTCCTCTCAGTGCTCCAACACTTGAACCTCTGTGCCATAAAACGGCATGACTTTAGTAGTTTTGGTAATTGTAGTAATTATCATATTTGTTGAGGCTGGTGCCTTTCTGTATTTTCAAGGCTTCAGGTTTCTTTGACCGTGGCATCAAGTGTAAACTCAGTTGGAAATGTGTCAAACCTTTCAGTGTGTCATGTGTAACTGGCTGCCAAGTCTTACAGTAATGTCTACTAATGATGAAGGACAAAACTGGGTCCTTATTGTAAGCATGAGATATGACTTGGCCTTTAAGTATCAAAGTAAATAGGTATGCATTACTGTAAAATTCATGAAATGTACAAACAGACTTTATCTAAGTTCTATAAAAGTAGTGTGTTGTGTAATGGCACTGTGAAATAGGTTTTAATTGGGGCATAAAGTGGCCTGATTACTTGTGTCCTCTCTTGAGAAGCTTGGAGGGTGTGGTGGAAGAGAAGGGTCCAAGCCAAAGCTTTTCAGTGCTCATGCAGACTGAAGGAGGTGGCTGAATGATGTCAGATTAAAAAACCAACCATTCAACGTAGAAACAGTTTAAGCAATGTCTGCTTTTCAAATATTGGCTCTGCCTATACTGCTGTAGCTCACTGGGAAGCTAATGGCAGAGAGTGACAGTCTGGGGGTTGGGTATTTGACATACTTAAGTCCAAAAAGTAGTCTAGTTTGGTGGGGATGAATCACCGCTAGCAGTAGGTAAGAGATCTGCCCATCCCATATTTGGGAAGAAAGGCAATGTCCACACTACTAGTGAGGGTGACAGAAAGAGTAAATGTTGTTGGGTGGTTGTAGAAACTACAGAAACATGGACAGCCGCAGCACATCACAGGCATCTATATTTCTTGGAGTTTTTCCTTTGTCAAAGAGGACACTTCAAGCAAAGTTTTAGTTTAGTTTACCGGTTGTCATGGGCAATGTTGTGCAACATGAGATTCTTTAACTATATCGCTGACTTTTCAACCTCAAAACATAAATAAACACAAAAGAATGTTTATGACATTACTTGATTGACATAAAACTATATAATGATCAGAGAAGCTTGTTTTATGCTACATATACTATTGATCCTCCCCAAATCAAGCAAGCAAGCATTACCAAAGGATAAGTCTTTGTCATGGTAAATGTTTCTGGCTGGACAAGATTAAATATTTTTAGATGGTGAATTCTGATATTAGACGTATTCTAGACTGCATGAGTGTCTAGTAGCAATTTCTTGCAAGAGGACTGCACATGGAAATGATATTTTGGGACTACAGCCAAGAACTCCTGGCTTTTAAAATAATCACAGACAGTTGAAATCTTCAGCACAATAGTGTTATTTCCATCCTGATTAGCTTTCCTCCACGGATTGTCTCAGGAGATCTGGCATGGCAAGATGGATCTCAGGTCACAGCCGGGGACCTTGACTCCCAGCCATCCCATCAGACACACAACACATTCCACTCTCTCAGTTTGGTCTGCCTTAGGGGCTGGAGGATCACTATCCTAGCCAGACAGACACAGCATTCACACTCTTAGAGCTCCTCTTCAAACTCCAGCGATCAACAGGATACCACTGGAAGTGCGGTACAGGTGATACTGTTGCATTTTATTAGAATTCAATAAAATTTGGAATTGGCTATTAGTGTGTAAGCCATTAGTGTATGAATATTTGAATATTGGAAATACTTGAAGTGCTCTGTGCAGAACAGGCGTCATCAGACAGCACATATCATAGGCCCCGGTGCATGAGAAGCAGTCCCATATCAGTGTCTATGGCTGAGTCACCTGGCTCTCCACCAGTAGTCTAATCCTTTGTCCAGTGTCTGACCCAGACTATTAGTGTGGAGTGTCAGCAAGGGCAGGTGCCTTCTTGGGGGTTTGTGTGGGATCCCTGTGAAAGGAAGTAGTCCTGAATCACTGGTGAATGAGACAATGTCTGCTCGCTCAATCAGATTGTTCTCACTTCAGTGACATGAATATTTCCAGGCTCTGCCCTTCACGCAAAGCAGTCTGAGACTTTGGCTGAAGATATTGTGTTTTAGACACTGAAGACCTCTTGGCATGCAATGGTTTATAGCATTTAAGAGGAAAGATGTCTGCCATAACTAATAGGACCTGTGCCTGCCTGATAATAGCAGAACTAATCGTAGCAAGGCCACAGAATAGAATTCTTTTATAGCTTATTCGTCTTCCAAATTGAATCCTATCAAAGTCTCAGCATGCATTCAGCAGAATGAATTTGCTTTGTCTATTTCAATCCGTACATCATTATCACTTTGGAACAAACATTGCTGTTTGGTTACAGTGTCCATTGGTCTTTTGTCTGCTCTATTGCCATCTCAAAAGCCAATTTCTCCCCCTTCAAACAAGGACTATGGGGCCATAAAGCAAAGCTGCAGTACTGAAGCAGAGTCTTGAGCAGTTTAGTAATAATCACAAACAGGTGTCCTCTGGGGCTTTTAATGTGCTCATTTGAGTTGATGGAAGGATGCCTGCTTTGTTGACATATGTATCCATTTAATTGTGGTAACTTTTTAATGTGGAAAACAGAGAAAAATGTCAAATGAAAAGCAAAGCAAAGGAAACACTAAGCAGACGATCAAAGAAAATAAACACCAATCACAAAATATCAAAAAGTGGGTATCAAAATAATAGTATATTACATCATTGTGTGACAGGATCACCATTCATTTCACTTTATAGAGCTCATTTGTCCAGTTTTACGGGAGCTAAATGTCATAAGTTCAACATCATAACCAACAATGATCTATCATTCATCCATTTGCATGCAGTCAGCCTTGTTTAGCAGCACAGTTATGGCAGTGCTTCCACAAATCTGTCAAGATAATGCATCGTGTAATTTTTAATATTAACATTTCATCTTAAAAGCCAAAGAGCTTACAAATGTCACACATGCTGTCAACAGTTTTCTAATCATCAGGTTTCAACAGTTTTCTAATTCAAACACTTCAATAAAGAATATCACTATAAACATTGCTACTGCTATTATTTCAGTTCTTACTCTACAAATCAGCCCTTAGTATCAATTAAATCTGAACATTGCTGGAGTTGAATATTTGACACTGAAAAATACAACTCAGTTTCAGCTCCAGTAATATCAGTTCAAACACTGGCAATGGGAGATAAAGTCAAACATACTGTCAACCGTGTATTAAAATGTTTCATTGGCTTATACAACACACTCCCACTGTTGAGATCAAGACAAACGTATGATACATTTTGTCTAAAATAATGACACATATATCATTCCTTTGGATGTCAAAATACAAAGCAGTCAACCCAAAGTGACACTGTCTTTTTACATTTCCAACATTAAACTACTAATTAAACCACTAATAACTTTAATAACCTTTCATTGGGTATTTTGCATACATTTGGCATGAATATGTTAATCATTTCTCAAAAGTAATCTCATAAAACATATAGGCCTATTGTAATAGTGAGGGAACCAATTTGTGGGACACCTGACGATTGACACTTTTTACAATAATACGCCAAAGCATTCCATCAGAATATATTAGTCTGAATCATTCATGTACTGGACTGTGTTGTTGTGCTGTTCTCCAGTAAACTACGCTGCATAGTTGCACATGCTGCCATATTTAAGGCACCGTACAAGACTAAATGGAGCAAAACAGACAGGAGCTTGTTGACAGGCCAGGTATGGTATGGAAAGACAATTATTGCAGGACAACTCATGCGGGATCATTGCTGTTTCTGAAGATGTGTGACTGGCCTTGTCATCATCTCAAAGCAATCATTTTTCTGTTTGATCCACTACAACCATAGTATGCAAAACTTATACATAGCTGTTCATCTCATTGCTTAATATCAGTCAAAAAATATTTAAGATTTTTTTTTAAATATGGTGAGTGCTGAAATAAGCTTTATACCAACTGTATGTCAGCATCCGGATAAGATCACCTGCACTGTGTGGCACTTACATAGTATGCTGGCTATAAATAATTGTGGATGGGAGGAGGATGTAGAAAGTAAATGCAAACAGACTGCTGATGCAGGTTGGTTAATGCACTTTGCTGTGCAGAGGTAAATTAGGCTCAAGCTGGTGCTACACACACACTATGAACAGCACCGCCTGCATTCATGTGCACTCTCAACTCCATTAGCGTCAGAGCAGAGACCACCAAGGACAAATTACTCACAGGGAGACTATTCCAAACAGAGGAGGTCTGACTAACTATAAACATGTGAGTAACTTCAACACCTTTTGGCATTTTCAACCCAGTACTCGTTTTCACATTCACGAAAACAATTGGACTATTACAGTAGGTAATCGCCAAAAGATTTCATTTAGCCAAGGCTTCATACATCCACAGAGAGAAAAGAAAACGAGCATTGCCATTAACATGCTTCAAAAACACAACATACAGTTCCACAATCTGCTAAATAGTATACTGTTAAAATAGGATTGACTGAGCCATTAACAGATTACATTTAAACCACCACCCACCCAGACACACACACACACCCCACACACACACTGCTGAAATAAGGAGACACAAAGGTCACACTATAGGAATCACTCACATATCCACACACAAGTGGCAGTAATGACAGACAGCTATACTGCTAGATCCTCAGCCTGACAGTGTGTTCTTCAGAGTGTAAATTTTACGACATGAAGGGGACCACAGTATGATGCACAAAAATATTCATCATAACTTTAAGAAAACATATCTGTTATATTCATCAAATTTTCACCAACAGTGTTAAACAAGTGTTGACATGCAATAGTCTGGGTTGCAGGATGTTTAATAACTCTGTGCAGTGGGATCAAGTGGTAGAACTTCTTTTGCCCATTTGCAGTGAAGTAGGCTCTAATGTTAGTGCTACTGAGAGTAAGGATGACAATCACCCTTTGGATGGGATGAGTTTGTACCTTTTCAACATCTGGCTACAATGAGTCTCAAGCTGCCAATGTGGCTAGAGCAATCAAAGAGCAATTGATCTCCAGCATCTCTTGATTGCATTCATGCTTGGCTCTCTTTCTACAAGGAGCTAGACGCTTTGAAGAAACTCCATTAAATGCTTCTATCATTTGGCACAGGGCTTGAGTAGGTTCCACCTCTGATGGGAGATCACTTTAATTAAAACACATCTGGGGACAGATGAACACTCGCTGCTCTTTCTCAAGAGTTTGACAACAACCCATCAACTCGAGATTTTCCATTTGCTGTCCTTGCAAATGTTTATTCATCGACAGACAGACATAAAACAGAGACATTATACAAATCCGTCTGCAGTGGGAAGAACTTGTGTTGAAATCTACTGCAGTGAGAAGCCAGTTGAACAATCTACAACACTTATTTCTAAGTGTAGCAAAATCACAGTAGAAACCATTCTGTGGGATTAAATAGCCTTTGTAAGGTAGTATCCTGCATCATTCATCAACGCCTTTGACTTAAAGGCAATTAATATAAGAAATTTGAAATGACTATTATATTTATTAACTGTGCTTGTTTTGTCAAGATAAGCTAACAATAAATAGTACAAGGAACCATAACAATGAACAGTGTCCTTCAAGTAAGCATAACATCAAGAGGAAGACACAGAGTGCAACCGATGGTTAGGAGAAGCAGTGTTTGCACATTGTTTGTAAATGTGTGCAGCCCCAAAGCTGAATACTGATAGCATGATTGCACGGTCTATGTTTTCCTTCTGCCAGTAAACAAGCCTCCTGAGGTGACAGTCTTCAGGCGAGCTTAACCTCTGCATACCTGTCCCTGGAATGGAGACAGCGAGACCCTGGAAAAGGTCCCCAGATGCCTGGGGTGTCTGAGGGAGCCCTGTAAAGAATAAAGGGGCTCATCTCTACCACGCTTTTGTGGAGCTCATTACTTTTAATAGGTCTAGAATAGTCCACTTAAACCTACTGTATGTACCCAGGGGCCTGAACATCAGACCCCCTGTAACAGAGTACAGGCAAACAAGGCATGGCCTGAATATGTGAGCACGCTGGAGAAAGCAAAGCACGGAAATCTAAATAATCTTCAAGAAGCGAAATAGTGATTTAATGTGACTGCAAAAGCTCTCTGACTGAAAGGATTTTGTTTTTACCCCACAGAGGTCTTTGCATGGACTGCATTCAAACACATCAAGACACCAGGAACATTCATTAGGCATCTTTTAATGTCTCTCCAGCCCTGCAGATTCTCAATGGTGATATTATAAAGCTTACGCATTCTACTCAGTACTTCTGTGTGATTTGCATGTTTTGGTGTCTGATCTCCATTGCCATCTATGGGAGGCAAAAATCACTTCTTTGTCTTTGGTCAAACACCATGTGAGTACAGTACAACGAAGAGGAAGAGAGACATTTCTTTCTTGCAATGATTCTCTAAGGAAAGAGAGACTATGTGTAACTCCTTGCCACATCTGCTTTGAGTCATCCTTAAAAGAGCAAATGATCTGCACATGCATGCACCGTCAAGCCATGTTACAGTACATGCCCCCAATTGAACGGACCAGCCTGCAGGTCACTGGACAATCCAAACTTCTCCATGTCCTCTACAGCTTGAGTACCATGTAGCAGTAAGAGTGTGTGAGATAGGGGGACGGTCAATCAGAAGTTCTTGAATGTCTCTAGGTCCTTTGGAGACACAGGAGGCTCCTTCCTTCGCTTGTCCTCAGAGTAAGAGTCAAAGTTGGATGTGTCACCTTCATGGGTGACTTTGGGGACTATGGGTGGCTGGATTATAAGGATTAAAAAAGGAGAAACAAAAGAGGCAGTCAAATCTACTTTATTCTTGAACGGAGATGTTTATACTTTGCAATGTTTCTGCCATCTGTTTACAGGATTAGAAATAAAGAAGGGAATTGCTTATCACCTTAAGTCTTCTTTGTGGCACAGCATCCCAGTCAACAGCCTTAAACCATCGATGTTTCTTTACATCTTCAGCTCCATTCTGTAATGACATAAATCATTGGAATATAACTTCATGTGCAACCACACATTGAAGAGAGAAAATATACTCAGCATTTCACCTTCTGTTGCAGGTTTAGCACTTGAGTGTTAGTTCCACTGGTGGCTAGATATCCAAACTCATTCACAGAACTGATATTATTAGCCCTTCTGCGTGTAGGAGCATGGCACCCTCTTCCTCCTCTTTGTTTCCACTAAGCCTGCCTTTGTGACTAAGCCCCTACTTACTGTTGGGTTTCCATGGGAAAGTTCCGAGGAGGAGGCATAACGTAAATGATGATAAAGTGATCCCCCACAGCTTGTCCTTTGTTTCCTGGGCCTGTGACTGGCCATGAGGATTCTGGGAATCTTCAACTGACAGTCATTGCCTCTCACACAGGCACTACTCCATGTCACCAACACAGTTCCCAAACACACCCATCTGAGAATATCAAGCACCTTATTTTTAACCTCCTCACTGATAGCATATACTTCACAAGAGTGCTAGTGAGACATTTTGTTCTCTTGTTCAGATTTTGTTTATCCACCAAATGGCAGCAACAAGGAAAGTTTTAACAAAGCATGTGGAAGAACTGGATCCCGTACACACACAGGCACATTTGGACAGCAGAGTGCCACATCTTTCTTTCACACTAAAAGACAAACTTTCTTCCATGAGCCATGTAGTGACAATAGCACACCACCTGTGAGCTAGTTCACTCCCAGTCACAAGTGCTATGTAAAGGTTGTAAGGCACGATGACATAAACCTACAGTTCTTTTAAAGACATAACAATTTATATGGATCTAGTAGGCAATATGCCAAGTCTTTACATTGCTTGCAGAGAGTGGGGGTGTTAGGAGTGCTTCTCCACAGTAATCTGTGTCAACACAGCTGCTATCTCACTGACTGCACTGTATGCACGCTTGGATCACCTCTCTGAGAAAGCACTGAATTGCCCTGTGCTAGCTTGGGGAGAACTTCCTAGAGGCATGATAAACCAACACAGAGACAGACACAAACACAGTTGGAGCACCAGATGTTCCACAGGGTCTGCCCAGAGAAACTGCTCTTTCCTCCTCCCTCCTCTGGTCAATATAAGTACAGTAGCTGTAGAAACTGTGATAAAATTAGACTTGTATGTAATATGTCTAACAATCTAACAATGCTCAAATACTGGACATAGTTTCAGCTACATAAAAAATATGTGCTATTTTACCACACAACAACAAAAAATCCACAAGGGAATTCAAATCATCTCTCCTTCAACATAAAACATAATGACTGGTTAGTGCAGCAGTCAGCCTCAAAATACTTTGCTTTGGCACTTTTGAGTGAGTTGTTTTAGCTTTTAAATGCTGTGTATTTCACTCTAAAATGCTTACATGACAAACACTGTTCAACAACCAGCTGGCATGTCAGGGGCACATTGTATTCATCCACAGCATTAAAGTCTTGATGGAGCCACAACTACATCCTAGACCTTGATGTGGCCCTCTAAACACAACAAATGAACTGAACACAACAAATGTGCTTTGTCCAGAAACTTCTTCCTGGCAAACAGTGTTTTCTGAGTGTGCATTGTGGAAATGCAATAACAGCTAATAGCATTTACTACTGCTGTGTTTTTTGTCCATTACTTGCATGAGTTGGATTCAGTGTGATTTTCAGTGACTTTTCTATTAAATACTACTGAAGAAAATTATCTCCTAAAATTGCATTAATCTCATGAAATGGGAAAGTTAGAATACACTGAAAAGTTGGCCTAAGGCAACAACTTAAGACACATAAATTTAAACATTTAAACATTTCATCAACACATTTCTTTCAAAATTTTGTAACTTGACTTTCAGTGCAACAGATGCATTTTAAAGCTTTAATTTCTCTCACTGTCTCAAGAGATTTTGCCCAGGGGATAAAATATTGTCTTCTTGTCTTAGTAGCCCAATATAGCTATCCTATATTTAAGCTCAGTCACTGAAAAAGCAGCAGCCATAGCAAAGCCATTAAGACTGGATTTGTTTCTTTTCTTGTGTGTTACTATAGCTGAACTACCCTAATTAAGAAACGAAAAAAATCAGCACTCAGAGCACATGTTGGGGTGCAGACATTTATTGTTCCTATCATATACAACTACTTCATATTTAGCTTTTATGTGGACAAACCTCAAGGGAGGACTAAACTGTGTATTATGTACATTATTTTCCTCATAAACTCATAGTGTTTAAGAACAGTTCAACATACTGAGCAAATCACGCAAGGTATTCTAAAAAAAATAGCTGTAGAGAAGTCAATTATTTTCATTTTTCTGTGATGGAAATTATGTATTTAATATTGTACCTCCTCCTAGCCATACAGAGACCTGAAGACACCAGACCTGGGTGAGAACTCCTTGACCTCTGACCAGGACGAGTGTTAACACAGACAATGTCAGCTGGGCCACTAACCCAGATGTGAGGCCACAAATTGCCCAAACTCTTAGGCTAAAGGATCTCCTTCAGTGGAGAACTGACCATTCTGGTAGCTGTTTGTCAGGCCTGGTGTAGACCTTGTGCTACTCTATAAGCTCCTTACATGCCACCCTCCCCAAACATCAATTGCAATGACCCATGATGGCTCAATTGTGCTCCACAAAGAGTTAAATGTACTTGACTCCAATGGTGCACAGGCCCATTACTGGCCATCATAAAATACATCAGAGGCAGCTTCTGGACAAGCAGCGACACACCTCAGCCCATAAATCTCACAGACTCTGGGCTGGTCCACTCTGAAATGCACAAACGGCCCAAAACAACATGTCTCCACTGGCCAGTAGCTCTCATGCTGCGAGGGAAGTGGGAGGGAACCACTTTGAAACATGCTAAAAAAAAAGATGTTTTGGTGTTCCAGGTCAGTTTCAACCCTCGGTGTCCACTTACTCTCAGGTTTCCCAGACGCTTTGCTTTGTCAACAACAAGTAACTTCTTGATGAGGTCTCTAGAAAGACAAGAAAAGAAAGCACTTAGTGAAGAGGAGAGGCTAAAACCAATGACCACAAACCAACCAAGACTAACTATACTATGTTAACTGAAAATGTTTCAGTCTACCTAACGATGAAAATGTCTCCTCTTGTATAAAAAGACAGGAAATGGCTTTAAGGAGTTTCTGTAGGTGGACTAAGAGGGAATACAAACATTCAATACAAATACAGAAATAAAAAACATGTATAAAATTCTGTAAAATGACTCTAACATCGCTGTTTGCCAGTATGCTAGGGAAAAAGAAACACTGGATTTGTTCTTGATACTGATTTGATAATCCCAGCTGTCCTACTCATCATCTACTCATCAAGGACATTTCATCAAAGCTTTCACATTTTTGCTCCTTAACAGTTTTTGGCATGTGCATGTCTGCATTTTCCGTCAATTAAAATGATTCACAATGGACGTAAAAGATTCAAAGAAATCAAACATCTACAGGATGGATTTTATTTAGACAGCTGAAAGGAATGTAGATACACTATAATTCTTATTGTTGATTATTGTTCTTCCCCAAAGCTTGTCCAACAGCTGTCTAAATCTTAATTGTGATTTAACCTTAGCCATTCTGTCAAGGCAAAGGCATGAGCCATAGAAATTTGATAGCAATTGTTCAATGGAGACATTTCAAAAATACTTAGTAGTTTAGTAATTACTGATCTTCTTACACCTCATTCAAATTGAATATCTCAAGTAATTTACAGTACATGCATGTAATAAATCACCCCTCCACACCCACATGACATTAAATACATAACATACAGACTGCTCTGTGTACGCACTTGCTTCCTGAAAACGAATTTTGGGATTATCCCACCTGCAGTTTTCTTCTGAATAATTCTAGCAGTGGATTGATTTCAGCATATGCTTGTGTGGCTTGGAACTCAAGCACAGAGCAGACACAAAGGGAGTTCTCTGATGGGTTCTTTGAAGGTTACTCTGATTAGGACCATCAGGAGCATGATAAACACAACATAACTGCATTTGCAGGATCAGATAAAAATAACAGCCATGTCTCCAGAGGTTAATTAAGCATGAGAAACGTACTAACAGGATCTAGTAACTTTGCCCTTGCATGGCCACCATTCCTAAGCAGGTGAGGCAGAACCTAAGCAGACATTTCTCTGAAATCAAGGCACTTTCTCCCTCCCACACTTGTGCTCTTACTTAACATAGAAATCCAGATGGCGAGGACAGTCCAGTTTGCCAGAGAGAACCTTTTGATAAATGCCAAAAGGGTTGTCGTCAAAAAAGGGAGGATGCCTAAAACAGAAAGCAGGGAGCATAATTTAAACACACCACACTTGGTGAATGGCCAAGAAGTCGCTAGTAGATTAAATGATTCGTACAAGGGAAATTGTAAAAATGTGCTTAGGTAAAAACCACATCAATCACACCCACCAACTTGGGGCAATGCACTGAAATTTGACAGGTCATAGCCTGAATAGCCTATAGGCTATACATGAACAATCCTGTACCTACACTAGATTGTGTGCATTGTGCAACTATGTCTTATGCATCTTCTGACAAGGAAGTTCTGAAATTGAAGAGGATTTTATGATAGTGGACGCAAATTTCTATTATATCTGTTCTATTGATCTTTTGGTTTTATGCTAGATTGTATTATTTTATACTGGACAGTACACATCTTTATAGACTGCCCTATGTCACTGTCCGATAATCATCATAAAACTAATATTTTTGCCAATCTACAGTAAAGCGCCATGAATAGAATTGAATTGAATTGAAAATAACTGAGGAGAAATTGGACTCAGAGGTTCAACAGGCAGAAGACTTGTTATGACTTTTTAATGATTTTTTGGCTAAGGGTTGTTAATGCAAAGGCTTGATGGCTTTAGCAGGGTAGGGCTTCTAAACACCAGAGCTCTGGGACTCCCACGGGCCTCTCTAAATCTAGTGTGTGGGTCAGTGGGCGACAGACGAACAGTACAAATGACTTCTACAGGATAAAAAAAAGTCCTGGGCAGAAGCGGTGGTGGAGGTGGCCTAGAGTACGAGAGCACAAGCCTGTCAGCCCAGTCTGGACATGATGGGGTCGTGTGCCAGCACCAAATCTGCCCAGACAGTCATTATTCAAGCAGCTCCTAATGGATGGGCTGTGCAGACTTTCACAAGGTTATGCAAGACCTCTGTATTTATGTAACACCTGTGACTTGCCAACATTACTTTTTCATGAACCTTAGAGCGAACCCCTAGCCCAGGAGTATTTCTACTCAAGCTTAGCATAGCTTTTGATTCTGACACCCAACTCTCGAAAAACTGTCAAATTTCACTATTTAAAAAGTAACTATTAAAATAATATAATATTCCAAAAAAAGTATTATTACTATTATTATTGCTGTTGTTGTTGTTTTTGACTATGTTTAAAAAATAGTTCCCATCCACACAGCGACATGAAAGCAGAAGTAAAATGACAATTAAATGCTTAAAGGTGGTGAAACTAGTTCTATGTGTGTCATTTTCAGCTATGCAGACATGAAAATATGAAAAAATGACGAGTTTGGTAGGCTTAGTCAGAGGTGACCCAGATGTTGAGAGGATTACGTAATGCAGAATGGGTCATGACTAAAGCTGCAGCATCGCATCACCTCAAAGAATAAGAGGTGGTTTTCGGAAAGCCTTGCTAAATATTTCAAGGTGGAAGAATGAGACCTTTGACAACATAAGTATGCCATCATGAGGCTTTTCAAGCCTTAGAATGTAGAGAACATTAGTCTTGGCTTCTGAGCATACGCCTGAGCAGCCTCTGAACCATGGGGGCAAAGGACACTCACTTCAGGGGCAGCCACTTCAAAGCCAGTCTGATTTATTGGGGCTAGACGTGGTTGGCTATGTTTTTATCATATGTAAGGAGGCTGGCAGCCTTTATCTAAAGCTAAAAAGGTCAGGATGGTCTCTGTGTTTGCAAAGTTCAAGATGGTTAAAAAGAACTGGTGTCATGCTTAAAACTCTCTCCTTCGTGTCATCCTGGATTAACTGCTGTTCTCGTCTCTGAGCGGATATCCAACACTGATAAATAAAATAACACCGCAGAACTCGTTTGGCAGTTCCCATACTAATTTGGTGTGGCGCGTCCTCCTCTCAGACGATGGACATCTTATTTGCTCGCATGGCAAAGTAAAACCATGGAAAGCCAAACTTCCTTCCTTTTTGAGCCGCTGCCAAGAAGGAGCAGACAGGGAGCCAATGATAACACAGTCTCCTGCCCTGCTGTCGCTGCACATAGGCCACTCTACGGGGGAATGGGGTCAGAGGAACACACAGGGCCTGTGAAAGGTACACAGAGATTAGGGCGGCTGAGTCAGGCTGCTGGGGACATCAACTCGGGCCATCAGAGGGGCTGTCAGGGGTACCAGTGTGAAGAGGAGGTCAAATGTTCCACCAAGGACAGAAATGATTTGAAAACTGATGCTTTAATGGCATTTTCAATAAAGAAAGGAGCTATTTAGCATGACTGGTTATACAGTATATAGACAGTGTTCTTATCATAAAGCAGAAGTGAGAAAAATGACAAGAGGTGTCAAATAAAGTATTTTGACAAGTGCAATGAATTCTCACATTTCCAAAGAGCACTGATGAAGCAAATTTTGAGTGAGGCCATTCTTACAGTTAAACACATTAGCACTGATGAAGCATATGTAGAGGGAGGCCATTCTTGCTATTAAACACATTGGCACTTTTGTTGTGAGGGAAATCCAATCCACTTTGGAAGGTCAACTATGCAGTGGTGTTAATACAAAGCCAGCACTGAGCTCCACATCCATGGACAAAGAGAGAGGGAGGGAGGGAAGGAAAGAGACAGAGATGGAGAGAGAGAGAGAGGGTAAGAGAGAAAGAAGAAGAGAGAGAGAGAGAGAGAGAGAGCACTGACTCTGTGTAGTCACTTTCTGGGTCAGCATGTGGAGGTTCTCTTAGCACCACCATAAAATAAGCTATTAAAAAATCCTTCTTATTCTAAATGTGATAAACATTTTACACTCAATATACTATAACCTCTCCCTGAGAAAGAAACTCTGTCCCAAGCCAATTATCATTGGCACCACAATAAGATCGTTCATCCAAACATCCGGTGCTCATTTGTAGGAAATTAAGGTCATTTACTACACAGCCAAGCCGAATGTAGGCCAGTCAAACTGAACGTACCCAAATCCTTTAAGATAACATGGCTATCAAATTTTGGTCCGTAGGGGTTGCTTTAGAGGTAGAGGTTGCTTGTACAACTCTAAGATCCTGTAATTATGATGATTTCCACAGGAATACTCAATCAAACAAAAATCAATCAATCAACATCTCTCAGACAGCTGGTTTCAGGGGAAGCAGTGGTGTAGATTTTACTTATAGCCCTATAATGACCTCTGGTGGCAGGAGGACAAAGTTCTTCAGCTGGGTCCCAAATCAAATGCATTGGACTTAGAACATGCACTAATTCATAAAGGATTGGATGGATCACATACCATGTTAACATACTTTTGTATAATATCAAAACCATTAAAGCACAACATTTAACAATAAGAATTTAAACTGAAGTTTTGAAGGAAATAGCTTCAATAGGTAGTCACTTCCCTAATGACACCAGCAGGGTCTCATAAACTCTGTCATATTGACTTACCTCCCCCTTGCACATTGAATTACCCATTTTCAGAGTCTGGAGCTGGACAAATAGCAGTAATATTATTTAAAGACTAATAATCCCATGCTGGTAAGGACAGCAACTTGACACACACAGACATCTGAGCCTCAACACTCTGAATGAACCTCTTCTCTGTCCTCAATCCCACCACAATGACTAAGCTGGCAAGTGAACAGTGAATACTGAGGCAAACTATTCGCCAGGCCCTGCTGCTTTAGTAGTGCTGTCTGAGAGGTTTCCTGCTATGTCCCACCATGACACTTAAATTACTGTACCACATTGTGCATGGGTATTCTACCATGAGGAATGAGGAATGAGTGCATACTACTGTAGTTGAAGGAACATATAACAACAGTCAGAATTGCTTATCTCACTTCACTTACCCAGAAAGCATCTCAAAGATGAGCACCCCCAGGGCCCACCAGTCCACCGCTATTCCATGACCTTTGCCCTGAATGACCTCTGGTGCCAGGTACTCTGGTGTACCACACAGAGTCCAGGTTCTATTTACATACAGAGAGGAAGAATTCATCAAAGCATAAGCATCATTGTTGGACCAGTGCCAGGTTTCATCACCTGATAATAATGGTAACATTGGCATGGCTTTACCATCACATAACATAGACATACTGTAGTAGTAGACCTGCGTGTGTGTGTGTGTGTTTGTGTATGTGTGTGTGTGCGTTTGTGAATGTGTGAGAGCGCTTGGCAGTCACCTGCCCTACAGTCTCTGCCCAGCAGTTCTCTCTAGCAAAGCAAGTGATGGACAGGTCAAATATTTGGCTGTTCTGAGTGTTCAGTACTGTTCATATTTTGGGCTGGCAAAAAACTAATGCGATAATCCACAGTCACAGTCTATGCTTACATGAGGAAAGAGAGGCAGCAGGACTCAGCCTGTCCTTACTGTGATGGGAGCCTGAAATAACTGGACAGGTGTGTTTATACCCCATGTCCTAGCAACATCACTAAAGCTCTTCAGTCTGTGATCTCCCCACTATGCCTCCTGAAACCTCCAAACGCTCTACCAATGCCATATCACTAGTGGCATGTCTGTGCAAAACTAGCTGTCATTCAGAGGCATTTTGTTCTGAAGAAGGCAGCAACCCTTGCTAAAAGGATTTCTGTTTGTTTGCTTGTCGTTGTGCTCCTTTAACATTATGCTGTTATGCTGCTATGCTACCTAAAAAGTACCCAAAGAAAGCAAAGTCTACAACTAAATCAATTTACAATAATAACAAACTTGGACACTGATTGCTTGGTTACACTATAGTCTGACTTTAGTGCCATTTTCTCAAGTAGTTGGCAGGATTGTTATTTTGCATCCACTGGATGGCACTAGTGTTGCATGATACATGCACAGAGTCTCCTGTCTGTGCTTTGACAACACTCCTCTCAACCATGAGCACACACAGTGGGCTGGTATTCAGCGACGGGATGAAGTGGAGGTGGCGATTCCTCATATTCTTCAGTTGAATAAATATACATTTTCAGTTCTAAGGATAGTACGGCTACTTCAAGACAGCAAATTTGCATATACTGCTGTGTATCACTTATGTTAGCAAAATGTTGCTTGGGTTTGCAAATATTGAGTGTACAAAGAGGTTGTAGTTGGTGACACATTATTGCAAAATTACAATGAGTAGTCCAACCTCTGTATATGTCTTCATAGTACAAGCCAAAACTAGCTTTAACATCAATTGAACTACAATGACCAAACAGGTAACTCATCTTTGTCAGCCTTTGAAATTTGGGCGGTGGTAGCGTAATGGTTAAGGAACCTGGCTAGCGTGCAAGTAGCCTGAAAAGTTGTGTGTTCGAATCCCAGCTGGCTAGCGTGCAAGTAGCCTGAAAAGTTGTGTGTTCGAATCCCAGCTGCCACCGTTGTGCCCTTGAGCAAGGCACCTAAGTTGCTCTAGGGGAGACTGGCCCTGAACACTTGATAGTTGATGAGTTGTAAGTTGCTTTGAATAAAAGCGTCTGCTAAATGCATAAATGTAAATGAAATTCTCTGCTTGATGCGCTCTGTCTGCCTTGGAAATATATGTTTGCGATGGCTATATCAGCAGTGGTAGTGTTTAAGTAATCCATACCTGTCCACAAGCTTTTTAGCAAAGCCAAAGTCTGTGAGCTTGATGTGGCCCTCACAGTCCAGTAGTATATTCTCTGGCTTCAAGTCTCTGTACACAATGTCCTTTGCATGCATATACTCTATGGCACACACAATCTCCGCTGAGAAGAAGAGTCCTGTGGCATTGTTGAACTTGCCCTTGCTGCGTAGATAGCTGAACAGTTCTCCCCCAGGCATATACTCCATCAGCATGTAGAGGCAGCGCTCATCATGATGGGTCCAAAAGCTAAGAGCAGAAATTCCCCCATTCATTCAATGCAGTTTCTTAGTGCTATCATCCTAAAATTAAAAACATCATGGAACTATATTTCTTTCTTTTTTTTTTTTTTTACAATATAACAGTCTAAGCTAGGATAGACTTAGTAGGATGATTCACATAATAGGCTATATTTGATAAATTACAGCATCATAAAGATAGCATATTTTACCATCTGATATGCTGCTTCAGCTTATTTTTTCCTTTGCTTGCAATCTCTCCAATGGGATAATCACACCATATGTTAGTGTTCTAGTCTGCTTACAGACATACATTTTCAGTATGTTTACAAGATAAAGAATTGTGATTTAACCCTCTAGAAGCCAAGACCACTAATACTTGAGAAAAATACTGTTGATGGAACTTTACATCCATTCATGAAACATTTCAGATAATGAGTCAATTTTCATTCTTGGTTCATGAAACCTATATTTCTGAAATGTTGCTCCTGAGCAACTATGGTCGCTAAAGAGAAAACACAAATTACAATGTATTTATCTCACTTAATAATGCGATTCTTTTTTTCTGATTGGCTGATGAGGTGGGTATTAACTTTGTATAACTGGCTACATTTGAAGCAGATCCAAAAAATGTGAATATCCATATCAATCCATATCAATATGCTTATGAATGGTAACCATAACAACTGTAGTAAAGTATTTCATGCTGTACTTTCCCCCCTTAATGGTAGCTATCATAGTTTATCTTCTGTAGTTCATGCACATGATTCCTAAATATAAAGAAAGTTATAGATAAAATGATATCCTAAAGACAAGCGGGATAACGGCCTTTAAGGTGACCTGTTCGATGGAAATGATTCAATAGAGGCAACCGTGTTGTGGATTCACCTCCACCTCGCCATTATTTCCATCGAACTGGACACCCCAAAGGCCATTATCCCTTACTTACCTTAATAGGTAACTACAATAATGTGAGTTATTATTATTATTATTATTATTGTATGTGTATATACATGGTATCTTGTGTGTATATGCTTATATGCAGATTTAGGGGGTGACAAAATAGCTCTCAGGAGTAAGGGGTGCAGGGTGTGTTTTGTGTATGGGAGGTTGTCTGTGTGTGTTGGAGGGGTGCTTGTGACCTATGTGAGTGTGTCAGTATGAGTGTATGTGTGTGTGTGTGAATGCATGTGTGTGTGTCTGCTGTATCTTCCACTGCCTTGCACTGACTGAAATTGAATGAACAAAATATGTGAAGCTGTGAAAAATAGACATTTGAGAGGGGTGTCTTTACTCTTTTTGCTTGTCCAGCCTTCTACGTGGAGGTAGCCATTTTGAAATGTGCAGCAATTGTGTGATACAAGAATGAAATGCCCATTTTAGGACTTGCTGGAAACTAGCAACTCAGCAACAGTAGCTTAGACTGTAACAAAAAATATTTTTGAGAGTGATGGAGGCTCCTGAGCTTCTAGAGACTTAAACTGGGACATTTGTTACCTCACAAATACTGTAGCTAAACAATCACTTTGACTCATTTTTCAAAGCCATAGAAAACAGATAGAAAGGCTGGTCAGCCAGTCCATTTACTGTAGGAAGCATTTCTTGGACTTATTCAATTATTGACAATGAAGGGGACTCACAGTCGGATGAGGAAGGGATGGTTCACCTCCATTAGTACTTCTTTCTCATTGTGGGCATGTTGTTCTTGCTTTAACCTAATCACATCAGCGATCTTCATGGACTTAAGTGCATAGAAGGCCTTCGTTCTCCTGTCTCTGACAAGAACCACACGGCCAAAAGTACCTGTCCCTATGGTCCAAAAATGCAAAAACAGAACTTTACTGTGCTGTAGGCCTATATATGTAGACTGTTTCTGATATTAAATGCAGTAAATAGATTAAATGTAAGTCCAAGTGTAAGGCTGTGTATTGGAAGGTTACATATTGGTATAGCCTCTATGTCATCATTTTACATCAATAAACTTTTGTTATTAAAATATATCAACATTTGCCTGGATGTTAGCCTGTTGGCAAAGGATTATAGCTGAACCTACCATGGCAGTCTATTTTTATATTTAGGTCCTTAAATACAGTTTTTAATTAAAGATATGTTTCTAAAAGTTAACTACCTCTTTATCTTTTTGTCAAATTAATTTTAATGGTGTCCTGAATGGTCATGTACAGGGGAGATAAAATCAACTGCTACTCCCACTTGCTTTCCAAGCTATTAACTAAAATTGTTTCATTATTTTATGTCACAGGACACTGATTAAAAATCAGCGGCTGCTAGCTTACTAGGAATAGGAAGCTGTAGGAACTGCTACATGTTCTATCTCAGCATTTTAGCAATGAAATGACATCGTGTAGCTTTTCCAATAATTTGGAGTACGATAACTATGAGTAAGTCCTTTAAACACTGGGCCCACTCATGAAAGTCTCACATCTCTGAATTGCTGCATTTTGTGGTCACTGGCCAGTGATCTTTCACATCTCACTAAAATGCCTGCTGAAGTGCTCTCAACATGAAGTCAATTAAACATCACCAATCATCTTTTAGCTGCATGAGAAAGTATTTCATTATTAATGCATGCATTTTGTGTACAAAATATGTCCCACATAAAGGTGAATATAGGACAAAGATGTGTGTACTCTATGTCTGTTAGCTAAATTAAATCATAACCTGAAATGGACAAGGTTGAAGGTTAAACCCAACAAATGCAGACATCTGTGGCTGGCTGAACACTTTCATGATGAAGAGATCATTTCTTCCTTAACCGAGAAACTGATGCAGGTGATAGAACTTGATGTTGAGTGACGCAGGACAAATTGGTCTGGAAATATATGCTTTCAAGGATGTCAACAGCCTGCACAGGGAACCTTGCTGACCAGCAACATAATCTGGCAGCTAGCTACAGAGAAGAACAGCAGAATTTGTTTCAGGTGATGTTTGGAATTAATGGTCCAGAGCTGCCAGGGAGAAAGCAGCTAATAAGAAGGGGATGTATCACAACACGCAACAGCAGGATCTCAAGTAGGCGAAAGGACGGTGGACAAGTTGATTTGACAATGATGAGAAAGCGAAGATGGATGGTTTGGTAATTGGGCTGTTGCCCTCCATACGACTGCCTGACTGCGGGATGTGAAAATGTGAAAAACAATTTGGCTGTGATGCAGGGTTTTCTATGCCTTGGAGACAACCAGATTTGTTAGCTGGAGAGTAAAAATGCATGTTAATGACCCATACCTACTTTCCACTGTTTGTCATGACAAGCCAACATGTCCCGCCCTGGGCATACATGGTGAAAGGTTGTGGTATCTGATGTGTTCAACATGAATTGGGCTATGTCTAGTTGGGATTTGGGTGAAAAATTAGCATGTTAAGAATTAACTGTACTCTTTTTAATTGAACTTTACTCTTTTTAAGGGAACAATTTATGAAGCTTTAGAAACGAGTAAATAAAATACGTTTGACTGGTAGCTGAGGAGACAATTTAAGCACACCTAAATTACTTCAATGATAGCTGGGGAGACAATACAAGCATATCTAAACTTCTTCACTTCAAGCTTTAAAGAGTATGCTGAAAAGCCTACCCAGTGGATGCAGTGCAGGAAATCAAAGACTACTTGGAGACAGGTGACTTAAAGAGGCTGCAAGTGTAACGGATAACACAAGAGACGTGCAACTGCTAGTCAGTTGACTGTCAGACTGAGCTTTTCAGTTGACTGACTAGTGCCCTTGACCACCAATTTGATGTTGCCGTGTTAACCCCCCCCCCCCTCCCAAAAAGAATAAAATAAATGAAATTTCAATCAAATTCCCCACTCTCATAGGTGAGCTTACCATAAGGCAAACCAAGACAATTGCCATAGGTCTCTACCAAATCTGCCCACTTGTAGGGGCCCCCAAAATCATCCCTCTGCCACTACGAACACCTCAAAAACATGCTTAGGCTTATTTTGTCACTGTTAATTATATACATACATATATGTATGTATATAATTGGACATGGATACATGGATTTGTTAGAAATACCATATGTCAAAAACCATTAACTCATATGTCATAACATTAATTCATACATATCTAGCATTTGTCTTAGCACATACAACCCCCAAGTCGCACTACATTGGACTGTTCCATGACCGGGAAAGAAAAAATATTCTAATGACAATGAGTGTTGTAAAAATGAAGCACAGTTTCCAAGAGGTTCCACAAAAAAGTGAGAGAACTCTAAACAACATAGCCTACAGCTAGGCTACACTACTTAAGATTTAAGGCTTACATTTTTTTTTCTTTCCATTGACAGCGAAAAATAGCCTAACAACTTTGATGTAGCAGAACTAACAGCGTTAGAGTTATACCTCCTGCGCAAAATGTTCCTAGGCCCCCTAACACTGGCCTAATTCACCTGTAAGTGCTTGAAAAATAACATTCATCTTTGTTAATTTGTTGAATGGGTTCAGAGCACACAGATAGCATCTGTATATCACGTGAAACTGCGCAATGTGAGCTTCGCAATCATGCTAGTTGCTGTGATAAACGGGTCGCAATTTTAATTCGCATTAAATTTCTTAATAGCCTATTAAGATAGATATATACACATTACAATTTTCTTGCAAAGTGTTTAATATGCTTGGTGGTTAAATTTAGAAATTTTGGCAAAAGCTGTGACCATACAGTAGTTAAGTAGTTTTAGGGCATATTACAGTGGCAGTGCACTGTATCATGATTCTGTCTTGGAGGCTATATGGTGACAGGCGCTGTACAGGGATGGCTCTTTTTTTATGTAAACATTTTTTTAAAAATGTATATGGAAGGCTCCATGTCTGTATTCGCCTAGGACCCCAAAAATTGCTAAATCCGTGACCACTCTCATGTGCACACCCAGGTAAAAAAGTAGTATAATTGAGTGTAGTAGATATATGAATTAAGTGTAATATAAAATAAGTGCACTCGTACTTTTTGTACGTTTTATAAGTGTTATTAAAATATACGTAATTAAGTAGGACTTCAATTAAGTATACTAATTGTGCCATACTTAAACTAGTTGGGAAAAAAGCTTTCTTGAAAGTTATGTGTTTTAAACAAGTGTGTAAAACTGAAAACACATGGTATTTTGCATACTAATTGAAAGTACACTTCTTTCTTGCATTGTTATGCTTTCATAACATGCACTATTATTACACTTTTACGTGTGAACAAATTTCTCTTTAAGTGCACTTCAGATTCAGTTGTTCTACACATATTTTAAGTATTAAGTATACTGTTGGCCTATTAAGACTACTTAGGCTAATATGTCAACTGCTTACCGATGACTTTATTCAGTAAACTATTTGCATGTGAATGCTAGTTAGTAAATTTAAAGAATGAGAATCTGTTATTCAGGTAGGCTACCCCAGCACAAAATAGCCTATGGGGGGTGCCACCATGTGTTCCATTGTGGAGGAAATTGTTTATAGATCATTACTCTTGGCTGAATTTAAATAGATTTGGATTGAGATGCTGAGTACTCACTGCTGGATTTTAAGGTATAGCTTTTCAGTGATGAGGAAACAGGTTCAGAAGCATACAAAGCCTTCTTTAGGGGGGAATGAGTAGCCCTTTTAGAACAGCTGCTTGTCTGAAACTTGCAAACTCTACATGCTGGGAGCACTGGACTGACAATCTTTATGAGACTGATTTTTGATTTTACGTAATAGTATTTATTTATAAGGTGTTTACACCAGGTAGCAATGGCTATAGACTAATGTTAGCTAACTGGTGTAAGATGGCTCTGGATCATGGCAGGCTAGGTTAATGGTTCAAACTATTACTTTAGCTTCTCTTAGCAGAGCAGAGCATAGCATAATTCAACTTGCAGTGAATTATACAAAACTGGGTGAATTATTAAAGAGTTGACTGGTAAGAAAAGCTGGCTCTGTGGCTCACCACTTTCTCCAAACAGAAGAGCATGTTGAGTAGTAGGCTCCTAGCCTGGTAATAAAACTAGCCCCTCGTTCTCCACTTTGTTTCGTTCAGAGGATCTGGGCTTTCGATAACTATTGAGAATCGATTGCTTGCTGGAGGTGTTTAAGTTTAAAAAAAATTGGATTAGCCTTTGAGAGATAGCCTGCCTTGACTGATTGCATTCTAGCTCTGCATACTCAACACCTCCCTCTGTTTGCTGATTGGACAGGTTAAAATGCCTTCTGAGACAACAATCTCAATGGAATCAAATCCGGACTAGTACTGTAGGGAGATGATAATTGAGCGGAGGTGCGTAGGGAGGCATGGCCAAGCTAGTAGGCTCCTGTCAATCACTAATATATAGGCTTGTCAACTGTAACAGCTGACAGTACATCCATCAATAAACGCACTGCATAAAACATTCACAGCAAAGGACACAAATGCAACTATCGGACAGCACTGACACATACGGTGAGATTGTTAAAAACTACACAAAACAAGAAGCAACGTAGGTAATCGCTTACTACAGGGAATTGGCTTCAGCATAACTGCACTGCACTCAAACATAAACTGGTGTTATCAAGAGAGCTCTGTGCGAATTCAATACTTATGAAATGCACCTTCGGCGCTTGGCCCTCCACTGCTCACGCAAATATGATTACTTTCTCTAAAGGCAGCACTATTCCCTTTACCTGTAGCATATCATTTTCCCCACTTCCCCATAAAAAGGAGTGGGTTGAGCATGTGATATGGCGCAGCATGTAGCATGCATACTACAAGCGAAGAAAGGAATAAGTAATGGTCAGTGTTAAGAGAAAGTGGATAGATTAATCTAAATGTATCTTATCCCAAAGTAAAAACAATGCTTCAACTTACAATATCACTGACTCTGCACACAAACTATACAGCCAATACAACTGTGGGTTAGACACAACCCTGGTGGATTCAGAGCCTGAACCTGAACTCAAACACACACTTCAGCAGAGACCTGGAAAAAGCTGTCCAACCAACCAGGGGGTCATTCCGCCAAATGAGTGCCATTTGCTAGTTGTAAACCTTCAAAATGAAACTTAATTTATTCATTTTATGTATCCACTACTTAACACAGGATCTAACAACACACATATTAAATAATTCAAAACATGTATTGGTCAAGCTCAAGCAATTATTTATTTTTTTTTTTTAAGTTTTTTAGGGCTGTTACCCTTTTAAAAAGTAATAGCACTGAAAGTAACAGTAATGAAAATTTGGCATAAAATATGCAAATACATAAAAAATGGCCATGTCTATTCTAACTTCATGAGGACATTGAACACATTCTAATGCTTTAATTTTACTTCATATTTTTTGAGGTCATTGGTTTATTTAAAAAATAATGTGAGTAAACAGGATTGTAAATTTAGATTGACCACTTCAGTCTAAGGAGGAAATAAATTAAAATAATTTACTTTTGGCCTTCCCATGGTCATCAGAAGACTTAGATGACCTGATAACTGATAACTGATTTGTTGAATACTTTCAGTTTTTCAGGAGGTAAAATATGTTAGGGCAACAGGACTGGGTCAAAACCTGGGGACATGACTAAAACTGTTACTTTAAATAATAAATAATTGATTTATTATGAAAAACGTTCATTATAGACTTAGTTGGGACAAAGGCTTACAAAAAATTAAATCAAAATAAGATTTCAGAGTGATTTTAGTAATAATATTTCACGATGAAATTTAGATTTCAGCAATGGGGACAGTACGAAAAGGCTGATTTTCAGCCTTTTAGGATGTTTTTATGAGCGTTCTAAATTATGTACCTGAAATCTGGAACTAAATCACTATGCAGAAAGTATTAGATAACAATAAAAGGTGGCCTTGAGAAAAAACAAATGTGTCAAAATGTACATAATGCCCTTGGGACAGAAAAGACACTCATTTGGCAGACTCACTCCAGGGTTTGAGAGGAGGATTTTCTGGAAATGATCCACATTCAGACATGAAAGCTTGACACATCTCAATACTCTTGTAAGGTCAACCCCCATCTTCCTTTCCCTTTGTTTCTAAAATATTTCTATTATAGTCACTTTAACTATGGAATATAGACTGAGTGAAATGTTTCATTTTAGCATAAGGCTGCTCGTTAGATGTGAAAGACGTGACTGGATCTGAATACTGTGTGGATACAATTAGGATAATAAGTTTTAAGAGCAGTTCCTTAATCTGATACCCAGTAGGCCTACACCTATGCATGTTTGCATGTGGGCTATATGAAGTATCAGTTGGGCCTAAATGACGCAAACTAAGTTGCCTGGTTTCCTTATCTTTCCGAAATCTAAATACACACGCCAGGACTACAACATTTGTTTAGGCGTACCCTCCTTGATTTAAATGAGGGCATAAGGCGTTTGACCAGTTACTCACATCTAGCTTCGTGATGTTAAGTTTTCTACAGCGGCAAAAATGCTTGCACTTAATGATGCTGCGCCATCTGGAGGTTTGTAGCGATGGGCACAACACAGCCGGAACACATGATTAAAAATTATTTATTTCACCCCTGTCGCTGGACTTAAGGAGGGCACACAAAAGCTGCTAACGAAGCACCGTGATATCATATGCAGGAATTAAACCACTGAAGCCATGTGAGGACATCCTCTCATCACCAGGGTATGCTTAGGCTTTAGATTTCTAAAATTCCTCATTACTGGGCAAGAGTTAAATAAAACATAGCCTACATAACGAGAACTATTTAGCCTCCGTAACATGTATCACTCACCAACAGTAGCAACCGTATCAAAGTCATCTAACGAATAGCCTCTTGGGCTTCTCACTACCAGTGATGTTGCACCAGCAGGTGAGGCGCTGCTGGCACTTCTCTTCTCACTGTCCCGGGGGAGACCGGAGTCGCCTACTCCTGTGGTGGCTTTTGCGGCAGTCATTCTCATAAAACCATCCGTGCTATCGTTCGGGCTCACGTTTTCGGAGTTTCAGGAGCAATAGCCGTTGCATCTGATATAGTTTGATCTATTACAGGCGAATTGTGTCATCCTTTGTCCTTTCTTGTTTCCTTTGAGCCCATGTTAAATATCCGTGCAGGCTAAAGCAAGTGCTCTCCTCTGCAGCATCGGATTAGTTGTACTTTGCCAATTTTCCTCTGTAGCCTATGCGGTATTGCCACTGTGAGATGGACGGTTCAAAAGTTGCTGGCGTCAGGAAAGCGCCTTTTAATTATCCCATTTCAGTCAAACACGTAAGCCACCTTAAAATCTAAATGAACAGTACACTGCGCTTATCACTATGGTCCAATTAAGACATTAAAGGACAAATGCATAACGTCTCATGCTCATGTAAACAGTGACTAGAGAGGAGGTGGAGTCTAAGCATGGACTATACTAGCAAACTGGACTGACAGTAGTTTCTTAAGACGCATTAACTGCGGTGTGACCTTGGTACTGTAAGCCATCAGCCTATGAAATTACAGTCTATCGCATGGTGTTTTATTGCGTGCATTTCTTCTACTGAAAACACATCTTTTTACAAACTGAATTGACACATATTCATCTCTCGTCACATGGCTGGGCGACCCTAACAATTTCCATAATTTAGGCTACATAATAGGCTATTTAAACATTTAGACAGTTTGCTGCCTGTCTTGTGCAACATCACACTCTGTTATCTGAGGCTAATATCCTGATAGTGACTAATACTCAGCTCTAACATAAATATTCAAATCAACAAGCAAATATGTGTTTTTCACTATGTTAAAAATGGAACACAATACCAACATTTCTTTATTCCCTGGATGTCTTTATATGCAAATGAAACCTATCATTACATTGATTGCATTGCAAAATTGCATTACTTAACAAATACACCAACCTTTTGAACTCCTTCCCTACATTTGATTTTTAATATCTTTGAATGTGTTGTCTCCATAATAATAATACTACAAATTTGTTTTGCTATATTTGCTAAATATGCTATTTGCAACCTTGTGTGAATACAGCTATGGGGAGGGCTGGGAATAAAACTTGCAAGGGATATAAGGCTGAGTTGCATAATGGAGGAGTCCCTCCTCTCCTGACTTGTGTCTTTTTACAGCACAGTCCATTTTGAGTGGTTTAGTTTCTGAGGGGCATGTGTATTCAGTCAGGATGAGTAGCCTTCATCATGTTGATGTGCCTCCAGGCAAGTGCATATGCTGTTCCTGGATGGACGAACAACATGTTTCATTTTTTATTCCGTTCTTTTTTTCAAAACTTGCTTTAGCTGGCTGCATTTCACGACCTTGTACATTACACAGGCCTACTTCAACCTCTTCCCCTCCAGAATAACAGCACAGCAGCGTATTTCTTACACAGCATTTTTGACTTTTTCTGTGCCAATAAAGACACTATACTGGACACAGAATGGAATTAATGAAAGTAAGGTAAGAAACGGAGAGCTGTCCGGTAGGTTATTCATTTTTGCAGTGCTGTGGAAACAAACAAAGAGATTTGTAGAACAGAGAACATAGTTTGTGTTATTCAATTCAATTCAATTCAGTTTTATTTATACAGCGCCTTTTATAATAGTATTGTCTCGTGGCGCTTCACAGAAGGAGCACCCAAGAGCAACAGGGGCAAGGAAAAACTCCCTTATGTTCAGTTAATCTAGGAAGAAACCTTGGGCAGATCCACGACTCAAGGGGCTAACCCAACTGCCAGGGGTCATGGAGACAAATTACAATCAGTAGTAAACATGACAGACTATAAGTTGCCTATGGTTTTAGCTAAGGTTCATAATAGTTCATAATAGAGTATTATCCCACTTTTACAATACATGGTAGTCAGTCTATAGGTGATTATTAGGAATTATGGCTGGACAATGTAGCAGCGGCCAGGCATAGTGACAAACTCAAAGGAATGAGATGGGTCATGGGGGTAACAGTAAGGGTCCATTTGACAGCGCCATTGTGAGGGGGGGTCAATCACAAAGCCTCAGGAAGGGGAGTCGGGCCCAGCATCTGCGTCCAGGAAGGTCCTCTGTGTTGGGGAGTCTGTGTTGGGGACTCTGTGCCTCCCGTAGTGTTGGTTGTAGTCCACTCAGGAGGGGAGGGTGAGAGGAGTCCGCCGGAATGAGGCAGGGATGACACTCAGCAAAGATAATTGTGGACAGAGGAAAATAGTGAATTAGGCCAGGCTCACACATCAGAAAGCAAAAAGCAGAAAGCAGTAATGTGGGCATACCTATATGTGTATAAATATATATATATATATACACATACACACACACACACACACACACATATATATATATATATATACATACACACACACACACACACATATATATATATATATATATATATATATATATATATATATATATATATATATATATATATATATATATATACATACACATATACACACACACACATATATAAATAGAGAGAGAGCTGAAAGAGAGAGAGAGAGAGTTGTACGGCATGACACATAAAAGTTGTGTGGCGGCACTAGGCTATAGCAGCATAACTAAGGTATGATGCATGGCAACCCAGCACCACTGCAGGGATGGTCAGTGGCTGCCATGCGTCGCAAGTGGGGGCAACAGCAGAGGCAGTCCCTTCCAAAAGACCCATGAGAAGTGATGATTTGCCATGCACCATCCCTAACTATGGGAAACAGTAAAGAGGAAGGTTTTAAGTCTAGACTTAAAGGTATTGAGAGTGTCCGCTTGTCAAATGTGGGGGGGGAGACTATTCCACAGGAGGGGTGCACGGTAACAGAAGGCTCTTCCTCCTATCGTAGATTTTGATATTCTTGGGATTACAAGGAGACCAGCATTTTGGGATCTTAGGGTTCTATATGTTGGTGCATCGCCCTTGAGGGCTTTGTAGGTTAGGAGGAGTATTTTAAAATCAATTCGACTTTTAATAGGGAGCCAATGTAGGGAAGCAAGAACAGGAGAGATATGTTCATATTTTTTAGTCCTGGTCAGTGTTCGAGCCGCAGCATTTTGTATTAGTTGTAGGTTTTTGATGCAAGTATTGCAACACCCAGAGAACAGAGCATTGCAATAATCGAGCCTGGAAGTAATAAATGCGTGTATTCATTTTTCAGCATCCTCAAAGGATAGGAACTTTCTAACCTTAGCAATATTTCGTAGGTGGAAAAAATATGTTTTTGAAATGTGTTTTACATGACTATTTAGAGAGAGGTCCTGGTCAATAATTACCCCGAGGTCTTTAACTTTTGCATTACATGACAGTGACAGGCCACTGAGTAAGTTTTGGTGATGGGGTAGAGTGTTTGTCAGCTGTTTAGGGCCAATCATCATAACTTCAGTTTTATCAGAATTTAAACAAAGGAAATTATTAGTCATCCAGGTTTTGATGTCTAGGAGACATGCATGTTATCTTACCTCTAGTCAAGTTCATTATTTGTCAATGAATTATTTCAAGGCTGTTTCAGAGATTCATAATGATGACACACTACTTGCAGCAAGTGGCTTTTTTAATTTGAAATCACACCTTGTTGATATCATCTGTCTTACATAGGCTGTTTTCATGTCATTGGGTGTCCTCATACACAGGGCTTATTGTCTTTTTGTCAAATCTCATTGGAGATGGAGAATGGGCCTGGGGCCCTTTAGTCACCTCTGACTTCAAGCAGTTTACCCAGCAGTGAAATTAAAATCTTACTGGTGGATTCAACTCCAACCAAACTTTTTTGGAAGTCCAGCTAATTGCATATTTTTCATAAATAAATGCAGCTTACTCAGAAAATTCACATCCATTGTGTTGTGTTGACTACACAGTAAATCATGCCACCGCATGCCAGATAAGAGGCAAATAAGCTCTGATTGCTTCATTTAGTGGTCTTTGTCCAGACAGACCTGCAGAGCTGCAAATTTTGGTTTGTCTGGGTTTGTTTGAATTCACTCAGGCTAATACTTCTTTCCAGCATAAAACAGGACATTGCATGGTTCACTGTCAAAGTTATACATTTATGTCTGTGGCATAGTGAAGTTATAGCTCCAGACATCAGACGATGACTTCCACTTGATGTCAATAATGTCACACACTTCAGTGCTGGATTACTGTAAGAATTATGAACCAAAGAGACAATACAAGTCTGTTCCACTGTGCATTGGCTCTCTTTTTACCTTGTCTGAGATCCAACTGTTCCCAAACTTCAGTTGGTTGATTGAGGAACTAATATTAAACCTCCATATTCATTCATTCATATTCATTTTGACAGAATATTCCACTGAAAATGTAGGCTATTCCAAATGTTTTCATATTTTGTTTGCCATCAGCAATCAGTAAAATTCACATTATAGACAATAACAATATGATAATTGACTTAAATCCTGTATGAGAGACAACAGGTGGGGTCAATTCCTCAGTCTGTGTGCTGATGAGAGACTTGTGAATAGCAAGCCTCTTTCTCCATTTGTGATCATGTGAATTTATTTAATGTTCATTCAGTTCCCTCAGTAAGGCTCAGCTTTCTTTGCTTGAAGTCTCAATCCAAGTAGCCTACTGATCAGTGCCATGATACCCAGAGCTTGTGTGGAACAGTTTTACTGTCCTGAAAAAAAAAATTGTGTCTGGATGACAAAGTTTCAGATTAACCTTGGCTGCACTCACCTCCCTCAGCCTGCCATCCCTATCCATCAGACTGTGAAATAGGAGAATCTCTGATTAGCAACGTTTGTATAGCTAACAATTAAAATCTGCCATGCTGGAAGTGATACAGTCATCCATCCTTAAAATTAGTACACCCACCCCTCAACCTACCCCCCCACACACACACGCGCACACACACCTCCTTCATTATTAGGAAAGACCAACTTTTCCATTCAGCACACACACTCCCTCTGTGCACATTCATGAATATTTATAAACCTAGGTGATGCTATGAATACCTCACCTGGCTACTGAGTGAGGACCCAGTTGGGTTTACTCACTTCCCGAGACGGTAATTAAAAACAGGGCCATGAGTGACTGGCCTAGCTTGAAGGAGCAGTCTGTGACTGATGTCAGGATGCAGAGTTCTCCAGGCCCTGAGGGAGTGCCAGGGAACTTTGTCGTTCTCTCTTGAGTCTGCTCATCTCTGTGATGCAAAACCTTTCATCCATCCCCTAGCCTATTATTCAGGCCACTGATGACAAAACAAGAGACCTGAACGTCTGCACACACTGCAAATTGATAACTTCCACCTGCTGATATTGGTTTCATGTTCTTGTTGCACAGAGGAAGATGGCAAACTGAGAAATATTTAGTTAGATCTAACTATATTTAAGTATGCAGCAGATTCCACAAATATTAATGATCAAAGAATACACAATGTAAAATAATACATGAAACACTGCATGTGTGTGTGGGCGTGGGTATGTGTTTTGTGTGTGTGGCTGGGTGCATGCACATATTTGTTTATGCATGTCCTTTTGTGTACACATGTGCATGTGTTTGTGTTCTTTGTCAGTAAACAGAGAGGACTTGTTTACCCCACAGCATTGCTTTTTCAGTATGTCAGTTCAGAGTACAGAAGAGTTGTAAACAAAACCAGAGGATAAAAGGCTACTGATAAAGATGTCAGTGTGAGCAGAGGAAATATACTTATCCAGCGCTCTACAGACGGATACAAGAAGCTGTCAGTGCATGAAAGATAAGAGAAATATGAGCAAGATCAGAGATGTTATTACCTACCCTTGGGCTTCAGGCTCTGCCACCGCCAGACAAAACAACTTGATAAATGTTGAACATTCTTCAGAAGCCTCATGCTCATCTCAGTTGTATAATACATGCGTATAAATGTTTACATGTTAATGGCCAGTAGAGAAATACATTTCCATATAACTGGAATAGAAGAAAGCCATTGTGTATTTATGCATGTTTCATTTTGATTATGACAGCTATTCAGGAAATGACTTTGCAGGAGCTGAAATGCCACAGTGAAATACTGTAAAGAAAGACAGTCATGTTGCGATGGAGGATGCTATATGTGTGGTGGGGAGGTAAATTGTGATTGAAGGGTTACTGGACCAGAAATAGAGCACTTTCTCAATGTCTTATTAGGTTTCAGTGCTGGTGTCTCAGTGTGAACAAGCTGTAAGAGGTATAATTCAGTAGGGGGAGCTGTGGGACTTTCATATGCATGCGGATTAAAAAAACACAGAAACACAAATACCAGTGCAAAAATATTTTACCTCACATTAACCCTACCCATAGTGCACCTTTGTCACTAAAACTGTCTAGTTTATAAATCAGCCAAAGTACACATGGTTGAAAGAAAAGAGACATAAGTGATATGCAATAAGTGAATAAACAAAAATATCACTGTAGTGGGAAATAAATCATGGGGAAAGCCAACCGTATCTTTCACAGTTAGCAGACATAGTGAAACACACTTTCATGTGTGCTACATCTCTACTCTTCTTTGGTACGTACAGTAGGTCATATTTATTGATGGCCTGATATTAAAAATACATAAGGTGTTGCAAGGCTGAATCAGATTAGCTCAGCCTTGGTTTAACAGTGGAGGCAGCTCTGAGAGAAGAGAGCCTGTGGTGCTGTTTGAAACATTTGCATTCCCTTGCACATGAGCAGAAGTAGAACAGGTGAGCGTATAATGTTGCATATTTGATGATGGAAATGCTACTGAAATGAAATAAGCTCATTTTCTTCTTATCAGTGATGAAATGTAGTAGTGTTATCACATGTGGAATAAATGATTTTCCATATGCTACCACGGAGTCATGTTTGTTCCTTGCAGATGAATCATTCAGATTGTAGCTGAAACATGACTTCTGTTTAATGTAACATGGATATGAATAGCAACCATGTGTAACACAAACTGGAGAACAAACATCAAAGTCAGTGATAAAGATATGTAGGCAATTCCACGCAAACTGTCGTGCATAACACAATGCCATGGTTTTTGTATGATTGGCAAATGATTATGTGAAAAGTTTCATGAAATTTGTTCAACCAAGAAGAGTGAATGTTCAAATGTAATGCCTACACAATACCATGGCACTGTGTTGGTGTTGTGGATGTGACAGTTTTGCGTGGAATTGCTCATGTGTTTTCTTAGAAACAGACAAACCTGCTCAGGAACACACACACACACATACACACATACTGTCTTCATTGTTGTGAAGTGGATCTGCCAAATGTGCCCCCAGCTCATGGTGGGTGATCCCCAGGATGTGATTGACTGGGACTCCTTGTGCTGTCCACTGAGTCATCCATCTGCCTCTCTGAGGGACTGCTGGAGGCACTGCTCCTCCATCTCCAGGGAGGATGGCTTCAGGAGCCCAGAAAGCCACACATTAAAGGCACCAGACTGTCGTGTACACATTACGCCATCATTACATGACCTTGAGCATCCCTACCACTCTATTAGTCAGTGGCACTGGAGGAGGGTGCTGATTCTCAGTCTCACGATCTCTAAACCATTCACTCCAGCACGCTCCTTCAAGAGCTGACATTAGCAGAAGACATGCATGTGAAATGAAGAGTGTGCAGCCCCAGTGCTCTGCTGGCACCTCCAAGGCAGGGTGAGGGGAACTGGAGCGTACTGTAGGCATGCATGGAGCAGGAGGAGTAATGAGCACAGGTGAGGGATAGGTAGGGGGAGGTGCTGTGCTCTTCATATAACCAGCAGCAAGCCTTTTTGTCCTGTCTCAGCAGATGTGCTTCAGGGCACCTTACATTTGAGTGGAGAAATGACTGATCCATGTGCATTAAATGGAAGGTTTTCAGTCTCCACAGGATGTTTGAACAAGTGTCACTGCCACCTCCATCTGCAATGTGTTGTTTCTAAAGATCTACATGTAGCATGAGCAATTATTTGTATTTTACAGAATCCTTGATTCTTCTACGTTGATGAAATTAAGGTGACTCGAAAAGAGGTAAAGCCTCCGGTTAGTCAGTAAATAAATATATATGCAGCACCAGATGCGTAACTCTATACTCTAATGCTGCTTTCTATTGATGTATTTACTAAATAAATAAATAAATAAAGTGATGACACCTTGACACGAGGAGACATCTTGGCAGAACAATGCAGATGTGTGTTTGCAGTAATCAAAGTCATTATTCCAAATGATTTCTTTGTTATTATTTTGTGTTTATTTGAAGTAATATAACAGATGTGGGGAATTATACTTGCTCCCTGAGCAATAAAAACAGGTGCTGAGACACTTCAAAAGACTCACTATCTTTTGTAAATCACAAATGTAAAGCAAATACCTTGATGATGTATCTTATGCTTGTTATTTACAGTAGACACAATCTGCCAATACATACAGAAATTACAGTATAGCAATAGCACTGTTTCTGCTGTTGCTATGTTCTGTTTGACCAAAAATCTTAGAGTTGGACAGCTTTTGAAGCAAGCATGTGACTAGTAATAACGTTATACATTTCAAGGGACTTGTTTCAAGGGAATCCTATATGAACCTATATAACACATTGTTCTAATCTAAAAGCATTTTTCATATTTGTATTGAGCATAGCCTAGGTTTAGCCTACAGTCATTATTCATTATTCTAAATTTAAGGTGTCAAATAACATATGCATATAAACCTAAAAGAAAGTGGATCAACTACATATCCATGACGTTAACATTTAATTGCAAGCAATATCCACCATTCTGTGCAAGACTGTTCCTTGGAGTTTTGGTTTTGGAGTTTTTGGTGTGGTTATGGGTATGGAATGGTACATAATCAGCTGCTCTTGGGGGCCCCCTTCAGCTTGGGGCCTCAAGCAATTGCCTGCTTAGCCACCCCTGTTGTGACAAGCCTTTGGTGTTTGTCCCCTCTGTTCCATAAAGTTATCCAGAGATGGTCAGCAGACCAGAGTTGACACACACAAATAAAAAAAGACAAGCTTGGGGTCTCTAAGTTGGCCACATGAAGTCTGAGGCAAAGTGACTGTAAGTGTTAAATATTCTTGTGGGGAAAGTCTGTAATTGCAACCCATTAATATTTAAATACTCAAAGTTCTTTGATCTCACAGTATTCAAGCACCTCAATCAACATTGTTAACTATTCAGATTTCTGCAGTTATTTTTTATAAAGTGTGTTATAACCTGCAAAGAATATGCTATGTTTAATTGAACACTTTTCAAATAGCATTTCAGCTCAAGTGGCAATATGGCACACTCCCCCTGGGAAATAGCAGCACAACAATGTACATTACATCGCTGAGAGTAAGTGGGAATCATGTAAGGCCTTCCTTGATATTCAAAAGGGTGCAATATTCATGGTGTTAGAACAGTGTTTTGGTTGTAATGCAAGGTAAACATTGGCAACAAGAATGAATTAACTGATACAGAGCACTACTGATATACAGTACTGAACAACAAAGCTTGTATGATATATACAAGGGACAAATTTCATGAGTTGAACACCTGTTGTTAGATTGATCGATCAATCAATTGAACCAAGTGTAGAATCACAATGGTCTCAATAAACACTTTAAAAAGTAAGACAAAACATAGATAATACAATTAAACCAAAAACAAAGAAAACTAAAATAAATCTACTAAACAGAGAATAGTGCCATTTAAGGAATGATGATGTGCTGATGATTTGACTAACCCTGGGCCACAGTGTTTCAGAAATATGAATTCTAAAATGTAAACAGTCTGCTTCCCTTACATTAAATAGAAGGCAAATGCTCTCTGACCAGCTGATTTTGTTCTTGACAGATGGACTGACTGAGACCAGCTTCAAGAGTGAAGAACATGTGTCAGTGTACAAGCTCAATAAAATATAATTGTGTAAGACCCCTTAATAAAAGAACCTTAAAATACATTCTAGCCATAACCTTTGAAAACAGTATTAGTGACCTTATGACTAAAAATGGCTCTAATAGGAGGCCATCTTATCTAAACAAGGCTCTGTAATGTTGTACACCATAACATTCATCTTCATGCTTAATTTCTTCTTAAGCAAAAGCATGAAAACACTTTGTATTGTATTCAGTCAACTGTGAAGTACTTCAAGGTTGTTCGTGTTGGTTTTGAATTATTCCACCCAAGTGTAATTTCATGAACAACATAGTCTGTGACACCTGAAGCCATTTTGCTAATATTTTTATTTAGTTTGCATTTGTCAATCTGGAGCTGTGATTTTAACACAGCTCCTCCAGTGACCCATGTTCTAACCAAGAATTACTCCCACTCTTATTCCTCAGCAACCCACCCATAATGCTGCTCAGGCAGACTCGCCACACAGGACAGGATAATTAGCCTGCATATCTAGATAAACCACTAGCACATCTCAATTAGCTCTGCAGGTCTGTCTGGTCATGAGCTATTGGAGCTCATTAGCTATGTCCCTATAAATCCCAGGCACCAATCACATCAGGCTGAAAGCCTGGAGAGAATCTCTGGGTGGGCTTAACACAATGACGACAGAGCAGTGCTGTTGAAGCAGTTTTGGTAAACAAAAAAGATACTGTAATTGGTCATTGTGCTATCCAATTGTGTACAGAGGCATTTTGATATGCATTGCTGGATGATGTAGGTTGGGTTCCCAGGCAACAGGATAATGGTAATCATCTTAAATAAAAGTTTGAGCATGAATATTGATAGAGCACTGTTAGGGAATGCATTGTTGTGTGAATGTAATGTAGGTATTTTTAAATTCGTGGCCACATGGATGAACAATAAACAGTAACCCACATACAGACTCCATAAGGCTGATCCCAAACAAGTCTAACAAACAAATAGAAACAGGTTGTCATGAGTCTGTTTGAATTGCACTGGTACAGGAATTCCCCACGCTTCAAAAGGGCATACTGGATGTAGAGTCTTTGATCTTTACTGCCTGATTGCTGTTGCAAGTCATGTTTCATATTGGGAGTTTAAATCATCTTCATATTGGGAGTTTAATTGTCACCAATTTTGTATTTTTTGGCCTCAAAAAGCCATTTAGATTAACTTTGGGTTCAACTCAAGTGTCCAAGAGTAATTTGTAACCTTTTTGTCTACAAATCATACAAACTAGTAAGTAAGGGATCAGCAAGGCGGTTATTATCATTGAATTACTACCCGACAGAGTGATGCAGGAGCTGTAGTAAAAATACACGTATAAACTAATACAAATATGTGTAATGGAAACACTGTATACTGTATACGTATGATATGGAAAATAACTGATGGTGTCTCCAGGCATGAAAGAGAAGGCCTCAGACATAAGAAGGGAGAGCACCTCTGTAGCAATGCACCATATTCCTTTACACATTAGTATTGCTGTTTTAAATTAAATACAACCTCCAGAAATAGCCAAGTTGTTTATTCAGATGAATGGCTGAACTCACAGGCCTATATTTGTAATAATAAAACACATTCTTATACAACATTTTGACATTTCTGGACTAGCTACACTAGCAAAGACAACCTCAAAATTTTATGAGCTGAAGACTAGATATATTCATGTTTATTCAGTTGGTTTAGCACTAGGACCCAGTTTTCCCTTAATGCTAACTCTTAGCAGCCAGAATGTTCTTTAGACGCTGTCCATGTAAACAGTGCTGAAATATACCTTGTTGTGATTATCTCAGGCCAAGGCACATCAGATGAATTAGCTGTTAAATTGACTTGTAAATGTAAAAAAACTGACCAACATATATAATGTCTAGGAATATACCATTGTATAGTTATAGACCTATGACACATAGGTATTGGTGCGGGCATAATGTAGTTATGTTTGCTGCATGTGGTGTCAGCATCATACACTTAAGATACTTAGATATTTTAACATGTAGCCTACAGTGGATGACAAGCTGTCACCTCATCTGTGCACATCAGCCTTGCAGCCTATGTTTGTTACTCTGCATGCACCCTGCTCTTTCAACTGAGTTTTAGCTCAAATAGATTAAGGCATGTAGCCAAGGGATCATTTTTAACAATTTTAATGGTTTCATTTTTAGCTTCCGTGTTTTCACTCCTAACTCTTATCACATGCACACAGTAAATATGCTACAGCCTGGATGGGGAAAATAGATCAGATATTTTAGGATTTGAAACCCTAAAGCACCGAACATGGGCATTGTTTGGCATTATTATTAACTTTTTAAATACATAATCTGTCACATTATGATATTACCAGTGAGCCCCTTCCAAGTGTCATTAAAGAAAAGCCAGATTCATCTGGTCAGTCTCACTCTCTTCTTTGACATGGAGGAAAAGCAGTGGTGGTTGATCTATGCTTGGAGCTGAAGTTAAGGACAGCAGAAAATCCTTCACTGTGTTCAGGTTCTCACACTGAACCCGAAACTGACACCTACGGCTCAGATTTACATTTTTCCCCAGGAAGAATAATGACATAAATCATTGAGGTGTCATCAGCACAGATAATTACACTGTGAATTCCAAGCAAGTAGCTTGTCTGAGGGAGGCTCTCTGGAAGTTGCACCAGTGAAAGGAGCAATGACAGTGAAAAATGGCCTTGATATCTATGTGAAAATGAGAACTTAGAAGATGCAAATCATGTTCAGCATTTTTTTCTTTTCTATTCTATTTTTTTTTTTTTTTGCTGTGGCAAATGTAATAAGGCTTGGCTTATTCTTTCCAACACAACTTCAAATCGTTTTATGAGTCAATAATAAAAGAAACAATTTAATTAAATAGCCTTCAAAATTACACTAATTATTTTCATTAAAATCTTGTGTATTGCTTCTTATAGCATAGCGTTATTCTCTGAGACGTCAAGCAAGCCTTTGCAGGCCCAAGCGGTTTTGATATTGACATGCCCTGACTGCATAGATAAATAGAGTTCAATTCCACAAAATGTTGACACAGCTAATTAATGATAATAATTGTAGTGTATCTTGTTTTATGATTTCACATATTCTTTGCCAAAAGTAAGAGGTCCTCATTCACAGTTCAGACTGAAGTGGTTCTATGACAAATGGTCAAATTAATGCCTTTAAGTAATTTGAAGTCATTCTGGAGATTACAGTAAATCTATACTTTTATGCTTTGTTTTGTACCCTGCAATACCACAAAAATGAACTGTATGACATCAGGAATGCAAATCTTGGGTAAGGAAGTGCACATGTGAAATAATGACATTACATTTACATTTATGCATTTAGCAGATGCTTTTATCCAAAGCAATTTACATTTGTCAACTGTCAATTAGTTCAGGGCCAGTCTCCCCTAGAGCAGCTTAGGGTTAGTGGGATTCAAACTCATAATTTCTGGGGTACTATGTGGAAATTATGTAATTAGAGGTAGAGATAAAATCCTGCGTTTACTTTTTGTATGGAACAAGACACTTTATTTATGTAGTGTAATAGTGTTCTGATAATCCACAATTGATCTTAAAAATCATCTTGAATAATATAGATGTAGACATAATGGATGTTAACACAATAATGGAGCTTTAGTAAACACATGAATGTACCAGTTAGCTAATATGAAAACATAGCAAAGTAATACACATTGTTTTCTTGCTTGGATCCTCTGAATCTAAATTACATGTTATGAATGCATGACAATTTGCAAATAAGTGACTGTGCTATGGTCAGTTGGTCCTTAAGCCAATGAAAAAGCTTATTTCATGGCCCAGTGGACAGCCAGCCTCTTTTATTACAGGATATTATCATTGATTCACCATTTCTAGTCTTGGCCATTTTTGCAAGTTGAGAATTCAAAACAACTATTAACAATAATGGCTAAATCACAGTGCTCACTGGGTGTCATGTCAGTTACAATGAGCATGTTTCTTACATGCGCCAAAAAGATGTCCATTTGCATAAATTGCATGGACACTTTAATTTGGCATGGGATCTTGACAGGATAGCATAGGAGAGGAGTGAGGCAGTTTGCAGCTGAAAGAAACTGAGCTCTCTTCTTGCAAATACCTTCACTTCCATTTAATGAAATGCATGATTTCTTTGTCTCCATGCAAGCTTGAATGCAGATAAATGGAGAATCACTTATCTGCTGTCGTTACTGAACTGAAATGTCTTGCCAGACAAGACAGTGGTGTGCAAGGACAGTTGTAAGCCAAGTAGAACAATGACATCCAGAACATCAGATGCATGATGGACCTTTTGAATACCCAAGGTAACGAGAGAAGTGGAAATCTAACTGTCTATGGAGAAATAAAGACAGTTGTGTAACTGTAACTGATTCTTTTTTCAGAGAAACAGAACTGATGTCAGTTCAGTGACATACTGTATTTGTGATCCCACACATGAGGGTCAAGTGGGTTTTATTGTCATTTCACCCATATACACTGTATATAGTGAGACAAAACAATGCTTCACCATGGAGTCAAGTGGTGCCACATTAAGATACATAGAAGACAATTGAGACGGGCTACATTTAGTACACATACAATATAAATATAAATATACATAAAGTGCATCAGACAACAAACGCTAAGACAGGGCATAAATAGAGTTGTTTGTAGATAGATTCACGGTGGGGTTGGAATAGAATATAGTGTTTAGCAGGACAGAAAAGTGCAGGTGTGCACATCTACAGCCCATCTATCTAAAGCGACATCTACAGCCCATGTGAGGTTGTCTGTGATGTGTACGCCCAGAAACTTTGTGTGCTGTGGGCCATTCACACTTGGAGCTATGGCTATAAAGATAACTGTAATGATATATCCATCCACACTGGCCAATGATAGGCCTGTCCTCATGTGCTTCAACTAATGTCTAAAATTCTATGGTTTCTGATTTGCTGTCAACCATCTATCGTTCTAAAAATCGTTCTGAAAGTGTTCCTAACGATATTTTTGCACACGTTGCTGTCATTATAGTTAGTATCACTCCTCACTCCTAACTCATCACTCCTCATGGGCCTTGGGAAGGACTGCCCCTGCTGTTGCCCCCAGCTGTGAGGCATGACGGCCACTTATCTTCCCTGCAATAGTGTTGGGTTGCCATGCACCATACCTTAGTTATGCTGCTATAGCCTAGTGCTGCCACAAAGTTCTCATGTGTCATGCATGTCAACTCTCTCTCTCCCTCTCTTCTCTCTCTTGACCTCTCTCACACATATATATATATACTTTTATATATCTATGCATATAAGACACATATGATCAGTGAAGTGTCAAACTCTTTTGATTCCTCATCCTCTTACCCCACAATCCTCTCTGCTGAGTGTCGTCTCTGCCTCCAACTGGCTGACTCCTGTCACCAACTCCCCTTGAGTGGACTGTGACCAACCTCATAGGAGGCCCATGCCAGGACCAACTCCACGCCCAGAGGCCCCATGATTGACCCTTCCTTGTGTGGACCCTTCCACACAATAGCAAAACAGGTGCATTTATGCTTCATTCCAGTGAGAAGAAGCCTATTGTTAAGGATTCTTTCTCTAACATCACCTCTCACTAATAACATATGCAAGACAAGCTTCAATTCCCCAATGGACAACTGCAGTAAAAGACATTGGGCAAGTGTACAGTCATAGGCTCCTGCATTTATGAAAAAAACAGTCAAGGTAAACACAGGGGTATTCTCTCATATAAAAGAGACTGTTCATTACGTGTCCAGTCTCAGTATGAGCCATGTGATCTCTACCTGAAAGATCTGTATTAAATTCTCAAAACCCACAAGAGCTTTTTATAGGCGGCCACAGAACAAAGACACACAAGTGTGTGGAGCGGCTGACTGCTAGGGTCTCACAGCTCTACTCCCTCCCCGTAGTGTCAGTGGGGTGTCCTTGACTTCAGTCAGTTGGCTGTGCCAGATAATGAGACACAGAGCATCAAATTTTTATATGATGGAGTAAATTCATCCATTTGGGCAAGGAGCTTCATTAAATAATGCCTGCTTGGCCATAGAAGAGCTGATTTACACTGTGAGCAATATATGTTCATAAACTTGCCACTATGAGGGAGCCTTATTTCTTACCATGACAAGTGGTGTCATTTCTGGTTGGCCCTGGATGATAACAAAGGCACTATAACTTCACAACAAGATCAGTGTCACGTTGATGCAAGGTCTTTTTGCAAAGGTTAACCAGTTTGGGTTATGTGCAGTGATGGAATATTTTTCTTACTGTCTGGAGTAGTGTTAAAGGGGGCTTTGTTTTGAAGCACATTAAACAATAGATCAGATTTCATTCAGGCAGAATGATTAAATACAGTGTCTCCAGTCATTAACAAAAGTTGTTAACAAAACCCTTTAGTATTATTTAGCTTGTTTTATTTTTCATTTGAATAATCCACTGGCAGATATCATTTCCTTCACATTAACCTAGCAATCCAGACACATTATTTAAATACAATGTCTATAGAGCACTATGCAAGAGAGGTTATAAAGTACAGATGTACTAATAGTAGTAGTAAGACATGCACTCATAAATCAACACATTTGGGTAGTATAACTTCTTGCACCTTGCTAATAAAAAACCCTGTTGTTCCAGGGTGCATGGTAATCTGTTACAACATAGACCAAATTGTGAAGAGTACAGTTAGCTAATACTTACCGAATGGGGTAACTTACTTTCAGTTTTATTTTCCTATGCCCAATTCAGTTAACGTTAGCTACTGATTCATTATTCTGTCGGTTGTATTAGATTTTATGGTTCCTTCAGAGAACAAACACACGGTGGTGACATCTATGGTGACATTACAAATGCAAGTTAAACTGTCACATTTCATGTGAGTCATCACTGAGCCTTTATGACAATTTGAAATGTGATGTGTTTATAATGTATTCTAAATACTGACCTTGAGTAGACCGCACAGCAGTGTCCTGCCACAGAAATCTCTCTATTTGCTTTTGTTTCTTTGAAGCTTTACAGGCTTCCAAATCCAAATGTAGATTCTTCTGCTCTTTAAGCACCTAATTCAGAATGTATTTAATTGCAAATTGATATGGCTGCCTTAACTATTCACTAAGTGCAGAATGAATTGAATCAATGTATTATTATTAGTAGTAATATTATTATTAATAATATTATTAATAATAACGACAATAATAATAATAATAATAATAATAATAATAATAATAATAATAATAATAATCATAAACTTGTGGCATTATTAATAATCACCAATTATTAGCAACACATTAGTAGCTTTTTTTAACCTTGTTATGGTTAAAGTACAAATTATTAATAATATCAGTATTACCCTGGGGATAATATCTTTCTTTATCAATTAAGCATCATTCAATCTTTTGTTGTTGTTTTTTGTGTGGCTGTCTGTAAGAGCTTCCCATTTTTCAGACTCCATGATCGTAGTCCATCAGCAGTGAATATGCAACATTAGGCTGTGATTGCTCCATTTCCTCACATGTGACCACCTCAGCCATAACCTTCTTTATCTTAATGCATTTCCATTAAACGTCACCTAATGTCCTTTGAATTTTACTTCACTATTGAGTGCCATTTTCTTTTTTGATGAAATTCAGCCTAGGAATTCTGTTAGGCAGTTTGTGTGTCTCAAGTGGGCCATGATTCTTTGTTCCCAGTAATCCCTACAACAGCAGTGCCAGTAGTCAAACTGTGACTCCAGGATTAGCCCACTAGCATGTTTCCATGAATTCGCTCTCTGGAGTAATCCTCTTCAAATCGACCTTTTTTTATATTTAGAAATAACAGAATGCTACTGAATACAATATAAGAATGTGAAAAGAAAAATACAGAACAGAACAACGGCAAACAGGCTGAAAAGAACAATATATATATATTACACACATTTCTTGAATTTTTGCTAATGTCACATGTCCATTTGAAATCATGCCAGTGGCTTTTTCTACTGCCAGAGAGTTTGTTTGGAGACCAAATTAGACAGAATGCTTCTTGAAGCATCCTACTCCATATGCAGAAAGGTCAAGACCATTCCTGGGAAAGACACAGTGCAATTTCTCAGACTAAATTACTTTGGCAGATATTAAAGCTTGCACTGAATATCCCCTGAATGATAATTGCAACAGGCTCCTAACCTTTAACTCCAGAGGTCATTTCCAACCGAAGACTAATGCTGTCTGAAGATTAGTTTTGTTTTTATTTTTATCATTATTTTTAGGGTGAGTGCAGCTGAGTCACAGCAAGCCATGGTAAGGATTTGTCAAAGCGCTGTCCAAATGAAACGCTCTTCCTTCATCAGGGTTCTGGTCACAGTACTCCATAGATACAGGAATTTTAGATTAGTGTACATAAATGTTGAAGTGTGAATAGCAGTACATGTTTCCCCCCCAATAACTGCCTGGTCTTTTGAATGCACTCAAGAGAGTTACATAAAGCTGTCATAAAGCAGGAAAGTGCTACTTGAAGAAAAGACAAAGATTGGTGTATATGACAGGCATCAAGGTTGTATGATCAAATAATCATTCTTCTCATGAGTGGCATTCAAATCAAAACGAATATGATGTAAAAACAAAATACAAGTCCATGAAGACCAGTGCAACAGTAAAGTGCTTTTTATTCTGCTTGTCTTCCAGCAAGACTGTCAGCTTTATTATCATGGAGGTGTAGCCAGGGTTCATTATGGATCTGGAACAGCAAAGCACTGACAAGGCTAAATTAGAGCTGGCAGGTGCACTGTCCATGTTATTATGCCGGTCAACATTCACCACTGGTATATGTGTTCCTTATATGTGGGGCTCTGAGGTGTGCCATTTGCAATCTTGTGCAGAAAGCTCCAAGCCAATGGGGGAAAGACAGCAAATTAACTGTAGTGTTTACAGTGGGAAAAACACTCCTGGACTGTACATCTGTTCAGCCATTGCTTTGGAGGCATTAGAGACCAATATGTCTTTTTAGACTGTATTTTACACTCGGTATATGATGTATCAGATTTAATTTTTACATTTATGCATTTTAGCAGACGCTTTTTATCCAAAGCGAGAGATTTAATGCCCAGAGCAGGTGTGTTTTTGGAGCAAATCTGAGCAGTCATAATGATAATATGCGCCTCTTTATAGCCATGCTGCTGAACATCTTATGAAATATCACATATTGGGAGACATACGGTATTTCTTTCCGGTTGCCTATTATGAAGGTGTGTTGGTGGACCAGTTAAAGACCTTCTGCCAAAGTTGGACCGGGTTTGTGAAGGATGTGCTCATGCTCAGTAAACACAATGATGCAATGCGCCAACGTGCAAGCAAGCAAGTGCAAGATTTGCCAAGATGTGTAGAAGTGATGAGGCTTGCTGATGGGCAGGCCATCATTAAAGGTGAGTGATTTGACCTTCCAGGGGTGGCTGGGATTCAGCAGGGTGAGTCAGGAGGCAACAAGCTTGGTAATGATCACAGGTTGAAGTGCAATGACTTTAGATCCATGGCACTGGGTGTAATGTATAAGCATTGATCGGTTACTTGTCTGCTCCTAAGCTGTTCCAGGATACTTGCAGGAAAGACTCACTCGAAAGGAGTGGTGAAGGAAAATCACTTTAAAATTCTTTGGAGTGAGTGTTTCTTTCCTGTGGGTTTATTGAGGGAAAATAGATTTTTTCCCCTCCATCTTTTGAGGTAGAAAAAAGGCAGATGGAGAAAACACAGATTGGCCTCCACATTCTTCATCAGTTGGGGCTCCACTAGCTCCTTAGTGATGTATCCATCTCTGTAGTGAGACTGCTGCTGTTGCCGACATAGGCATGCTGGCCAATGTGACATGCTATAATGAGGAGGAATGACTGAAGCTGAGGCGGACTCAGTGATGAAGGCCCTTATCCTTCCCCATGTGCATGACAAACGCCTCACAGCTTTCCATTTGTATGGGTCTACAAATGTGTGCTATTGTGAGCAACCGCAATGCATTGCCGTCTTTCCCCTGAGGTACATCACATTTTGGAGTGACTAAAAGCCACGGAAAATGTGCAGATTAAAGGTCCAGTCACATGCATTACCAAATCAGTAGTTACTTTGTCCTTGACACATGCTCCTTTTCAATTTTACCAACACAATTAAAAGCTGCAAGTTATTCCAAAGCAGAACTAAGCAGTGATGATGTTATTGGAAGCTGAGTCGCCACTGCCCCTGTTTGCTCACAGGTTCTGTTTGATGTTGCCCATATGCCATATGGGTTCAGCTTTTCACTCTCAATGGGACTTTTTTTTGTCTTGCTCCTCCTGAATGGTGCAAAATAAATCTAACTCACTATTCTAGTCCTTCCAAGCGACTGAGTGCTCAACCATAGAGGGTGCCTTTTCCTTTATATTCCTAGCAGTATACAGAAAGCACAGCGCTTGCCTGGATACAACTTACCTAAAGTGACAGTAGAATAAACCCCTCCACTGAAAACATACGCCATGTAACAGCAAGCAGGTGACAGGGGAAATCACTGCTCTGACAGGGTAGGGCAGCAGGGTTTCCATTCACTGCTCCTGGACAGCAAATCAATTGGAAAGTGCTGATTAGTACGGCAGCCCAATCTTAAATGGCTTCAAGATGACTTGGACTCACAAAATTCAGAGCACCTTTACACAAGCCTGGTCTAATATGAGGATAGAATACACTAAATATGAACCACCAAGTTTTATTTGCAATATCATCTTTCATAGCCCACATATGAGTTATTATTTCACCAGAGCATTTCTCAGGGCCCAGACAGTTGGTAAATAGTTTTCAGAGATCAAGAGGTAACATGATAGACATTGATCTTTCACTTCTCACCTAGCAGACACAAACACAGCTTTTATATCCTAAGGCTTTATACTGGACACTCACGGAGACACAGACAGGGAGTGCTGTGAAGGCACGAGTCTGCCAAAATGCCTATACTGTCTATACATCAATAGCATTTACATTTGATGTGACCAGTTTGTACCCCCAATGTTTTTTTCAACTTTTAAAAAATTAATCAGTCAATTAATTTACTCTCTCCATTTAGGGAGAAAGAGAGAAACACATATGACAGTAAAGGAAAGTATATATTCATAAAATATATTCTATTTTCCTGTTGCTGTATTTGTGTGCATAAATGTATTGCGATACAATATACATGTAGGCCTACATAAATATGATGTGCTACTAGGTTAATGTTGATTTATGGTGTATGATTAATATTACCTTTTCAAACAGTGTAATTTCAAACTCTAACCTTCAAATGAACTGGCCTCTTGAGGATGCACAACACAGAAGGGATCCTTAAACACTGATTCATTGTAACTTACAGCAGCATACATGCATAGCCTGTGAACTATTTCCAGTGAAAAAAAGCTACAATATTCCAAGCTACTCTTTATTTTATTCCCATTAAACTGAATACTCCTGAGATGCTTAAAGGAACAGTATTTGGACTTTGATCTGATACCACTGAAATTAAAGTGGTCATAGAATGCAAAAAGCATTTTTACCTTGCCTTTGTTTAATCGGGGGAGTTTGCATATGACCATAGAGCTGTCAAGAACATGAGACATGGTTGTGTCCTCCTAAATATTGAAGTCTTCAGTGTAAATATAGCCACTAAAATATGGGCATATTGGTAAGTCTGCTATTGGAGAAATCAACTGTAGTTCAACTGTGGTTGCCAAAGGGGCCACCATTCAGTCAAAAGGGGCCATTTCAATCCTCAGACCAAACACAAGCTTGTAATTGGGCTTGTAAAATTGCATTTGCTTATCATTTTTTTCCAATGTTTGGTCAATCACAGTTTAATAGGGAATAGGAATATCAGGGGACAAGGTACAATACTCTGTTCATCCATACCCCTTTAATGAAAATTAGGAGAATTTGAACAGCTGACCTGTGGTACAAGGGTGAAAACTGAAGTACGTTGACAGTATACAACTTTCCTAACTATAATTAGTAAGTCTATGCAACAGCAAAGACTTTTGTCCCACCATTATTCAGTGTGGCTCCACTTGAAAGCTAAGCCTGTTGTCTGTCTGAAGCACTGGGTCTGTGTGCCTTGGATTCTTTGAAGAGCAGCTCAAGGGCATCAGATAATGTTATAGCCATTTATTCTGCAACAAAGAGTTTGTCTGCTATCAAAGGGATGAATGATTGTGCCCTGTAAAAGTCATCTTCCCCTGGTGTCATCAGCCACGCCGAGGAGATCTCCAGTGTCCACACTGCCTAATGAAAATGAGCCTCTATTACGCTGATGGAAAAAGTCATCAGGAAGATGTCAATAACAATGATGGGTGTAACAGTGATGCACTCTTCTATGCTGGCCAGAGAAATATCAGAAGACTGGAGTGATATGTCCAAACAGGAGAGATACCTCTCATTTGTTTTCCTCTGTGAAATATGCCAGAATTATGACACACACACACACACACTCACACACACACTGAGAGACTTCCTCTAATCTTTATACGCCTATTATAAGAGTGACTATTATGAATTCCATTTATCCAGCAGGGTGAGTCTTCAGTTTTAAGGGCTTGGATGAGCAATAATATGCAATCCAGTCTTCTATCTTCTCACCCCACTCCCCTTGGGCTGACAGAAGTAATAAGAGCTGACTGGGCCTCTCCCACTGGTCGCACTCTGGAGACTTCATCAGCTGGATTAAAAACCCACCAAGAGGCCCCTCAGAGACTGGCATACTACAGTCAAACCTCACAATGAATCAGCTTCCACAACACGGGCAACGCTGTGTGCATAATGGGTGGCTTTGAGGTATATATTCTTCTGCTGCCCACTTCATGGAAACTTTCTTAAGTGGCTTATTGGTGCAGCGCTAGAGCAATAAAACATTTGAATGTAACTAATGTAACTGCAGATATCTATGACAGTACATTTCAAATGTGTTAGACTCACAAATATGAACTGATAGAACATTAACACATGCTCTCTGTTACACAAGCATTTTCTGGAAAACTGTCTCAAAATTGTTTAAAAAAATGTCTGTTATATGGAGCTGTCTCCAGATATCCTGACACTCCAACAATTCCCACAAGCCATAACAATACAGTTACTGTATCTATCTGTCTCTGAAATTTAAACAAAGCATAAACGGCTCCTGCTCCCACTTTCTGTGAATTTGAAGCTGCCGGTTGGCTACAGTAAATCTCTCTTTTGGATGTGCAGTGTGTAATTATACTACTACAGGTCTGTGCTTTGGTCTCCTTCCAGCCAATTGAAATCCCCCAAGGAGAGCCAATGACTGACAGAACAAAACACTAGTAGCATGGACAAAATCCAATGGCACTATGGACCAATTCAGTGAATAGTGCTCAATTCTGTTAAGGTGATATACTACATGTATGGACAGAGGAGGCTTTTCAGCCATCACAGAATAGAGGCATTGTTCTGCGTAAAGGTATCATGAGCTGACTTTTCAGGCTTCTCAATGTGGTCTTTTTTCCCCCTCACACTCTCCTCCACAGATAGCTCTGTGGTTATAATTATACATGATATTTTTACTTGGAGAAAAGCCATTTGCTTTCTCATAATAATTTATCATTTGCATCACTATTATTGATTGACAGAATTGTGATGTGCCCATGCACAAGCTACAGTATGTCTGTTTTCCCAACTAGCACATGGAAGGAACAAAGATCATAATTATGAACAGTATTAAATGTGTTTTATAAAACACATTATTATTAAAGTTAGAACAGCCACTCTCCAATATTGGATTTTGATACTCCTAATAACAGGCTTACAAAAGACAAACTGGGAGAGCACCATGGTATAAAATCTATGATACTTTATTTTAGAAAAATCTGATGTCTTATACAGTTGACCAGCTCAGAGTTAACCCATCAATATCACCTCAAAACTAAAAGAGAAGATAAATCAGAAATTAAATACAATATCTTTTATTTCACCCTGATTCCCTCAATGTTAACATTAATATGGGAAATCAAACATTTAAAATGCCACTTAACAAATAATGAAATTCTGTCAGCTACACAGTTTGTTTGACTTGGACGTTTGTACATTTTCCAATGTGACACTGAAAGCCTACCGTTTAGAACTGATATCCGTCACACATTGCCACGCTAATTTTTGTCAATTAAAACAGATGAATACAGCAATTATCCTGAAGTTTGATGTTTTTAAGTAATACTTGTTGCCCTTTATATATACACATGTCTATTATTGATGTCACCATTCACTAAAACTTTGTATAATTTACAAAGCAATATTTTATGCAGAAGCAACACTTTTTGGCAAAGGCCTGAAGTATGTAACATTCTTTTTCCCAATAAAAAAGTGATGCTTCTCAAGATGCACGAGTCTGTACTTGAATCTAATGATTAACCTTTTAATGCCTTTATGAAATAAAAGGCGATCTGGATCATCTCCAAAATGACTGACACACAAACATGGTATCAATGGAAATCAATCAGTGCTGTGTTTTTGAGAGGATGGGAAAACAGTAGGCCCAAAAGATCACAAAAACATGCAGTATGGTCGATGTGAACAGAGAACAAATCAGAAAAACTGAAGGATCTCTGTGAGGGTAGGGGACACTGCCATTTACAGACATTTAGATCAAAAATCACAGGTCCTTTGAAATCACATTTTGATGCAAAGCAACATTAAAAGCATTTCATTTTTGTTTTGCCATTGTGCTCACCATTATATACAGTTTTTATACAAAGATTGAAATTATACAGTTCAGGCTGGGAATTCCCATTTCTATCGCCTCATGAACAAAAGAAATGAATGAGATATCACTGCACTACAGCCTGATATGTGTAAAGCATGTGTTTTCTACATTCTGTCAGCTGCATTACTCTACAGATGATCACATCTACTGGGTTATGCATATACATTGTTCTGATATTAAATATGACTATATGCAAAAATAATGTTCACTATTTTAAGCTGATGCAAGTCTACAATCCTTGTTCCTACAGAAACCCCAAACAACAAATGATAGCTTTCTTGTGATTTGCTCAAAGAATCACATAGATTGCCAATGCCCAGGTATTCTTATCAAGAAATGTTCATGTTCACTTTGTAAATTACTAAGAACTGCTATCAAAAAGGGGACTATCAAGGATGAAAAAACTAAACCATGGCATGTATCATATGTAACATTCTAAAAGCCGTGCAGGGAGCATATCAGGCGGCTTGATTCACTTATCCCAGATCAGAGGTAAACAATTTGGGTTTGATGTTCCAAAAGTATTGAAAGACTGACATCCTTGTGGAACTGAGAGAGAGAGAGAGTTCCCAAAGTAGTGCTCTCCCTCAGGTAGCCTAATAATGGTCTCAGCACTGGGTGGTACACCGTGGGGCAGAAAACTCAAACTGCTCTAATGGGTTTCAGTCCGTTGAGCCTCACTCTGTCTCTCCATAAAACAGGCTATGAATGCTAACATTTTCTACATTCACCTTTTATATTTGAATGTTAGTCAAGTTCACTTTTTTGTTATTCGTAAGTATAATCTGTAACAAAATAACATTTACGTGTCTTTGCTCAGACACAGATATATACTGTACATAGTTCCCATGTAAATAGTCTGAAATGGTGTGTGGCACGCAGTCTGTGGGCAAGTGGAGTTATACTCGGGTAGTAGAGTGTCCATGGGGGATGCTGGTGTTGTTCTGAGAGCTGAAGGGACTGTAGGGGTGCAGAGGCTGCATGGCTGCCAGTGAGTTTGGGATCATGGTGATGGTTTTGGGCGTCATTAGCGGCACGTCGTCTGGGGAGCGGCGCAGCGTGAGCGTGTAGTCGGGTGGGCAGGTGAGCCGGAGCGTGTCGTGCGCCTGCAGAGGCTCGCATTCGTGCTCGTGCTCCAGCTGCTTCATCTGCAGGGACATGAGCTCCTCGTTCTGGAGGTGGGCCATATCATTGCTCAGGTTCCTCGGAGGGCTCAGCCGTCGACTGGACTCGTGCCGGTGCTTGTCCTTCTTGTAGTAGAGCGCGGCGAAGGCCAGGATGTTCAGGAAAAGCAAGGAGGCACCCACGGCGATAGTCACGCTCAGCTCTGTGGAATAATCCCGTCTGGTCTCCATGATTACGCTGGTCTCCTCCTTGTCTGGTGTCTGCTGGTCAGTGACTTGCTTGTTGTTTGTGTTGGGGGTGGCAGGGTGCCTTGTAGTGGAGGGCCATAACTTCCCAGACAGGCGTTTGGTGTACGAAAAGGGAGTGGTGTCCTGAGGAGGGATCCTGGTGGTGGTGGACACATACTGAAAGAGTTCATTTATATTGTGTAAATGTGGCACAAGTTCCAACCAAAAGGCAACTTTGGTGGCCCTGTAGTGATCTCTGACGCGGGGTTTCAGTCCAATGTGCAGATACAGTTGGTCCTTGGGGTTGTACTTTGACCAAGCAACCTCTTCAAAGCGGTTGGGTTTGGTGTGGATGAATTTTGTGTCCTGGGGTACAGGCTGATTTGGGTCTCTAAAGTAGAAAGCAACACAGAAAAATAGAATACAAATTAGAATGGAGTACAAATTAAGGAATTCTAATCTATATCCATTTTCTCTTGTTTAAACCATCTCAATAATCTAAGCGTACATGTACAATTTTAGAAAATAGACTGAAGCTAAATCAAGCTAACTAATAATTAACTTTACTTATGTCCGATTTGAGAAATTAAATATTTGAACACCTTTATTAAATGTTAACCACCAGCATCAAGGATTGGCATAAAGAGCAAACACACTCACCCAGTCTTTGCAAAATTAGTCCAGTAGGTCATCACCACAGCACTCAGCATGACATCATTTTTGGAAAAGTTGCAGTTGAAGAGGTCAGTGGGGCCGATCATGGGAATGCCAAACACATATGGCACTTCATCCCCATGGGCCGAGTCTGCCCAGCTGGGCTTCATGTCGCTCTGGCAGTGATGGTAGAAGGCATAGAAATATGTGGGGGAGCCATACTGGGCATGCAGGTCTGCAGTCGCTACAGCTGGCGCCACCCACTGGTGGTCAGTGAAAAGCGCCACAAGGGTTTTCCTGCGCGTCTCTGGGTTCTCCTTGTCAGCCCAATCTGTGTACATGAACTTGATGGTTTCCCGTAGTGTGTACTTGGCGTCTGGATAGCCATACAAATGATCAACAAAATCCACCACGGCAAAATCAAACTCGTTCCCAGGCACCCCGTCCTCACTGTCAACAACGCCATCGACAAACTTGAAGCCCTCTCCTTGATTCACCCCCAGCATGATGTCATAATTCAAGAACTCTCCCTGCTCCATTAAGATCTGTGGATCATCTGGGATCACATCCCCATCAATAACAGGCCCAAAGGCAATGTGATACTTAGCAGGAGTGACGCTCTGCTCAATTAGCTCCTTGTAGTTTTTGTTTTGGAGGCACTCAACTAATTCAACAGTGTCCACCATGTTGCATCCAACCTTCTCAGCCAGCATCCTTGTATATTTGGCTGGCTGGTAATTCACAGCCCAGCTTGACAGGGCAGTGCCACTCTGAATAATAGCCTTTTGAAAAAGATCTGAGGAGAGGAAAGGGGAATTAAATGACAGACACACAAATTCCAAATAGCAGGTTTTAATCGCTTTAATGTTTTGTGAAGAGAGAGAAGCAGCTCTTTTAACTGATTGTGAAAGAACTGTGTGGAAGCCTTGTACCTTCTGAGTAGTGTGAGAGTGTCAACAGGCTGACACAAGAGGCTCCTGCTCCAGATCCAAATATTGTCACTCTCTTTGGATCCCCATTGAAAGCTTGAATGTTTTCCTTTATCCATCTGAGTGCCTGGATTTGGTCAAGTAACCCATAGTTTCCTTTCGCAGCTTGATCACCTGTACTAAGGAATCCTACAAGAAATACAATACACAAGTTATGAGTGGAATCACACAGACATCTTAAAGCAACACTGAGAAGGAATTGATATTTATTATGTGAACAATTCAACACCATTCAGCTCTAAGAGGGTTTTAAAATACAGTGTAACAAAAGTGTCAGGATCCAATCCAATCAACAATTTAACATAGAGCACTACACACTGGTAATGTCAGCCACCTCAATCTCCATATTATAAGTGGGTGCACCACTTATATGAATGAATGTGAAGATGTTATTTCAAGGTAAAAGAGCTGCTTTGTGTTTTAAAATGAGGATAATGATTTAACGATGATCCAGTCATCAATAATGATTCAGTGGGAGTCTGGACAGAAGCATTTAAATGGTTTGATATTTAATGTGACAGTATCTCATGGCAACAAAGCCCTGCAGGTAGTCCATTCATCTCCTCCTATAACTGTCATCTTGCCTTTACTGAGCTGAACACATCAGAGGGTTTTTTGCCTGATTCTAACTGATGGGGATGTCCTTGCATTGATAGCGATCCAATAGAATTTGCCATTAGACAAGAGGACATGATCCATTGCAACTGACATTTCCTCTTCTGCAGGCTCAGTAAATGCACCAGAAAGACATTGTTTTTCGCCATCTGATATAAAACAGCCACTATAAGAAATATCGCAAACATTACACACACTTCATTACACACACTTCTCACAATGAACCATATAACCACGCCATCATTTTTAAAACTTTATATCCTGTTGTCTTGTAAAATATATGTTAAAGATTTCATATCAATCTCTGATATCCACTCCAACAAATACTGGAAAAGGATATTTTGTTTCATGATGTAACATTAAATTGTGGATTACGATAATTGGCAATCCCCACTTAGTACACTATAGTGAAGTCTGGTTACAGTCTGAAAATATGAGAAAAAATTGAGATGCACTGTGGGAGCTTTTTCCCCAGCCTTCATGGACCTTCACATGTCCATCTGCAGGCCATCTCTCTTCTGACTGCCTAAATACAGCATCACTATACTGCAGCCTATATAACACACCTACATAGATAACAGCAAAATAAATGCACAACATAGTGAAAATATTTATTTCATGCTTCACATGTAAAAAATGACAAATTACATCCAATAATGCTTGACAGGTTGGTTAATTAAGGTTTTCAAAGTTAGTGTGCTACTTAGGCCTACTACGTTTTAATTCTCTATACTTTCAAAATTTTAGCTTGTTCTGTTTTAATCTGTGTATTATTTGAAGGGTATTAGCTTGTGAAAATGTGTTTGTGATAACGCCAACATTCCACCCACCACCTTCAACAGTTAACTACATTGGGAATACAGGAGAAGTAGAGACTTGAGGCTTGAAAACACTCTTTGCTTTTTTCCTAAATGTAAGATCTATTACAGAAGAGTCCTCATGAGTCCCATGCAACATGAGAGAGAGAGAGAGAGCAGTTCCAGAGTTGAGACATCATCAGAGTGACATGTTCCTCAGGTGAGAGGAACTACAGCACCACAGAGAGGTCAGTAGAGATGTAATGCAGGCACTGATACAAACAGCATGGTATACAACTTTGGATACAGTGTATACTTATGTAGAAGCATGTCCATTGAACTCTGTTTACTCTACTCTACTAAATATAACAGATTACCTTAGGAATGTGAGAACATTAGGAAATAAGGCAATGTGATGTCTGAGGTGTGACAGGTAATGTAGAAAAAAATCCACTATTTAGCTATCAATCATATAAATTACACTTAAAACATCTTAATTATAAGCATCATCCACAGTATGCAAGTATGCACAGTATGACTGATAAATAGTTATATTATGCACAGAGCTCATTATTCTAATTATCATAACGTTTGGCTGTATCCTGTTAGACTGCTACATATTACATGATGTAAACAGTTAAATGAAGCTCAGTGTTTTCCTTGTCATTGTAATGAAATTTGTTGGCTGCCATTGTGTCACTGTCCAAGTATTATCACCTCGATAGGGATCTCAATAACAATGCAAGTCAGTGTACTACTTTCCTATGGTAATCTTGCTGTGTAATTAAATTGAAATCCCTCTTCATTTCAGACAAAGGCCGTCCAGGAAACTGAGTGACTCTCTGAGAGACCACCATTCGACTGAGCCAGAGGAAGACCTGTCCTTCCCACGACTGCTTAACAGTACTGAGGGTGAGGAAAAATGGCAGCAGTGGTCTAATTGACACAGACCCATAAGCGTGCATATCTGGAGTCCCCTGCTGCATTGGACTGTTTGATCTAACCAATTTTGCCAATCAAGTGAGTGGTCTTCCATGCCTGAGCACACTGATATTCCAGCCCAGCAGTGCCAAGCACCCAAATAAAATGAGGTCTCAGTGACCTTCACCTATGGAGCATAAATCACCTGACTCCAACCCAGCCTTTGATAAAGGTTAATTGAAATCTTCTCCTGTGATGTAGGACTTTCACTATGCAATTTATTCCTGAGTCATAAACACACAGCTAGTTTTTCCCGTGCTCTAATGAGGCATTGACCCATGCAACCCAGGGCCTTGGGAAGAGTAGCCCAGCTGATTTAAGGCCGCTGTCTTGTGCTTTCTTTCAAGGAACCCAAATGATACTCTGAGGCAACCTTCCCACGTTGAGATGGTTACAGCTCTCAAGAGTGAGCATAGCCTCAGAGAACAGGGGGTGCAGATAATTCAACCAATGCCAGTTTTTTTCTAATCAATGTGTAAACTGACGAGTACCCTCACAGAATTCAATAGCAGCCTATCAATAACCGAAGTGGGAAAGGAAGAACTGCTGGCCATCACTATGGGCATCGACATTACAGCAAGATGACTGACCCATGCCAAACAAGTGTCTAAAACTATGTATACTGTATTTTAGTTATCATTTCTTGTCTACTCATTCCCAGCAGAAAAATACAGATAATAATTGCTTAAAATAGCTGGTTTAAAATGGTGTCACCAGCTATTTTTTTTGCCAACTTGTGTTTTGGTGGTTTAGCTGGTTTGACAATCTAATGGGTGGCCATTCTAGTTGTTTCTTGCCGGCCAATTTCCAGCTTCCATACGAGCATGACCAGCAAACTCCAGCAGTGACAAGTGTGACAGGCTGGGACATGCAGGTTTGAACAGGTGTGTTTTTTGATGGTTTTGCTGATTAGACCATCTTTCACCATCTTAAACCAGCCACCAGTAAAAACTGTTTTTTTTTTGCAGGGATTATTATGACTGCCATAATTGCATCCCCCAGTAGGCATATAGATGTTTTTGGGTGTTTTTTTCAGTATTTTTTGGTCAATGATCCCTGGGACACCAAAACACCAGGGCATGTGAAAATCGGTGGGCATGTACTGTAGATCCAGTAGCGCAGTGAGTAAGATGACAAAGCCAAAAACAGAAAGACAGGTTGGTCAGACACAGTTTGCACATAATAACTTGAAAACGGCAGCAGCCAATTTGACAAAATTTTATCAGTGTACAGGTGTCAAGGAGCTGCATGAAACAAGACATCAATCACCCATTTGTGGTGTAGCCTCACCTCCTCATGAGACATAAAATGCAAGAATTGTTTGTTTGGGATTTTTCTTGTAAGCACATTGCTGTCAAAGTTACTGGGGACACTGAACACCGCATCACATGAAACGCAACACATGAAACACATATTATCATAGAACCCAATGTGCAAACACACACCAACACATAAACACAGCCCCCACACATTCAGGCATACAACCATGTGCATACAACCATCAGGTTTACAAACAGACAAACACACATGCTAAATGCATGCACATAAACACACAACACACACACACTTTCACTAGCTAGCTTAGCTGCCGGTTTACTATGTTATTGCTATAGACAGCCCTCAGTGACCTCAAACAACAGGGCTACAGACTGAATCACACCGTATTTCTCCTTTAAATATCAAGACTTAATCAATACCATTTAATATTTATCATTGCCTTTTAATCTACTTTATTTGTATTTGCTAAATTGTTTCAATATTTTCTTTCCCGAGAACTTGATTAACTAACTAACTGGTACTTCTGAAAGTTCTCAGTAGCTGGGAAAGGTCAAAACAGGGCTAATATTAATTTATGGCTTTCATGCATGGGAACAGCTCTTGTTCATCAACTCCATTCATTTCTTTCTCTCTTTGCCAATCATCTTCTTTCATTCAGAACTGTTAGATGATATTTACTGAAAGAGCCCAAGCGGTAAGATCACAAAAGGCTTGATAGTCATCTATATGAAGTTCTTATCTCATGAGTACTACACTAAATAAGAGTGTAACAGGCATGAAAAAGGAGAGATGTGCAAGAAACAGAAGCATTGCATGCATGTTGTTGTATGCCGGTCTAAATGCAGTGCTCCTCTATTAGAAGCCTAATTCTCATTTTAACCAAGAAACCTCATTGGGACAAAATAGAAAGGCAAATCACAGGAATTCACAGACTTTGCACAGAGTTTTTCATAACTGCATGTTATGTGATCTACCTAAGACACAGAAAGGATTTTGCTGTCTAGACACTGTAGCCTCGAAAATATTGCACTGATTTTGAATTTTCAGTGTTTTTTCCGCTTGCTTTGTATTTTTCAGACAAAGCAGTTTTTATAAGATCCATGTTCTATTACATTTCAGTAAACCTACTGGAACACAAAACCATGTTGTTTTATTTTCCCACATGTATGACATACTTCAAAAACAAAATATCCCATCTCCTGTTAACAGAGTGTTCAAACAGGCTGATGCTGTATGTTACTTAACTGATCTACACGGGTGAAGGATTGCTTGATTCATCTATCTCAGCTACAGTATATGTATCAATTTATGAATTTATCCAAATGCTAGTAATGTCACAGCAACAAAATGTTTCATGTAGAATATTGAGGCTGACACTTGCAATGACCAAACTGTCCTTAATACAGAGAGAAACGATGAAGATCAAAGAAAAGCTCTCACCTAAAACTCCAAGTCTGTAGTTGATGGTAACTACAATGACATTTCCATAGCTTGCCAGGATGCTGCCATCAATCATATTTCCGGTACCTTCTATATATGATCCACCATGGATGTACACCATCACTGGCTTCAGCCCATTCTCATCATGAATATCTGCAAATGAAGAAAACATGACTGAATTGACAACATTAATAGGAACACATATTTTACCTTACTATATTTTATTTTCCATTACATTCCATTGGTTATAATATTTATGAGATAACTGTAATAAGCTGTTTCATTTTCAGAGCAACACAGGACCTGGATGCCATTTTTGCACTCATTTGCAGATAACCTTTGGTGCATGTTGCATGGCACCACTGCTCATCTATATGCTAATTTATCCCAAAAAGAAAAAGATCCCAAAAAGGGCCATTCAATACGATTAAGCCTGAACTTTCTAAGATGCACTAAGTGGAGACAAAAAATGAGGTGAAGTTGGGGTTGAAATCAGCTTCAAGTGTGGGCAGTGCATTCTGACGGGAAATACTCTCCGAGCACAAAACATTAAAAGGAAATATACTTCAACCTTGCTGCTTCAAATGGCACCATCTCACCCAAGTGTTGAATATTCAAGGACAGTAGATGATGGTGTTTACAGTTTAATAAGAGAAACTACTTCCCCTGGGCCACATAGCCTTTTCTGATTAATTCACAATGAGAAAACTCCCTTCTTACTGTCTCTGCAAAGACCCTGATAAAGCAAACCTTTAGGAGCTAATTGCACGTTTTTGTCTGGGAGAAGAATTAAGCAGACATTAAATGAAAATTACAAATAATTTTAGAGCAATGTTTAATGCTTGCATGAACATACTATGGCAAACTATGCTCATTCAAAAGAGCACATTCTGCCAGTGCGAAAACAGTGTGTGGTTACACAGTTTCATTGCACTCTTAAAACAATCACTAGTGCGCACACTCAAACCCTAAGAGCAACATGATTCAACAAACAGTGTTGGTCTGCCTATTACTTGCAGTGAGAATATCTATCAGCAGTTGACGCCTCACTAGATTCAGCTGGTGTGATGTTTGTGATGAGTAAAAAGCCTCCTCTCGGAAACTGACTTCAGTGCAAATAGCTCTTCTCAGCCCTCCACATTTTTGAGAGGTATCAGAAACCACAGGCCAAGAAAACAATTTCAACTTAACACTCCCACTGTGTGATTTAATAGTATGTCCCATGGAAAAAAATAAACTCACTATTTTAGAAATTAGCGCATCTACCAAGGCTGGTGAGACACTGTAAAAGGCGAAATAGATATAGGTGGTGGCAGCATAGCAGAAACTAGCTAGTTGCTAGTAGCCTGGAAATTGTGGGTTCAAATCCCAGCTGCCACTGTTGTGCTCTTATGCAAGGAACTAACCCTGAGTTGCTCTAGGGGAGACTGGCCTTGATGTAATTGATAGTTCACAAATGTAAGTCGCTTTGGATAAAAGCGTCTACTAAATGCATAAACGTAGATATGTTTGGTGTGAAACTCATTCCTGAGCTCGCATTACAGCCCATGGATTGTTTATGTTTAAGTAAAATGCCACTTCCATATTAGAAGTCACTGATCTGAGACCTGTGAAAGCATGAAGCATGTTGTTACAACATAGCAAAGATGAAAGACAGAAAAAAATGGGTAGCCTAATATAAAAAAAGGGGAAGCAGAGATTTTGTAGTCCATTCCTGTAGGCATCCTTTTCTAAGGACACTTGACTCTTTTAACACAGCTTGCTGTCATGTGTCAATAGTAGACCCAGCAGTGCCACACAGCATTCATCCTCTCTTCGTTCTGTCCAGGTTGAGTCGAGCTCATCCGTTAGTTTTAAAATGAAGTTAGAGCTTGGCACTGACCAAAAGACTTGTAAATAAGTTTCCTGTAACACTCCTGCAAGTGTATTTCCCTACACACATAGTGAAATAATTAAAGCAAACATGATACACTGGATTGTACTCTCACCCAACAGAATAGTTTCTGGTCTGAATGGTATGCTGAAGATGGCCCTATGAGTAGATTATTGTTGTCAAAGTGTCACTACTACATGCTTCACTCCACAAGACTTAACATTTAAGGTGGGCATGGGACAGGGACACTGCTTACAATTGTCAGAGGGGTGAGATCAAGCTCAACGTGTGCCTGCTTATCCAGCCCTTGGGCCTGGCAGAATGGCAGAGTAGTAGTTCCCTGTTAACTCTTTGCCAGTCAGAGATCACACCTCAAGGAACTGCACTGGGCTTCCCTATGGCAAACTCCTTTCAGTACAAAAGCACAGTGATGCTTAGGAGACAATGGAGCTGTGCAAAGGTAATTTCTCAATTCATACCTGTTAGACAGTCTGAATTCTGAAAAGGTTTTCAGCACTACAACTCGACAAATACTTTCAGAGTAAGAGATTAATTACAGAAGTTCACAGTGACAAATGTGGACCCAGGTATAATTGGTTCACAGTTGACCAACTTACATTTTATTGATGATGCCCAATTTTGTGATTTAAAGGCCTTACTGATTACAGAATAATTGGTAGTCAGCTAATATGATATATATGAATAACCAAATGCAAAGCTAAATGCAAAGCCACAGATGCTCATAGCTGGTACCTAAATTTGACAATAAGACGTGAGTTCAAATTTAGGAATTGGTGAAGCTGGGCATTTTCGGAGGAGCAAAAGACTTTTTTTTGGTCACCGGAAGACCAGTTCCAGATGATCAATACATGGCTTCAGGAGCCTGGTCTCTGTGTGTGTGTGTGTGTAGTGGGGGGGTTCATGCTCCTCATGAAATCCATATTGCTCCTCTACATTAAGGCAGAGAGGTTGTTTCTACAGATGTTTATTTTGTATATTTTGTAGGTAGTGGGCTGTAGCGGGCACCTTTGGTCCCAACGTTTTAGTTCCAACTTTGTAGAACTATCGAACCTAGCTACTTCATGACTGGAATGCACATCTGGCATCCACTATTTTAGCTACCTCCTGGGTGACCTAAAACAGCATGGTTTTTAGATATCCCAATAGGCCTGCTGTAGTGCAGGCCAGTCACCTCTTCAGATTGGTCCTAACAATCATTGGCCATCATGCCTCATCTCTGAGAGGACCTGACACCCTCAAGCACAGAGATGGTAATCTGGCTAAACAGATAATAGCCTCCTCCTTCCTCCCTTTAGCAGTTTGGCCTCCAACAGGATGGACACACTCCTGGCAGTGACAGATGGAATTGAGTCGTCGAGGTCAAGGAATGACAGGCTAGGCAAGCTGAAGTGCATTAATGGCAGCCTTTGTTCATGCATGCTACCAGGTCTCTTTTTAATAAGCTCCAGTGTTTATGGCACACAGAGCTAGACAGCTGGACCCACCATTTGGTTGAGCAGCATTTGGAGTCCTGACTAACTGCATGGACTTCATCCACCCCTGACTCACAGGGTTTTACAGCAAATGTTACTGGCTGAAATTCAGATCCTGGCTGTCTCCGTGTTCTTGTCTTTGGCCAACAGCAGGCTACTGGCTAAGCTCCACACACTAGATCAGCAACAGTTGTTCCCACACTTTCACCATATTGCCCATTTACAGCCATGAGTAATTCATGGTAATTCATGTATCTAAAAAAGCAAAAAAGCATAATTGAATAATTTCTCAAGTGATAATTACTGCTATAGAATAGGCACTATACGTTCTTCATTTTTAGAAATTCAAAACATACAATGCATGTGCATTTGGGACTAAAATGCCCAAATAACCATTGCTGGTGTTGGACAGGCATGAGCAATAAACCAAACATGTTAACTTTGCTATTTCAACGTTTGCTAAAAATGATTTGTTTATATTTCAAATATCATACTAACTATATAATTAGACGTGCAGCTAATTAGACATTATGCTTTTTACCACACAACCATGGTGGTGTCTTCCATGGTGATGTGTCATGTAAACCACTACTTGATTGCATTTCAGACTAATAATATTTCAGTCACACAATATTGTACTAAGGCTGTCTGTACAGTTGGCAACCCTGCATTACCATCTGGGATTTACTTGGCTGTCCAAGTGGCATTCCAAAAACGACAGTGCTGCAGTGTTTGTTAGTGCTTGATATATTGGGCCCAGTACACACGCAGCCAGGTAGTTACTAAAATTGTTACTTTTGATGCGGTTGCAGGGATTGTAAATATAAATGTGTATATGTAAATATAAATGAGGTTTCAGTCATAGACACCTGTTACTTTGGAAAACTCTGGCCAGGGTGGAGATTTAATCTGTGGATGTGGAAAATGAAGATTTAGCATTGTGATGTATCGGCCCCTCTTTTCAGATCTCTGGTTGGCTACCTATTTCTCTAGTGTGTTTTGCCAGCTATCCCCAGAGGAAAATACATCAGTTTTCATAAATACCCTGCTATGTGTACAAGAACCTGAACACTGTTTAAAGAAGTGCTCAGGAACTCTTTTTTTCTGTTTTTTTTTTCTTTTTTCTTTTTTGAATTGATGTTGCATTAGCCTAGCCAAAAGCAGGGGGAGCAAGGGGAGCTCCGTAGCGGGAAAGAATGCGACAAGTTCATAAACCCTCCTTCCCACTTCTGTCCATTCCACCACTGTACCTACACACATGCATTTGTTTTTGAAAGAGCCAGCGACCATGATGCTATACACATAGGCCAATATTATTCAGTTGACACAACATTGGCTGCTCTTGAATTGGTTAACCAAGATATTTGCTAGGCTTCTATACTCTTTGGCAAGTGGCAGACACTTCAGGCATAAATCAGGCAAGACAACGTACTGCCAGGTGAGATAAGTAGTACTCAAATACATTTAACTTCAGAAAGCTGGATCCAAACATTTCTGTACTTACACAGCTAGATAGCTAGTCCGTGTTTGCTGAAAGCCAGCCACTAATGTTAGAGATGGGCATTTTGGACATAAACTAGGCACCAAAATGTTCTGCCAAGACAGGCACAATGCAACTTACTTACAGTCATAGCAAAGCCTTTTGCACTCACTTTTGCATGCTTTGCATTCTCAGAGCTCTTGCCATTCTGAAAATGTTAACCCTGTTTCTCACATTCAGTAATGCATCGTAAACACGGCTCTACCATTATACCTTGTCGCCACTTACTCGCTCCCACAAGAGTTACAAATAATTTTGTTTTCTGTAATGTGGCAGTAGATGTGGCAGTAAAAGTGACCGTTTTGGCCAAAACAGGTCAATCAACCAAAACAATGATTTCTAAATGGTTTTATGACTATGAAAATGCTGCGTAGGATCTCTTTATGATTTTGTAGTTGCACAGATTCAACATTTCTTTCACAAAATAGCACACAGGGTTTGGGTCACAAGAAAACAAAACAGAGTTTCTTTGCCCTCATTAGTTAGTGTTGGCTGCCGTTTCGGTACCCAGTCTACATTGTAGCAAATTTTTTCGTTTTTATTCCTGCTGACAGAACTCGGCAGCCTTGTACAACAGGGTAATGGGTTGATTGACTCTGGACTATTGCTTTAAAATGTCAAATTTCCAAATCTAATAAGTGCAATGTAATCAACTGAGAGTGAGTATGAGACTGCCTAAAGTATGCAGACTTTTACACTTCTTCAGACCAAAGAAATAAGCTCACATAGACACTTCGTAGGCATGCATTCCCTGGGGCCAGCACAGAAACAAACAGCTAATCACCATTCAACATGTTGTCTTCCTAGGACAAACCTTCCTAAAGCGTTGCAGATCTGTGGAGCTAGACTGTAAGCACCTTGAAAAAACGGCCCACTAGGGACATGCTGTGATCGACTTTTCTTGTCCCCAACACACAGGCCCTCCACTGTTCTCTCCAGCATTGTCAGAGCACTGTCTCTTTCAATTCAAAGTCCAAATGTTTGATATGTCCCTAGCTCTAAGAATGCATTCAGGCAGCACTGTTCCTTCTGGTGGAGGCGGGTATGAAAATTTGATCATACCTGCTGTAGATCACTGTCTCCTCTGGGTGCTTTAGCAGGCATCTCTGCCTGGGAGCCTGATAGCACCAAGTTGTTTCTGACCATCTAAAGCCCACACAAACCACGCCAGCACACCCAGTCCTTATGGTGTGGTGTTCATGTATAACTCTTGACTACCCCCTCATCACTTTGGCGTGTAGCCAACACTGACAGCCTAGACACAGTGATGTACTTGGGTTACCATATTTGTTTCAGCTTGTTTACAGCAGCTTCAATGCTATGATGTACCTTTTCTTCCCCATAACATCATCTGATCCCATAACATCAAACTGCTCTTATTCATAAGTCTAAATTAAATATATTTCTTTTATGGATCTTATGATTGTCTGATGGAGTAACGTAAGGCAATTTCCTTCAACCTTGGCTGAATAACATTTGACTTTGGTGGGCTACAAAATACTATAAGATATTGCGCTTGTGACCTCCAGATCTTAAGGAGCTGCAAGGATATTAAAATTGCTTTAAGAGCTCTGACAAAACTGCACTGATGATGCAGCAAGCCATATTACACCTTTTTACTAAGAATGGAGGACTCAAAAGAGCATCTCCTCCTGTCTGTGTGCCTCACACATATTAATCAACAGGAAGGGATGTCAGTTTGCATAGACGTGTCATGATTCGTTGATGCAACTGCAGGCTCACCATGTAGAAATGTACTGTAGAGCACTGTTTGCCGGTAATACTGTATGCATTTTGATAACACATTCAGCTGTATTTGTGCTGTTGCATTACTCATGCTGTTTTCTGTATACTGAAAATCAACATTTTGGTGCAACTCCTTGAATGTCGTCAATGGAGCAAGTTGTTATAGTGTTTCCATGTGCCATGCTTTCACACCTCTAATGCTTTGAATGATGCTGTCTACCCCTACTACATCGCAGCATGCATTCAGGAGGAAAGTCTAAAAGTACAAGTAACTGTACAAAGCAAAAATCATCTTTCTCCAGGTAGCCTTTTTCTCTGAATACCACAATTTCCCGATTATTAACCACTGAATTATCTATGATGTTAATCCATGGGTGAGGGCTATTCATGGGAATGCATGTCTTTTCATCATTCAACTTTGTCATGAAATAATGATTTGCTACTGAATCAGTAGGTAATGTTTAGTAAAGTAGAGGTTAATATATGGGTGAGGTTAATACATGAGTGAGGTTAATACATGTATTGTTTTAGCTTGTATAAAACACTGACCGATGGTGCAGCTTATATTGGGGAAATTACTGTATACTGTAACATCAATATCCAAATCCTATATGGCTTCTGTCAGAAGTCAAGGGGAACAAAACAAGCATTTCAAATGTCATTAAGAGGCTACAGGGTGACACTGTAGGAAGTGGGATAATGCCTAATCATGTTATTTATGATTGAGCCTGGAACTGCACTGACTGAGAGCCATATATGGTCCCCAGGCCACCAGTTGCTCACATTTGATTTAGAGTTAGATTATGTCATATATGTTACCATGTGAATACAATGCTTTCATGCAAAGAACAGAGGGCAAACTCTACAGGGCATGCCATGCTGGCTTTGATGGTCACACTGGAACACTGCAATAACTCAAAGAGCCTTTTATACAGCCAAATCAACGTATGTCAATATTTCAGGCGCATGTTATGGTTCTATAATCTGTGTTATGTTTTCCATGTGTAGGTTGTGTTTTCTATAGACTTGCTTTTTCTTGTAGCCTACACCATGATAATATCATACATCATATTTTTTGCATATAAAATCATGCTGACAGCGTACAGTGTATAACGGCCTACAACAAATTACAACCCCCTAATATGATTATTGATCACTGGTGATGTTCTGATGCGTAGATGACAGTGATATCTGTGTGTAGCGACTGCTGAGGAGCCTTCATGCTGGCCTAGTAATACTTTAGGCAGAGCAGATCATTTCAGAATTCTGGTACAGACTGTGTTAATGTTTTCATGATAAGCAGTCAAATATTTACAAACAATATGCTCTCTCCACTGGTGGCTAACTAATTTATCAGCAACATTTATAAACATAAGCTTCTCCATACCTTCCTCTGTGGGAACATAGATGTTCAGGTACAAGCAGTCCTCACTCTGGTCCTGCACGTAGGTGGCTACTGTGTCCAAATTGGCTGTGAACCACACTGGTAGCATGTCGCTGAGCAAGTAGCGGTCTTCTAGGTACTGTGGACAAACTGGAGCAAACTGAGTAGCATTCCGTATGCCAGGCCAGGAAGCAGGGGGTTCAGGGGCCTGGAATCTCCTTTCACCCGTGGGGGGCAGAGCATATGGGATCCCCAGGTACTGTTCCACAGGACCCAGGATCTCATTCGGTAAGGGGGTCTTTAATCCACGCACTTTCCCATAGTTTGTGGTGACCACAGAGAATTGTGCTTGCTGACAATGAGTGACAGTGAATCTCAGGGCCAAGGCAGCCATCCAGATGAACACACTGACATTGTGCATCACGCCAAGCAGTGACAGAGTAATAGGTAGCCATGCGCTTTCCCTTGGCTTTGACATGGTCCTCTGCTGCATGAGGGCCGGCAGTGGAGCACCAGTCGCCTCACTTTAGCCTTCGAACATCAGATTGACAGACGGCAGGTTCCCTGGTCAGATGGGCCATTTCAGCCAGCTCCATGTCAGGGAGTCTTTGACAGAGCCTTGCCCTTGTGTTGACAGTAGGAGAGATGTAATTCTCTGTCTTTTCTGCTGCAATTACTTCCCTGACTTAATTCCAGCCCAAATGATCACCCTGTGGGTGAGAAAGAACAGGCAGTCTGAAATAATGATTTACACCATGCCCTGCACAGCACAAAGGGCTTTGGCATTCAGGAGGGTGCTTGCACCCAGAATGGACAATGACAAGCACTAAAGAATTTCAGAGGGAAAAAACATTATCCTGTCCAATATCCTCATCAGTGTGATCTTTGTTGTTATTTCTGATGACAGGCAATATGTTGTTATTTCTGATCGCCTCAAGATGAGCAATGAGATACGCATACCCCCCCAAAGTTTTCTTGCTACTAATTAAACACAGTTCTCAAAGTTCAGTCAATAATACAATGATAAGACAACATAATCAAAAGGCTGAGTTTTGAATATTGCAGTATCGGTTCACAAAGAATGCTGCAGAAAGGAAAGCCTCCATAAATCAGATAAAATCATTCAGTAGTCATTTATTAATGTTCTCCTCCATTAACAAAACTGTCAGAGAGACGTTTGAAGAGGAGGACTGTTAACTAGATCTCATCTATGGCTATTGATTTATATAACTGTGTCCCTTTGTGCCACATCTCAAAGGCACAATAGTGTGAATTAGGCGCAGAACACATCACAGTGCTACTGTAACACAGCAACAAAGCACTGCCTTTGAGGCCTACTCTATTTAATCAAGTATAAGCATCAACATATCCTTCTAACATGTTCAATCATCCACCTCAGGCTTCTTTGCATTTCAAATCATGTCAGAGAGTGGTGCAAAATCAGATTCAAGATGCGAGAAGGTGAATGTTTGGTGGAGGACAGGTAAAAACAGTCTGCAACAAACAGTTTTATCTAATGCATCAGTGTGGCAGCATATAATCAAAAGTAGATTATTCTTTTCTAATGGTCTGTAGCAGTTTTGCTTGTCACTCTAACACCAGATGAATATTTAAAGGTGCCATTTCAGAACATGTCTCTATGGAATGATGTCAAAATTTATCAAGCGCTGCAGGTAATTTAATTTTTAGGGATAATACATTTTCTCCTCACTGCCTCAGAAGGGTGTCAAGTGGTCAGCAGTATTTCAGAATGAAGGAGTCGAGCCATGAGCCTAGGCCATTTTAATTAGTTTTCTCATGTCCACCAGTGCAATCACATTTTCACAAAGGAGGACATTCTGAAGTATGGCATCTACCTCATGCCTTTCCCTCAACTTCGCTCAGGTATTTCTATGGGGACATATGAAGGCCTACTGCTGTGTAGGCTATATCTTTCAGGTACATATGTCTGACCCATATCTATATATTTGTTGAGGACTAAATTTAATTTAAAAAAAATGAATGAATCATATGAAGCATTACATTGTAAGGAGGAAGAAGACAAAATTATCATGATAAACTAATATTTGATGTGTGTAGATCATCAGTGTTGGTATGATCTGTTCCATTTGTAAAGATGTGAGCAGGGTCAGATAGTCTGTGACAAAGCCCAACCAGTGACAACCAGTGAAGCTGCTCCTTGACATATGTAGTCACTTTCTTATACTTCAGTACAATTTTCCCTTTCCCTAATCTTCCACCATAACAGTATGGATGTCCTTACAACAAATTGGCTCAAACCTTAATCTAAAATGACCTCTCAACAGCCACCTTTACTGTGGGAAAACCCTAATGAGCCTTTGAAGGTCTACTAAATGTTCATAGTACCACCTTGTGGTGCATAGGCTTAAAGTAAAGGGCTGTGCCAGCCTAAATCAAGCCCTGTAGTAGATATTATGATGAGAGTGATATTTCCGTCATGTATTAAAATATTATTTACATTATTTTAAAGTGGACGTCACATTTCTACTATCACTACTATCACACTTAAATTTTACATTCATTATTAATACCTTGACTATGCATTCATATATTTCAGAATCAAAGACAAGTTTACAGATAATTCACTCCGACGGGACATTCAGGAAAAGGATGCTTTCGCACAGCCGCAAGATAGCCTCACCGGTCCACGAGCATGTGCCTTCTCACGAGGCAACCTGGTCGCGTCACATAAGATAGCCTTCTGCACAAAGAAGCTACTATGTAACGATTGATAAGATTTGATAGGGAATGATTTTTAAATCAATGAGTCACATTGCTTATTGGGAGCATATACATTGCTTTGTTTGGTCCGTTAAAATGTCACAGCAAAACAGGTTGTCAGTGTGCCTCGGTTTTTTGAAAAGTGATACTCTGAATAGACAAAGAAAATTAACGCTGTTGTACATAATTACCTTTCACTTGTTAAACATGTATCCCACTGATAGATGAGTCGAGTCCTACAGCAAGAAACTTACCCCTAGAGAAGAGCCACCATCGGTCTCGTTTTCAGAGGTCCGGGTTGAAATTGAGAAAATATCGCAGGAGGCGAATATAAGCCCTCGGGAAAATTTCCCTATCACGTCTTTAAGCCCAAACGAAGACAATCACACTGCTTATCTTCCTCTAAAAATGCCCTCACTTAGTAATCCACTAGAATCTGAATCAACAGAGAGAAAAACGTTTCACTGTCATGAAATCTTCCCATTCCCCGAAAATTCATACAAGGTTGCTGTAACCGATTAGGCTCCCTCTCCCTCTCTCTCTCTCTCTCTCTCCAGCTGCTATTGGACTGTGTTGAATGAAAATTACTAACCCTGCAGCCAATGGATTACTGCACACTCTCCATAAACCAACTGCGTGGCCATAACTGCCCATTTCACATGCAGAACACTACATTTTCTGAACGATTTAAAAAGAAACTTTAGACTCAAGAGAAGCATTCTATTCCCCAGAGAATCCCTTCATACTGTACATGAAACCCTTCTGCTTGTCCACATAGTTGTAACGTGCTTCAAACAGCTTTTCCCAGTTTTAGGCGTACAGTTTGGAAACTAACTTGTCATATCCAGAAATCTTGGTGTTGAAGACATCGAAAAATCTTTGGTGGGAGGATACATTCATCACCAAACCATCTTTAAGACAATCTCATCATTTTAACAGGGCCTAGGCAGCGAAAGAGAAAATTAAATAAATAATTGTCACACATTCTTTTGGTTTACACACACTAGAAATTAACTGCCAAAGGAGGTATTGCATGTGCATAGTAAACAAATAGATGTGTGATCACATCTCCTTCAAAAATCTACAGATGGTATGATTCCTGTTTCAGATCCAAGCAATTCATTTTGGTCTGGTGGAGTTTATATTCACAAAAGTAAGAATACATTAATCAGTAAAATAATAGAATAGGACCAGAATGAGGTAACAGCTTTAGATATAGTTTTAGACTTTGAGACTAAATTGGCCCAGTAACTGAGAGCTCATAACTGACACACTATATTGATGTGTTGAACTTGAACTTCTCATTCAAGCTGTACCCTTAGACCTGCACTCATGTACAACACATCTGTATCAAAGCAGAAAAGAGGGGAGAAGGCTTTATTGTTAACCCCCATTTATTACAAAAGTCAAGAAAGCACTCACTTTCCTGCAGCAGCTATAGGTCTTGCAAATGTCATTGTTTTTTTATATAAAATTAGGTGGCAAAATGTCAGGATCATTAATGTCATGCGCTGCATTTGGAGTCAGACACAGGGAGAAATGGTAGAGCACTGTATCACCAGATCTACTTTAAATAATTAGCCTGCTGGATTAATTGTGTTGCTCCAGCAGTTCCTTTCATGTGCTCATATGGCAATTCTATTAAAACAGATATAAGAGTGAAGCAAGCATGACCTTGTGACAAATTGCTTCATGTATAGAGCACAAGTTATTCTGATTTGTCATGTAATTACCACATTTTTCTCTGATGTCAAAACCACTTCACTATATCCACAACTGGCCTGTGTTCAGAGTCATTGTCTGTGGCGCTGGCTGTCCTTAGTGTTCTCCACTGTTCTTGCTGGCTCATAAACTGATCTGTAGTCAGAGCATACTGTGGGTACAAGGTGCCTTTCCTCCCTTCCTCACTGTGGACATCCCTGCCATGGGCAAATCACCTTCTTCAGAAAGCATATTTACTAACTTCTCTGTGTAGTACAGACACAAAAGCCTCTTTTTGCAAAGTCAATTGAAATATCCATCTTATAAAACCCTTTATTTGATTGCAGTATAGTGGACTGACCTTTCATTTAGGGTATATCAGAGAAAAAAGCAAAGCAAAGTATCTTTTTTTAGTTGGAGATGGGGAAATGTTTTGTTGTTTGTCTCAAATCCAACTGTAATTGATCTATCGGAGTAAAATGTTGTGGCACCTCAGTCCTCAGCTCCAGGTGGTAATATGAGCAGAGGTGCCTGACACTGTTTCCATTAGGAACCAAGTGCTTGCTCACTCACTGGTAAGCTCTCATCAGCCACATTAGGTATACCTGATTGCATACAAATAGAGAGCTTTAGGCAGCTTTACAGCTGACCAGCAGGCAGGAAACAATTCTATATAGGCTCCAGGGAGATGCGCGATGTAGATTTCCTCTAAAACAGCAGGGTGCTACAAAGAATAGCAATTCTGTTGTGAAACAAAAAAGTGAGAGAGGATTTTAAATACTATTTTAATAATTTATTTTCAAATTAGCATTCATAGTCAATAATTGTTACTCTTTATAATGCAAATTTTTAGAGCTAAAATTGTGAATTGTTGGAGGGAAAGTTAAGTCTGGGCATCTAGAGGACTGTCTTTTACATCTACTATTTAATTTTAGAGGATCTGATGTTTTAATTTCTTGCCTGTGGATATCTTTACCATTTATGCATTTCTGCCTACAGGGAAATGGCCGACGGGCCTTAAAACAGAATTTCCCTGCTTATTTCGAGTTCCCACAGAGGGGAGGTCGTCTCTTTTGCTTTGATGACTGTGGTTCCCATCTAATTAATGGGGGGAGATTATGGATATAGTTTTTGTCCATTTGAATTCTTTTGATGGCTCATTAAAGTGCTCAGCAGCACACCCAGCTGGGGTATGTGAGAAGGAGGGTCATTCACATCCAGTATCACTGTGTTTGACATGATGAGAACATTTCAAACCAGTGCATCTGTCATTTGTTTTAAATATGCATGTTAACCCCATGAGACCCTGTGTGAGCCACAACAGTGTGCAGATTTATACCTCTTCGTTAAAATTCACTAGAGCTCCCTTACAGTAATGCTCTATGGTCTCTGGGATGCATTCCAGTGTGAAGGTACCATCAGTGGTATGACATCATCCTACACAATAGGTCAACTTCTTGGCTCTAGGCAACAACAACAACATAATTCAAATAAGCAATAACGTTCATTTTTAGCTTATCTTTTCCGTCTGTTTTCCCCTAAGAAGGGACAACACTGAGGAGACCCAACAGTGACATCCTGGAAGCTGTATTTGATCTCCTGAGATGATAATAAGTCCAGCATTGAATACACAAGGTTGTTTATTTAGCATCTGCCATGGTGATGGCATAGAACCTCTCACTTGTCAATGACAGGCTAATGAAGAATAGGATGAGCTCTGATTCATCTCTATAGTCTCCTCTGGGGTGATAGACACTATCATCACGCAGGTGTCTGCCTGGGTTGCAGAGTGGGGTCTCCCTTGAGTGCCCATGTCAGTCTGTTTCCTCATCGAGCTGCTAGTGGATCCTCTGCTGGAGAGGGCCTCCTGATTGGAGGTGTGATGTGCATCAGTTCTTCAGCTTCACAAGGCTGTGTGCTTACATGGTCAAACAGCCAATTACAACACGTCTTCTTACCATACAGCCAGAGCTGCAAGCCAGACGAAGAGTCTTACACATTCCATGCAGCGCAGGTAAATGCTTTACATAGAACATTTCAGTAAAACAGGCTGAAATGACAGATGAACTAAACTGCTGTGTAGAGGATTGTGACCAAAAGGAGCTGTGTTTTGCAAACAGTGCTATTAATGTCAACACTAATTGTCTGAAATAGTTTACGTAGCAGCTTTGAGTTATTTTAGGGTTTTTGGGGAGGATTCGATGCTGTTGGTTGTTTTTGTAGCTCAAGTAGGCTATTTTGTAGCTCAAGTAGGCTATACTGCAGTGCATACAAAAGTTAGACTCTTTGTTGTGTTGTGTTTTTTTCATAACTTTGATGATTTGATATGAAATTAAATTTGCTGACGGAATTAGATTGAGCAAAAACGCAATGTATTCAGATATCCGCAAGCCAAAGAAGTCAGAGAAGATCAATGAAGTCAGGGAAAAATTGTCAGTAAAATAGAGCAGTTTTGACAGAGCCAGAGTAACGCCACCACCCAAGTTTTACGTTTGGGTGTTTGATGCAGAGTGATCGCTCCTCCCTGCCAGAACACAGAGCTGAAAATGAAGGAGAGGAGCCTAAAGGACAGATCAACCCGAGAAATGCATGACTGCTGAAGATACAGTAATACAAGAGGACGTGGGGGGGAGAGAGGGGGCCGACAGTGATAGATTATATGCCCTATCTTTTAAATGATAAGCCAGCCAAGAGCGAGCTTAGGGGGACACATAACCTTTTATCATTGGTGTTGGAACAGGATATTGGGTGCTTTGGTGGAGGGGGAGAAAAGAATGTGTGAAAAAAAACATCTAAAAAAAATCCAAAGCAAATATTCAAGTCTGGAAATTATTTATGAATTTATGAAAATTATGAAAGACCCATGAAGAGATCAATGATGAATCATTTAGTGAAATCATCAGTCAGAGTACAAAATGTCCTTTTTCATGGTTTGATGTTGTAATTTATATCAATTGCCAACTTGTCTGTGGTTCACTGTGTTTGTGATCATATAATGTCACCCTTCAGTCCATTATTCAGTTCCTCTTCCCTCATCTCACTTCACTCCCTGTCTCTCTCTGCCTCCCTCTCTTTGTGTGGTGTGTGTGTGTGTGTGTGTGTGTGTATGCGTGTGTGTGTGTGGATGATGAGGGAGATGCCCTCAGAAGCCTTGGCCCAGCCTGAACTGCCTGAGGAAACAGTGGCTGACATTCATAAGGCGTCCAGTGCCACATGAATCATTCATAATCACCTCAATGTCACCTCCATGACACAACTAAACCAACGGACCACATCACATCACAAAGCGGGAATAGAATAAACACCTACTGATTTCTTCCTTTCACATCTAATATATGCATGTGAATGGGATGTTAATTAATCTCATTATTCCTTGTGATCACTAGCCCGGTTGAGTGCTGCAGGCACGGCTTCTGAGTGGGAAACATGCTCTACCCATCACAGTTGCTGTGGACCCACCCCCACCAGCTTCATTAAGATTAACAAGGACTTCACTCATTGTGGATGCATTGCGGCCATTGCTGATGTCGAGGTGGTGAGTAGCAACATGTGAATTGCAATGCTCAGGCTATGCAGGCTGGCACTGGTGCTTGGGAACACACGTCACGTCAGAGGACTGCTGCAGCACGCCATCGTTTGTTATTCTACCCCACATTTTGTCAATTCTCTTAGCAGCTGTCTCCTAGTTCAGAGAGACGCAAGTCAAATGGAAGGATTGCAGATAACTAAGTGCCCACACTATTTATAAAGCCCTGGATCTGCAATTTTTCTGTGGTATTGCAGCTGTTTTCAGAGATGTGTACCAAGGCAGTTAATATGTATTAAATATAGGCTAATGAATTGCTCCAGCCACACAAAACTAGCTAATCAACTTTGAACTTACACGTTTTAATAGCATTATCAAGCATTCCAATACTTTTACCAGGTTAATTTGCCATGCAATTTTAATTTATCTTCCACAGTAATTAAGTCACCATCTATTAAAGACATTTTCTATCACATGTACAAGTGGATGTTAAAGATGTTCATTTTTTAAAGGCAGTCTTGGAGACTGCATCCAGCATGTGACACCTTTAGTGACCCACTGGCAAAACAGACTCTTTACTTTTAATTCTGCCCATGAGATAGATTAAAAACCTCACTGCTGTGAGGCTAAATTACATTACTATAAATGATAGGGTTGTTCATAATGTAAGTGCTAAATGGTAGTAAAACCTCTTTGAGCATCTGGCCTATCTTCTATAATCTAATTAAGGGTGAGGTTATCAGTTGCCTAACATCTTAACGGTGAACCTGAGAGTCTTCTCATTTACATGGCTATGATAACAGTAATCTTGATTATATTTATGAATTACAATGCTCTACATGCCATATAATAAAAAATAAAATATGCTTCCTAAAGTGTCCTTGAACATGAAATTTAATCAGCATAAAACAGAAGTCCTCCAGAGGCACGCAACATCAGATTATTGGACCATCAGTAGCCCTTATTTGTTGTATCTGGGTGGTGAGCATTCATCTCTTTTAAAAGCTTTTCTTGGAAGTTTGAATGTCAGAACTGAAAAACAGGGCTTCTTTTTCTCCATGGATCCGTAAGTAAGGTCTGACTTTCAGTGCACCCTGGCGGCACTGTAATTGGCCTCCGCTGTTTCACCATGTGGTCCAATTAAGTCCTCTGACCTCCCCTTCAATGGGACTATCTGCTGAGGAGTGGGGAGTGCACAGCACAACAACACATATAAATATGCAGGGCTCTCTTCCTGCTACTAATGCCATCAATGCTGACAGATCTTGCATCCTGCTTCTGGCTATTGCTCACTCCCAGCCAGTAAGTGATGCACGGCTGCAGACAGAGTCTGTGTATCCCCACTAAAGCTCTGGCCCTCCTCAACTCTCTCCTCCTCTTTCTTCTCCTCTGCTCTCTGTCTGCAAAGCAGCCTGGGGAAGGACTCGTCCTTAGACACACTGCATAGAGAATAAAATTCACTCAGTGTCAGCACATTCACTCGAAAATCAGAACACTTAGTGCATGCCCTGAAGCATAGTTACAGGTGACTGACAGGTAGGGTCTGACTGCATGTTATACTGTATTTGTTTCACAATAATATGTTGTAATATGCTTACAATTTGTCTCTTTTTTGCTCCAAACTATGAAGCAGTCTCCCATTTCTTCTACAAGATGTTGGATGAATGATCTAACTCCCTGACTTTAACATTATGTCTGACAGCCACTACGCTGGTCAGCCAGAATTGTAGACAACCACCTATGGCTTGACTTCCATACAATGTTGTGGGGCAATATTTTGGAATTATTATGATGCTCAGCCAAAACCATGGACAAATTGTAGTCACTTATGGTAAGCACAGATTGCACTTTTCATGCATGACCCCTGGCAGTTGGGTTGGCCCAAGGTTTCTTCCATGACTAACTTACACAACAGAATTTTTCCTTGCCCCTGTTGCTTTTGGGTGCTCCCAGTTAATGTCTGTAAAGAGCCACAAGACAATTATATTGTAAATGCCGCTGTATAGATATAATTGAATTGAATTGAATTGAATTGAACTGAACTGAACTGAACTGAACTGAACTGAATTGAATTAAACTGAATGCTGGATTGTTGGTTTGGCAGCCAGCCAAACATCCAGAGGAAATATAATGCCTTCTTGAGGCAGCCATAGCCTACTGGTTAGGGGCTTCAGGCTTGTAACCAAAGGGTTGCCGGTTCAATATCTGACCAGTGGACCATGGCTGAAGTGCCCTTGAGCGCTTCCTCCTAACTGCTATAGCAGGTAGTGGACTGCTACAGCTTTGTGTGTATTCACTTTGCTGTGAGTTTCACTAATTCACATTTGGGTTAAATGTAGAGACCAAATTTCCTTATGGGATCAAAAGAGTTTATTATTATTATTATTATTATTATTATTATCATCAATTATTGGACATTAATGAGAAAGATGAGAGACAGAGATAGAGAGAAAGTCTTATCTGCAGCCAAACTATTGCCTCTGAACTAAAGGGTATTGCCTTAGGAGTTGATGTTCCGGCTTTGAAGTGGATGTGCAGCTTGACCTGACATAACACCTTGTAAAGAATCCAGAGCAATGTAGCTGCAGGTTGTCACAACTGGTCAGAAAGGTATTTTTTCCCCACAATAGCCTTACTGAATCAGAAAAGCTGTTGAGCTGCTAATGACTAAAAAACTGAGCATCTTTTGGAGACAGAGATGGCTTGTCTTTACATAAATTACCTCCATAATTTTTTATACCATAAATCATTTTAGAAGTAAAATGAAATTTGTAGTTCTGCTAGCCTGGAAAGCCAGACTATAACATCAAAATGTATAGTCTGGCCATGACTGATAGACCAGGCTCAATCCTAGGGGCGGAATCAGCGGTTGTTTTTCAAACTGCCTCTGCATGCAAGAGGATAGTGCTATGACCAATCACAACCACCTTAGTTGTTTTGCACCATCGCAGCAGCCCTGTCATCATCGTGCCCAATGCCTATGACTAAACATAACTAATAAACTCTCCATATTCCTTACCAGTTTAGGGTTCATTTCCTAGTTAGCTCATAGCTATAGCCTCATTGCAATTGTTTACCAATGTAAAAGCTAATTACCGGAAACCATCAAACCGTCAACCATCCTCACACTCCCCCCATGCACAAAGAGAATTACTGTCACACGGTAGTTATATTAACCTTTGCAACATTCCTATTCAGTAGCCAGGTTCACTCAGCCAAACTAGAGCTAATATATATATTTAGATGAATCAAAAACAAACCTCAGTTTGCATGTCTTGAAAAACTCATTCAACACACCTTTTGTTTTCTTTGATGGTTTTTAATCCTTTATGTTGCATCCTATGCACAATGCCTTTTCAGTGTAAAAATGGCAAAATGATTCAGATGGCCCTTTGTACTGGAGGAGAGGCCAAGTGTAGCCCAGTCTCTTGGCTTAGATGTGCACTGTTTGGGATGGGAATGATTGATTAATAGGACTGTGTTTCAGACTCAGGGGAGGTTGTTAAGGCTCTGCTTTCTTTGAAGAAAAATGATGAAATATATAAAAGACCATAACAAACCTTCAATTTATCATCAATCACTGGCTTCTATATACATAAAATAATATGAAATGCTTTTCTTGTGGCCAGTTATAAACTAGGCCATTTGCTGAAGTATGGTGTAAAGATTTATAGTGCCAAAGCCCATCATACATAGCATTTTGATTACTGTTTAGTGTATGCAGTTCTTGCAGGAGGCAATTCCCTTGTAGCTCAGAGGGGCCTCCTCCCTTTGTCACAAAGACAGTGTGAGTGAAAAGGGTTTTGCTCCCCTGCAATGCTGCATAAACACACCATGGTTTACTGTTGGAACTGCCCACCTGTTTACACCAGTCATCTGAAAACCCCTAGTTTGTCCCCATGCTTATATTGTGTGAAGCTGTCTCTTGTCTTTGTGCCAGATAACATCTTTAAAGGAGAATGATTTCCTTCAATATGCTAACCCTATCTTTACAACGTGACATCCATGGTTCACTGGGAAAACATATTTTTTGAATGTATGTGAGTGAATGATTAACTTGGATATATGGATTTAAAACTTTCTTTGAATGTTGATAACATTGCGAAGGAGATGAATAAGCTACCGTTTACTAATTGCCACTCTTAATTGAATTTCAGGAGTTCCAGGGTAATTATCTAAGTTGGGATCTAACCAGCTGCTCTTTGGTAAACTAATGAGGCAATTAATCCATTTCTTCTGACTTGATGGCTATATGAAGCAAGAACAATGAAGAACATGACAATACACATATCAAATAGAGAGATAAGCCACATAGACATTAATCAGGGAGATTTGTGAGTACATAACAGACAAATATGTCAAATAAAGTGCACCCAAGTCAGTATGATGACAGGGCGTTTGAGTACCATGCTTTTACATGCTCTAGCAGTACTTCAGTGCGTCATGCCATCCATCAATAAGTACATCAAACCAACGCAAGGTCTAAAGTGGCCAAAGGCCCTCCATAAGCCATTTAAGGGCAGCAGCCACACACAGCAGGCTTGAGGAGCAGAGAGGTGGCGGCTAGGATGTGTTTCTGCACAGAGGAGGTGTTTCAGTGGCACCTGAGGAGGCGATGCAGCTGAGTAATTTAAAAGGCTGTTGTTGAAGAGAAGGCTCGCTGAGTATTTCCCCTGTCGGTTTGATAGAAGGCCCTGATGTGCCTGTCTCAGGGAGAAGGCAGGACATGCAAGTTCCTGGCTAAAGTGGCAGAGAGATTGAGCGCTGAGCCAGTGCTGGACTGAGGCACTAACAGCCGCTTTGCTGACTCGGGCTGCCGAGAAGGATGTATTGATTTGCACTCGTTCCTTTTGGCTGTGTCTTTTGACTTAAACTGTGGGAGAATAGTCCCACAGGCCAAAGTGTAGGGCATGACTAGAGTTGTATCTGGGGTGATAGGCAGCCTCTTCTGGAGACTACTGCTATGTTTCTGAGTGAGATAGAGAGAGAGAGAGAGAGAGAGAGAGAGAGAGAGAGAGAGAGAGATTGTGGTGGAAAAGATGACTGCAGGTAGTTAGGTCTGAGTATTCCTTTTTTAGATTTCTCAGAATGTATGAGGTGGCATAACAGGGAGCCATTACCAATAATTACATGTTCTTTGTGTGTCATAATGGTCATCATTCTGGGTGATTAATTTCTTAGAAAAGTTAATGAGAGCACACTTTATCTTACTTTATTTTTTTTTCAGCACAACTATAGATATGAGGTCTGAATGATCACAGCAGAAGGCTGGATAACCAATGAGCTGTCAGAACTTTGCTGTTGCTTAGGAACCATGGTCCAGTCTCTCTGGCAATGCAACTTCTAGGCTACTATGAGGTGAATGGCTTATCTAGGATAACAGCTTGCTTTCCATGAAAGTCATCAATTTGTTATATGCATTGACCATATCTGATGTGACCATCCATAACCATATTTTAAAATCCATTTAATAGAACATGCACTGTCATGCAGAGTGAATGCAATACTGATGGGATAGTCTTGGTGAAAATTAACCCTTGCCCATAACCCTGGACAGTGACTGGCCTGTGTCTAGTTTGCCTGGCTCACACCAGAGAGCTGTGGGGATGCAGTGATTCCAGGAGAAATGCCATCTCAGGGACACCTCATTGGGAACATTTCAGCATTAAAGCAACGCTGTAAAATTGTGCCACTATTTGAGGTATCAGACTATTTGTTCTGGTATCATTGAAATTCGTTTGGGTAGCATATAGTCACATCAAGTGCAGTTAAACATAAGCATTATTCCCTCCAGCAATCCAGGATAGTACTGTGCAGAGTGTAGAGTAGGAAACCAAAGCAAAACAAAAAAACTTTTACAGCATGGCATTGCTTGTCATCAAACACCAATTGTGTTGGTGTTCCAGCAGTAGCAGTAGACCTCTGAGAGGTGTTTGGAAAGGTTTTCTGTGCCTTTTTGTTTGCTAGTCCACCAAAACTCCTTAGTGCTGCCTAAAAAAATCAGAAGGGCAATACACAACTAAACAAATCTTACACAAAAAAATGTTGCTCTGTTCGATCTAAAGTGTTAAGTCTATGCTAATCTCAAGCAGACTTATTGAGTGTACTATTGTCGCTGTTTTATTCTCTCTCTCTCTTTCTCATGCCTCCTTTGTCATTGATGCCATGTTTTAAAAAGAATGCCATTTTAGAAGGTTTTATATATTAGCAGGATTTGTCTTTCTTGTTTATCTTGCATAGCCAATGGAGATATACTGCCCTCTTTTGGTGCTTGAAATGAAAACTTCCCAGAAACAACCTGTGCTTTCACAGTTGGCCTCTACTGCCATCCTCCACTGAGTCAGAATCAAGGCAAAAGGAGCTGTGGTGAAAGCTCCACAGCCCTGATAGAGAGGGCTGTGAGAGAACAACTGAGTATTTTTCAAAATCTGAAAGAAAAAAATGTAACCATTTCTTACTGAGTAATTGTACAATGGCGCTAATAGGCTCAAAACATTTTCCTTCAATGAATTTGAATAATTGAATGAAAAATGGGTTCAATCTTTATTTCATCTTGACAAAGGCACAATCAATACAGTGGTTTTAAAAAGCATTACATTGGTGAGGGCTTAAAGATAAGGGTTTTGGAAGTTGGTCACTAATGTTTAATTTGTTCTGCGCAAACATCAAGATGCCTTGATGTTGAACTACTTATCACTTCATTTCTGTAAGCATAAGGGCTGTGCAAGCGTTCTGTTTCACAGACGCCTTTCACTGAACACACTCTTTGAATTCCAGTCAGTTTTGCACGCTCTATCTTTGCTTCATCTTGCAAAAAAGGACATTTTGATCATTTAACATGTTTATCTTTGATAGAGGATAGAGCTTTTGACTGATAATATGTAACCAAAGAGGATCTCAGACTATTTTCCCTTAAGAATGCATAATACTATAGAGTAATTCACTGGTCTTTGTAAATAAGCTAGGACTGATGATACGAAGATGATATGGAGTGATCTAGCAGGTCTATTATCCAAATGGTATGAATCAAAGATGCAAAATATAACACGGCATGTGCAAAACCTGTGAGCCAAATTTCTTCTTTATTTTATAATTATCTACCACAGGTGTTGATCTATGAAAGACATTGTATCAGTATGCAGAATATCATCCATGCCACGCAGGTTTGAATTAACACGTTTTGATCAGAGAGAAAGAGAAAAAAGCAGAACTACATCTTAATCTGACTACATGCATCTCTAGAGGGCTCAGAATGGCTTGAAAAGCATATGATGTGATGAAAGGCACTGTTGTACAGGACAAAAGCTCATTTGAAGTGCATGGCTGGTTTCCCTCTATTGATCATGTGCAGTACTACTATGCAGATGAGGGATCTCAGGTTTCTTTCACAGATCCTCTGGGCACACATTTATCTGTGGAGGATACAATGCAAAGGTGTCAGGTTCTTTAGTGACCTCACTAACTGCCTTGCATGACAACTAGAGTCAATCCAGTGCTGGAGACAAAACACAATTAACAAACAACCTATTAATTAAATGTTCAGAAATTACATACTACATTGTTAGTGGCACAGGAGCAATGTTATTTCCAAACTGAATGTTTACTTGTGTTTGTGTATATATTTTGCTGTAGCTTTCTTACTGTCAACTCCCTAGACTGTACACACACCTATACAAAATAAAATAATGAGATAATTCACTGATGCAGATGAGAAGGTAATAGCCGGCCTGAGTTATATGGATGTGCATGGGCTGACCAAATGATGGTGGTCTGCCATTCCCTCCTCCTCCACTAGAGTGTGTCCTTCACAAGAGTGCTGTATTCCTGTACAGCATGACCTTCACAGTGAGATATGCGTGTGTGCTTGCATTTCTTCAGTCCTGTTGTATGCATCCAGCCAAATGATTTAAACCATAACATTTTGTGTTTGTGTTGGACTGAGTCTCTCTGGGCCTTTCTAACTTGTGTCTTTAACACTCTGAAGTAATAATATTTAGCAGTACTCATCTTTCTCAGTGATGGTGATTATATATTCAACAAGTGTGAAATGTAATATTAATAAAAAAATCACTTTCATTTATGAGACTGCAGACAATGAGCTCTGTGTATGTACTGTGTTGTCTGGTCTCTCAGTGTTGCATGTGAACCTCTGAGAGTGTTTAGTGCATTGGTGTGGATCCATGTACTCCATGGAATGAGAAACATCGACTTGCATTAGGCTTGACATTCCACATTATGAGTGTCTCTAATGGCGACATCCATTTGAATGCCTGTTTCACCATGAGAAGGTTTGCATGTGACCACACCCCAAGGCTGTGTGATATGGGCCTCTGGTTTGTGTCTTAAGTGCGCAGCCATCCAAGAAGAATCCCTCCTCTGGCTAACCTCAGGCCACATAAAAGTCAACTGCAAGAAAGAGGGTCTTCTGGGATGTTCCCTAAATTATATTTCAGCAATTAAAATCAAATGTAACTCACATTGTCACTGTCCTGATGGGTTCAGTGCCTTGTGAAGTAGAACACAATATTAATTATGAGGAGCTGGGCAGAGGCTCAAAGGAAACATTTTAGAGTTTTGATGTTCTCCAGTCTCCTGGTGTACTATGACAGATGGATCTACAATGGCACTTTACCAAGTCTAATTTTCCCCAGTAGAGCCAGTGATTCAGGCTGTCGTGTTAATATTTTATGTGAATGTGTCTCAGATATGATGCTGCTTTGTTTCAGCAAATGTCAGCCATTTAAAAGGAACCAAAAGGAAACCTTTTTGTCATTTTTGAAGTGAGTTTGTTTTCTCTCAGGTGAGTTTTGCCCCACATCCTCCCTCCCACCAGCACCAGCAGCACAAGCACCCCCTGAGACACTCCCAACACAAACACTCCCAAAGACTCCACCTCAGCCAACATTTCACAGAGAAAAGAAGAAATCCCTAAATGAAACTCAGAGAGAAATCAAAGAGAGAAAAACAACAGTACACCACAAGGCCAGCTCTGTCTCTGTGTGGATGTCCTTTAGTTGTGTTAGTCCCTGTCGTAAAACAGCAGGGGTCAGTGTGCCATCATCATATTTTCATGCCGTGTTCCAACCCTGATGCTGAGAGGCATGACAGCTTTCATAAGAAAAAGGCATCTGGAGTTTTGCTCTTCCTGATAACACAGAGAGCCATGCCAGTGTTAGTGGCTAGATGAACATGATATTGGACAGAGAGCCATGCCAGCGTTAGAGGCTAGATGAACATGATACTGAACAGAAATCCTATTGATGCATACTAGGTCATGCACCCTTGGTCTGGGATGAAATATCCCCATTTATGGGATGTGAAATACATTTAAATTGTTTCCTTAATCTCTGTCAACAGTAAAACAAGGCCCACCGCAAGGCAAATAAAAAGAAATAGGACTCAGGAGCAAATGTGAGAAATGAGAAAATGTCTATTGTGGAAGTTAAAAAGCAAAAACAGGGCTCACACTTCCTGGAGACAAATTGGTCACTGTGCAAAGTCAAAATAAATGAGTATAGATCAAACTTCTGATAAAAAAGTCATGGTTTGATATGATTCTGTATGAGATTTCAGATAAGTTGATAAGCAAATATATAATAACAAATGGCAGGGGTGCTTTTTGAAAGAGTTTTCCAGAGTTAGTGACAGGAACTCTTTATATTGTGAATCTTCTCTTCTACTCCTTTAAATATTTGAAATATTTCAGGATTTTATGGAGGGAAAAATCAGTGTGAAGGCCAAACCTATTCTTTTTATACAGAATCCTACATTTCACAATCATCTTCCTTCAAGTTGTTTAGCAGTTACCTTTTCTATTGCCCAATGCTGACATAAGACATTAGAGACACTTAAACAACACCTAATTAGTGTATATTGATAACTCCTACATCTTGTCATCGACCTTTAGCTTGACAAATGTTACATTCACAATAGAGGTGGTTGAGCTACTACTCCTAACAATGCACAAAGCAACAATTCAGTTTGTGGCACAGACCTAAGTTCAGGGGCTAATGAAAAGAACAAGACAGGAGGTCCATCTTAAACAAAACAACAAGGTGGTATTGATTTCCAAAGGGGAAAGCCTTTTTTGGAACAGTCAGACCCAATTTATTTAACTCAAAGGAGTCAAGAAGTCTCTGATCTACCACCAGCTGACCTGTGGGTCCAGTGTGCTGGGGCAGGATGAAGAGTATCATATTTCAGTGGTCACAACAAATACCAGGGGAATATTCATTTATTGAATTATCTGGGGAGCTGGTACGCCTGAGCAGAAATGTGGCTTTCCACTGACCTTGCTCATTGCTCACAGGGGGTGGTGATTGAGAAGGAGGAGGAGGAGAAAGAGGAGGAGGAAGGCATTTCATTGTTTGGTGCATAAGTTCTTCCATAACATCATTTCATAATGTGTGAATAGACACCTGTGTGTGTGTGTCTGCCTGTATGTATACACATTGGAATATATATACACACTGAAAAATGGCTTTGGAAAAATAGAGATATGAGATGACCACTTATTCTCAATTTAAAAGCAATGTGAGAGTGCCTGAATGGGTATGATCTACCATTAATCAAAAGCCAATCACAGCCAGGCATTCTAATAAAGATTCACAGTCTAGTCTTTTCTGAATGGGACGTAGGTGATTGGAAATGTATTTAATCTAACATGATTACTGAGCATTAATAATACTATTAGAGCATGCTGACAAAGTGCCTATTACCAGTTCCACAAACAATCCCTCATCCAGTGTGACATTCCCTTTGGCTAGAGCAAGCATGTCCTCCATCAGCGCACTCTGTGAGAGGAAGCCTATTTGAATACAACTGGATCTGAAGCACACACAGAGGTCTATATTCAAGACAATAGCAATACCCATCTCATACTTTGCCTTCCCTTTGGAGTGTAATGCTTTCGCAGACAGGGGCCCAATTTGAGTTTCACTTCAGATCTTTTCAATTCCCCTCGGCTCTGCCGCTACTGGAGGGAGTGGGACAGCTTCCAGCGTGTGCTTTTATAAGAGGCTGATTAGCATGCAGAGTTGTTTAAATTGCCTCCTAGAGGGTTGAGGTTGAATCAAACAATATCCTTTGGCTTTGGACTCTGGCCTCTTTGCTTCTCATTTATTTTTATACTGGGTTAAGATGGAGACTTGGCATCAGGCCACTGCAAAAGGTAAGCCCAAGGGGGCCTGATTCTGGAGCTTATGATGAATCAGTTCATTTCAGTTCAATAAAAGTGCATAGTTGACTCCTTTCTTTCCAAGCCCAGTCCCTGTGACAGCACACCCTCTAAATATGTGTTTGGTTAATGAATCTTTTAGGTAGGGAAGGACAGCATAACAATATAATGAACATGTCTCCAATGCTATTATTCTCCATTACCGCTAATATACTGTACACTGCTTCTCCATACTCCATTTTATGATAATACCAGGAGTGCCTAAAGACAAACTGTTTTGTGTAGTTGTTCTAATTTTGGATTTAGTGTAACAACTTCCCAAGATGCACACAAAGAGAGGAATATTGTTTTGGACAACACGCATTGAGAACTAGTTGTACTGTTGTGATATATAGTATAAATACACAAAATTATCAGTGTTGACATGTGTGAGGACCTTTCCAAATTTCAGTTTATCTTCACCCAGGAACCCTCACAAATAGAGACCTTTTAGAAGTGTTACTATATGATTAGAATGTAAACGTGTTTGTAGAAAGGACGTCTATGCTGAATCTATTGTCTAAACGCAATGCCTCCTTGAAAATGCCTAAGAAGCATCTTGCATTAAGTTGCTATGAATACTCCAAATGTCAGGGGTAAAAGCTAGGCAAGACATCCGTACTCTACACCATGGCTAACAGTGGCATTCTGGTATTATACACCAACTTTGCGTTCTTGGTAGACTGTTTACTATACAGGGCAGCCTAAACCTAATTATGTTTCAAAACATGCCTTTGTGGTTTTAACTAGACTTTGATGTCATGTGGACTCTTTTGTGTCAGTACATTTTTTTGTCACACACACTCCTGGAAATATTTTTGCCAGGAAACATTTACAGTAAACTCAATTTTAAAGTGTAAATAATATTTTTCAGGGACTGGCTCTTTGACATTTTGTGTTTTCAAGTTTGTTTCACACTAACAAATGTCTCAGAAATATTCCCCATGTCTCACGCATATGCAGTTTAACAGGACATGCTTGAAGAGTGCAGAGATTTTGTGCATTTCCTACTTTGTTATTCTAATCTGCTTAGACAGGAAAAGGGATATTTTTAGGCTACATAAAACAAATTATGCTGCATGTCAAAACAAGTTTAAGTAACATATGTAGACACACACTTACATTTCTGGGTTGTAACAGGTACAGGCATTTCATAAACCTGTGATTTTTACAACATATATTCATTTGAATAATCATTGGGCAATTTAGATTCTAATCCTTTAAAATCCAGGTGCATGAGGAAAGACAGTTGCTCAGTGATGTCTGGAGCTTTATACAGTGATATGACATCTTTCTCATGTTCTGCTAGAAAAGTTTGTTTATGCATGTTTAGTGGTTCTTTTGAGATGCTTTTATCCAAAGTGACTTACAACATAAACAACAACATTAACAAATTGCCTAAAAATTATATAGCACATTGTTGGACCACTCAAAACACTTAAAACAAATGCAAAGACAGATAAAGGCAAAAGACATAAAGTCCATGTCCATGGGTCGTGAGGTCAGCTAAACGTGGACATGGTGCACATCATCATATAAATAGGATAAACCTCCACCAAAATGTGACATAGCAGTATGGAAATTGTTGCTGTTTTTTGCTTGTAATGCAGAATGTCTTGTCTGTTTTCCTGCATAGTTGAAAAGGATTCTTTTTCTGTTGTCATGCAAAAAATGCTGTTTTTCTTGTCAAGATTTTCATGCAGCATTTATTTGAACAAGCTGTTTGTCAAAGAGCCATGTTTTATACTTGTCTTCTAAAGACCTGACACAATTTTACAAGTGAATGAATGGAAAGTATTCTAATTCCAATTTCTTTCCTTCTCTAGTTGCTCTGTGAGAAGATTTCATTTAACCCAAAAAAGACTCTTCATTTCCCAGGCTGGTACACAATGAGAACACCAAAGGGACCAGCAAAGTCTGACATCACACTGTGCTATCATTGATCTCTGGGTCTGGGTTTCATTCTCCGCCATGTGTCCTAGACTGGGCTCTGGATGTCAGACTGAGAATCCTTGCCAGTCCCCACTATTCTGTGACAGAATAGCCACTGGACAAGTGTGGAGGTCTGACTGTGTTCTGCCCTGTGCTTCAGGTTTTTCCAAAAACAGAACAACAATGGGACTCTTTGTCCAGACCTGAAAAAAACACATCCCTATTTTCAGTGTTAAAACTTAACAGGCATCCCTGCTGATAATGGTTGGAAAAAATGTGCTGGCACCACCTCGGTAGGTAATTGCAGAAAATGTGGCTAATTTATGGTTGCTATCTTCACACCAATGAGGTGGCACAGTCCTTACATGCTGTGCCAGCAAAATGTTGAGCTTTACTGCATATGGGGACAGTGCAGGACAGAAAGTGTTGGGAGTAGGTTTGGATGCCACAGTCATAAAGTAAGTCAGCAGTTAAATGTGGATATGTGGTCACTATTTTACAGCAGACTCACATTAAGCAATCGCTTTGTTGATTTTGACATGAGCTTATTATTTGTATAGGGTATTCAAGAGCATTGCTGTGGACTCAAGATTTGTTCTGTAAGGGTAATGGTTTTGGATCCCCTTCTTTCTCAGACAAGAGAGGCAAGCAGTCTGTGCCAGAGGGGAAATCACACTTTGGCCAGAAACCCTCTCCAGACATCCTCTGACTTTTACTTGTGTATATGGACCTGGAAATCACAGTCTACGGTCACGGTCTTTTTTGTGAGCCATGTTCTTGAAAATGTCTCTGACACCTACAACCCAGCACACAATCAGACTCAAATAGATGAAAGTGAATCTGGTCTCTGTGGTAACAACTGTCTAAGGCATCTTTAACCTTGTGTCATAGAGGTAACCTAAATCCTCACTTTCCTATTCCTTGGTGGACTGTTATAATTGGAAATCAAAATCAGTTCTGATTGTTAAATGATTAGGTCTCCACCGACCAGATCATTTGACCCACAGAGCAAAATATTTAATTTTGATAAACTAATACAAATACGACCTGAGCCACAAGATCACAGCATTTTTAGAAATCTGAGCACCAATGACTGAATACAGTGTTTGAAAATGAATATCTGCCAGACTATAATTTAGTCTGTTCAGTGTGAACTTCTCATTCTTTTTCCATATGAGGGGAAGGGCCATCTAGACATCTCTGAATGGGTTTCATAAATATTCCTTTGTATCGTGAAGGCATTCTCAAAGCATTCTGATAGTGAAGACTGGATAGCAATGACCTGATGTCAGGTAATAATTAGGACTAAATATGAGCAAAATTCACAGCAAGCCAAGAGATGAATGAGCACAGCCTATCTCACTTTATTGTGGTTTATGCCGGGACATCTCCAAATGTTCTCCATATGTGTGGGACCTGAAGTGATATTTTTACACTATGAAGCTTTTCTATAACCAAGCAGCAGATTTTCCCCAGATTTCTTTTGCTGAAGTCCAAAAAAGCAGAAAATAATATTTGTCAACCAACTATTATTTCACCCTTAACAAACACACCAATAAATGAGTGTGGTAAAAACAAGAAAGCTTTTGTTTCTATACAGCTTAATTTTTGTGACTACACAACATAGGCCTATCAGTGTCTTAATAACTGAAAAAAATTACTATATTGAAAAATGACTCCAACATATCTTGTGGTGTTACAGTTCCAAAGTAAAGTCTTTATCCATAACATAATCATACAAACAACTTTTTTTAACCAAGTCTGGCTGCAAGAGAAAAGACACTGCCTGCTTTATTTGAAAGCATTCTATAAATACTGTGTGAGGCTCAGTTGTTGCTTTCACACTACGTTTATGGAAATACTTAATACATAAAATTCTGTGTGCTGAAAATCATTCAGCAGGATGACCTAATGTGCAGAGCATTATATTCATATGTTAATACTGTTTAATTCTATTCTTTCAGCAGTGAAGGCTGTGCGTCTGTCTCGCTACCCTAGATCCGTCAGTGAGCACATGATTCATCTGGACAGTTTCCAGAGACTGAGTCAGTAATCATCCAAAACAGCTCTGTGGAGAACAGATCCTTCTCAACTGTACAGGCATTTGTGATGGTTGTCCTCACCCAACAAGGTCCTCAAAATGCCAGATGGCTTGTCTTATCCATAATCACGAAGATGACAGCTGTCTTGTCCAACACAAAATCAAGCTCCCTGTCTCCTTGGTATACAACATGTCATTGCTTTCCTCAGCATCATCATGGAAATTGCATTCATGGAAAACAATGACATCACAAACATCAAAGGAGAGTTTTGCAATGATTTTACCTTACCAGTTTTGAAGTCATTCGGATGGTAAATGAACTTCAAATAGAGAGAATGACGCATGATTCACCCCAGTGCACCCGCTAATTACTGAGAACTCTATCTTGCAACTTAGCCCTTGTCGCTCCACCGACTCAGAAACTGAAACCAACTCATGCATGACCCTTATGAAATCATTGTATTATAATCATCACTGATTCTTAACCTTTTTATCTTATAAACAAATGCATTTGTGTGAATGTAAGACATTAGAATAAATGACAAAAAATTCTAGGGGGAGTCATTTAAAATATTGCTGGGATTCCATAGTACTCCTTTAAGTATGTCATGAAATTAAATAGACAAAGGACAACACTGATAAATTTGAGCCAAAATAAACATTTTTCAAACATTTTTCAATATGTTCAATATGATGTGATGTCTTTTAACCTTTCAGGTGTAAAAAACCCTGCCCCTGGCATTTAGAAGGCATGAGATGTGAAAATGGATTCGAAAAGAACCTGGATTGTAGGTAAGTTGGTTTCTGTTTCAGCAGTTTCAATATGAGAGTGCCACCATTAGGAGCATTCCACATGCATTAATCCAGGCAGGACAAATCTGACCTACAGTCAAAACTATGCCCATGACGCCACAGTCTATCCATGCTCTTCCAATTTACTCTTACACAACTGACTGCTTTCCTTCCTTTCATAAAAAAATGTTTGTTAACCTTATACTTACCTGTGTGGTACCAGACTTAATATCTTTTAATATGTTCCTGGTTGAGCTAGTTCAGAGAGGTTACAGAAGAACTGTAAGCTCTTTCTCCCTCCCTCCCTTTTTTTCTCCCCTCTGCAAATGTAGCAGACATTATAAAGGACTCATTAGACTCAGTAGTGGTGCATGCTACAGTAAGCTGGTGTGTTGTGGCGACTTCAGTAATACATGAGTCATTACTCATGGGTAGTGCAATGTAGGGTGTTCAGTGGGATTGAGGACAGCAGCTTGAGTGGGTACTATGTTAATGAGAAAACACTGCAGGGACTGGGAAGAACACACACAGAGCCAACGCCAGAAATGTCTGCTGCTCCTGCCATAGGTAATCCAGTAAATGAGAAGCAGGCCACACAGGGCAGCACTCCAGTGGAGGAAGAGGTGGCATTCAGTGTTTATATTTTCTCAGAACTCTTGTTGTTTTGACTTGTGTGGTAAGAACCCTGGAGTTTCATGGAGCCTTTCCTTTAGTCGAAAGAGTCAGACAAAAAACTTCTGATAGATAGTTCCTCTAAATGGTACTAGGCACTTGGGGAGGGGGCATAGTAACAAAGGTGACCAAAATGTTTTTAAATCTCTAAGTGAAACATTTAGTGATACTAATATGGCCATTGTTTGCATGCATGTTTATAGTATTATAAGCACTGTTCAGAGGGCAATAAATAAACTGGATGCAGTTTCCAGTGTCAGGTCCATTAAGCAGTGAGCTTTAAATCCTTTTTCCACAATACCATTGTAGCACAACTCAACTTGTTTTTCCATTGGGGGTTGTACCTGGTACCCGTTGCGCTTTTTTTAGTACCTGCTTAAGGCCAGGTTCTATCCGTGCTGAGTCAATACTAAGATGTGACATAAACAGACTAACGGCCACTGATTGGTGTGAGAGGGCCATCGCAAACGACAAGAGTCACTTTTAGTTTATATGTGAGAGAAATCAACTTTGCCTGTCCGGTCTGGTGAGCTTTCAAAGTTGTTCAGTTATTCCTTGTCAAATGTATTCTAAGCCATGAATTTGAACTACTGCGCTCCTTTTGAGAACATTGTGCCATCGTTAAAAAATATTGTATTGTGACATGTGCAAGATTTCACAGTTTCTTACAGGAGACAGACTCCCAACAATTTATTGTTGGCAAATCGTCAATCATGAATGGAATGGAATGGAAAAATGGCATGACTTCTAACATAACCATGATATGACATAAACATAGTGGGCACTCATTGCCTATATGGTGCACACAACAACCACACAAATAACAGGCCTTCACACATAATAGCCCTGTTTATACTATGGGCCCAAACTGGTGCTTGAATCCTGGGCCAGCGTTCCTGGGCTAAAGTTCCTAGGCTGATGGCCCGTAGTATAAATGGGGCTAATCATTCCATTATTGTCCTTACACTGAATTATGGCATACCATATAGCGAACAGTCACCACATGCCTAACAGGGCTATAACAGGAACTATAATATTCTTCAGCGTAACAATGTCTGAGCCATGCTGCAGTATTAATAACATCAGAGATAATAAGAAATGAACAAGGAGTGTGCAGAAGGAGTGCACAGCATACATTAAGTTTAACCTAAAAAAAAAGACACAGACGTGATGCGATCAGTGATCAGTTTGCACGACCCCTCGTTCCACTCTCCACATGCACGTTGAGGAAGCACTGTATTGTAATAGAAATCTAACCAAACTGAGAAGAGTCAAACTGGTAATGGAAAAGAGACATGAGTTCCCATGACAGTGGGAGGACAAAGCTCTTTGATTCTTTTGTGACCAATTTCTAAATGCACAAACACATAAATTTGGCTTTTCCTACAGCAGAGGCTTCACATCTTACCCCCATTATATCTCAGAACCTGAACTTAGTTTTTGGACAGAATGCATGACTGATGCCCTTCTGGCCTCTAGTGAATACTATTCATTACCATTGTATGATTACTATCAAACTGTAACAATAGTGTTAGCGAGACAAAACTCATTAACTTGAGTTTTGAGTCTCATGTTAAATTGAAGTAAAGTACAGAGTAAAGAGCAATATTATAACTATCCAACATCAGGAACAGCTAACAAGTTGATAACTTTGCAGGGGCTGTCTGTACACTGTAAAAAATAAATCATGGTTTTAACTTAAAAAAGTTAGTGTCCAGGCTGCCTAACTATTTTAAGTTGACCAAATTTAAGATAATGAGTTGTGGTGACTTCTAAAGGCCGCAAAACACACAAAAAAATCCATATTCTGTAGTTATACTGACAAATAATTGTAAATTATCACAAATAAAAGGAAGTCTTATTTTTTACAGTGTATATGCTTTTATTTAGCCTATACACTTGAACTTGTCCTTCATGAACCAGATGTCATGACTGCCTGGTAGTATCTCTCTCTCTCTCTCTCAATCACTTGCCCCTCCCACTCACTCACGCTCCTGATTCAATCAGCACCTGTTCACCTGCTTGTTACCAGTCATCTGCAGTGTATTTAAACCCCTGTCTCCTAGTGTTCCCCGTCAGACCGTCAGCGAACCTCAGTTTATCTAGGCAAGCATTATTGACTCCTGGCTCTTGCAATTCACCTGCTCCGTTTCCCAGCTTCTGTTTGTTTCTAGTCCGTGTTACTCCCCTGTTTGTTTCCTGCCTGTCCGTCTCCGTGTGCCGCACCCTGTCGTAGTTTTCCCGGACCCGACCCCCCGTTGACGAACCCGGACCGACCTGACGAACGCTCTGCTCTCCTGCCCCGGTAACGACCTCTGCCAGCCCTCGGACTACGTTCTGCTCTCCTGCCCCGGTAGCGACCTCTGCCAGCCCCCAGACTACGTGCTGCTCTCCTTCCCGGCTTTCGACCTCTGCCTGCCCACCACCACAGCCTGCTCCGGCTCTACTCTCTGCTCTCCAGCCCCCAGCCTGCCTACCCGCCACTGGAAGAGCATCCACACACTCCTTACCCCCGTTCCCTAAATAGACTTTATTAGCGTGGCGCTTTTGGGTCCGACTCGCTCTGTTATCCTGACACCAGAAACACTTTAGGTGTAATACCTCAGGACACAGTGTTTGACAGTCTGGACACGTTTGATAGCCATATGTTTGGTTCCTAATGGGCAAGTACTTTCCGTGAACTTTAAAGCTATTGGGCATATCTTCAACCATTTGCTACCCCTTGGTTGCAACATCACTTTCCCTCTGTTCACTGATTGGCCCACAGAAAATTCTTTCAAAGCAAACTGAAGCCTTGGGAGAGGAACCTGATGTTGTAGTGAAATGCAATATTGAGTAGACGTACTAGGCAGTGCCTGGCTACTACAGTAGTCAGTTGATGAATATAATTGTAATTTCAAGTTTGATAATCAAACAGACTATTCAAGTAAATGGACTGCATTACGAATATTCAAAGTGTTTTACAGTGTATGCCTCACATTCACCCATTCACACACATGCATACACACACCAGTGGTAGAAGCTGCCATGCAAGGTGCCTTCCCTGCCACTGGGAGCAATTTGGGGTTCAGTATCTTGCTCAAGGACACTTTGATGGGGTCAGGCAGAGTGGGGCTCCAGTTGCCGAACGGCACTTCTACCACCTGCATTACCATTATCCCGTAAATAGCTATTTTTTATATTTAACTATATGTCCTTGGTACAAACAGACTGTGAATTTAGCATAAATAAGATCATGTAACTCCAACGGACTCTTGTAACCTGTGTCTCTTCATCTTATGCTATCAACTGTGAACATTTATATCATTATAGTGAAGATTGTGATATTTCTTAAAGTTATATGTTGGCATTTTTTGACTGTAGGCTGTTTTTCTGTATGGGCACGACTCAAACATTTGTGGATAGAAAAAAATTACATCAGTAGCTGCCTTCAAGACTGCCTTCTGAGTGAGATGGAGGTGACACTTCGGACGCAGTATTATCAGGGTCTCTACTCATGAACTCAAGCATAGAGAACAATGTTGGTGTACATAGAGTTCAGTAAAACATGTTTCTGAAGATAGCATATTACTGCTCTGCAATTTAGGCTACTCTTTGAAACAAAGCGGAAAGCTGTGCTTAAGCGAAATCAAGCATACATCTTTGCATGTCATTAGAACCTCTGATTGTTTGTAGGTCTGTTCTGTAGCATACAGAGAAATTTTGATAGCCACCTATTGTTCCCTTAGAGAAATGTCAGGAAACAGGTTCATATCAAGACCAATCTCAGTCTCAAACTCCAGGCTATGTTATATGCTATTTTCTTTTCCTCTCATTGCATAGATGTTATATAGAGAGTGATTTATATAGATATTAATGGGAGGCTGCGATGGAATTGAGCAAGTCTAAGACTGTGTTCATAACACTTGCTGGTCTCTTCCAATTCTGTGTCATGCCCTTTGGTCTTAAAAATGCCCCAGCAACCATACAACCCTCTTATGGAATGCACATTGGTGAGAAGAGAAAAGACATGTTTAGTGTACCTGAATAATATTGTATATTTATGTAGAGAAGACCAGCATTCCCAAGATCTGCATGCAGTACTTTCCACCCTCCATGCTGCAGGACCTACCATGAAAGGCTCCCCCGTCATCTAAGACCTGGTCCCCTAGGATCATTAGGTGACATATAGGGATCCTAAGACTGATGTGATTAATGAATTGATCTACCATTGTGTTAACATCTCTTTGTGTTAACATACTTTATGGATAAAAAGTGACCTTGGACAGCTGGACCTGTCACCTGCACACAGAGAAATGAACATGTATTCTGTTTAGCCTTTGCAGTTTTAATGCTGATCAAGTATCAGGATCATATAATTTCTGTCCCAGGCATTGCATCAGATCCAGCAAAAGTTGAGGTTACAAAAACACCTACCATTTGTGGGGTCTCTTTACTGACTTTTGACCTCAGCTAATGTACATAAATACTATTATTTCTGATACTATTATTACTACTAAATACTATTATTAACTCTGCCTCTGTATAGCAAAATCTTTGTTTTATAGTACCCTGTGTCTTAATTTACACCGGAACCTTTCATATAGTCTATGTGTTTCATACGTGAGATTAACTTGATTAACCTAATCAGCTTAATTTATGTATCACTGAGCCAGGATCGTTTTGTCACCAACATGGTTATGCAACTTTTTTCTCTGCCGTATTCTTCTGCTGCCATTTGCAACGTGACTTCCATCTATAGACCCTACCCTGCAGGACACAAAAACTGGAAATCAAATCCATACTTGTGCAAAGATTCAATGTTATTGCCAGGCTAGAGTGTGAATTTTCATGTTTGGAATTTAAAATTAATCATTTGAAATGATAGAATGTTTTATTTATTCATGATTTTTAATGTGATCAACATGCACCTGAACTGCTATTTTGCATCTACCCAATAGGCCTATTGATGCAAGACGTTTATATGTTGGAAAAGCGGTGCCACTATTATGCACAGAAGACATTCTTTGTCTGTTATGTTTGCTGTTCATGGTTACCTACCTGTGACCTGAAAGACGATGTTGGGTCTGTTATGTTTGCTGTTCATGGTTACCTACCTGTGGCCTGGAAGACAGTCTCTGTCTGTTATGTTTGCTGTTCATGGTTGTCTACCTGTCACCTGGAAGACCATTTCTTTTTCCTATGTTTGCTGTTCATGGTTGCCTACCTGTCGCCTGGAAGACAATCTCTGTCTGTTATTTTTGCTGATTATGGTTGCCTACCTGTCGCAAAACCTGTGGAAATGTGTGCTGGTGCTGGAAAGGTGCTTGACCAGAACATGTTCAAGGCCCTGGTGGAAAAGGGGTGCTTGGGACCCATGGGCCACTAAAATTTCATTGGCTTCGGTGCAGTGGTTCAAAAGTTATTCTGTGAAAACTGTGTCCCAGGGGCACCCCATTGAGACCAAAAGGTACTACACCCTATGAGCTATTGGGACTATTTGCTGACCCGATGTTTCAAGGTTTCAGAAATCAATGGCATTTTTTTATACAAGGAAACCTCCCAAACTGACTTTTTCATTTTTTGTCTTACATTAGGTAGCACTACAGCACAAATGAGTGGTTGAGTGCTTGTCTTTGAGACCCTTATGCAATTAAAATCTCTTAGGCTTGCATGCTACATTTTTAAACTCAGGTGGATTCTACATGTACATACCCAGTGGGTTTAATGAGACCCAGGAGTCGACAATGGAAAGTCACTGGAAAGAAAAAAAACCCTGTAACATCTATATGCCTGTCATGCACTTACGCTGTGGTAATCATCATTACCAAATCCCCTATACCATATATATATGCCATATATACCATATCTACAATCCTAAATTGTAATCTAATAGTATATTTTAAATTGTAATCTGAAATTGCCACTGATTCCATTCACACTTGATGCATTTCCCACTATTATCATCAGTAATGTTAATATCTATCCAGCTACATTAGTTTCTAAGAAATCGCTTGAAATGTTTTCTTGATTATAGTATTTAAGAACATGTTTAAACACAATACAGAGTAAATTTCAAATCAATACAATGATCCAAATGACACACAGCAGAACATAGAAGAAACCACAGTATCACATTCGCACACTTATCACAATCATAAATAACTGCATTCTCAGACTCTAAATTAAAACCTGGAAGATACTAAGTTGGACATCAGAATCATTTGCAAAATATACTGCTCCTTGACCAAGAAGCAACAGAGTGTCCATTAATATCCTCTGGCTTTCCAGAAGCACACTAGCCAATCCTATCAAACAGGCCTAGACTGTGAAATCCTGCCAATGGCCTTTCCAGATGTTCTTTCTTGTATTTCATTTAATCCAACACCTCTTCAGGCCACTGTCCAGACATAAATCAGCCTGAGGAATCTAAGGGCATACAGAGGAGTTTGTGATCTCAGTGTGGATATCTTCAGCATGTTTCTCCCTCTCTCTCCAGAAAACAATTAGCTGCACCAACCTCAGGAGCCTCCTATGCCTCCTAAAGTGTTTGGGATTCCCTTTATTGCTCCTGAGCCTCACCTCAAAACCACAGGGATAGCTGAGGTTTACAAGATGTCTTGTGTTTTACTTATTCTTGGAGGACATGAGGTTCACCAGTCACTGGTTAACATGAAATAGAAGTTGCAACTCATTTTTCTCTAAAAACAATAAGCTCCATGTATTGTTTCATGTGAGTGCAAACTAGTGCACTTTTCCCTTTGCCCTAATTTTTTTCTGAATATGGAACTTCCAAGCACTAAAGTACACACACATATACACAAATACACCACATACAAACATACTACATACAAATACAAAACCTTACTAGGCCTCATGAGACTATATCAAAGTAAATCCTCCAAGAAAGTCTGTTCATGCTAGTTAAACCAGAGAGCCTAACAAATGTTGAGTGTGAACAGCGCATTTACTGAACACCAACCTTTCAAAGGAACTTGACAGTCATCTTTTTGCTACTAGATGTGACTGCACTTTACTCTATTAGTACTATGGGTCAAGATATCATTAATTTAGACTGAGCAATTATAACTTACACCAGGGTCTGATGGCAATATACACCTTTAGACCATTTAGAGTAGCACTGTACCATTGCTTGTATATAACTGCATATCAAAATACAATTTAAAGGTACACCAGGCAATTTTTATGCTGATTTTAGGTTAATATAACAGCTTCATAGTCATTTTGATGGTTAAATGTCTCATTATTAGTTGAATGAAGATTCTTTTAGCACCTTCTATCTCTTCATCATGCAGTTACAGCACGTGCAATATTGACAACAGCCCAATGTTAAACATGACCAAAACTGAATAAAACGTATGTCTTTTTACCTTGCCAGTCAACATAACTCCTCAGAAATGTCCATTGCTATTTTTTTTTTTTTAATCGTAGAGGGAGCTCTGTAGGTAACAAATCACTGGTTTGCCTGGTATTCCTTTAATTTATATTAATCTTTGTACATTATGTGCAGACTGCAGAATAAAAGTAAGTCTTTTGCACTGATATATCTTCAAGCATATTTTTTCTGAGGAAATAAAGCATTCTTTTGAAACTCTTGGACTTCATTGACCACTGGTGGCCAATCCATACACAGAGCCAAGGTACAAAACTCTTCGAGTCTCATTGCTTCTCTCTATAAGTTTTGCAGAATCACCTCCAAAAATTCCAGGCTTCTTGGTTTCATCTCAATCCATCTGGACTTGTGCAAGATGAGTAACACTAAAATCCATGCCCATCCTGGCAAATGTATTTGACCATGTGCAGAATGACAAATTGACCATCAGACCACAGTTTATCTCCTGGTGAAGTGTTTTATTTGTACTGGAATTCTCAGTGGAATGTGAGATTAGATTTTGAAATTCTGGAAGAATGCTATGATAGAGAAAACTACTGCTTAAAAAATCCACCTTTGCACATTAAATCATTATGTCCTTAAACCCTTGGCTTCAACTGAGGCATCCAGGTCAGGAATACGGGTAACTCTAAGAAATATCCATTGTTACAGCAAAGTTCAGACCATACCTCAGTATACTTTAGTCCGCAAGTGCATCTGATGTACATTACTCTCTCAAGTGCTTTTAATGAAGTACATAAATCACTATTCTCACACATTCAAACAATGTGCAAATAGCACATCTGTTCAACCGGGGGAAAGTGGAGGACCACTCTCATGCATGGAGCCTTTATAAAGCACAACACATGTCATGATTTAGTTTTTGGGAACTCATAGCCTTGTATCATTGAGAGCTGTGAAAGTGATATATGTCTCTGTTTGCTGCCATGGCATATGGTCTCTGAGAGACTGTTGAGGAACCAGTGTGAGAGCTCCTGCACCGACTCCACTCACCTCTGGCAGAAGTGTTGAAGGCACAGTTCCCCCTAAGCAGTGTGTCTCACGAAGCAGTTTTTTTCGCTCTGTCCATGTCTGACAGCAGAGGCATTTCACTCAAGTGACACCGAGTGAGCCGCGTCTCTCCTGCTTCAAAACAAAGGCATGCTTCCACTGTGACTCTCAACAGCTGCGCACACTGCCAGAAGATTCTCCTTTTATTTATTTGAAACAAATTGCTTGCACATGTTGTGTTTGCCCTTGCCCTTTGAGTTAAGGAACTTCACACTCAAAGCTTTCCCTGAAGTGGGCAGAAGCAGAGACAGTTGTCAGGCTGACACATCACTATTCGGCTGAGAAGAACACCGCTATGCCTTTCATTTCACATTGACACTTCATGACAGTGGGTCAGACAGTGTGTAGATTGGTTCCAGATACTTTGATGTTTGTCAGTTCTTGTGATTCCTGGCCTGTTTGTCATCATACCTTTAAAGTGAAATTAAAATCAAATCAGAAATAACATAAGGTAACACTTTTGCAGGGGAGCAATTACAATCAAAGTCATTAGTCTGATATTTAGGCCCTCCCCATCCACTGGAGACAGACTCTGGGGTTATGATGCATTAGCATCCTTTCCATATCAAAGCCAAGCCTCTGGAGTTCAACATTTGGGTTCCAGGTTCTGCCAGTGCCTGTTCAGTGATGAATGAGGAAATCAAGAGAAAGTTGCAATAGGAAGTTGGGCGAAGACCTCAAGGGTTCTGAAAAGTACATGGTGCCCAGACATCAGCTGACTGTTCCAAAGGCTGTGCTGTCACTGAACTGGTCATCTGGGACCTGTGAGTTTTTTGTGGGTGTGCGGACTTTCCACATAGAGAGTGTGCAGGATGACAGGAAAGTCATAGTCCCCACATTTGTGATGAGGCCTGTTAGAGCCATTGCTATTACCGCGGGTGTTATAAATGTCGGCAGAGGAAGCCTGAATGAAATGTGGTAGCAGACAAGTGTGTAATAAACTTGTTAAATTTAAGACCAAGTTGAAAGAATGGGCAAGGTTAACATGGAACTATGAGCTGTTGGTGAAGCTTAATCATACCAGTGACACCTTTTGAATTGCAGTTTCAACAAAATTTCATGGATGTCTTGGATTGTACAAATTAGTTCTTCGGTTGTCCTGAAGCATTCAGGCATTTACTAGTTCTGCATGGCAGGTGAAATGCCTGATGCTTGAAACACAGAAACAGCTGACTGTCCTACTGCAGATAAAATGATGAAGAATATCAAAGCACCTCCTCAGCTGACCTCCTATGCTCTCTGATGGGACAGGCATGGAAGGTTTAAGAGGAATGAGATAGATAATCTCTACTCACGGTTCTAAAGTTAATGCTGCATGTGTTTTGATACATTGCATTAAACTGTTCTGATTGACACATTAAAGCTGTTGAATATGTTGAACAGTTTGTTTATGATTGTATAGAGTACTGAGTTTATTTGTGATTGACAGCTGTGCAAGAATTGATTGATTAGTGTACCGACAGTGCTATCTTTGTTATTGGAAATGTGTCAGTAATCTTTTTGCCACATAGCTCATAAACAGGCAGTGGGGTCACTACATGTGCTGCTTGCATTTACATTTTATATGGGATTTGAACTGATTACCTGTTGCATATTTGTAGACTAACATTTATAGATGCACTGTGAGAACAGTTTTTCATGATGGAAAATCATGTTCACAAAATACCAAGCCTCTCAAGAGTTGCACTAACAAACATGTTTTATTGCACTTCCGAATTGTGTTCCAGGAAAGGCTCATAGCATTTTTGACCATTGGCACTGTCCTGTGTAAAACTAATTTCATATTTAATGAAATGCATTGATAGCAGCAGCCACTCAAGAAAAGTTGGCCGACATAACCGCACACATTTGTCTCTTAAACTGTGAGCGGCTCATCTGGGAATGGTATATCCACACGTGTTCCTTTCCATGGCATTCCCTCTCGCCTCTTAACAAGCTCACCGAGACACGTAAAAGCTTTCTTGTGGACTTTAACACGATAGCCGCTCCAGTGCTTTCATCCTCATGGTCAGCAGTGAAACTGAGAAAGTCAGTCTGAGAATGATTGAGATATCTGTCAGTGCAGAATAATTGATGACATTTGCAGCAGGTGAAATGGAGGGACTAGAATTGGACATTTTAGGGCGAATCAAGTGTATCCAAAGATTCATGACTCTAGGAAAAAAGCCTGTGGAGAGAGGTCTTCTGATTTATGTTGACACACCATAGTAACGATAGTACAGGGGAGGTTTCTGGAACTGTGAGAATCACAATCTTGAACATGATAGAACTAAGTTCATGTGAAGTGTTATTTCAGGAGAGGCTGATTATAAGAGTTAGCTGTTACTCTTTTAACATTCTAGGGTTTCCATTTTCCTACATTCTTTTGTCCCTTCATGATTTTGGCAACAATTTGTCATCTGTCAATAAAACTGGATAGTTTTTAGCTGGCATAACCCCAGAGAATAGTGGTGGAGAGAGAGCGTCATCATTCAGTCATGCGTGACTTCTTCATGAATATCTGTAGGTGACTAATGGTAGTGGATACAGACTGATCACATTTATATCAACAAAAAACTCTTTGAATACTATATCTTGACTATCAGAATCACTAAAGTATCACTGGACCCAAAGTACATTCTCCAAGAAGTAAAGAGGTTCATTTGATGAAGAGGAGGCTGATGGAGACTATAGCCAAATTTGAATTAAAATCTTAAAAGTATTATAACATATATTTTATTGTATTTTGTCTTATATCAAAAAATAAAATAAGAGTCAAGTAAATAATATTTAAATAATACATTCTTCACCCTTCACCCTAACACCCATTTGATATTTGAATGCCTAGCTAATTGTCCATATTTGGTCAACTTCACATAAGCACACATGTACACTCCAGTATAGTGTGCGCCTATGTGAGTTTGCACGGTGGTGTGTTTTTGAGCTTCAGAATGCAGTGTTTACGTATCAGATTTGAGGAGTGGGGATCCATCCAAGAGATGCTAAACAAAAGAAAAAACACAGAAGACTGATATGCATGCAAGTGATTTCATGAAGGATGAATAGAGATTTCAGTGCACCATGTCATGGCTTGTCTTGCAAGGAGGCTTAAATGTGTCCATCTGTCTAAACAGTTTGAAGTCTGAGTGCAATAAATTAAACCGAAGCACTTGAGATGTGATATGAAAGGCTGCTGTAGAAAACATTGACATAAGAGTAATCTCATATACTTGACAAAGAGTAATCTCATATACTTGACATAAGAGTAATCTCATATACTTGACAGAAATGTGTTTCAATCCCAAATGAATTTGTTGTTATGTTCTTATGAGCATTTCCTTACATCTCTGTGTGCTGGAAATTGGTCTGACTAACAAGAAAATACTTGGCTTTGCTTGAAACTTGTCCTCAGAGGACCACATAAATAAACATTGTGAACCTAAATAATGGAAAAAATCAGAAAATCCTCTCTGTTGCTGGAATGTAGCCCAGCCTCTCATTTCAAAGTCACAAGAAGAAATATATCCCAGAATAATCTCAAATTGTTTGTGTATTGTTTGAAATACTTATCTGCAACCTAATCCCCTCTGAAATATCTCAGTCTCTGTAAACAAACAACCAAAAGGGCGAAACAACAGTAATTCAGTCCATCCCATTGTATTTTTCTGTTTGCGGGCACAAGTTTAAATGATGCTTTCATTACATGTTCAAAACTCGGGATGGCATCTGTGTTGCTGGTTTTCACTTGAATTCCACCAGAGTTGTTAAGTAGATATGGAGAGAAAACAGCTTTTGAAGGTGATTGTATGGCTGTATGCTTGGCTTCAGTGAAAAATGTGCTTGCCTCTGAGGTACTGGATGGTGCTGCTCTCCGTGAGATACTGGAGGGCGTTCTTTCATTGGGACAAAGCATTCTCTCTGTGCCCAGGGACAAATTTGATTTTACAGCAAAACCTATATAAGCTCACATATGCCAAAATATATGATTTTCAAGGACAATTTAATGTATGCTGGTTATGACTTGATCAGAAGCATATGTGTGGAATACCTGGGGTACAGACATACATGTATACGTACATACATACCGCATAGGCTCTGGCTATAAAGAAAAATACTGTATACTTTTTGTTCATCAATTATGAAACGGATACAAGTAATTTGTTTGGAGAAATGTCACCTCTCCTAGAACCACCCCCGCAAAAACACAGAGTGGCAGTTGGGATGTTGAGTGGAGGGCTGGCTCTGTGAAGTCTCAGCGAATAATTTACCGGCATGTAGATCATAAATCATTACAATTGCAAATGAAATCCATGCTGCTATGAAGAGTGGATTGTTGATGTCTTTCAAGGCTGATATAGTGCATTTTGCCTTAACTACATAATTTTAAGCAGGCCCAGCCCCCATCCCCATCTCTCCCAAGCCCTGACTGCTCCAGTGTGAAAGAGATCAGCTGCTCTTTTAGTGTGTGTGTGTGTGTGTGTGTGTGTGTGTGTGTGTGTGTGTGTGTGTGTGTGTGTGTGTGTGTGCATGTGTGTGTTTGTGTGTGTTTCACAGTGTATTGTTCCAGCGTCATAGACGAGGCCACACTGCCCTCATAAATACAACCAGAAGGTAGTGATTATTTTCCAAGATGTGGATAGCAGGACCCTGCCAGTTCATGCTTCTTTAAGAGTGTTTTTGGCATGGTGGCCTGCTTCGCCTCAAAATGCTTTTTGTGTCATAGGAGAGTGTCTTGTCCCGTTTGCTCTATAGTGGGAGTGCACTATTGTCTCTCAAAACCATTTCATTTTGATTGTTCAACAGTAATATACAATCACCTTCTTATTCTTACTGGGGCTTTATAAAACCAATGCATTTGAAGTTGAAACAGTATTCATCCATTTCCCCATGTACATGGATTACAATTTATTGTATGCAAATATGTAGGTCACATTATAAAGTTTAAAAGAAAACATTTTATTACAATTGGCTTCTTATGCATAAACTATTTGTATAGCAGTTGTGTGATCGCAAATGGGGGGAGGGGAATCAGTACAAAATTTAAAAAGCAAGTTGCAAATGTTTCCAGTAAATGTTAGGGTGGGTCAGGATTAGTAATGCCATGCAACATTATGTGATGTCTGACCAAAACCTGTATTCACTCTGTGCTGTGCACTCCCAGATCATAGGAACTTTCTGAACCACTTTAGACCCAACAACAACTCTGTGTTTTTTGTTACTGGGCAGAAATTCATTGCTGGAGTAAATCCATCGATCACAATTAAAAGCCATAAATAAGATTTCAACCCTGACAGACTTTTTATTCCTATCACAGAATTGTATGATTTGATATAAATTCCATGTTTCCCTGACAAGAAATCAGCAGTTACATTGCTCTTAATTAGCCAGTGCCCAAGGCATACACAGTCCTGTTTAGTGTGTGTCTAAATTATGCAAACACACTTGCTGGCTATTATGACACTTTATTTGAAAGGATTTCCTTAAAAGTATACAAGTGCTGAGGTATTCAGTGGGATGTTTTCATGCTAAATTGTGAATAAGGTTAAATTGTATACTGAAGGTTATTTCATTCTCAAGGGGTTGAATGATGTGGGCATAAGTGAGATTTTACCAATTTTACAGGCAAGCCAAAAAAAAAACAAAAAACATATATGCGCATAGTTTGACTAATATCTATGTTTGCAATGCCATTCACATGGATGGCAATGTAATAAACAATATATTATTCATATGAATTCACAATTCATATGAAAATTATGTTTTTAACATTTGAAATGAAAAAAAATGCACAACCAATTTTTCTTTCCATCATGAAAGCAAAAAGTGAGTGTATCTCCACACTGTAGATTTTTTTCTTTTATTGATAACTCTAAAATCATTAAAAATGTATTTATACTCTTTATAGAAGAAAGTGCTGGTGAAGAGCTTTCATTTGATATGCTGTATAAATCTCAATTTTGATGTCACTTACACCCATATGTTTCTCGTCCCTCGTTTGTCATACTCCACTGAAGGCAAGACTTGCAGTATGTCATGCAATGTATTTTCCAAAGAAATTATATTTATCTTATTCCCATATTAATGATTCATTTCTATGTATTAGCCTATTCATGTTCCATAAAGGTACACATAGTTCTCTCCTGGCTACACATAGTTCCATAGGGGTACACATAGTTCTCTCCTGGCTACACATAGTTCCATAGGGGTACACATAGTTCTCTCCTGGCTACACATAGTTTCATAGGGGTACACATAGTTCTCTCCTGGCTACACATAGTTCCATAGGGGTACACATAGTTCTCTCCTGGCTACACATAGTTTCACAGGGGTACACATAGTTCTCTCCTGGCTACACATAGTTCCATAGGGGTACACATAGTTCTCTCCTGGCTACACATAGTTTCATAGGGGTACACATAGTTCTCTCCTGGCTACACATAGTTTCATAGGGGTACACATAGTTCTCTCCTGGCTACACATAGTTTCATAGGGGTACACATAGTTCTCTCCTGGCTACACATAGTTTCATAGGGGTACACATAGTTCTCTCCTGGCTACACATAGTTTCATAGGGGTACACATAGTTCTCTCCTGGCTACCCATAGTTTCATAGGGGTACACATAGTTCTCTCCTGGCTACACATAGTTTCATAGGGGTACACATAGTTCTCTCTTGGATTATATAAATAATAATTCAGAGTTTGGATAAGAATTTCAAAACCCCTTCAGTTCAAACCATGACTATCTGGCATCTGTTGCGTGCATGACAGGAAGAGTGTCGTCTGGAGGCGTGTGATCCAGCGCCAGGTGCTGTGTTTTATCAGCGCTGAGAGTTTGCATACAGAGTTTGCTCTCTTCATTGCTGCCTTATTAAGTGCTCATCACCTGCACCTTGTTATGGATCCCTAGCTCCATACAGTCAGACAAACATTACACCACATTGTGTATGTTTTTGATGATCACATGCTTAAATTCCTGTCTTTTTAATTATGTTGTCAAAACACCACTGGCGTCTGTCCCGGAGTTCCAAAATCAGTCGCACAAGATGAGACCTGGTCGACAACTGTTTATTTTCCTAAACACTAAATAGGACCCCGGAGGATATTATGACTCACTTCACGTTATCTTAAACTTCAAAGTCTCTGCATTTGAATTGATCCAGCTTCTTCCACAGTGCCTGCTACAGCTCTGACAACAAGGGCTGTGTTGCAGCTGAGAGGCTGCCTGGGCCTGTGCCAGTGACTTAGGCAATGAGGATGGCTAACCGCTGGACACCTCATATCCTTTTATTGCTTATCTGCTCCGCTGCGCTCACAGACCCGGCGGAGGAAATAAATGAGAAAGACAACAGATTCCTCTGTTATATTCAGTGGTTTTCTCAGGGCTCACACAACAAGGCTCTGAGCTCCCTCTCTCTCTCTCACACACACACACACACACATATACAAGTCTGTTTTCAGATTTGAACAGACTTATTTTAGAATTAGAATCAGAATTAGAATCAGAATTAGACATAGCGTATTAGAATCACATCCAGCGACAGCTCCACTGGAAGAAAGTGAAAAAACCTGGTTGAGTTCCTCCTTGAGCTCCTTAGAGCATGGTACACTTAACTTGATGAAAAATGCATATTTGGCCTGCCCAGTAAACACAATTATCTTTGTTTTGCGTCAGTGTTGGAAAGGCATGTGTCGACTGTGGTCCAAAGAAAAAAACTGTAGATGTGTAGACGAATGATGCATGGTGGTCATGCCTAGGATGTGAGAATGTGAGCAGAGACTTGCATACCCATCTGCTTCAACTCACCAGCAGGGAAACAGCTTTTGATTGTTGTGTAACTTGCCTGGTCTCCCAAACAAACCCATTTAATTCAATCTGGGTTGAGATCATATTTATTCATCATATTGTGCAAATGAAAGAGGAGCCAGTGGACATTAGCTGCATCTCAGTGCACAATGCTCCAACTCTAATTTGACCTCTCAGTTTCATCTCAGTGACACAAATGGAAAGTATTTGTGCAAATTGAGAAATCTTTGGCAATTATGATGTTGGAAGACCTCAAATATTATCTTTTTGTGTGGGATATTGCAAAGCTCAAGGTTTACTTAAATTTTCTCAACTGAAATTCAACATTTGGAGGAAAGGCTGTCAGTTGTTGCCAAGAGCACTTTGATAGGTATGAGAGAACATCACTCAATCAAAACCTTGTAATCTTGGACAGAAGAAAAAAGAAGAAGGGGATAAGCTGCTCAGCTTCATGGGAAGAACATGATTTGCAGTAACCATACACAGGACTGAAAGTAGCTGATAACAGTGTTCAGCAAAAGTTAATTGTGTCTTATTTACACTCTCACTGAGGAATGAGGAGGAGAGTTCTTAGTCTTATTCTGAGTCCTTGTGTCTTCAACAGCAAACCACCTCTCTACTGAAATGGTTTGGCCTCCTTCCCAATAATAAGGTTGATGAGTTGGAGTTATTTTATACTTTATATGTCTATGCTGAGCTAAATAAATGCAGTGCCCAGTATGTGTTTGGACCAGTTGAGAAGCTCTGATGGATTACTCCTATACCTTGCAAGTCCAAACAGATTGAAGTTGATGCTGTCAACAGGGCACAAGATGCAATAGATTGATACTCACTATATTCCTGCTTTATCTACGTAAGAACATTCAGTTGGTCTTGAATTGCATGAAATTATTTGTGCACAGAAATGCTGTATCTAAGAGAATCACAGGCAGCATTAAAACACCAGGAAGCAATCAGCAGACATTGATCAATGGAGTAATGAGATCTTTTGTTGTTGGTGTTGTTGTTGTCTGAGGTTCTTTTCTGCCTGAGCAGAGCTGTGTGGAGAGTGCGTCAGGAATGCAGCGTGGACAGCGAGCCATGAGAACGCCAGTAATGAGAAGCAGGCAGGGGAAGTCAGATGCTGTTATTGTCCTCCACAGGTTTGCCTTGGCTTCCTCCGCTCCCCCCTGCAGGCCATGGAACACATGAATATTTAAATAGGAAAGGAACTTCCTCAACATCAATCAGCCTCCATCTATTCAATTATAGGATTTAGATCTGAAATGGTCATCCGTCAACAGCTGCTGATGTGAAGAAATGGGACCCTTGGCAAGCAATATGAATATTCCGACCATGTGGACACCAGGCCAATAAAAAGCAGATCATATGCTTGGCAGCAACTGAAGAGAACAAGTTAAATGTCCATACTTTAACTAAAGCTGGAGCTGCTAACAAAATGCAATAAGATATGCTGAAAAGGTTTTTGAAGGACATGGCAAGATTCAAATGCATGCATTTAGCTTTATTCTTCCATTGCTTACTTTTACTGCATTTCTTAAGATAATCGCTGTTACAAAAGGCTTAGTCTTCAGCTGAGTGACAAATCAGATGTTCTGTTTAAGCTGCATATATGCTGTTGCACACAGACATCTCTGTGCTAGTCAATATGAACTTTTCAGATACCTTCATGAGGAATTTAATAAAATTTCTGTAGCCATCTATGACATCCAGCCTAATCTTCTAGCATATCCTCACCCTTCATGGCTAGGATCATTCTTCAATCCATCAACTACTGTTTATTCATTGAAGGGCTGTAGAAATTCTAATATGCTCCTTCCTTACATCTTCAAGGGTTTTGGGCTTAGGAAAAGAATTCCAGTGCAATTGGTTTGGGAAATCAGTGCAGAATAGATTTATAGTCAAATAAGCACAATGCTAAATTGAATCCTTTCTGAGTTAGCTGGATGCTGGTAATCATCATACATTTCCAAGCAGTGAAATTTTATTAAGCAAATTCAATCACAGAGAAAAAGTGATCCCAGAAGGTACAGCCTGAGGTACCACAAATGTGTGCCAGATCCATTTTACAGAAGGTGATTAAATACAGCATTGGGTGTGGCTGCAGTCTGGCAGTGTTGTTGAAGATATCTAAATAGATCATAGGATGCTATTCAAATGCACAAAGGCTGCTCATTAGGCATATCACAGTGTTGAGAAGGAAGGTAATCCACTAGCACAAGCTCAAGTGGATGGCTGATGCTTGGAGAAACTGGACATCTGGGCTCCATTTGGTCTTGTCTTGCCTCTCTGTAATGAAATGAGAAGTGGCCTGGGCCCTGGCACAGCATCAGATGATTGGAGGTGTGTCATTTACTCTTCCTGACATAGTAGTCCTTGAGTGATCACACACAATGGGACAGCGCCCTTCTCACTGCCATACTAACAGATGAGGAACAGAAGCCATCCAGAGGAATCCTTCTTGTGAATGTTGATTCGGAGAGGAACCTATCCTTTCCTAACAAGAGCCAGACACAGCGGACAGAGTGCTATTCTTGGCAGCCTGCTCCAGTCTTCTATGAAAGACAGATCATAAGGCAAGAGCAGACGTCTTCTTTAGGGATTTCAAGGAGAGACCACTGTGGTGGTTTGTTAATAAAATGTTTGGGTTTCATATTATCTTTAAATATTATTGCTTCCTGGTCCTGATTTGATCCTGCTAATTACGTTAATCACCAAAGTTTAGAGAAGGCCCTTGGTTCATGGAGCCCACAGGAACAGTATAAACCACACCAGCCTACCACCCTGATGAGGACCAAACTAAGGAAGGAGGAACAGGCGGGCAAAACCGCTGCTTTAATTACATGAAATGATTTGTTTGTTGGAGATCATTAGTCTTGCTACTCCAAGCTCTGGCATGAAACAGCTTCAGTTCAGCTAGCGTTTATGGGCTGTTAAGCCTCAGCCATAGCATTAATTGATGTATCCAACAGACAGACATTTCAGCTTCTTGAAATGTATAGTAGTACTCACATATGTAATTAAAAAGTGTGACTTTGCAGACAGTTCGTCTGGCCAAAAAGACACACTAAAGAATAAAAACATTATGGGCTGAATCAATAGTAGGTATGAGTGGAGTGTGCTCAGAGTCATCAAAGCTGCAGGGAAACAGGCTACAAAACCATTACAAAGTGTGGATATTGAAAATGTGTCTGTAAAGCATTAGGGTTAGTCCCTCAAAGACATCATGAAAGGCTCTTTCTTCACAATAAACAATTCTCCTTATAACCAATGGATTTTTTGGCAAAAATACATACTGTCTTTGCCTTGCTGTGATGACTAAGACTTCTAGCTGTCAGTACATTTAGATTTAACAAAGCGCACGTTCCAGACAGATAGTTGAAACATGAAATGATACATGTCCAACAGACCTTAAGGTTCTCATAAAACAAAAAAAAAACACAGAAAAAACATTCTTTCAGACCACACAATATTTTACTTGTATTTTGGCGCTTTGTGCAACAGACCTCCCTTCTGAAGAGTCAAGCTGAGGATGAGACGGTATGTGTGTGCAGTGTGAGGGTGGGAGGGAGAGCTGAATCCTATATCATAATCCGTAACATAATAAGATCACCAACCTTAGGGAAAAGAGAGAGGCGCAAAACACAACAAAAGCCTCTCATCTCATATAAATATTCCAAATAAATATTTTTCAGCTTGAGGGCAAAATGGTGTAATATTTGATCCAGGGGTTTTCCTTAGAAGCCAAGAGAACACACTGAGTTATTATTGTTCCACTTACTGCCCCCATGTCTCTGTGTTTTTCATGAGGCCTTAGATGGCTCAGGGCAGCTCTCTGGGCCTTTCAAAGCAAATAGAGGAGAATTCCTGGTCTGTGAAGCTCTGCTCAGTTCCCTCATCTGTCAGGGCGATTGCTGCTACCTCGGACTGTTTCATATGCACTGGAGTCTCAAACCCCACCATCCATTTGGTCAAGGACCATCTGTGGAAGGTTAAGCCTTTTGGATCATCTTTGAAAAGATTCAGTGGAAAGTAACACTGCACCAGGGGAGGGCTGTATAGTGTCATGTCGTAGAATCTCAGCATTCGGAATCAACCTTCATGATCCATAAACTCTCAGTGCGTTCTGGGACCTGATCCTCCACTATGAGGAACCACCCAGTGTTTCTTAAACGACCTGCAACCGCCCGCTCTGGCTCCTATGGAAAGCCTTACTTGGACTTCATTTCTCATACCCTGCTCAGAATATGTGCTCGGTACATGAGAGTGTGAAAACTTCTATCCATAACATTATTTTTTCACAACTTAGGAAATCACCATTAAAATGCATTATGTATATATAAGGGTGTTGTATAGTAGTTGTAAAAGTAAGGACAAGCTGTATTATTCCTCTTTTGAGTTGAAGTCAGGCAACCAACTACAAACATGTAAAACTGCCAAGAATGGCATTAGGCAGACCACAAAAACAACATGTATTGAAGTAGGGCTGGAGACTTCCTTTGACTGGTGAGCATGAATAAGAGAGATCAAGCGAGCAGGAAAGATCATATTGAGGCTGTGGTGTGCAGTCGGAGACTCTATAACACAGATCGCACATGTTCCCTCTCCCTGGAGCCTCTTGTGTGCTGTGGCCACACTGGCCTGCCCTGACACTGCGCCATGGGGCTCCCCGACCCGCATAAATCAGCTGTCATCTCAGCACCTCCACCCCAACTCAACCGCTGCTCTGGCAGGAGCCGCTTTATCCCCCCCATGCACCCCACCTCTCCCACATAAAACAACTGCAACACTGACAACAGCGAATAAAACTCAGGGCTCTAGAAAACTCTCCCGCCTCCATTGGCCCCTGCGCTAAGTGTCACTGCACGGCTCTCCTCCAGTGACTTCCGATGGAGCTCGGCACGTCAGCTCCAACGCATGTACAGCCAGTCTGGTGTGCTGGTGTAGCCTGTATCAACAGTAGTCTAGCTGCTGTCTGTGATAAGACTGCCAGGTAGCGGACCTCTGCAGAGGCAGCTGGGAGACAAATGCAGCCCTGATGGGTGTCCTCATGCATCTGAGCTCCACCCTGCCCTCAGGAGTGAGTTACTGCCAGCCCTTCATGTGTGATGAGGGTGCAGTGGCTCTCCATCCGCTAACTGCTAGCCGCTAGCCTCTTTCTCTTTCGCTCTGCCTCAGAGGGAGGCCCTCAGCCAGATGCTCTGTATGGCGATGAGCAATGATAGGCATGTTAGTAAATGAGGCATACATGTGTACTGATTAAATCACGAACAAGCCGAGTCATCGGCAAAAAGTAGAACAATAATACACTTGACGTACGCTTGAAAACATCCTCAGAATGCAAAATTCCACAGAGCTCCAGGGGCTGGCGGTGCCCACAGTGCCCACGCCAAAACACAAGACTAATATGAATCCAAAACAAAACCACAAACAAGTGTTGGCTTGTGGGCGTCCACGGAGACACCCAACCACTGGGCCTTTCTTCACCGGGATTAATGGAGAAGCTGAACTTTGGCCAATGTGCAATTTGTTTGACACAAGAGGCACGCAGCAGTCTTGGAGAGAGATTGGCATTCCGGGGCTTACCTGTGGGATGCTTGAAAGACTCCAATGCCACCCCAGTGGAGCAGAAAGTGAGAGTCGCTAGCATCCATCAGCCAGTCCCCCATCTGACATAATGTTTGCTTAATGAAACCCAGCTGGCTGCAACATCAGAATTAAACTTCATACATGTCTAGCAAACATAAAAGTTAGTGCTTTAAACACGTCCAGATTCCTCGGTGTGCCACAGGGCAGAGCAGCCTGTTCACTGCGATTACAATCAATGGTGCCGGTGAGCATGGGAGTGGAAACAAGCTCTGGGCCTGCCTCACACACACACACACACACACACACACAACCTCAAAAAATTCATTCTCTCTGTCTCTTTTTCTCTGTCTTACACACACTCTCATCAGTACACACATACATACACACAGATTCTCAAACGCACATCCAATCTCACAAAAGCTCTCTGGCGCGGGCCATGGCTGCAGGCCGGCACCTCTTCTCTAAACACAGTGGTTCGCCAAGCCATGTGTTGGTTTCCACCCCTATTATATTTAGACACAACTTACTGGAATAATGCAAATCACATTAGATCACCGCATTGATGTTTTCATGTAGGAGTCAATCAAATGAAACAGCTTCTTCCTGTGTTTGTGCAAAGAATAATGGAATGTCTGGAGTTGTTAGACTTCACCTCAGAGCTCCCTGTGCAATCCCTCCTAACCCAAATGAGCTGAACTCTTATACCATTACAACACAGCAGCCTTCTGCCTGTTTGCCCCTCATTTAGAAGACACGAGTGAATGAAGAATAGAGTACATACACCACTTGGATCTCAAAACACATGGGAGCTGATTTCAAACAGACTTCGTTTATAAAATAACACAATGGCACCAGTTAGACTACATATGGATATTGGGCATCAAATAATAGCAAGACTTTACCAGTGTCTGGTTATACTCTGAATTACTTTGCTTTGCTCTTTTCATATTGTATAAAGATTATGTAGCATTTCTAGCCCAAGGAGAAGCCATGTGGAGCACCCTGTGGATTAACAGATGTATACATTTACCCGATCCATGTGTCAGACATCAAATATTTCAAAAGCCATTTGTGTCATCTGTCAATCATTACACTATGCATGCTATTTGATATTATTCCCTAAAATCTTCAGCCCTTGCAGGTTTACTCCCCTTGACCTCTGTAAAGAGGAGTGGGCAGTGCTGGTCTCTATGGAAGACTGCAGCTCCTCTGTGTCCTCTGGCTTCTTTTTGTTCTCTGGTGTTCTCTGTGGACTAGTTCCATCTTCAGCCTAATATGCTGGAAGTAGTCATCAAATTCAACATTAGGGAATGTTTTATGGAAGTACGCCTCTTATCACAATTCATTTGCATTGCACTTACAACACAGTGTGCTGAAACCGCATCCAGACATCAAGCAGATTCTTGCCCTCTGCAGCCCATGTGGTTTCTGTGGTGAGGCCTAATGACGATCCTCAGGTTTCTTTTGTTATTCCACAGGCTCAGTGCTTCTCATTTAGCCCTCACCTCCTGTCCTGTCAGGAGGAGCAGGTCTCTCTCTCTCTCTCCTTCTCTCTCTCTCTCTCTCTCTGTGTATGTGTGTGTGTGCATGTGTGCCTGCGTGTGTGTGTGTGTGCATTTGTGTGCCTGCGTGTGTGTGCATGTGTGTGTGTCTGTGTGTGTGTGTGAGTGTGTGTGTCTGTGTGTGTGTGTGTGTGTGTGTGTCTGTCTGTGTGTGTGTGTGAGGCTGGAGGAGGAGGTGGGGACCAGGCTCCCTCTTGACAGAGTCAATTACATCTCCTGTGTGTGGATTTGAGCTGAACCCGACCCCGTGACCGCCTGCTTGTCCCAGAGCCAGGTTGCTGCCCTCTGGTGCCGTCCTCCTCCTGGGAGGGGGCCTGACCTTTTGACCTGCCTCTGAGGTCCTGCTACCATCCACCACCAGCAACTTCAGAATGGCAGAAGTGCAGACCTGCTCTTTCCTGCTGACCCCTCACATGGCCTATCACACCAGCTCCAGCTCCAGTACCACCAGCTCCAGCAGCAGGCGCATCCCAGTACACACACCCTGAGAGCAGCACCCTTGGAGCACCGTGAAGTACTCCTTCTGCTCCAGCATTCAGTCTGCTACACCCCAAACTATTGCCATCCTCTCATTTACAAAATGAAAAACATTTTTTGGTTTTTCTATTTTCAAGCGTGCAGTTCTTCTAAATTACATCCACTTCAATGTTATGCCAATAAATGTACCACAGATCACGCTGTGTTAGAGTGATATATTAAGCTGACTGTTGTTCATTGAACTTCTTGGCTTCATTACTGAGGTGAGTAAGGGGGTCAATAACTGTTTATTTCCTGGAAGAGCCATGGGGAAGGATTATGGCTAATCAGTGTTCAGATTTAACACGCTTAATAGTTTTAGGATATGCAATAGATTTTGAACTATGGCCCACTCGTGAAGCCCTCAAAGCATAGCATGAGAGGATGTTTTCATTTGGAAAATAAGATCTAGATAATACTGTCCCAGGAGACTGCTCTCCAGTTGCTACGTAAGATTTGCATGGGCCCCTCTCTGTTTACCTTTCCTCTGTGTCCCAGAGCACCCAGGGGCCACTCCACGCCATATCTGTTTTAATGTGACACACATGTCCCAGAGAGAAGGTGACGAGCCTTCATCTCAGGAGCCTGTGGATCCTAATAAACTTCACAGATGACTCATGTCAGGCTGTGTAGACAATAGACAGCCCCCTGCAGTCTCCACCCAGCAGCACATCAGGATGGACACAGTGGGTCTTTGAGATATTAGAAGAATGACTTTTCTTCAGGCATGAGTGACTTTACTGCACAGATATGTTGTGATTTGTTCTGGTCATGGAGGAGTGGCAAGGACTCAAAGTTGACTTTAATTGTCCCGATTCATTGTGGAAAGTCACAACTGTCTTCAGGCACTGTGAAAAGGCTATTTCTAGATTGCATAATTTCTCTTAATACTTTATTGCTTGTACTGAAAGTTTAAAACCAAACTGTTTCTCTTCCGCTTTCAAAGAATATTCTCAGGACAACCACTCCTTCCCTCCAGTGACAGAATGAACGATGCTGTAAAAGCCATTAAAAAGTGTTCTGCATTTGACTCGGCTCACAGCAGAAGGCTTAAATATATTTCATAGACCTTGAATAATGCTTAAGGGAGTGTAAGCACTGCTGGCCAGCCTTGGTGAGGCCCCAGTACCCTGCGGTAGAAAAGGATTTTCTACTCAGTGTGTGTGGCTTTGATAGAAAAGCTCCCGTCTCAGAAACGAACAGTGAGGTAGACAGTGGTCTGCTGTATCTTAAGTCTTCGTCAATATAAAGAGATTACTCAAAGCATAAGGCTGTCACTAAGTGTGTTTTGCTTTGGGCTGGCTAAGGAGATATCCTTACTGATCCGCACTAAGACTAATGGAATTAGGTTCAGCCTCTCATGAAGATAACTCTGGAAAAGATCTGCTCTTGGATCACTATTTGGATCATTTAGACACTATTTAGTTGTAGTTGCACTGGAGGAAGATTAATGACAGCCTGTTAACAATCTCACTGAAAGCACAATAACAGCACATTGTAATGTAGATTGGGGGGTATAACTATAGCAAGGATCTGACAGAAAAAATTGGATTGAAGTTGATGTGTTTATGTGGATCTACGTGTCTGTGTGTAGTGTTGTGCCGTGTGATGTGGTGAGCATAAGCACTCTGGACTTCATTAGACTCGGAGTGAACATCCTCCCGGTCGGACAGAGAGGCTTTCATCTGTGGCCCGCCTGCTCTCACTCAACGGATTCTAACCAGGAACACACCGGACCCCTGGGCAAGGTCAGGGGAATTCTGGCCAGCACAAAGCATCTAATGAAGAGAGGGGGAAAAAGTTTTATCAATTGCACAGGATATGGTTGCCGTTTGTACCTTACAAGCCTCAATCTTCTCAAGGACCAGGGCTGTAAAAGATTTCCAGACACAGATTTAGTCTGAGTTTAGGGGAAAAATGGAAAATGCACCATGAAGAAAAATTTAATTGTACAAACCACACAAGAGGAGAAATTACACAAGGGAAATGTTTTCTTTCACACAGTGAATTTCATTGTATATTCAGTTCTCTTTGGTACGTCAGAATGACACAAATTACTGAAGCGCATAAACATTGGTAGCAGTATGTATTGAATCCCTCTGGTGCTGGGGGATGTGTGCCATCCTGGGCCATGGGGAGGCTTTACGCAGGCGGGGAGGGAGGAGCAGGGAAGGCCAGTGATGGCGTGAGAGCTTTGATGAACAGTAAATATGGCATTGCTAATCTGCAGAACGGGTGCTGCTGGGTTGGAACCAAATCTGTGCAAGACAGGCCTGGGCTTTGTTGCTCCATTCAAAAGAGAAAAAAAGGGTTAGTGTTTCATCACTCTCTCCTCAAATAAAAGACACAGGTCAACAGGCAAGAAGAGTAAATATTTGAGTGACTGCACAGTTATTCAGTCCCTCATACTGAGCAATCCTGTTTACATGCCACGATTGCATGTCTCCTCCACGCACTCCGATGTGTGCGTGTATTTCTTTGTTGGAGCGCTGCTCCTTTTGTCCCTGCCGAAACCCTGCACCCACAGCTGCTTTTTGGGGGGGCCTTCAAAGGAGGCTTGAAGCTTTTGTTTTGATGTCTTCACACTTGAGGGCAATGGTATTTGCTGTTTGTAGGGGCTGAGGCTGAGAGAGGCTGCTGAGGGAGAGAGGGTGGGGGGTGGACTTGGCTGGGAGCGGAGGAGGCCTTGGCTCAGCCACGGCCAGGATAGCAGTGCAGACAAGAGGATTACCTTGCATGGACAGAGAGGAACTAATCTTTTGCGACATAATAGAACTGTACATAAACATGCTGAATAGCAAAGTGTTCAAGGACTGACATGATGGGTAAAGTGTGAAAACAAGTTCTCAGAACAATTTGCTGCAGAGTCTATTGGCATCAAGCCCAGACCTTGACCACTTGGTAATGTGGTTGTCTCAAATACTCTACCCTGAACTGACTTGCCATTGAAGGGTTCCTTAATACCGAGGAATGTAAAGGAACTTTCTGAACAAACACACAAGCGGGCCTGAGAAACTCAGGCCAGATAAAAAAGAAAGCAAGCTGGGCAAAACCATGTGTTTCTGTGGGAGAGTGCTTATATCTCCTCCTTGCCAGAGAAGCCTTTGGCAAAGTCTGGATCCAGATTGAGTTCTAGGTGCAGGAATTTAAAAGATGAAGGACTTCCATAATAACACAGTTTTCCTATAGGCACTCTGCCTGGCAGAAGCCATGATAAACTACACATACGATAGGTAAAGGCAAAACACACACAGAATTCAGTTGAGACACATTAAAGATATGAAACGACCACGGAAACATTTTTGTGTGTATGCAGCAGTGTCAGGCTAATACATGAGATGGATAAAAGATCTTGAGCATATAGTCCTGTTTTCCTATACAAGTTGTAAAGGAGATTATTGTAGAACAGAAGCATTCATTTGCTTCCATTGCCATAGAACTCTAAGTCTCCTAGTTGCCATTTCAAATATAAATACACAGAAACCACTCCCAAAAGCAGTGCCTGTAAAAAGTAATTGCTTTTCAACTTGGGCAAAAAGAGTGGCCATTGGCTCTTACTGGCATTATTTATTTTAATGAATCTTACTCAGTCACTTCCAAGCAGCTACGAGACATTTGGCCCAGAAGGCCATGAACACACAACTGCTCAGTGATATATGCTGCCTGAGAGAAGAAAATGGACAAGGTCAAAAGTAGAAGGTTCAAAGACACAATGCAAGTGGCTTTAAAGCCTACAACCTACAAACACTTTAGCCTTCAGCCTCACCATGCTAGTGAGGTTTTAGCAGTGAGGAACAACCTGGCTCAATCACCTCACCCAGACAAAGCAGCCAAGAGTGTACAGCAGAATTGCCCCGATCTGACAGGCAGACACCACAGCCCACTCTCAAATAGTCCTCAGCATGTATTCCGTGCAATAACATATCATCCAAGCAACATGATGAACACACACCTCATATTTCAGATAACCTACTTCAAGCAGTGTTTGACAGTTCGTCTTTCACTCTGAAACACTCACATTTATAAAGGGTGTCTTTCGATCACTCCAGCATGGTGTAAAAACAAACAATGACATGATGACCATATTTAATGAGTCAGACTCTGGAACACCAAACTCCTCTCGAACTGAATAACCTTTTTATTTTGGGCGCCTGAGTGGATGTTTCATGCTTAATAAAATAGAGAGAGATGTGCAAATATGCTGAGTTGCACTTTGGCGTTAAATAAGCAGCAGTGTGTGCCAAAAAGCAAAATGTTTAGAGAAAGCTTTAAATGCTGACATTATGGCCTTTCCGTGGTAGAACATGTAAACACAAGAGTCCCAGTGTTTGCCAATGAAGTTTGAGGATTATTTTATTACTTAACAGTATGTACAGGGTCTACCATGGAAAAATAACGTAACATAAGACTATATTTACAATTTGATTTTTTACAAAATGTCTTTACAGAGTTATTGGTTCAGAAAAGGTCTGGACAAGAGCACAGGAACACACACATACACACAAATCAAACTTTTCAATACACACACATAAATAAATATAGACATTCACTGACTGTTTCACAACAAATATTTCTACAGCCAAGAACATATACAATTTCATCATGTCCACACAAAAAAGTTATAATTTCATTAATAATATAATGCATATTACTCCCCAAATAATTAGCTGTTAATCTGTTAATGGAATATTGCTAACATACTCATACGAGGTGACACAGATGTATTCTCATGCCTACTGAACAATAGGGTCTCTCATGCAAAACCAATATGAGCATTCAGTTTGAAGCTAGTTACACATTTACAGCTTCAAATGAGATGGACTTCTACATGCAACATCAACCTAAATGTATAATCCTGAGGCCAACTACAGAGGTTTTTTTTTTTTTTATTTAATATCCTCAGGTCCACTACACAGCTCTTTAGTTACATGACTCATAATTCTGTATGCCTAAGCGGCTGACTTGATGCTGTACCACAAAATAAATAGGTGGAGTCAGTTTTTCACTGCTGCAAAGCTTGATTCTATTCAACACTCACATGGTATTCATTCCACTGCTTTCAAGTGTCTTTGATGTAGAATTGATGCAAAGTTTATATGAAAAATTATGGATATTTCCTGATATACTCAAGAGCTCTGTGGCAAAAGAAACAGAAATGTGCATAATCATTTTGATGATGAACAACTGGAATGATGGCTGACCACATTTGTCTATGCTTTCCATGGAGATGACAAAATCGCACAGCAGATGAAAACAAGAGGGGGAAGGGGAAGAGGAAACCCCAAAAATCTTCCACCGTGTGTGTGTGTGTGTGTGTGTGTGTGTGTGTGTGTGTGTGTGTGCGTGCGCACATTTGCGTGTGTGCTTGTTTTGTCCCAAAAATACTGTGCTCCTCAGGAATGGGAGGCATCAGTGCTGGTACAGACAGACACCCAGGCCTTGGAGGGCTGGCTTCGGGTATGGAGTGGGGACACGGGGCCTCTCCCCTGGTGGTTGGGGGTGGTCAGTGTGCTGCGATCAGCCTGTGGATCAGAGGCTGAGGATGCCAGAGCTGCTTTCACAGAGTGGCTGTGCTGGACCCGGTGGCTCCTCAGTGTTTGTCTGCTGAAGGCTTGTGCTGGTGCTGCTGCCTGAGTCGAGGCCCTGTGTGGGGGAGAGCAGAAGGGGAAAACATGAGCTCTTAAACATGAGTCTTGACTCCTCCAATCTGCCAACCAGATGCCTGTGCCCAACAACATGCAGCCCTGCTCTGCTCTTCGGTTCAGACTGCTGTCTCCAGATGCTTCATGCCCATTAAACATGTGGCCACTTCACAGTTCTGCATCCCCTGTCTTTAACATTGGGGCTGTCCTGTGGTAACAGTGGTATTCAGAAGCACATACTCAACAACTACCATTTCTAAACCACTTGTTTTGATAACAATTTCCAGCAGAATGTGTAATCCTTTTGTGTGCCCTCACTTTCAATAGACAAAAATCAGACATCAAAGCCTATGTCTCATGGGGCAGATATGAACAATAACATCAAGAAAATCACAAAAAACAGGGCAGTGGATAACAATGTTACCAGCCAGTTCTGAAGCCCTTGTTGAATTCCAGTGGGTTTGAAAACTGGTGAGTAAAGCTATGGCTAAGGGATGGCTAAGGGATGGCTAAGGGAGTTGCTGCTTACGGTGCTGAAGGACTGGAGACACACTGGGGGTCTGAAAGGTCTTCATTGTAGCAGGGCCCTCTCCTCCTGTTGTTATAACCTGCACCTCCAACCTGTAGTAGGTCGCTGGCCTGAGGTTAGCCACTACCAACAGATTATGATCCTAAGAAACAAAGAGACGGAGAGAGAGAAAGAAGAAAAGAGAAAAGGCAGGGGAGATAAGGTGACCTGTATATCAAAGGCACATTGCACACGTGTTTCTAACAAATAGTACACAAAGACTTTGTCATGTAAGCCCCCTCGCTATTGACCCTGTGTATGGCGTGAGAGATGGTATATGGGAGATGTATTTTTAGACGGTCTCATCTCGCTGGGTGGTGCCGACAGGCAGAGCGTGTTGTTGATGGGGGACATTATGTAAACGTGTGGGTTTCTCAGCCTGGCTGCTGGCAGATGAAAGCGCCGGTCGGCAGATGAAAAGAATAAGAGATGGGAAGCAGAGGCACACCTCCCCTCCTCACCCTCTGTGATCTCAGCCCCTCTGTCTGCACAGCTATTCACATTCACACAGGGCTCCAGTGACTGACAGCTCACAGTAGCGCAGGAGATTTCATGAGATCTCCCTCTGTCACCTCAAAAGGGGCATGTAGACATAATATCCTTAGCCACATGAAAGCTGGTGACCCTGTGGTTTTTTAGACACCATACATACCGGGGGGAGGATCTGGGATTGAGAGATGATGCTGTTGGGAAGGCTGTTTTGTCGGCTTTCCGTCGTGACCTCGGCCCACGTGACCTGGAAGCCTGTGATGCGCTGGTGTGGCTGCGGTCGAGTCACTCTCCAGAAGAAGTTGCCTGTGATGTTCCCGTCATGGATGGAGAAGGCTGCAGTTAGGTTCTCCGGTTTGGCCAGAACTTTGGGATGCCCTGAAACTGAGAAGTAAGCAGTGTATGTATACATGTTTACATTGACTTTAATGGATTCCACATTTCTTATGTTTTCCTCTTAGAAACACCACACCAGGTGAACTGTCCAACTTAAAATACTGCAGTCCACTGCCATGCCTTCCCCTATGGCACATTCTCATTCACTGTTGGATTACAAAAACTCTAGCACACAAAACTCAAAGGAACTAGCAGCAGGCTTGCCTAGGTTGAAATTAAATTATTGACAAAGTATCATTTACCCAAGCTATTTCACTTGTGGATAAATGTTCTGACTTCTGTTGAGTATTGGGACCTACGACGGATACGATACCACTGTCTAGTGTAATGGGAATTACCTGGTTCTCCAGGACAGTGGATGGGCTTGAGGCTCTTGCTCCTGATTGTAGCACAAGATGGAGTGAGGAATGTGACGCTCTCATCTTTGGAACGTCTCTTGGACTTCATCATTTGGACAGTAACTTTGTACTTGCAGGAGAACAGCAGGCCTGGGAGGTTGATGTAGTTCTCCTGAGCCCCAAGAAATACATGCAAAAGTCAGCACTGATTGCTCTCACAGACGCCCATCTCTCATCGTGTATAAAGAAACTCAAGAAATACTGAAACAAATGGCTGTGGAGCAGAACAGAGAGCCCTGCCATGCTCTGGAACTGCCACTCATGTCAGAAGGTAGAACGTCTTTAAGAGATTGGTGACTTTCACATTACTGGTTCATTCAAAGCTATTCAGACCGTGTTGCAGCAGACTTTGGTGTCTAATTCCTAATAGGGTTAGACATTCACTTACACACTGATATACATATGTCAATTTCAAAAAGAACTTGTAAATGTTGCACAGATGTTTTCTTCAAAGAGCAATCTGTCTGGATGGTTTAAGGTTTTAAAATCTGGAGTTATTTGTTGCCCGCTAGTTTTCCACTAGAGCCTGTGGAGACAGGACCATGGGGAAATAGGGCATGTACTACTGTGATATGGACCAGACCCCACTGAACTCAAGCAAGACATGGCATTCATACAGAGTGGAGGAGAAAGGCTCGCATTTGGATCTCTTTCCAGGCATCTATAGAGCAACGATGTGCATTCCCTAGCAACCAGAGCAGAGGTCTCGAAAGAATGTGTTGATCACCAGGCCACTGCCATTCTCCATCAGACTGAGGCCAAACAGGCCCCCAGCCCAAGCCTCAGCCCCAACGCAAGGGCTTGCTGGGGGGAGTGGGGGAGGGGGGTTCAGGGAAGGTTTAATCCTGGTTCCCAGAAACATTGTTTTAGTGAATGGGTTTTATTAGCCAACACACCACATGTCTGACCACATGAACCAAGCCATCATAAAAACAACATTCACTTGTTTCGCTCTCTTCAGGAAACTGTAGGGAAGCAACTAGACATTTCATTTTTGAAAAACATATTCATTTGCACTGTGGATAGGTATTGGTTGAAGTGTAATAAAAACAAACCAATAAAGTTAGACTGGATGTCTGAAAAAGAACAGCACACTGCTCTCAAAGGCGATTCCAAGGCTATAGAAGTGTCTAACTTACCTGGGTGACAGCCTTTTCAGGTCCTTTGGTTTCATTGTGGCTGCAGAACTCAGGAGCCCATTGGACATGGTAACGACTCACCAGTGGGTCTGAAGCCAAGAGTAAAGATAGAATCAGTGGATCAGTGCCACGCGGTGCCAAGACAAAAACAAAATCCCATTACAAAAGTTGCTGAGTAAAGTCATCCTGGCCTAGAACACACACAACTCTTCTATAAAAGCCAAGCCTTCCCCTTTAGATCACCGGCCTTGCTGCTGTGTGCGGGAGATTCGGTTTACTGCAGCCCTTTTTCAAGAGCTCTGCTCCAGTAATCTCTCCTGCTATAAATTTATCTGCATCACATGGATAATTCATTTCAGTGGGAAGATAGCAACTTGATTTCTGGAAAAATACTGCCAGTGAACACACAGTTCACCAAGGACACTCTTTATAAACAGACCATATAATGAATAGATTTTAGTGGGAGCATATCAACTTAGATATCTACTAGCATTTTGTTTCTCCCCAAATATTTCCCATTAAACGCCGCAGCAGGCTCTGGCCTCACTTGCCTCGCCTCCCCCTGTGTTGGTGATTATTAAACAGTAGTGCATCTGTAGGGATAATCAGGGTGTTTATGCTTGATGCCCAATGTTATTTGCAGAGTATATTATTCATCAAGCTGTGCTGTTTGGATGTGAATTATACTTTTCAAATTAATAATTGAGCTATGCTGTGTTAGCCCTTGGTAGGGGCCTAGATTGTGGTCGCGAGATAAAAGGCCTCCTTTGAAGGCTTAGACATGATCTGATGCACAGTGGCTCCAAGCATTTTGGAAGCAGAAAAGAGGAATCGCAGGCGAGTCGGAAGAAGGAAAAGGACAAAACTAAACAAGACATGTAAAACGTGTCTGACAGGGAAGGGAAGTGGTATGTAAAGCAAAGGGAAGGAACATGGCAATGGTATACACAGAGCGCTGTGAACACAGGTTCCTGTCCAAAAGACCCTCACTCATGATGGCTGATGATTTCATGCTGGAGTGTGTCAGCGGCATGGCTCTGTCCCTGTGCTACTCCACTATTCTGCTGCAGGCCTGCTAGATATTTCTGGAAACAGCACAGGCAACAGGAAGGGGGGAGAGAGAGAGAGGAAGAGAGAGAGAGAGATTGTGAGGCTGAGCAGAGGTGCCACAGGGATGAGTGAGTGCTGTAATCAGCACTAAATGAACCTGCTCCTCCGGCTGCACCACGGGAGCTGATGAGAAACTCAATCCCATGTGTGGAGGGGATTAGCTGGCCAGCACAGCACAGCTGCCTGCTCCAGTCACTCGGGCCTGCCCGTTCACCTCCGCTGCGCTGTGCTGCAGTGCACTGCACTCGCACCCTCTCCCACCACCACAAACACCACCATCATCACAACCAGCACCACCACCTCCCCAAGCACCACCAGCACCAGGAAACAGACCAGCGCTTGTAAATTCAAAGCTCTTTTTCGGGGCTGAAAATGTGCCCGTGCCGAGTCACAAGCACTCAGGGCCAAGTGCTGTGTCCAGCTCGGCTAACGGTTCCAGACGAGGAAGAATTTCCCTCATTAGGATTCAGCAGAAGGCCACTCCATCACGAAAACCAGGCTCCCCGTGGCCTGTGCATTCTTGACTCTGTTATGTGGAGCTTGGCTTGGGTGATGACATATATTAGTAACATAACATAGACCACTGAATGGGACCTGACAAGCTACCCTTGGAGTGGGCCTTTCAAGGTTTCAGTATTTCCACTCTGCCACTAATAGAGGGATGGGGGAAACACACTACTCTAGAGGGGGCTTTCTCTATTTAACCCCCCATGGGTGATACACACGGCTCTGGAAGGGGCTTTCTCTATTTAACCCCCTATGGGTGCTACACACTGCTCTGGAAGGGGCTTTCTCTATTTAACCCCCTATGGGTGCTACACACTGCTCTGGAAGGGGCTTTCTCTATTTAACCCCCTATGGGTGATACACACTGCTCTGGAAGGGCTTTCTCTATTTAATCCCCTACACTGCTCTAGAGGGCTTTCTCTATTTAATCCCCTATGGGGGATACACACTGCTCTATAGAGGGCTTTCTCCGTTTAACCATTTTGTGTTCCGTCTGGTGTTCCCTGGGCATGACGTCAAGTCTTGTAAAACAAAATGGACTGTTTCAACCAATGCGCACGGGACTGCTTTAGGGAGGATAATCTATTAAAGTCAGCATAGGGTACATAGGCAGGCTCCACCCAATGGGTGTTTATTGCTGGATTGCCCACACAAAGCCTCGCTCGGCATGAACGCATTTACTCTTCTAATGAACTTGCCACAAATAGCCTTTGTTTCCTGGGTGCCATTCAGTGAATCTGAACTGCAGGCACTAATATCACAAATAGCCTGTAAAGCAGCTCAAGTGACTTGGAACTAAGGAGGGCAAGCTGTCAGTCATCCATACCTCCTCTCTTCTTCCAGTAAATACGGACTTGTAGCTGGCCATCCTGGTAGAAGGGCGTTCCCACCTCCAGAGCGCCTGCTGGGCGTTTGCCTGGTACCGAGCTGACAGCGGGAGCATCTTCTTTCTTTGTTTTGGACATGGACTCTGCTAAGGAAGATTTGCAAAACACACCTATTTATCCAAGCGTCTTGAGTGTCTGATTCTTTGGAAATTGACCAGCAAAGATCAATAAACCACAGATGTGGTTGTGATGGTGGTTAATTGAAATATGTTGAGTATTTTGGACTCGGGATATTATGACTGGAGACGGGTCTTAACATTGCACAGTGCTGTTGCTTCAAATAGTGTGTTCTAAATGTCTTACCACTGAGAAATGACTTGGTTGTCAGAGCTTACTTGACTCATTGTAGAGGGCCGTGCTGAAGTGAAGGGAGGCTTTGGGGCTCTTGAGTCGCACCTGTCCCCAGTAAGTCACAGCCTGAAGCTCCACTGTGTAGCTGCTGTTGGCCTGGAGTCCCTCAAGCTCCACAGAGGTTTTGGGCTGAGATGGTCAGAGCACAGCACAGACAGAGCATTGATCAGTGAGCCAGACTGTGGCTAGCCAGTGTCACCCAACCCAATTGACTCTGGAACCCAAGCCTGGCCTTTGGGAAACCCGAGTTATGAGAAGCACATGTTGGGTGTGTGGACTGACATGGTGAGAATTACCACTCTGAGGTCTGTTTCTTTAGAACTTGTGGGAAAGACTGTGGTATCAACCCCCTGAGCGCTTAGCTACCTAATGTTTTGGTTTCAGCATTCCTTAAACAGCATGCATTTGATTGCCTTTCATTATTGACAGTGCTTGTTTTGGCATTCCAGTACCAGCAGGTTGCCCTCCAAGCACGGAGGTGCCGAAGTGAAAACCACTGGTACACGTGTCAAATGGGTATCTTATGTTGCTGTGCCCATAGGCCTCTGTGACACATCTGAAACTTGTTCCAAACACTAATTTCAACTGGTATGTGAGACAGCTTTTGTGCCACCTACATCACTCAGTATATTAAGAACATTGTAAAAGATGAAAGGCTTGATGAATGCAGATTTAAGAAATATAAATGAGATGCACAGTTTTTTTTTTCTCCATGTGGCTTAAATAGTCCCAACAAAACAACAAATGAGAAAAAGGGATAATCATGGTTTTATCCAAAGTACACAATTTCATGCCCCTTTCAGGATACCGTGTTTTAAATGAGGCACAAACATTATGTTCTACTGGCCCTACAAATGTAACCATGCATGTAAAAAGAGTTTAATTTGTTGAAGATGGCAATAAAACAATAATGGGGCCTTGTGCTTATGCATAAACAATGGCCTTAAAGAGTTTATGCAATCAGAGTGATTGCCCTTTGCTGTGTATCTTTTCCATTGTGGAACTGTTTCTTATTTACAGCCCTGCGGCTTGAGCACTCCAGTCGAGGATGTTAGCCCTCAGAGACGTCCCACCCAGGCACTCGGGTGTTAACCATCCACCGACACATTAGTGGGGGGGGGGGGGGTTTACCCCGTTGGTGGTCTTTCTCCTCTTCTTCTTGGACGGCACCACAGACTTGCCAGTCACGGCCCAGCTCCAGTAGACTTTGAAGTGGTGCACGGGGATGTCTGGCTCCTCGGGAAGAGTCCAGTTGAGCGAGGCCGTCACCAGGCCGTCTGCGCCCACTGTCATGTTAATGACCTTCAGGCTGGATGGGCTGGGTGGAGCGGAGGGGTCTGTGGAAAACATCACCATATCGTGAGTGGGACTTTCAGCAGCTAAGAGGTCCATTCTTGGAAAAATCTAGAACAGTGATTTATTGCAACCTTTGACTCAATTGCACTCACATTTTTTTATGCTCTTTTCTTTCCCTCCCTCCTCTGAATGAAACGGAGCCATTTTTCCACTTAGCTCATTGACTGTTCTAATCTGTGAATTCTTTAGGTGTCATCACAGCTTTAAGTTGTTTATTAGATGGTGGGATGTTTCGGTTCAGACTCGTCAGTGTAATATAATGTGTGCTCTATGAATTACAGGGCTCATGTTTCTAAGTCACATTAATGACACCATAATGGCACTATAATGGCTTTTTGCCACAGACGATGTGATGCAACATCCCTGTCCATGACTATAGCAATAGCATGACCACTATTACCCGCCCATGGCCCATGTCTAGAAATGCAGCTTTTTATTTGCTCTGCCTCTTAGCATTACTGTACCTGACTGCTGAGCACAAGGGCTGTATAAACAGGCTGTTAGTACTCATATGTGGACAGGCCTTCTGACAGATGGACTGAGCCGTGAATTGCTGCCGGCTGCCGTGAGTAGCGTGTGTCTGACCGATGATGTCAGAGTAGTTCAGGCATTGAGGGCCAAATTGCAGACAAGGGGGAATTGGGTTTTAATGAGAAAATGACATGGACGGCGGGGCAGGCAGCTCCTCTTACGGTGCCTGCTCCCACCTGAAACACATTTGGGCTGCTTGCCGAAAAGCAATTGGATGCATCACGGAGACCTAGCTAACACTAGCCACACAAGATAAATAAGCAACCAATGTCACAGCAAATTGCCCCTGCAAATTACACAAGTAAGAAATTGGAATCAGATGATGCACTTTTGTGAGTTTCATAAAAACTTAAACACCTTGACATACGCATCAGTTCTGCTGACCTCATCACATTGAGAATAGCAAACACACTCTTTCAACATCACTGATGCCCCACTCCTGTCAGATGGGTTGACATCCTCAGCACTGCGAGTTTCTAAAGAACCTTCTGGAATCACACAGAGGAGCTAATCATCTCATGACAACAGGAAGTTAACAAACAGAGCTAGCATCTCCCAGTGTGGGGGCGTGAGCAGCAGGAGACGTCTAAAACTGTTCACAGTTTCCCACCAGAGCTCTGGTGATTCATGACACCACACACAGCAAACACATCTAATCACCCTTAAGCTATGGATGCTTTCTGTCTCTTTGTGAGCAAGTGAAACATGCCTAAATAGGCCAGAGAACAGAGTAGTAGAGCGCTGACAACAATAAGTGAAACTAAAATAAACCTCTAAAGTCCTAATCATATTCAAAATGTCTCTATGTTCAAATTATGAATCCAAATCCATCTTGAGGTATGCCTACAGATCACATTTTGCAGATAAAACAAAACTATAGTTAGATGCATTATTGCATTTGTAAAATTACAATTTGTATTTTTTTTTTTTTTGAAGAAAAAAATAATAATTTCAAGTTCTCAGAAAGCACATCTGGGTTTCTGCTAAAGAGCTCCTTGGTGTCACTGGACATTTAAGACTGTGTGCAAAGTCTGCCTCTTGCCTCCCCTGCCATCAGCCAGTGCTAATCTGAGGCTTGATCTGAAGCAGACTTCGTTACCTCATTCCTCTTGGCCCAGACACAGCTCTTACATGTAGCGGAGACCTGCAATAGCCTCCTCATTCAAACTTATTTCACTTTCTATTGCTGTGAGGAGGGGAAGGCCATCAGTGGAGGCAGATGAAGCACTAGCTGCTAAAGTCAATGGGCTTGCTCTGCACTCATCCTAACATTACAGCGCTAGCGCACTGACAGCTGCCCTAGTGAATTACAGCACCCTGCTCACTGCTCTGCTCCACTCTGCTCTTTGGACAGTTCTGGAATAACTGGGAGAGGCAACAATTTGAAGAGGCTTATACCATGAAAAGCGTAAATAGTATACAAGTATGATCTGATGGACTGAAGATGGAAAAACGGGGCTTTGTCACACTTAGCCGTGACATGGCTGGGTTACGGCTGATTTACCACCTATGGACATGCGAACATCAACAGTTGACACACAGGGAACTATGTGCCGTGCTGCACTTTCAACACTCATGCTAAACTTGGGCACTGAAGGGGGGAACTTGCTGTAAAATCCCTTTGCAAAGGTTCCACCTGTTCTTGGGTCTTAACACCAGAGCTGAGTGGGGTTAGGTGTCAGGGCCAGTGCCACAGGAACTGGCAATCAAAGTGCGGCCACCCAGGCGGACAGACCTCTGGAGGAGCGGAAATGCTTGCTGGGGGCGGTGAAGCCACGGGTGCCATGGATGTTGACGGCAGCCACTCGGAACTGGTACCATCTGCTGGCCCTGATGTCGGCCAGTTGGACGCGCTCCTCTGTAGTCTGGGGGACAGATGGAGGAAGGGCAAAGCCACACAGGGGTCAGGGGTCACGGACAGTCACAGGTCACATGTTTGCTGCTACATCTCTGCTTTGACTCACTGGGCTTCTCTTCTAAACTGGACTATCTCCACCTGTCACTTCTTTTAAACATATCTGAGGTTGGGACATACATCTAAGGAAGTCAAATAATAAAACAGATGTACAATGAAATGACCAACATCAATTATAAAAGTGGAAGAGAAAATGAAAACTAAAATCAGAGATGTATGAAACACTACTCCATGCTGCATATGGGCTCACCTGTGCCACAGTCTGCCATTCAGTGGCGTCATCTTCGCTGGGGTGAATCCCATAGTTCCACCTCCTCTGGACCACGTAGAAAACAGGTTCCACAGAGATGTTAAATTTGGAGGACCAGCGGATCTCCAGAGGGCCGGTGGGCTGCTCCAAAAACACCAGCTCCTTCCTGGGTTTGAGGGGCGCTCCTGAAAGACAAGACAGCAAGATTCCTGGCATTGCACTCCAACCTGTGGCGCTGGGTTGTGCTGTTTTGGACTCGGGGCAAAAGAAACACATAAAACACCATCCGCTCTAATCACTGCCATGCCGTTGAGCGCTTTCAACCTCGGGGAAGAAACACATGCTTTGACAAATGCTTTCTATGGAAGATGGGAGTACATCTGGATTAGACAAGTGCTATCTGGGGGATTGTGGGCTCAGAGCTCCTCTTTGTCAGGGTGAACACAAACACACTCTATTTGCATCATTGTTCCCCCCATTCAACCCTATAAACCATAATAAATGTGTCCATGTGCTATAAATTATAGATTTATTAAGCGCAGGGCTTTAAAACAAAATCATCCAGTGTGACAGATTAACTCTCCCCACTCAATTTATTACTAGTGAGATATGCTGAGCCGCTGATTGAGGACCAGCCCGTAGCTTTAATGAAATGGAAATAGAGAAGGAAGCTCTCTAAGTGCAGAGGAATGCTCAACAAATTCCTCACTTCTCTATAAATCACTGGGGTTCTAATGGAATAATAGAGGACTTGATATTTCACACCAGAGCACCTCTAATGTTTAGTGTGGGAGGAGGTACATAAACACATCAAGCCATTTCGCAGTCAGCTCAGAGGACGTGAATGGACCATGAGGTGATCACTGAGGTCTTGAGAGACTTTCTCTCTTAATGGATTCCATAAGTTAAGGCATGGAAAAAGTCATTGTATCTCTATCAGGGAGTTGACTTTTGCGCAGAGGCCCACATTATTGTGATCTATTCTTCAGGGTGGACACGTCATTTGAATAAGACAGAGGAGGATGCAGGCGCTGGCCAGGCACATATGGGGCCATTCCTGCCTGCGCCTTTCTGGGGCTCTCAGAGCGAACAGCTGCCCGTCATTGTGCTGTGGTTTTCACAGCCCGAGCGTGTGTCACACCTCCCAGCACAATGTGTAACGCAATAACAATACCGCAACATTCCTCCTCCTACGGCCGCTGGCAAGTCCTGTCTCACACACCCCCCCTCGCACACACACACACACACACACACACACACACACACACACACACACACACACACACAGCAGGCCCCTCCTCATCTGCGAGGAGACACACCGCAGCAGTACGTGCTCCAGCCTTCACCCACATACGCTGCAGCCTGCCAATCATAATCACAGCCCCGGCTTGGCCATCTCCCCCGCCGCAGCTCTTCCAACAATCATGGCTTCAGCATCCATGTTCCACAGCTTCCAACAGCCATGGCAGCCATGCTCAGCATGCCTCTCATGTTACCTCAGCCCCTCACATCACCTCCATCACCAGAAAAGTGTCTATTTATGGCGATCAAGTTGCAGTCCTACACTGGCAGATTATAGCCTTCTGTAACCACATGTGAAGTCTACAACTCAAACCAATCAGCAGCAGAACTGCCACACTGACTTCCATGGTGCAACCTCTCAAAAATCCATCTCCCAATATCTCATATCAACACCAAGAATGGATCAGTTCAACCTCTGGCATCACTGATTGGGGTCATATAACATTTAACTGTTCCGTTGAAATATCTGAACATGAAATGGTCCAAAACAAGTCTCAACCAGTCATTTCTTCAACAACCAAAGCAATGAAATGTATTGTATGGAACAGGAGAGAATATGGAGCTTTACATTCCTCTGTGCCCAAACATTCCATCTTTGCCTGAAGGCAGCATGGAGCTTACAGGACCCAGACTCCCAGCAGCACAGTCAAGTTGCTTTACTGTGCAGTCTATGCGCTAGAGGTTTCAAAAACAGTCCATGTGCTTTAAGTCTCAGGGAATCTCAAAAACACAAGGCCCTAATGAGGGCAACACTACAGAGTGTAAACTCAGCAATAAGTGGATATCAGAGCATAATTTCTGCATTCATTTTTATCATTGCAATAATTACGAGGTTCCATAATTGGATACGAAAACCTTGGCAAAATCTGAACATTAAAAAAAGATGAAAAGAAATGTCTGCTTGTTCCCTACACAAACACTATTAATGAATCTACGCTGAGCCGAGGCCTCAGGCTTTGAATGGGGCACCATGGAACAACAGCAGAGGAGAGGAGAGCAGACCCGCTCCAGCTCGCGGGGTGCAGATGGAATGGAAGACCCCCAGCACACTGGGGAACAAAACCCCAGCATGGGGTCCTCTGTCTTGGCAGGTTCAAAGATACTCTGCGCACAAAGAGGGTCGGGTTCTTTGAGCCGGTCCCCCTTTGTCAGGGACACACTCTCCCAGGACCTCCACCTGCCCACCGAGAACATCTGAGAACCATCTCACCCTGCGCAACGCTCAATTGAGCCCCACTCAAGATAGGCTAATAGTTTCCAGCATTATGGATCCCCCCCCCACACACACACAGACAGCCCCTTATGAGGCTTTTGCACACGTAGAAACAATTAGAGCTTCGGAAAAGCAGCCAGACAATGAGATGTTTGCTCAGTGTGGACTGAAGTGATTTCTGATCAGCACATGCAGTCTACCTGGAAATGAGGGGAGCACATGTCTGAGTGGGGCTTACAGGACATGAGTCATCCCTTGCTAATTCTATTTTTAGCCACAGACATTTCTCCCACACCCGTATCTATAAAGGAGTCACTTGATTCATGAGTTACTGCCTGATGTGACATTGTGAAGACTCTAGAACATCTCCTCAAAGATGCACTTGATAAAAAACACATGTATTTGGACTGCAAGCATAGCTAGACTTGCACAAACCCATCAATGCAGTCACACACACACCAACACTGAGCTTCACATCAGTTTGTGAACCTCTTTTTTCCTGGCCCTTTTTCTTCAAAGCTTTTTTACACTCCCTTACACACACACACACGCACAGAGAGAGAGAGAATGCACAACATGAGCACAGGTTCTTCAAAGCAGCATTCTGTTTCTCCCCAATTGAGTTCAGCTCCTTTAATGCCTTGTTATGGCCTTGGGCTACACTATGCTCTGATCATAGAGCAAGTTCCATTTCAGAGCTCAGTCTCTGAGGACTTTAAAACAATGCTCCACTTCCCAGAGCATCGTCTTTAAACACCTCTGCTGCGCTGGCAATGCTTCATGCCTAAAGAGCTCGGAGAGATGGGGCTCTCCTTGAATTCTCTGTATGGTTCTGGAGCACTCCAAGCATGCAAACAGGGCAGATTCTCTGCTACTACACAGCGTAAATTAGACATGATCATTCCACACAGAGATGAATTCCCCATTTATGCTATAGGCTACTGGAGAATATTCGCATATCTTTCCTGAAAATAGTATAGCTTATGAATGTACACATTTAAATAACGTATTCATGAGCATAGTATGACTAATGATACATTATGTATCAGTCAGTGTGGGTTCAACCAGTATATTTCTGTTGTCTGTGCATGTGTGTGTACGTGTGTGTGTGTACATGAGAGTGCATGTACCTTTATAGAGGTTCTTGGGAAGCTGGCAGGTGTGTCCACAGCCATTGGAGCAGCACTTCTTGACAGTGGAGCACTCGCCGTCCTCCTCGCAGCTCTCCACGCAGGCAGCAGCAAAGCCACTGGCCTTCTCTGGGGCTGGGCAGTCTCCCTGCTTCAGCGACTCCACTGACTTGAGAAACTCACAGCTCGTCAGACACTCATAGTGCTTCTTGGGAAAGAGCGGCTGAGGATCAGTTTTTTTGGACAGAAAGAGTAAAAGCGGAGAGGGGGGAGGGAGGGAGAGGAAAGAAATATGAGTTGGAGGAAAAACCCATGTCAGATTGATTTGAGATGCCAAACACAGCAGGGCCCGTTAGGTCAGAGAGGTGCCCCATTACAGGAGTAGCCCTGTTTACACTGCAGCTCATGACTCACAGGTTTGATGGGTGGGTGGGTGCAGGCTTTGATTGGGTCATGTACAGCATGCCATTACATACACAGAGCTTCCACAGCCTCCACTACACATTCATTCCCTCATCATTTTCCTTATTGAATTTTCCCAATCTGCAGGGAGCCCTCAAACAGCCCGCGTGTGTGTGTGTGTGTGTGTGTGTGTGTGTGTGTGTGTGTGTGTGTGTGTGTCATACCTCACATAAGTCCTGGCACTGGTTCTCCTTCAAGTCCCAGGACTCTTTGCAGGGCTCAAGACACTGTGGGAGAGAGAGGAGGTCAGAACAGAGGGAGGAGTGGAGTGAGAGAAGGAGTGACAAACAGTGACAAAAGGATAGAGTGAGTGCTTCAAAGAGAGCAGCACATCAAAGCACCCGGGCTGCCTCCACAAGTTTGCCAAGCGTCTTCAAGTTGCCCCCATCCACTTATACACACACACACACACGCACACGCAAACACACACACACACACACACAGCATCATCCACATAAAGCAGTACACCCACAAAGCAAACACGTCCCCAAAAATACCTCCACACAGCACACACAGTTCTCTAATATTTACCAGACAAGCAATGCGTTTGAGCGGTGGCGAATAGAGGAGCGCTCAGCATGACAGATCGGGTTGTCGGTGGTGCATGGCATTTGGCTGGCAGAGGCACCCAAGATTCCTTTGGGGATGCATCAGCTCTTGGTTCTGTTGCTTATGCCTGGACCTGATAGGCTCTGGCCTCAGCACCATGCTTTCTCTCTGTACCACTTCCAGTAGTGCACTGAGAGCCGCCTAATGGATGATACACCCCGTTTAAATGTTCCTGGGATTCCCTTTTTCACGCCACACATGGAACTTATTTGCCGGCTATTTTGCGTGGGTTGCAGATAAAAGAGCAATGCACTAGAATGTAACAACAAGGCTAGGGACCCAGTCAGACACAACGCATGAGAAGCACAGGAGAAAAAAATGTATCAACATGATCATATTCTTTTGGTTGTAAGTGCAGCTATTCAGCCGCAACAAATCAAATCCAATGTGTCCAAATGTAATAAAACATGAAAGTTCATGCACGTCTGATAGAATCATGCTGATTCCACCACAGCAAAGGGAGCATCTTCAGATGGGATGGAGTAGCAAGCGGGCGGGTCATGCGTGCCTGCCGGCCGCTCAGATGCTGAAAGAGAAAGAGAGAGAGACAAAGAGCAGAGAGAGAGAGAGGGAGAGAAAGAGAGAGAGAATCCTTGGAGTGCGCTCGCTCACTCGCTCGCAGGGAGAACTGAAAACTGCGGTCGGGCTGCTTCTGTGCAGCCACTGGGGCCGACCCAAACCACAGCAAGCAGACAAGCCGCCAACCCGACTCAGTCCTTTTCAATTTGAGCCCGTGTCTGCCCCAGCCCTGCATCAGCATCTCACATATCCTTGCATCTCACTGCACTCACACTGGGAGGGAGGCCACGTCAGGTTCACTTGTGTGCAGATGACAGGCGCTGTCTTAGCGGGATAAGGGGACAGGCAATCACTGCACTAATATAAACACACTGAAACACACACATAGATAGCATTCTGCACCTACAGAACCCAGGACACCCCAGATGGGAAAATCAGGGCCAATCAGGGAGCGAAAGGGAAAATCTACTCTTAAATATTTTACAAGAGTCTCTGTCTGATGCTCAGTTGTTTATGGCTCTTTAATGCGCTCATTAGGCCAGTCCATCGTTATTATGCCATTGCCACTGCAAGCGTTTATTTGGCTTGCACAGCTAGAGTGGGATCCGCACATGCTCCAGCATAAAGCTTGGCTCTGCGAGGCTGAACTCGGGGCTCCCGCCGCCGCCACGGCCTGCCAGCTTTTAATAACACTCCGCACTCTCTTAATTAGCACTTGGCGTGTCTCGTCTCCGAGGAGAACGTGTGACATTGCCTGGCCACACAAGTGTTAAGCGACGCAGCCGTGGTGCTGAGAGATGGGGGCATTGTGTTAAATGGGCATTACTTTTTCCACTCAAGACGACTCAGGCACTGAGACCTCCAGCCTGACTAGTCCAGCCTAACTACAGCCTAAACTATTGAGAGATTCAACTCCAGGTGATGTGATGAGGGGTTCAGAGTTCAGGTTTCTTGAAATCCAGTGCAAGTGTTTGTAAATGATGATGAGATCGGGGCCAGTGACAGCCCACATCACAGCAGGCTTCATGGAATGGAACAGGGGGAATAAGCGGCACTGATTTAGAAACTCGGAGGTGAGTGAACGCCAATATCTGAAAATTGGTGGTGGAAAATGTGATGAGAACCAGATGATGGTGAAAGCGCATGGTGATGTGGATTCCTAAATAAAGAAGTCAGAGCTGCTCTGACCCAGGCGAAGCCTGGAACCAAAGTGAGGGATTTATCCCACTCTCACGGTAACATAGCGGCCCCCTTGGTTTGGGTTTTCCCTCCCTCTCGGAGGCCATACCTGGACAATGACTTGCACGGCTCCAGCAGATCCTCTGAGGAAACAGAGGAAACAAGCATATGCACATGCCAAGGCACTAAATCCCCTCTACAAATCTCTAAACACACATAAAGCCCCAGATCAGCGCCGCCCTCTCACTGAACGCTCCTATGGACACAGGATATGAAGGTCTTACAACAGTTAAATGGGAGAAGGACGCAAATCTGCGATGTCTGCGATTCTTTACTTTTACCCTTTAAAAGTTTTCTTTAAACAACAACGACCCGCACCCTACGTGATTCTGTCCACCTGTTGATTCTATTCTCCCAATGGCAGGATGTACAACATAGCATCCATTCAAGTTCATCCCTTTTAGGAGGACATAGAATTTTTTGAATTTTTCAGCCTTTCAGAGCAGTGAGGTGTGTCAGGAAAGGTGAAGGTTGAGCAGGTAAGTGAGCAAGCGAGTGTCTGAATCCCCTGCACAGGTGTGCAGATAACTGACAATCTGTCAGCGTTTCCCAACAGCCCCACCCACACACTGACAGTTTAGCAGGAAAAGGGAAGGGTGACAACAGATGTCTTGCCAAAGCAAATATGAGAGCTCTTTATAATTACAAAGGCGCTCACATCCATCAAAAATATGGCCTTTAAAACACATGTTTACAACCTGATCCATTCACAAGAGTGAGTGCAGACTGTTAGGATCAGGTCTTCTTTGTCAATGTCCTCAGGGTCCAGATCACAAGGATTTTTTTGAACAGAGGACTGAATGTACAGTAAGTGGTGAAATGATAATAAAAGGAACCACCATTTTCTTGTTCAGGAGCAAGGGAAAGTGGGGGGGTGTTGAGAAATTCAGCCTGGTTCCCTGCACAGACCCAAACACGGGCTCTGACAGCTCTAGCATAAGCCTGTGAGGCCAGTGAATGGCGGAGAGAGAGCCGCCTCTAAACAAAAGCATTTGTGCTTTGGCCTTCTCCCTTTGTGGTGTTATCTTCTTCCCCAAAGTGACACATTCTGCATGGCTAAGTAGGCTGTGCCGTTGGCCTCTTTTCTTTGCCTACTTCACGCTGTAATAAAATGCAGCAGTTGTTGCACTGGGGAACTTTGAAAGGCTTTCTGTGGGGCCGATGTGAAAGTCAGCCTGAATGGCGGCTCCGCCACACAACTCTCCTCCACGGGTCAAGGCAAGGGGATGGAGGGAGTGTGTGTGTGTGTGTGTGCTGTGTATGTTGTGTGTATGTGTTGTGTGTGGTGGGGGGTGGGCAGCAGTCAGACAACCAAAGAGGCCACTGAGCATCCAAAAACAAACTTCCCTGTGGCATGGCAAGATTATCTCTGTCTCGTCCTGAAAACATGCACATCCCGAAGGGGACAGCTGAAACAACATAAACTATGCTGAGATGAATGTACAAAAGGCAGATGAGGTGCTTTGCTTTGCTTAATGAAGCATGAAGTGCTACCAGTACAGATTGCCCCAGGCTTTCCCAGCCACGCTGCAGTCATAATAATAAGAGGTACATAACTCTTGAAATTGAATCACACAGGAGGACTACGCACGCACACCCAACAAGCTCACACAGGAGAGAGCACATGTGTGGCCAGACAGGAGAGCAGGCACTGATACACGCGCACTCACACACACATACATACACACACACACACACACTCTCTCTCTCTCTCAGCCGTGTGTGTGTGTTGTTTTCAAATAGCTGGCAACAACAAATGGGAGTCTCCTGTAAAAAAAGCACAAGGGTCAACACACATTTTCTTCCCCAGTTCCACCAGATAAAAACTTTCACTCCAACATGCACCTCCTCTTATTCTCTCTCTCTCTCCCACTGAAGCTATGTGTTGATCTGCCTGAAGCAGTGTGCTGAGGCTGTGTGTCAGCTGGGAGCGGAGCAACATGAGATTTATGGGGTGTGAGAGGACTGGTGGAGGGGTGTGCGGAGGGTGGGATGGCGGGATGGTGCTCCACCGAGGGCCCAACCAGGGAGGGGCCCAGAAGAATCTGCCTTTGTTGACGGCCCGCTGTAAACTGGGCTGTGTTCAACACTGTCCACTACTGACTCATGTATCCTTTCTCTACCCCTGCTGCTTTCACAGTAGTGGGATGACTCAATTACCCCCCGCTCCCATATGGAGGAGGGTATCGACCCAACCAGCCATCCTCAGACTCGGTTTGTGGACCAATTTCTCTCTCCTTTTCTCTTTTATGCTCTTTTACGCTCCCTGACAAGAACACAAACACACACACACACACACACACGCACACACACACACACACACACACACACACACACATACGCACACATAAACACACATAAACACACACACATACGCACACATACACACATGCGCATACACACACACAAGCGCACACACACACACAAGCGCCCACACACACACAAGCGTGCACACACACACACAAGCGCGCACACACACACTCACACACAAACACTAACACAAGGAAGGCTGTAAGGACCATTACTCTTGATGGTTCCCTTGTCAGCCCATGGTCTCCCCTTTACAACAGCTCATTCTTATTCATGGCATGGGCCCTGCTTCCAACAACATTATCATAACATAAAGTCAGATTCATTCTTGTCCAAATCCATGCTGCAGTCAGGCATTTTACTCTTTGCCCCTGTTAAAATATACACATGGGTTTCCTGGCATATCAGGAATTAAAAATTAATCTCTTGCTGAGCCCATGGGAGGTGAGCTCAGTCCCTTTAACCGCAAAGTCTCCAAGAATCATTTGGCATGCTGAGCCAAGAAGCTCTCCAATTGTTTGACACATTCACACTGCGCTGAAGATCTCACCATCAAAGAAACACTCATGTCTTCCGCTGTTGTGCTGTTTCCCTCCAAACAATTCCGCTCTTGCCTCCGTCACTGCTGAAGGAATGCTTTCCAACTGTGGTTTGTGTAGGAATGAGAGGTGAAGATTGATAGCGACACCTTGATCCGAACTCACGTGGAAACATGTGGAATGCACTCAGTGAACTAACAGATTTTATCACGGCTCAGTGAAATCTTTATTTGGAGAAGTTATTTTTTAAAAGACAGGGCAATGGGCAGGACAGCACAAGCTATCAAGCATGGCATCATGCTCCTTTTTAATAAACCAACACAGGTGTGTGTTTGCGAAAGCAGTCTGAACATGCTGCCACACTCAAGTGTGTGAGTGGATTAGGCATGTCAAGGTTGGAGAAAGAGCGCGACTGATTAGCTTCGGCGCTCCGACTCGGCAACACGACTCTCGCCCCCACCCCCTCCATCTTTCATCAGGACTCAAGCGCTGGTTTGACTCAAGTTGCGTGGACTTCAAAGGCACACACATCAGTTTGTGTTGGTCGTGGTGTTTACCAAGGATTCCATGAGTCATGTAGCCCTGGACCCTCTGACGGGATCAGAGTACAACAGCCCACACCAAACTGAATGTGGACTTCACCACTGCTGTCATAGAAAAGCCTTGAGGGGGAGGGAGCCTGTCTGGTTTTCATCGCTGAGCTTAGATGGGAATTGTCAATCTGACTCATATGTTTACAATCATTCAGCTTTCAAAGATTTATTTGAGTAATTATCTATCCGCCCATCCGCCCAGATATTTAGTTATGTCAAAGGGTCTGTCATTTACTGTACAAAAGCCATCCTGTACGCAGACTCTTTGTGCGCTGGGTGATTCAGTAGCTCTTGCAGTCTTAGAGATGGTAAAGGGCCATATAAAACTATGAAAACATCCAGTGATCTTATGCTTAACAAACGCCTACATGGATTAGAGATACAATTCAACCACAGCAAATTCCTTTTAAAGTATAGCTCATAGGCCTACGAGCAACACACCCAACATGTTTAATGGTTAGAAGTGCTTAGATGGAGCATTGCCTCAGTGCTTTGAAGGGGAAAAGAGAACACTGCTGAATTGCCTAGCAGGTGGTATCAAACAGACATTCTTGAAGTATCACCTCAATTATTAATCTAAATGCGGTTGGAGAAGCAGACAACAAAAGGACTAGGAGGGATCTCTCGCCAGAATGGGCTGGCAGGGGAGAGCGGAGGTTGGGGCGCTGGGTGTGTGTGTGTGTGTGTGTTTGGTGGAGGGGGGGGGGGGGGGTTTGATGAATTATACATGCCTGTCACATTCATAGGTGCCTGTCTTATTTATGAGCTGGAGAAAAAAGCCAAACAGCTCGAGCAGCACTGGGCTTTGTCAGCAGTGGAATGTAATAGCCAATTCCCTTAATTCTTAATGAACCTGACATCTCGCACAGACAACAGCCATCCCCCACCACAGCAGATCAAACTACAATGCTGTCTATTCAACAGTTGCTCTGGTCTTGTTCTGGTGCTGCTGCTAGAGCTGTTTATACTGTTGTTTTTGTTGTTGCTGGCGTCATGGAAGGGCCCAGGCTGCACATCTAGGAGAGTGGGTTAATTGGTGTTGATAAACTAGTTTAGGGAGCGCCAGGGCTCTGCTAGCACTACACTGGCACAAGCTGAACTTATCGCTTCTCCAGGGGGCTCCGTTTACATTCTGTGACAATTAGACTCAACAGGATCCATCCTTCACGAGGGGTCAGATGCCTGATAACAGGCTGCTTGGGGCTTTTGCAGGGGCTACAAGCCTGGGAAAGTCCGCCTCACTAAGCCCAGCGCCTGGATCATCCTGCCCAACTTCGCATGAGATTTACCGGACAAGAGCAGCAGTCTCCCGCAATGTCCACAATCCTGAAGAGGTGATGACGGAAAAGACCACAATCTTACAGAGATGATGGACACTTGAAAACACCACTGAACACAAACTACAGTGTGAATTTGCTCTCCCAGCCCCAGCTCCAAATCCCCATGCCCCACAGCAGCCTGTGCTGAGGCTTTGCTTGTGGGCTGACTTTAATAGCGGTCGTACCATGTGGTGTTGTCTGTACCCTGAGGTGAGGAGCAGGGATGTAGGCCAATCTCTTTCAATCATCTGCTGGGGAATGTGGCTACAGTACGTTGTGATTTAGGGAGCTATAAGACCTCCAAAATAATTAACATGCTCCATTATTTCCAGCTTAGACCAGCTGAAAGCCAGAGGGCACGGGGACGGCAAATGGAATGGATTTAAACCGCTGCACGTTTCAGGGGATCAAGGCGTGGATTAGTCCAGAATGGAAGACTTTTTGATTACTGATAAATTGGATGTCCTCAGGAATCTGAGCAGGCACTCGCACTCCCTCGAAACACTGACCACCAGAGAGGCTTAGGATAATTGAGTAGCCCTCGCTAAACCATTTCTAGTAAATCTCAACAAATGTCACTGCTGCTGCAGCAAACTGATAAACACATGCAGTTTGTAAATTGGGCTGTGTAGCAAAGACTGCTACAACAATTTGTAGGTGTTAACATCATATCACCAATCCAATCCAAACACAACTGAATGTCAAAGACATAACACATGTTTTATGCATCTCCAAATGCCTGTCTGTCCTTTCTGGTACTAATCTGGTACTAATTGAAACATCACTATGGTTAATTGCGAGTTCACTAAAGCTAGGAGAAGACTTCCCGATTTTTAACCCCAATATTGATATGATGGAACGTCTGGGCCAGTCATAGGTAATCCAAGGTAATCATTAAAAAGGTAGTCATTAAAAAGCCAACAACTCAATCGTTATGTTTGTGCTCATAACTCCCAACTGTTGCAGACTCGGTCTGTAGTTTGGCCCGTTCATTCTTGTGTTAGACTGAAAAGGTCAGGAGGCCGGTTCCCAGCTTAGAGCAACTAAATCAAGTGACAGAAACATTCAATCCATCAGTGCTGAACTCTATGCCATGTTATCTTTTCCTGTCCCGTGTGCCCCATCTGGAGCTGACGCGTGGGCTTCAAGAAAGGACAGAGCTATCAGAGGAACTTGGGGATGCTGATAAGCAGGATAAAGAAGCAGCACCCACTCTGGCAGGAAAATAATCACACGCATTCTTTCTGTGACAAGCCTTTCTTGCTTAAAGAGGATTTTTACAAGATGTCCTAATTCAGATAATCCTTCTTTAACACCAGCAAAATTAAAAACAAGCTGTTATTTGACATGCAGATATGCCAGATCATGACAGCTGTAACAAAAAAAAAGATAATTTCTTAATCAGGATATATTTGGAGCGCAGAAGTTACACAAGCACACATTCCTAATGGCAGCCCACTTTTCACATCTTTCAGATGTAGATCAACAAGGAAGCCACTGCCACAGTTTTCCAACTATTTGAATGGAACATAAAAGACATTGCTGGTCTGAGAAATGAACAATGACCCTGAGAGTAAGTTAGACTGCAGCGGGTCTCCACCTCTCTGTATGCCCCAGTCCCACTCCTCTTCTCTTGGCTGTTTTTTCACCCCCATCCTTGCCACCCACCATGTGAATAATGAGCTCCACAGATAGCAGGCAACAGCATGGGCCCCCTCCCTCACCCAATGAAACTTAACAGCCATGGCCAGAGCTGCTCCTCCCTGCCGAGACTGACCAGCCCTCTGCGGCACTCCTCCGCCACCCACCCACCCACACAGACACACACACACACACAAGGCCAGACTCACCCCCACATTCCCCCGCACCACACACACACACACGTTCGTTCCCCGCGTCCATTGAGCGGAGCAGAGGCAAATACTAATGGATAAGGGATCCATTAATATGTTTAGTGAAGCCACTGTGGAAATACTGACAAATAAATGGCCCATGTCAAAGCATGTGCTGAGTTACAACAACACCATGAACAGTGAGCATGAGGGAGTGAGAGGAAGAGAGAGAGAGAGAGAGAAAGAGAGAAAGAGAGAGAATGAAACGGAGAAAGAAAGAGAGAGATAGAGATAAGGGAGAGTGGACAAGAAGTGTCGCACAACTAACATTTTTGGACTGGATCCAGTTAAGTCTCAGTGCAATGGAGCAAAACAAAATGGTAATTTCACAATGAGTGGCCAGTGCCTTTCAGCTGTAGTCTGTTTTGTCTATGAAGGTGGCACACCTCATACAAACACACACACAGACACACACACGCGCGCACATACGGCAGAAGGTGTGAGAGT